>CAWUPB010001184.1:10977500-12196290 GCA_963924115.1 Dovyalis caffra
TATGTAATTGCCACATCATTCGAACTTGCATTATCAACCGTAACGATAAAAATCTTTTCAATTTTCCAATCAATCAAGCATTTTTCAATAGCAATGCCTAAATCTATTCCCTTATGACTATCAACTGGACAAAAACTCAAGATCTTTTTATGCAACTTCCAATCATTATCAATGAAATGAATATTTAAACACATATAAATGATTCTTTAGGTAGATTTCCTTGTGTTTGTTGTGAGAAAAACTCTCACATAATTTTTTCTTAAGAATTACTTCAATTTTAATCTCTCATCTAAATAATATTGGTAGTAATCTCTCAAAACTATAAACTGTGATAGAATTTTGAATCTAAATTATGTAATGGACATATACTTTTTGAATCCTAAACTCTCCATAAACTTACATGAAAGTTCATCTCCAATGATCATGTAAGCTAAAGCATTTCTAGTAGTAATTTGAATAAATTTCCATGAGCTAAGAGTTCTTTCTACTCCTATATTTGGATGAAGATTTAATTGAGTTTATGTAGTATCAAAACTATGAAAATATTTTTTATATGTCGTCATATGAGACTTAAGTGTGGTTATGTCATTTTTTGTAGAATGATAAGCAAGTACATTATCACAATAATTGCATTTAATCTTGATATCTTATTCTCATCTTCAAACTCGTGAAATGTTCTCACCTAATTGATCTCAACTTAATAGGTTTCCTCTTTGTTCTTATGCTAGGTTGTGTGTTAATTGGAGTTACACTTGATTTTGGATTGCTTGAACTCGTAATTTCAACATTAATCTCTTCAAGTTGCGATGTTTACATAAAGAATTATAGAATTAATTAAAAATTAAAAGTAGTTATCCTAAAATTAAAGATTAAAGAAACTAATTAAAATTTGCTATACTAAAGCACTCATGGTGTGAATTGATCATCTTAGTAACACCCACAAGGAACCAAAATGAGAAAGCTTTTGATAAAGCTTACTTCACTAATACATGTAAATTGGTTCAATAAATACACATTGATTCATGATTGGAATTTTTCTTAGAGAAAAAACGAGTCTTAATTCCTTTTTGTAAAATATAATTCATTACAAAGGATATGCTCATATGCCATTACAAATTCAAGGCGAGTGATAGATGGGTGAAACACAGAGAAAGAATGCCAATTTTGATTATAATACTTAAAATATAAAATTTCATTGTTAATGGCAAATGTTAGGTGAAAATATATCAAATGCATAATACTAAATGTAGTTAAACAACACTATTTTAATAGAACAAAATTGTTAACATGCAACCAATCCACTAAGTACAAAATATTTGGTTCTAGAAATAAGATGCTTTCATTATTATTGATATTAGCTATCATACCTCATGTTGACTTCATATTTTATGCGTCCATTCAGCAAGAGAGCATGACATGCATTTAAAATTAGTTATGTTGTTAACAAAAGAATATAGATCTTAGATGCTCTAACTCATTAAGTATTTAATTATTTATGCCTCATTTAATTTGGTCTTCTAAGAATTGAAAAAGATATTGCCATTATCTTAATTAATAGTGAATGTTTGGATGGTTTCGAATCAAATGAATTAAGTGCTTAGAAGACACACAATAAGGATATAAAAGGAACAAAACCAATATGAGGAAGTATATATGTTTATAATTCAGGTGATCATGCTCGAAGAAATCCAAGAAAAAATCAATTCGATAGGCACTAAATCTAATATAATCAAGCAATCACTTGAAGTCTCATGTGATGGTTATGGTCTAGTGGTCTTTGGACCCGCCCATACAATGAAGGGATGAAACAAAAATAGTTTATAAATGTAAAAACATAAAAAGAACATTCTATTTTGTCAAACTTTCATGTGTAATTCTAGTTCAAACAGAAATAGTATATAAACCAATTACAAATTGATCTCTAAGCATGATTGAACCGCCATACCCGAAAGGATGGGATGAAGTTGTGGTAGATGGTGCCATGTGGGACTATCGCCTATAGGATAATTGGAGAAATAGAACGGGTTCAACAATCAATAAAAAGAAGAGAGCCTAGCAGTGGTTACTCCGAAGAAATGGAAAAAAATGAAAGGGAAACAAGATCCGAATCTCTTTATGTGCAAGAATTAGGAGCTTGTTTGGTGAAACCTAGTAAGAGAGACAGAGATTAGAAAGACAAGTAATAAAAGGCATAAAGCCGTGGCATGAGACCTCGGACTTAGGAAAGTTGGGAGTGTGGCTACGTGAAAGTTCGGTGGTGCTTTGAGTCTTTGCCTTTTTTTAAAAAAAATTGTGTTATATACTTGTATACATTATAGTAACTTATATTATTACATATTAAAAAAATAAAAATAAATTCAATTTTTGGTGTAAACTATTTGAAAATTTTAAAAACTAAATCGGACACCAAAAATCTAAATAATTTTAGCTTTTTTTTTCCTTTAAAAATCAAACAAAAATTTCTATTTCAGTTTGATTCGATTTGTTTTTTTTTATTTTTATCAAATTTTGCTCACCCGTACCCAAGGGTGATAGAATAAGCTATTTTCAAAATAACTAGTTCTCTATTAAATCCTTCCATTAGTTTTAATTAACAAAAATTTTAAGTAATTATAAGAAACTCAAAATATTTCTTTTTCTTGCATAAAACAAAAACTCATGAATTCACTAAAATCCTCTCGTTATGTGATAAAATAAACTATATAAAAAACATAAGAGTTTTATATTTCTTTATACAATACCATCTATTATGTTTATTAAATATCATGCAAAGTAGGAATTTTTGAGAATTTAATGATTATATATATATAATAAATTTTTTGCTAGTTTCATGTGACAACTTATCAAACTTGTTAATTGAATTAATGAGAGGATGTGAGTGAGAATCCATTTTGATACATTAAAAATTCTAATTAACATAAAAAATAATTTAAAAACTCAATCGAGATTTCTCCTATAAGTTAGAGAATTTAAGAGGTTTGCCCAAATTTTAACCATGAGCGAGTTCGCCTTATATGAGTCTCAAAGTTACTTTTGTCGACTTACTTCTCTCGTATATTTTATCTTCATGGATAAACCGTAACCATTAATTATGGATTTAAAGATTTAAATTGTCTACGTTTGTATTATATTGGTTTGATTTTGTTAAGAGAAAGAGAAAAAGATTTGGAAACGTTAGTTTTTTGTATTGAATAATCCCAATCACTCTATTTCAAGTGGTTATAGTTTATATACTTCCCATTTATGCTATAATCTTGTATTTCTCACATCTATAGTAACTATGTATAATCTACATCTTTGAAGTATATATAATAGGAAATATAAAGTAAATCTACATTCTTAATACTCCCCATCAAGTTGGTGGTTTATATATGTCATAAACACTCAACTTGAGCATAAGGTATCGATGATGCTTCGCTGCTCGGACTTTTAGTAAAAATGTCTATAAGTCTATAATTTTCCCTCTTGTCTTGACAAAAAACTATTTCGATAATTCGTTCTTTAAGTTTCTCTCTAACCAAATGACAATCTATCTTAATATGTTTAGTTTTTTCATGAAAGACTAGATTGAAAGCAATATGTAAAGTCGCTCGATTATCGAACTCACCTCTACTCGCTCTTAAACTTGTAATTAGTAATTCTTGTAATAAGGCAACTAGCCACATCACTTTGCATATAGCTAAAGCCATAGATTGATATTCTACCTCTACTAAAGAATCTAAAATTGTATTTTATTTTTTGGTTTTCCAAGATAAGAGTGAATTACCAAGAAATACACAAAAAATAATAAATGATTTCCTTATCATAGGACAAGGTGCCTAATCGAATCATAAAACATTCTAAGGTGTAATCGACTAAAGGATGACATCAAAATAAAAAGACTCGGATTGCCTTTGTGATACCTAAGCACTTTTATGACTCAATTCGTATGTGAAATCTTAGATTGATGTATGAACGGACTAATTATTTACATAACATAAGTGATATCAAGCCTAGAGATAGTTAAGTAAATCAGCTTCCTAACTAACCTTTGATACTTAGTAGGATTTAGCGAATTGAATTAGCATATATGTTGTGAATTGCTTCATCATAATACATTATGGTAAGCTTCAAATTTAGTTCTAGAGGCATATTCACTAGTTTAATACCAAGTAACCCAACATTATTTAACAATTCCAAAGTATACTTTCTTTGGTTTAGGCAATTCCCCTTATAGATCTAGTAACCTTAGTTCCTAAAAAATATTTCAAGCAACCTAGATCTTTGATATAAAAAGTATCATGCAAGAAAACTTTAAGCTTATGTATTTCATCCGCATCATCTCCCGTAATCAAAATATTATCCATATATACTAATAAGATAACCCTTTTTCCATTTGTCAATTTAATGAACATTGAATAATCATGTTTAGACTAAAGAAAGCCAGCCAATATCATCTTTTTAGTAAACTTTGAATTTGACTATCTTGAAGCCTCGTTTTAAACCATAAAGAGACTTCAACAGTCTACATACTAAACCCTCTTCCCGAATGTGAAGTTCGGTGGCCAACTCATACGGACTTTCTCACGAAGATTTTCTTATAAAAAGGCATTAGTCACGACCATCTAATACAAAGGACGAGTCATGAATAGCAATTAAAGCAATAATAGTCTTAACGAGTAATCATTTTAACTACTCGGAGAAAATGTTTTCCCATAGTCAATATTGTTAGGTATAACAATAGCCGACTTTATACCTTTTTACACTATCATCGAATGATACTTCACCTTATAAACCCATGTTCGTTTAATTCAAGAGCTTGGGTTTCCTCGATCATAGCATCAATCCACTTAAGATTCTTAATGACTTCTAAGTAAGAATCGAGCTCTTTAATAGAACAAATAGAGGCTAGAAAGGCTATAAGATGGGATATAGCTAAAGTAGGGCAAGAGTAATCATTAGACCAAAAAGATAACTTAGACACCCTATAAGATCTTATATAGGGAAGATATCAAACATAATGGAAGGAATAGTAGAAACAATATTGTTAGAGAAAGATGGTATAGAATTCGTAAAGGTGAGAAAAATTAAAAGAGATGAGAGAGACAGGTTTAGAAGGCATAGTATGGGAAAAAAAATTTATCTTCATATAGCCATTGATAACCGGATGGGATAAAAATAGGAGTAGTCTTATAAGGAAAGGAGAAAGAATAATAAGGAAAAATAGATGTATGAAACATGAAATCTCTAAAAACATAGAAACAGTGATTTGTTAAATACATTACTTTATATCCTTTTTATGAATAAAGATATCCCAAAAAAAAAACACAAGGTTTAGATCTAGGAGCAAACTTGTCAAGATAAGGTAGTACTTTAGCATAACATAAACATCCAAAGACTTAAAGATGTGTAAATGCTCGGAGGTTTATGAAACAAGTATTTGAAAAGGAGTTTTTTCATGTAAAAGTGGAGTTAGGGTTCTATTGATGATGCATATGGATGTTAAGACATAATCCACTTAAAACTCAATAGGTATGTTTGACTAGAACATAATTGCTCTAGCAATATAATATGTTTATGCTTTCTTTCTACTACACCAGTTTGTTATGGAGTATATGGTATAGTAGTTTCATGAAGAATACCATTGGAATAGAAGAATTTTTGATAGGCTATTTATAAAAACTCAAAACGCTTATTAGATCTAACCCTCTTAATAAAACAAGCAAATTGTGTTTGAACAAGAGTATAGAGATCATGTATCAACCGAAGTATTTGAGATTTGTGTTTCATGAGAAATGTCTAAATAACTCTAAAGAAATCATCTACTATGGAGAGGAAATATCTATCTTGATTATAAGTAGTATGTTTATAAGGTCCTTATATGTCAAGATGAAGAAGTTCAAATATGGAATGAGTGGAAGAAGTACTTTGTGAAAAAGGTATTCTGGTTTGTTTGGAAAAGAGGAAAAATATCACACAACAAATCACAATTTGCTACTAAAATTCCATGTATCATATGGAGTCTAGAAAAGGATATATGTCCAAACATTTTATGCTAAAGTACTACTTCATTTTTAACGGATTGTTGTTTGATAACAACTTTATTATAGGAATTTTGAGAAAGAGAAAGTAATTCACAAGTTTCAATAGAATTTAAAGAAAACATATAAGAAGAAATAAGGTTTTTTTATTACCGAAGTAAACGTATGTCGCATGACATGATAAAAACCATTTCTAAGTTTACCAATCTTCTTTGTCTTTCTAGTCTTGAGGTCTTGAAAAGATAAAAATATTGATAAAAAGAGGCTAAGCAATTGTTATCAATAGTGAAACGAGCTACTACCAATAAATTAAATTTAAAATATAATAAGTACAAGACATCATGAAGAATCATTTGTGGAAGAGTAATGAAACCTATGTGAGTGCTCGAGGTTCTATTGCCACTAGGTCATTTGATAGTGAAACTAGATGCTAATTTGTTAGGATTATCCAAAAGATTAAAATTTTTAGTCATTTGAATATTCGCACTTGTATTAACTATCCATTTATCATTAGGGGATTCCATATCAATATAACCATAAAAGTAGTTACCTATCATATTTGCTACTAGTTCATCCTTATGAACGTGCTTCCTCGAAGTTGTACTCGTTGGCCAATAATTCCAAAATCCGATGATATTGTTGTTGAGAAAAGATAGAAGGTGTGGTTATCATGTTTATTGTTTACATCATAGAATTTTGATCTCTCTCATTGTTCATTTATGACCCTAGATGACTTTCCGAATGCAAAGCATCATGTCCCATATAGTTAGTATGATGTGCATTGTAAAACCATTATCTATCTCCACCGTAAATACTTTCATTCTTCTTCCTCTCGTTATTCCCAAGTGTCTTTTTATTTGGACTCGGATAACTATGTAGCTTATAGCAAACATCTTTGGTATGGCCAAAAATATGATAGTAATCACGGATAACATCCTAACGCTAATTTTCCTCATTAGAGAACTGCTTCATTTGATGCTCGAGATTTGGTAGAATAGAAAGTAGCAGGTGATTCTTGATGTGTGTAAATTCCTTGTTGTGATTATTCAATAGAGACTATGGAGTATGCTTGTGAATGAGTAAGGAGGGGATTCATTAGTAAAATTTATTATCTCATAGGTTGGAAATGATCATTTAACCCCATTAAGAACTCGTATCATTTTATGCTATTGTGTGTATTCAACCAAAGGTTATGAAACTTCACTTTTACAGTTTGGACAAAGGCGAGGTAATTGTAGGAATCAATGACTTATATTGATCCCATAGAATCTTTAACTTTGAGTAATACAGCGTTAAACTATCGACACCTCGAACCAAGGAATGAATCCCTTTGTGCAAAGCAAAAATCTTAGCTCAATGTTGTTTGTCAAACCTTTCCTTTAGATCTTTCCAAACCTTTTCGGTAGATTGGTAATAAACCAAACCATTGAAAAATTGTGTAGAAATTGAATGCAATAGCCAAGCATGAACTAAGCGAGTGCATTTCTTCCATTGTGTGTAATCGGATGAATCTGTACTGGTTTGAAGCACTTTTTAGTAACAAATCCATATTTGCTTTTTTGCTTCCAAGGAAATTATCATCGCCTTACTCCGTGAATTATAATCTTTTTCACCTCCGAGCAAATAAGAAACAACAACAAGATTTGACGCATTTGAAGGATGAAGATATAGAGGATCATTAATGTCTCATGAAATAGCATGAAAAACTCGAAGAATCAACTCGATTCGCCATAAAATTGATTTGAAGAACAAATCTTTTCAAGAAGAAGTGCTAGATCTTGAACCAAATGCGGAAATTAGGTGATAATAACTATTTCAGCTATAGAAGAAAAGAAATTGAAATTTGCTTGCTATTGCGGATGTAGAAGAAGAGATATTGAAATTTGCTAATTTTGCTTTGATAACATGTTGAGAGAGAGAGAGAGAGATTTGGGAAAGTTAGTTTTTTGCATTGAATAATCCTAATTACTCTATTACAAGTAGTTACAGCTTATATACTTCTTCTTTTTGCTATAATCCTTTATTTCTCACATTTATAATAGCTATATACAATCTACCTCTTTGAAGTATATACAATAGAAAATATAAAGTAAATATACATTCTCAATAGGTGTATTGTATTTTTGTATTGTTATTTTGGTTATTATGTCCTTCTATTATATTTTGTTGGTTCAATATATCATTGGGATAAGATGAATACAAACTGTAATTACTTTAGAACACATAACATGATTAGAAGGTGCCACATGATCAAAATTAGAGTTTCTTTTCAAATAAAAAGTAAATAAAATTATATATACATATATATATATATATATATATATAAACATGCGCGTCACATGTAGCATGATTAGCAGATGTCACTTATCCAAAATCAAATATCGAGGCAAAGTTTTTTTTTTTTTTTTGGGTTAAATTACAGATTATAAATAATTACATAAATAATAAAATTATATTAAAAAAAGCATGTCGCATATGACTTGGTTAGAATGTGCAACATGTCCAAAACCAAAATTTGAGGTTTTCTTTTTTAAATTACAGATTATATATAGAAACCAATAAAAAAACTCACTTGTCAAATCGTCGACCGGTTAGGCCTTCTGTTGAATTTTTTTTTAAAAAAACCCTTAAGAATTCGTTGGAAATTTCCAAATTAAAGCAACCGACCGTGAAACGTACACGCGGATACATGTTTTTCACGCCTACATGGTTTCTGCTACTAATCGACAAACATAAACATGTGACTCACAAAATATTGTATTTGCAAACAAAAGAAATCTAGCTAAGAGACCCCACTTCCGTCGTCAAAACGCAGAGATTCCTCTCATTCCTTCCCGTCCTGGACGGTTTCTATAGTCATAATAATTTATTGCATAAAATTGACTTCAAGTAAATTAAACGACGCATCTCTCATACACATTCTACCTACCTAGTACTGCCGTTTTTTGCACGGTTCATTTTCAGAATATAATAATACGTAAGTTGGGTTTCTTTCTAACATACGATTGATAACTTTTTCTGCCATCAGAACTTCTTGGACCTTTCTTTGCCACTAGCATATATTTTATGGAGATTTTTTCTTTTCAATTATATATAATTTAATTTGCGGCTTACTTGAATGGAATTCAAAATTACAACTTCTTTTTAAAAGATTAAGGATATTGTATAAATATATACCAGCTTTGGAGAACTTTCTGTCCGGAAGTAGTCTTCATTAACAATAATGATAACAAGCAACCGATCAAAGTTGATTAATCTGATCATGTTATAGTCATCAAACTTATAACGACTTCAAACTGTAAATCTTACATATATTAATAAAATTATAATAATTTAATACTAACTTAACATAGCTTTTTGATTAAAAAAAAATTAATACAGTTTGGTATCATTTTTTGCGTTTTTTGTTAAAAAAAATAAAATGAGTTACTTGTGTAAAACGTAAAGTGTAATGTTATAAAATTAATAATACTAATACACTATATATATTTTTATCCAAATCATAATTGAAAATTCCATTTTAATCCTTTAAATCATATTAAAATTCATAAAATCAAATTAATAATTAATAATATGACATTTCATAATTCAGATAATACTACTTTTTTTTTTTAATAAAATTTGATAAGATGAATTTTATGATTTTCAATATGATTGAAGAATAAATATTTGATTGAGACTTTTTTAATATTTTAAGAAGTCAATTGAAACAAAAAAAATATCACATCATTAATTATGCTAATGTAATAGATGGAAAGAAAAAATTGAAACTTTGATGAAAGTGATGGAGGTAATTACTTCAAATGAAATCTCAAGAGAAAAATTGAAAAGATCTTCGAACCTAGAGTACTATAAATTAAAATTTATCCATGGTTTATCCATGATTTCATGTATGTTTTCCCAGGATCCATTTAGTTATTCTTGTCGGACAATTAAAACGGTGTGAATTGCACTCATTACTTTTATTGATGAAACACATACACTATATATAGTGGTGAATTAGTACAACTCTAATCTCCTAAGAATTTTAATTATCATTGATTTGAATTTGTAATTTAAATCAATGATTACATTTAAATGATTACATTTTATTTGAATTTGTAATTCAAATCAAAGATAGCAATCATTTAATATGCTTGCCTCAAGATAGGCCACGAGAAAAGAGGCCAATCTTGACTTTGTGAGACTACAATTGACAATGAGGTAATGGCTCTGTAAGTGCATCAACAAGCTAGTCGGCAGAGGAAACATGAGATACACGAAGGGCACTCGTTTAAACACTGCTCTCGAATAAAATGAAAGTCAATGGCAACATGCTTCATTTTTAAGTGAAAAACGAGAGTGAAACATAACTAAGTCACACTAACAATATCACAATATATGTTAGGGGCATTAGAAATAGCAAGACCAATATCGGATAAGAGATAACACACCCAATTTAGTTCGAGTAGTAGTAGCAACAACAAAATGATATTTAGCCTTCGTGGAAGAATGAGCAACAATGTTTTGTTTCTTCAAACTTCAAGAGATAAGATTATGACCAATATAAAAATATATGCACTAGTAAAGGAGAAATCATCTTTGTTTTCAACCCAATTTGCCTATAAGAAAGCATGAAGAGATAATGGAGAATCACGATAGAGTAGAATTCCTTCACCTAAAATACCATATAGATAGGCGGAAGACGTTTGACTAGTGTCCAATATTACGTTGATGGCTTGTGTATAAACTATGACAGCTTTTTTAACCACATAAGATATGTTTGGATGAGTGAGTGATAGGTATTGAAGACATCTAATAACAGCGAAGATATTTAGTAAGATAAAAAAGGATGGAGTACTTGAGTGTAAAGTAAGAGCCAAAGTAGTGGGTAATAGAATGACAACAAGTTTGGCACCCATTATACTTGTCCAAGTGAGAAGATAAAGGATGTAGCATCATTGAGATAATAGAGTACCATGTCTATGAGGAACCACTTCAATCCTAATATATATATATATATATATATATATATATGAGAATGCCCAAGATCTTTGAGAAAAAATTGTTGGGAAAAAAACTTCAATAAATTAAGTAATAGTGACTAAACAATCACCCGTAATAATAATATCATCAATGTAGATAAATACGTAGAACGAGATGAGTACCATTATTGAAGATAAATAAGGAGGTGTCAACATGAGATTTCTTGAAACTAGGATCAAGAAAAAAGTGTCGAAGCTTATGATACCAAGCACGTGATGCTTGCTTGAGGTCATAGATGGCTTTGTGAAGGTTACGATTATATGTAGGATGGTTAGAATTAATAAAATCTAGAGATTATGTCATAAAAACGTCTTCGACAAGTCAACCTTAAAGGAAGGCATTGTTAACATCTAGTTGCTTAAGAGACGAACCATTCCCGATAGCAATGCTACGAAAAAAATCTTATAGTAGTTAGTTTAATGACAAAACTAAATGTGTCATGACGATCCAATCCGGGTTTTTGATGAAACCCTTTAGCAACAAGTTTAAGTTTTAAACTTGTCAATAGAACCATCGAAGGTTTTCTAATATGATAAATCCATTTGTACCTAACATTATTAAAGGCAATAGTAGGTAGAACTAGCTCCTATGTTCCATTATGGACTAAAACATCATACTTTTCGACATAGAGTTACGCCAATTAGTGTATTTGAGTGTTTGGTTCACGGTTATAAGTTCAACACTATTTTTAACCCGAGTAGTCATGCTCTACTGGTTTGGAGGTGGTGGGGCTAGGTGTATGTTTAGTTATTGTATAGGTTCGGATGGTATGATGGTTTGAAGGTGGTGAATTTAGGACGAGTTGGGATATGGATGTAAGAGTTTCGAGTGAATGATCAATGCTTGATGTTAATTCTTGAGGGTGCATATTAGATGGAGGTTGAGATACTAACTACGAAGGACTAAGAAATGAGATAGTGAGAGTTAGAGGAATCCGAGTATCAATAGTAGTAAAATCGGAATGAGGTAAATTAACATTGAGTGATGTATAAAGAAAAAATGATTCTATAATTGAACAAGATGAGAAATATATATTTTATTAGTGGATGGATCAAGAAACAAATAAACATTTTGAGATAATGAATACTCAAGAAAAAACATAAGGTTTAGATCGTGGATCAAATTTGTGGGCCGAGTACGAGTTGAAGCCAAGGATAGCACAAACATCCAAAAATCCTAAGTTTAGAAGAGTTAAAAGTTGTACCAAAAACTAATTTGTAAGGGAAGGATAGATTGAGTGTGGTGGTAGGCATTTTATTAATTAAATAAACGAGATATAACAAATGCATGTGACCAAAATGTTAAAGGAAGAGAAGATGAGAGAGTAATATGAAGCCAGTTTTAACTATGTGACGATGTCGTCTTTCAAAGTATCTATTAAGTTCGGGTGTATGCGATGGGGTGGTGAGATGAGAAATGCTAGATGTTGCTAAATAATTTTTTGATGCTAAATATTCCCCTCCATTGTCTAAATAGAGTGTATGAATTTTATATTTAAAATAATTTTCTATAATGGCTTTGAAGCAAATAAAAATTATTTTAACTTCATAATTTGGCTTTAATGAGTAAAGCCATATATATTTGGTAAAATGATCCACAAAAATGACATAATATTTAAAATTATCATGCGAAATAACATGAGAAGCATAGACATAAAAAAAGATAATTTCAAGAGATTGGGAAGGGACAAAAGAAGAAGTAGAAAATGATAACTTATGACTTTTCTAATATGCATTACATGAAAAATATTTGGATGTGGAAGATGACACATTCAAATCATAAGCAGAGATAATATGTTTAAAAATAGAAAAAGGCAAGGTAAACTAATCTATGGTGCCGGTTTGAAGAGGTGGCTTTGATACCGAAAAAGGTAAGAATTGAAGGAGACATTAACTTAGCAATCGACCATTCGGACACTCTATCCTTAGTGTTGCCCTACAAAAGAATTTTTAGCATACAAAGATCTTTCATTTGAAATGAAATTGGTAAGAATTCAATAGATACATTATTGGCATTGCAAAATTAAGAAACTAAAATTAAGTTTGTTTTCATTTTTGGGATATAAAGCACATCACTTAGTGTAAATGTAGTTTTAGAGTCGGGAAGAGAAGTGAAATCGGTATGAGTAATTGAAAGACCTGTACCATCTCCAATCATAATATCATCGGAACCATTATAAGGTACATGTGGTAATAAGTTGCTCAAGTTCATTGTAACATAATGAGAAGCACCATTATTAATCAACCAATTTTAATTGTTGGAGGTAACATTAGTATTAGAATGAGCACAAGTATACCAAAGTGTTGAATGGTGGCATATATCTTGTCTTTGATAGGAGAATTGGTACCAATTGGAATGACAGACATTGCTTTGTTGTGTGTCCTTGAATACCACATATTTTATAGTAATCTAACTATGGACATCATGGATGATTGCCACAAGGTGGACTACCTAACTTATTGGACATTAGATACGGAGTAATGAATTATTGAATTGGAGAGAACAAAAATGAGAAAGATGCTCCGATGCCATGTCAAACTATTGAAATATGTGAATTCCACTCATTACTTTTTTTAATGAAACATATCCAATATATATAATGGTGAATTAGCAAGAAACTAATCTCCAAAGAATTTAAATTATCATTGATTTAAATTTGTAATTTGTGATTTTTAATTCAAATCAATGATTACATTTGAATTTGAATTACAAATCAAAATTCAAATTAATGATTATATTTCATTTGAATTTATAATCTATAATTCAAATAAATGATAGTTTTTATCTAATAGCTCTAAGAAAATTTGATTACATTTGATTTGAATTTGTAATTTAAATCAATGATAACTATCATATAATAGTTCTAAGGAAAGTTATGTAAGGAATACATGAATCAATTTTTCAATGATCATTTTTCCAAACAATTTAAGCATTTTTATCCCAATAATTTTCTTCTTAGTTGATGATATGGAAGGCCTAGATTTGGATTTTAAATTGCTAATATTTATCATAAATTTTCTCATACTTCTTGCTTGTTCTTTTTTTTCCCCCTATACAATGAAAACCACCCTAATTGACCAAGAAAATGCATCTTGCTTAATTTTTCTAATCGATTTATGCTCACAATTTCCATATAGATGGCATAGGAACAAAATTTAAAGTAGTTTTTAAATTGCAAGTTAATTTCCATATTATTATTACTCATTATGAGTAATCAATTAAAGTCCCAAATAGAATCTAATGATGAGGTTAATAGTGCAAGGAGGGAAGGATTTAAAGAATTTGATACTAAAAAAAAGATATGGTCAATCTTTATTTTAAGATATGATTAAGATTTTCTAGTAAAAATTTGTTTAGGGATGCCTCAAAAATATATATTTTTTAATTAAATTAGGTAGGGCTTTTAGGTATGTGAAAGATGATTTAATAAAGGTGACTATTTATTGAGGAAAAATATTTACTCTAAAAAATGTGTGTGGAGATTATAAAAAACAATTTTCTAGATTGTGGGACTATACACAAGAAGGTAAAGACAATAATGGTGGGAGCTACTTGAAAATTGAGGCAATTTTACCTAAACTAAGATTAAACCTTATGTTTGAGAGGATGTTTGTTAGCTTTCTTGGATAGATAGAAGAACTTGCTACTTGTAAACCTCTAATTATATTTGATGAAGCTTTTCTCAAAAGTTCTTATGGTGCTCATACTCTAAGTGTCATAGGCAAGGATGGAAATGATAATTTCTAACAAATTTCAATGATTGTGGTCCAATAAGGAAACAAAACAAAGCTGGGTTTGGTTTCTTCAGCATTTATTCATTGCTATTTTTTCTACAAAACAATATAAATAGATAATGATGTAGGATAGATAAAAGATAATGTGTTTATATATAAAATATATGCATATAAATATAAATCAATTATTTTTTTATATTCATTAGTTTGTGGGTATTGAGTAAGGATTGATAAAGGCATTCAAAGATAATTTTTTTTTTTAAATATGGATCATCGATATTATATGAGGCATTTTTATGCTTATTTCATAGATGTAGGACACAAAAGAAAAGATATCAAAGATTTCATATGGAAGGTAGCCATAATTTATACTCGGAGAGAACACAAGCATATAATGGATGACATGATGGAGAAGTACAAAGATGGACATGCTACATGAAAAACATTGATCCTAAAACATGGTACAAATACATATTTAATTCTAAAAGTAAGATTGATTTGATTGCCAATAATCCATGTGAGAGCTTTAACTCTTACATAGTTGAAGCAAATGAGAACTAAAACTAAGACTAATCTAATGGTTATATACCATAAAAAGAGACAAGGCATTAAAACATATCTAATTAAGGCCTACCTAAAGATTATGAAGAAACTTGAAGATGTTGATAGATTATTGCAAGTCAATTTATGCTAGAAATGGAGTATACCAAGTGCATTCGGGGTAAAAAAAGTTCATAATGGATTTGAGTTGGAGTATATGTATTTTTACGAAATGAGACCTCATAGGAATTCCATATGAGTATAATTTTAGCAATATATGATTCTGGTGGCAATCCTAAAAACTATGTTGATGTTTGATATTAAAAAAAAAAAGTGGTTCAAGGTCTATTAGCCAATGATCTACCTAGTGGGAAGTGAGGAGCAATGACTTTAAAATAGGTATATTAAAATTATTCCATGAGAAATTAAGATAACAACTAGAAAAGATAAGAAGAACGAAAAAAAGGATCGGATGAACCACAAATAGAATCAATTTTAAAAATGAGAGCGCAAACAAATCAATGCTTAAATGATGGTTTTTTTTTTAACTCACACACTCAAAGCTCTTAACAAAATTGATCTTTTAGGATTTGAACTCGTGACCTCTTGAAAAAGATCATTACTACTGTGCTACAAGCTTTTTAGTAATGCTTAAACTATGTTCAAAGGGGTTATAAATCAAACCATGCATTAAACCTATCATTCCAAGGCCTTCGAGGAAAAGACAAAGAGTCGTTGCAAATGATGGCTTGGACAAGCAAGATCTTCACATAAAAAAGATGATACAAATGATGGAATTACACAAGTTGGACCTTCACATGAAAGATTTGTTGTAAATCAACCACAAGCAATGTTACATTCTATACCCAAACCTCAAAATTCTATAGATCTATTCCGTAATTGTTTTTTTTTAACATATTTATATATTTGTATGATAAACTTGCTCATCAAAATGGAGTTTCAAAATCCAAGACAAGATAAACAAAAAAAAAAAAAGGCCAAGAAATTAGTTAGTATGGATGCACCTCAACCTATTGTGATGCTAAAATTTTTTAATGATAATGTTGGTATTGGAATTATGTTTGAAGTGGTTGGTATTCCCAATTGGTTTTCTCGTCAATGTGTTATATAAAGATGGTTATTCATAGTTTTTTTTGGATATACATAATAAAAGGTAATAGAGAAATGGGTTATCTAAGGGGGTATGAGTAGGGATATGAGCAAAGACATAGAAAGATAGAAGAAGCATTACACGTAAACCTTGCATAATTCACTTCTTCAATAAAGCACATATACATCAATTAGTCAAGTAATCACAAACAAAAACCATGACACAATCAATATTTTTCATGCATTCTACATTTGAACCCTTCACCTCATTGCCTTTCTCTAACGTATTTGTCGTTTTAAATAGCTTGGGTAGTGCATGCTGAACATGAACACACCATTTTCAATCAAAAAATTGAAAATATCCACAAAAGGCCTCGCAATGTTATAATTTGGACGACTAAAGAACCTGCTACCGTCGTTCTCTTTTGTCCATGCTCGGCTTTAAAGACATTCGAGGTCTACAATCACAATAACGAATTTGGATGTTGCGGGTTCTTTCATTTGAAGTTTGAGAATTTTTAGTGAGGAGTTTGAGTGTATATTTTCTTAAAGATTGTTTTTTTAGCAAAGAAAAAAGATTGATCGATCAAAATTATTTTTTCAAATTTAGGAAATTGGAAAAAGGAAGAAAGGATAGATGAGTTTGCAAAGATAATGAATAATGAAGCGTGTTTTTTTTTTTTAAATGGGCTAATTTAGTTTGAGTTTTTTTTTTCAATAAATGATGCTTGTGTGTGATTTAATTTTTCAAAAAAAGAAATAAAACGTGACTTGCAAATGTTAAGCTAAGAGAGGTATTTTTAATAAAAAAAAATTAATCATATGCAAATTAAGTGATTTTTTTATGGTTCGATTGAAAAAAAATTAATCACAATGTTAGGTTAGAAATTCACTTAAAATGCAAGCATATAATTAACTGTTTTTAAAATATAAAGACATATTGCATGTGAATCTTATTATTTAAAAATCTACTAGATCATTTCTCCCTATCATAATTATATGATGGAGAGAGGACGATAACCTCCGACTTTTGTAATCCAATTAAAACCTGTTAGATATCCCTGTGAATTTAAACGAAAAGAAAAAAAACCATAACAACTTGTTGGAAACTTCCAAATTAAAGCAGCCAACGTCCATGAAAGATAAGGGTGGATCGTCATCCTTATGACGTAAACATTGACTCAATTGGTCCTATACTAAGTCGTCTTTTAGGAAAGAAATGTTTTTCATGCCCCTCTAGTATCATTGCTGCTCCTAATCAACAAACACAAAGATGTGGACTCATAAATTATTATATTTGCAAAGAAAAGAATTCTAGCTAGCTCCACCCACTTTCTTTATCAAAACACACACAGATTCCTCTAATTTGTTCCCGTTCTTGCTGGCTTTCAATAGTCATAATAATTTTATTGCATAATCTTGACTTGAAATAAATTAATTGACGCTTTTCTCTTTCACCTTCTATCAACCTAGCACTGTGGTTTTGCATTGTTGATTTTCAGAATATAATAATATATAGGTAAGTTGGGTTTCTAAGTAACATACAATTGGTCACTTTTTCTGCTGTCAAAACTTTGGGACCTTTCTTTGGCACCCGCATGCGTACGCTTGTGGGGATTTTTTTCTTTTCAATTATTTATATTTTGCGGCTTAATTGAATCATGGAATTCAAAATTGCAACTTCCTTTTAGTTAAGAGAAAGATATTGAGGACATATGCCAGTTGTTGAGTCCTTTCTGTCCGAAAGGAGCAATTGATCTTTAACAACAATATATAATAATCAGCAACTGATCAAAGCTGAATCATCTGATCATGCTATAGTACTGATCAAGCTTCTAAACAATGCACTCAAAATAAATAAACACAGTTTTCGTTTCTGTTGATTCCGGGGGATAGGAAATCACATATATATATATATATATATATATATATATATATATATATATATAAGAACAGTCAACTGAAAAAATTAATTAAGTTGATATGTGCAATTCCAAGAAATGATTTTATTATATTCAACAAACCCTAGCCGCTTTTTCTTTTTCTTCTGCATAAATACTCTTTAACTAATATTTTTTGGGCTATTGTTGATGAAATAATAATCAGCAATAGCTCCTTCCTCTTTCTCTCATCTTTTTTCTCCTTTATTTTTCTAACAGTTCTAGATGTAATTATTAATTAGGTCTGATGTTTCTAATAGTTTAAATAATTATAGATTTAGATCTATATTATTTAGTTTTTATTTTATTTGTTATCCTTAATATGTAAGGTTTTTTATTGTTGGTTTATGCTAGCTGAAAGTTTGTTCGAAGATATATAGTGGATACATGAATTTACACTCTTTAAGTGGGATTTTTTTGTGAAATGGAGAAGACAAAGATGCTATTAAGAGGGTCAATAATTACTACTTTAGTAAGCAAGCCTTTTTTCACTTGATTTATCATGTTTGTAATATTTATTTAAATCTTGTAAAAATTAATTATAATAATTATGTAATATTTCCAATATAATAAAAATTATTTTCTTATATAAATAAACCAGTTTGAAAGTAAATGATTCACTTAAGAATTAAGAAATGATTTGTAATGAACTTAATTCGATTAATGAAAAAGAAAGCCTTTTTTTTTTTTTTATCAACGTTGAGAATTAAAAAAAAAAAAAAACTAATAATATATATACATGAAATTAGGTTATCTCCTAAACCAGTTCCATATGCCAAATTAAGATACATGGATTTTGGTTATAATTAATAAGTGCATTTGCATAACCACATATCATAGCACTTCTAAACACGACATGCTGTAAAAAAGAATTTTCAATTAATTCTAAAGCTATCAAAGCCCTAATTAAAATGAAGTAAAAAATAAAATGCATTTGCATAAACAATAAACATGGAATTTCGAACATATATGACGCTGTAAAAAAATTCCAAATAAAATTTATAATGCTATCAAAACCTGAATTAAAATTGAAATAACTAACATGAAGTACAATATCTATTGGTTAACTAATTGAATCATCTTGTAGTCTACAACTAATGCTGTTCTAGATTTTGTTATGATGGAACATACCAATTTCATATAATCAAAATTAAAACACACACATGGTTATTTTCAATACTCGTTAGTTATGGAAATTACAACTTAATAAATGAAAATAGATTAAAACAAACATCCAATAAGAAATATTGAAATATGATCTTCCAGATCACCACTAGTCTTCTTGTTGATGACAAATAGAAATTTCTGATACCTCTTATTCATAATTTCTTAAAATATACCTGTCGTTGTATCTCACATAGGTAGAAAAATCTCAAGTAATCATAAATCAATGGAGAAACCGGTCACATTAATTATCAGGCTCTATGAACGGAAGATCTCATCTCTCTACAACTGATAGAGATTGTCAATCTATTTCACATTGTAAAATATAATTATCAAACCTTTATTCAAAGGAGATAAAAACTCGACAAACGAGTACATAAAACTATACTAGTGCTAGAGAAAATAAACAAAAGAACAAAGTCAGATCTGAAATTATTTGACGGGAAATAAAAGATAATCTAATCTATATATCAATTAGTTCCATACCACATGATCAAATTAAGCTAGGCGCAAGAACTATATATAAATCTTTAATATATTGGTAAGAAACAATTGAACATGCTTTAGTCTTTTAATTCGGGCTAGGAAAACAAACACATAAATGCAAACACACAATTGGTAATATTATTTCTATTATATAACTGAGATCTATATGTATAATAACTTAAACCAGTAAATTAATCTCACGTTACACTTTAAAACGCATTATCAATGTCTTGGACAAACTTCTTTAGCCTCTGGGATATCCTTGCGGCTTCATTACAGTGGGCAGAATCTCCAACCTGCACAATCAATTTAAAAGGACTAAATAAAGTTCTTGAAAAACTCTACAACTTACAGATGATATTCATTCACGATATTCTTCAATAAACAGTTATGGTCAAGCAAAATTTATTGAAAAACATCACCTAGCTAGCTACTACGTACCTGAGAATGTATTGTATGGAATACAGTATCTTCCACGACAGAAAAACTGGCATTAATAATCTCAGCTCCTTCTTCATGAAGCACACGGATGGTCTCATTGAAAATGAACTGACTATCCAAACCAGTTATCAAAACAACCTCTAAAGTGGAACCCATTTCACGAACCTCAATTTGTGGTGATCTTATCCCTGTTGTTGTTCCACTGCTACTGTTCATGCTTGTATAGTTTGTCCTTTCCATTCCCAACAAACTGTCTTTCTTTTCCTTCATTTTCTCCAGTTTAGTCTGCAACCTTTTTATGTAGCTTGCAGCTTCATCTAGTTGATCAGGCAGCGACAGTGCTGGTTCCTACACCAGCCCCCATAAGAGAGAGAGAGAGAGAGAGAACCAAAAAACAGAAGAAAGATCAGAGAAAGATCATTAAAAAAGAAAAAAAAATGGGTTTCATGTTAGGTGATGTAAAACAATAATGTATGAACAATGAAGGAAAAAAAAAAAGAGAAACCCTTGAGCTTTGATGGGGTACAATTAGAGAATTGAGCTGGGAGTAGAGAGCCTTCATTTGATTTCTTCTATTTCTCTCTATGGTTTTTCTATCAGTTCTTGATGAACTAGGGCTGTGCTCCATCAATATACCTGCAGCAATACTTGCTACTGAACCAAAAAAAAAAAAAAAAAAAAAACGGCAGAACTAGCTATATAGATGACTCTCTAGCAGTTATACCATATAATTAGGGATCCTGGTCTTTGTTTAATTTTATTGCAGGCTTTTATCATATATGGGGGTAGAAAGCAAAGGCAAAAAAGCAAAATATGTAATATAATGAGATGCTATTTAGAAAAGTTTGACGATTTGAGATGATTGGTGGGACTGCTTTAATTTTCCATACTTAAGGGCCTACTACAAGGATAACGCACCGTCTTTTGACAGCACTGTATCAATTTCGGCAACGTGGACAAGCACATTAAAAATATGAATTAGATTTAAAGTTTGCTGATTTGAGATGATTAATTACTACTAATTAATGGTTTTAAAAATATGGAGAGCCCTAAGATTTTTTTTTGTTATTGGTCCGCATACGTTAACTTTCATCCAAGAGGTTTGGTGATTTCAAAGGATTGGTCTGGTGTTTAAAAAAATTACTCTTATTTTTTATTTTTTAGATTCAAATATTAAAACTAGTACCGATAAAACTTATTAAATTTCTTTAAATATGCAGTTTGAATATTTTTATTTTTATTAATATTTATTAAATATTATTTTCCATTCAAAAAAAAAAAAACATTAATCCGTAATTTCGTCATAGTTTGCTGTAAAATCCTGGACTCTTGGATTATGCTTGTTTCCAAAATATTAAATATTATTTTTCATTCCAAAAAAAAAAAAAACATTAATAGGTAATTTCGTCATAGTTTGGTGTAAAATCTTGGACTCTTGGATTATGCTTGTTTCCGAAAAGCATGAAACCTATCTATATAGAAACGGTCACTATCTAGTGTTTTATTATATAGGCTTCCAGCTCAAAACATTATTGGGTTAACGGTGGTAAGAAATTTTTTTTTTTTTTTACTTAAATTTAAAAATTTTACTGAAACTCTCTAGATATTTCAAAAAATTACTAAAAATATTTTATTCTATATCTAAAATTTGCTTAAATTCATAAATGATATTTTGGATAAAAAATATTTTTAACTTCACTTTTTTAAAAAAAAGTTTTTAGAGAATGAATTTATTTATTTAAATTTGAAAAGAAAAGCGAGTAGAATGACGAGATTTAAAAAAAAAATATTGACACATGTGGCAATTTTGTGAGGCTAACGATGCCATTTAACATCTTTAGTTCAAAAAGTTAATAGAATGACGAACTTAAAACACAAATCATATGTAAAAAGGCAAATTTAAGATGGAAAAAATAATATGAGACATCATAAAAACAAAAGAAAAAGTAGAGAATACCCAAAACCTTTAACCTAAAAATTATTACACTTAGAAATTAGTAAAGAAAAGTTAAGTTAGCTTATTTCGTCACCAAAAGTTTGACAAATTTTCGACAATTTTGGACTCTTATCTAGTTTTTTGATGTAATTGTAATATGGTACATTTTTTCCTATGCATTTTGAAGATAAATTCTCATTTATATTAATAAAAACCATAAATTCTCATAATAAATAAGGAAATTGGATTCTGAAAATTAAATATAAATGTCAAAGACTATTTACTTGTCTATAATCCTTATGTGGAATTTTAGATCTTTATGAGATAGGATGGTTTTTTATTTAAGTTGTTGGTTTTTTTTTTTTTTAATGCATGCGGTACTAATTTTTCAAGCTGAAAATTGTTACTATTTTGTTTTGCATTTTTGGTACAATCCTTGATGCTTTTACCTTTTGATTTATTTATTTATTTTATTTATTATTATTATTATTATTTTTTTGCATGAACATCATCTATTTGTCTCTAACCCATGTATGAAATTTCATGTTTTTATGATTTAGAATGAGTTCTTATTTAAATAACCGTTTTTGGTTACAAGAATACTAATTTCTCAAGCTAGAAATAGCTTCGTAATGTTTTGTCTTTTTGAGGTAGCTTTAGATATTTTTATCTCTTTATTTTTTTTTGTATCAATATAATATATTTGTCCAATCTTTATGTGAAATTTTAGATTTTATGACATAGGATAGTTGTCTATTTAAATCATCTTGTTGGCTAGGGTAACATTATTCTATCAAACTCGAAATTTGTTATTGTGGTATTTTACATGTTTACATGTTGGATGTTTTTACATTATGATTTTTTTTCATATGAGCATCTTCTACCTATCTTAGAGTTATGTCGATGGAATCTCGCAGATGAGGGGAGTCGCCACCTAGTTATAAGGAGGAACTAGAAAACCATAAAATAAAGCTGGTATGAATAGATATCCGGGTAAGAGGTTGGTTATGTATGAACAAAATTAATATCATCACCATCTCGTTGTACTCGAAGTAGGTTGTATTGTATGCATGTGAAAATAAAAATATGGTTTTGTGATGTTATGATTCTATGCCTACTTGAGTGAATTTGTTTTATTAGATGAAATGGTTAAGTAGTTCGAGGTTTAGATTAGTCAAAGGCCTATACCCACACTCTAGGGAAAATGTGGATAGAAATTGGAATTTTGGCTAATCCTTAGCGACTGCAAATCTGTATCGATAAATAGGTAAGTCTCTAAGGATTGGGAGCCTATATTGACATAAATAGGAAGTCACCAATGACTTCGTTCACACAAGTGGAAAGCCATCGATGATTTCAAATCATGAGTTTAGCAAGTCATCAAAAACTTCATCCACACAAGTGTAAAGCCAACAACGATTTGTTTTGATGAACATCAAGTCATTTAAAAAATATTTATAAGTCACTAACAGACTTATCCACATAAGTGGAAAGTCACCAATGACTTCATTTTAATCAAACAAAAAATAGCTAAATAGTTTTGGAAGCCATTGTCGGCGTCATCCACATAGGTGAAAAGTCTTCGATGACTTCGTTTTA
The DNA here is from genome assembly GCA_963924115.1 of Dovyalis caffra. NCBI lineage: Eukaryota > Viridiplantae > Streptophyta > Magnoliopsida > Malpighiales > Salicaceae > Dovyalis > Dovyalis caffra. The sequence goes on from CAWUPB010001184.1 coordinate 11,001,496, forward strand.
ATCGAATAAAAAATAGCTAAACAACTTTGGAAGTAACTAGTGGCTTTATCCATATAGGTGGGAAGCCATGACGACTTCATTTCAAATAAACATAAAATAGCTAAACAACTTAGGAAGCTATTGGTAACTTCGTCCATACGAGTTGGAAATCATCGACGATTTCATTTTAATAGAATACAAATAGCTAAATAGTTTTGAAAGCCATTAGTAGTTTCATCTATATAAGCGAGGAAGCCATCAACTACTTCAATTCAATTGAATAAAAAATAGCTAAACAATTTTGAAAGCCACTAATGCCTTTATCCATATAGGTGAAAAGCCACTAATAACTTTATTTCAAATGAACAAAAAATAGTTAGACAATATTTGAAGCCACTAATGGCTTTGTAAACATAGATGGTTTGTTAGCATAGATGGAAAACCATTAATAACTTTATTTCAATCAAACTAAAAATAGCTAAATAGCTTTGAAAGCCACTAGCAATTTCATCTATATAGGTGGGATGCCACCGATGAATTCATTTTAATCGAACAAAAAATAGTTAAACGAGTTTTGAAAGCCATTAGCAGTTTCATCTACATAAATGAAAAGGCACTAACGGCTTTATTTCAACGACTTTAGAAGCCATTACGGCTTTGTCCATACATATGGAAAACCATTAACAACTTTATTTCAATCAAACAGAAAATAGCTAAACGAACTTTGGAAGCCACATCCACATAGGTGAAAAGCCAATGACGAGCTTTATTTCATTCAAACGGAAAATAGCTAAATAGCTAAATAACTTTGGAAGCCATTGGTAATTTCATCCATATAGGTTGTAAGTCACCGATGACTTCATTTTAATCAAACGAAAGCTTATGAACAACTTTAAAAGCTACTAGTGGCTTTATCCACATAGATGAAAAGTCATTGACAACTTTATTTTTATCAAATAGAAAATAATTAAACGAGTTTGGGTGGAACTCTAATGACTAGTGGGAAGATTTCATGGTTGTATTACCGGATGGGGTATCTCGCATAAATCAAGATGAGTTTGGGTGGCTAATAGCAAGTTTATGAGGAGTTATGATGTTAAACAATAGTTGTATGTAAATTCGATGGTCAGTTGGGAAGATTTTGGAGTTATATCGCCAGTTAGGGCATCTTTGGTTGGGTTGAGGAGGTGTTTAATGGATGGCATTTGGGTTGGTTTGAGCTTGGTTGGATAGTGTTGGGTGGTCATGGATGACTTTGATGGAGTTATATTGGTTAGACGACAACCTTATGGTTGGTGGCAAGTAATTCTAAGTTCGGTGCCTTTCTTTATTTTGTTTTGAGAGAATGATGAATAGTAATCCTTTTTTTTTTTTTTTTTTTGCAAAAATTGAAGAGAATGGGATATTTATAGGGGTTGAATTAGGGTTTGGAAAAACATCAATTTTAGTCTCTCGTTTCTTCTACCTTTTTTAACTTCGATCCGTGTTTTTTTCTTCTTCAATCACACCTCTAATTAAAGTTAATCAAGCCCTTTTCTTTCAATTGCACCATTCCTTACTTATAAATAATACTCTTCGATTTTAATTTCTTCCAATTATATCTCTAAATCTTTTCAATTATATCCTTAGATTATTTTGTAAATAAATCTCTCATTTCTTATTTTCTCTCTCTTTTTTCATATTTTTTGAAAACCCATAAATTATGAGATTCTCTATAAAAAAAAGGCCCAAAACAAGATGAATAAAAATATTTTATTAAAAATATTTTATTTTATAGAAAAATAAAAAGAAAAAAATTAGGTGATAACAATTGTCCTCTCTTTACGAGTGCTTTTATTGCAAAGTCATTAAAAAGTCCTTATTTGACTTTACATAAAAAGTTTTTTAAAGAAAAACAAGAATGAAAAGAAAACATACAAAATGAAAATAACACACAAATGAAAGAGGTAATCATTAGTTTTAAATGACAGTGACCATTCGATCACAAAGGTTAAAATAAAAATATGTGACATGAAATATCATGATGGTTTGAAGAGACGTGATAAACCATGTTGATTTTAAGAGACATGATAGACCATATTGATTTTAAGAGACATGACAGGCCACATTGATTTAAAAAGACATGACAAACCACGTGAAGTAAAAAAAAAAAAAGAAAACATAAGTAGCAACCTTACATTTTTTAGATGAGCATAGGTCATCATTATCAAGACATAAACTTCTCTTTTTTTTCTCTTCATTTGTGTGTTGTCTAGATTGAATAGGCTCAATGTTTTAGTTTGATGCTTTCATTGAGCTTGTCTATTTATATCTATAATTATACTCTCTATTTTCGAGTTCATTGGGATAATTACTTAGACCACTCGCCTATGTCATTTAAGTGGTATTCGTCCCTTTGATTGAATAGGAGATCACTATTTTTCACGCTCCTCTCGATATTGTCCTTAAATGTTTAGACTTTTGCTAGCACATATAAAAAATCTAGCCTAAAATGGATGAAGTGACCTCTTGTCTCAATTATCCATGATTCATCATAAGGAAGCTTATAACAGATTTTATAAAGGAAGATCTCTTATCGATCAAGTCCAAGTATGATCTTTATTATGTTATCACATGACAATTCAATACAATATCACATTTCATAAATAATATCAATTACATGATCGTGCATGATCATGTATGAGACTAAGAAATGATTTTTTTTAGGGACTCGATCATAATTATGAAAACAAGAGTTTTTTGAGAGATGAAAGATCATCAATCAAAATATGTTAGGTGAATCTTGAATATCAAAAGTAAATTTAAATGACTGATCTAATGAATATTTGGTTATAACTTAGATTCTCTACTTACTCGTTCTAGATAGGAGTGGAGTTAAAATGCTTGGTTTTTACTACTAACACGGTTTTGTGACCGATCTAATCATAGCATACTTTTAAAGAGTTAGTAGTGATCATCAATTTGTCGTTTACCTTTCATTGTTGTTACTCATGTCGTTCACCTTCTTTTGATGTTTGTGCTTGTCTTTGAAATTTTTTAAAATTTTAAAAAAACTTTTTTATTTGTTTTGAGATTTATGGATTAGGCCATCTATTTGAAAGATTTTCATCAATCCAAGTTGAATCATTCAAGAGAAGTTTTTTTGATATTCATAAGAAAGTAATGTCATTCAAAAAGATATATGATTCATTTGGTTAAATACCAAAACATATCATGCAAATGTCATAATGTAACCATCAAGGTGATCCTTTTATAGGCTAGAAGAGAAAAATGTATTCGGATCACATAAAAATTTTAAAAAAGAAAATGTCTTTTTGTAAAGTTGATTTGTTCCAAATTGGCTTACAAAGAACAACATGCTTGGAACAATTTCATGAACTCAAAGAGTTTTGAAGAAAGTTGAGCTCAAATAGATGGTATTACCTAGAAAGATGGGATTCATTTCTTTCTTACCTCTAGGTATTTGATGTCAAACTAATGATTTAATATCATAAATAATCAATTGCAATGCACATACAAGTTAGGTTTTAATCAAAAATATTTTTTTCTTCTTATTTGAAGCTAGAACTCATGAACGCAAATAAACCATCTTTGATAAAAATTAGCCTTTCACAGGCACATAATAAAGGCTAAAGCTTCATCTTATGAATGAAAGAATATAAAAGGCTCAAAAGGAGTTTGAGGGTATAGAGACTTAGGATCACTTAATTGTCAATCAAGATCACTTTAGACATGCCACCTTGACTTTGTCACTTTCACAATTGATTTTACTTTTCACATAATTTGATACTAAAAAAGAATCACACTAGGCATGCCATCATAACTTTATCATCTCGTCAATTGATCTCTAATTTTCTAATCTTAGCTTTTTTTCATGCTCGATCCGTCTTTATATATATATATATATATATATATATGTTAGGATTTCTAATCCTTTTCTAACTTTGAATCATGATAGAGGTCACTTTAGATAACACTTTCTTTTTATCTTAGTGCTTTCACTTTTAGTTTTCATTTTTTTTTTAATTCCTCTTTATCTTTCAAAGTCGTTTTAAGGGTTTTCTCAATTATTTTTTTATCTTTTTTATGAATAATCATCATCATTTCTCATCTTTTGTTTTATGAGAAAGTCATCTATTATTCATGAACTTCGAAATTGTCGCCTCTAGTGTGAAAGGTGATCCTAAAGTAGGTCATTATCGTAAGAAAACTTTTAGACTCAAAGTTGGACAGCAAGGGATAAGTTTTTTTTTGTTTAAAGGTATACCTAAAAATGGACTTTCTTCATCCCAAATTTGATCTTTTTCAAGCTGATATATTCTAGTTTCATTTGTAAACTATGATTAACTTATAGATAAGGAGTAGTCGATAAGGTGGGATCACGACCTAAATGTGTATCACCCATCATCATTTAAAATACCAAATAATTTATTTTTCATCTTGGGCATCGACATTTTGTCCAAGGAAAGACTATCTTTAAAGAAGTTTATCAATAATAGGAAAAAAATGTTTTTGGTTTCAAGAAGAGGAATTTCCCCTTAGAATTTGCATGACATTTTTTGAAAAGTTGATCAATATTGGAATATTTTGAATGAGTTTGTAATTTTATTCATTTTTATTTGAATGATATAAAATGATAATATACTTCCAAATAAAATCTCTTGATTTTAAATCAATAATCAATTATTCTAAGATAGTAAAAAAAATTTTAAAAGAAACAACTCAATTCATGAAAATTGTAATACTTTTAAAAATGAAATCTATAAAAATTGATAGAAGATAAGATCTCATTCATAAAATCAAGACACGTTCATACTTCTTTAATGAGCTCCATTTATTCTTCTCACATTCATGCTCATGTACATTATAATCGTGGTTAGGCATACCCTTTTTTTAATACAATCCCTTGGTGTTTTTATTTTTAAAATATGACCATATAGAATGTCACAAAGATAGGGTGAAAATACAAATAAAACAAATAGAAACAAGGCAAACATGGCAACTTGAGAAAAAAAATTCACAAGATCCCGTAAATTAACGAGTATTATAAAAGCATGATAACAATCATGTACAATACATTCATAAAGTATAATGGCGTAAAGGAAAAGATAATTACGATAAGAAAATTACTCGAGCTTAAAAACAAAAAGCATTTTTTCAAACACCGACCTAAGTTGTTTGAATAAGTTTTTAACACTAGCTTTCTCTACCCTCAAAATGTTCATTGTTACATCATAAAATGGTTGACTAAAACTCGGTGTCTTTGTCGTGCAAATCAAAAATATATAAAGACTTTTCTAATTTTTTCCTCTCTTTCTATGCACTCTTTTTGTGGAACTTACAAAGTACTTGGCATGAATAAAAGCTTGAGAATAGGTTGTTTTCTTGTTAACACCGATAAAAGATAACATGTTAAATAAATAAGACATGAAAATTTTCAAAACTGTCTTTTTGTTGTCATAGCTATTGCCATCCAATGATAACATATTCACCCTACCGACAACAACATGGTTAGAAATATGACTAGTGTTCACACTTGGAGTGTTTAAAGCATTATCAAATAAAATCAAGCCTTGGTCAATCAATGAGCAAATATTCTTCTTAAATGCTCGATAATTTTTGATATTATGATTAATTCCGCCATCATGATGCTCATAAGATTTATTGGAATTATACCACCTAGACAAAAAAGGTTGTCGTGGAATATTCATCACATGAATTACTTGGCTTGTAGCTATAAGATGTTAAAATAAGTTTTCACAAGAAATTGGAAGAGATGTCAATATTTTTATGTATTTTCTAAAGCCTAAATATCTTTAACTATCTTGATTAAATTATCTTTAATGATGATTGAGTTACCGGTGATGGTTTTTCTTGAAATTTTAAGGATAATTCTTTGACGAATAAGAATGATTCAATTGACTCTTTGAACTAAAGGTAGATTCTCCAATCTGGTGAATATCGTTGTCGTTTCCTTTATTAAATTTATTATTCTTTAATCCAAACTCAAAATAATTAGCTATTCATCTAGTTTTGATTGCTTGCTCAATCCTATCAACCTTTGAAACAATCTTGATAAAACTAGTTGGTCCATTACCCGATAAGTAATGATAGTAAGATGCTTGAAAGGTATTCATAAAAAGATTAACTAGTTCTTTCTTAAGTAGAGATGAGCAAACTTAGAAAGCTATTTCACACTATTTTTGGGTATATTCTCTCATATCTTCTTTTAAGCATTTCTCCACAGATTGCAAACTTGACTTATCATAAGCTACTTCTATATTGAACTTCTATTGTTTCATAAATACTTTAACTAAATCTCTTCATTTCTTAATCTTTGTTTAATCAAAATCAATAAACAAATCAAAAGCAAGACCATCGAGATTTTTTTTAAAAAATGAATCAAAAGCTTTTAATCATAAGCCATTTCTATCATCTTATTCAAATATATCATGAAATGAGTTCTAGTGACATTGACTCCTAGTGTATTTAGAGGACTCAAATAGTTAAAACTTCTTAGGAATCATGACATTCGAAATCAAACATCTTTCTACAGCTTAAAAAAAGATCATATATGTCAACACCCTCAATGGCTCTAAGACTTTCCTTAATGGCACTAAGTTTCTCAATTTTAGTCTCGAAAATAATTTCTCCTTTCATCTTTCCGTCAAGAGCCAAATCAATCATTGGAGATGCCTAAGTTTCCAAAGTATGTGGCTGTCATGGAATCATACTAGAGACTTTAAAAAGAATTGGCTCATACATGCCCTAAGTATATTATGACTAGTTAGATTCACAATGCTAACGAACTTCTTAGTAGGAAATAAAGAAAAGTGGCACATGAATCACTATTATAGTAGTAGGTATTGGTATGATAATGAATATCTCAAGGATAGTATATGACTGACCAATTTCTCAATTAGAGGCAATTTAATAGATATGGAAGTTTGTAGAATTTGCTCTAGTAAAACAGTTAGCCTTCAAAACAAATTATCTATTTTTGTTTCAAAATACATAATTCTTTCTAACGGTTTTGCTCGAGTTGAAATCTTTCTTTGTTATCTATTTTTGCATCGAGAAATAAAATTTTGACAAGATGACATATGGTTCTCTTCTTAGATAGAAAAATACAAAACAAATTAACACAAATAACATATTGGCATAAATAAAACACCCGAATTGGATATAGAGTAGTCATCTATGGAGTGTAATAAAAGAGTTCTTTCTTTTTTATTCTTCACTTCCGGATTGCTTTCGCTAGATTTAAAGATGTCATTATTCACCTTAGTTACCTTATGGATGATTTTAAATTTAGAAGAAATTCATTTCTAGCTCTATTTAAGAGTAACCATCTTATAGACAATCTCCATCTACATATGGAAGAGGTTTGGATTCAGCTTGATAGATTGTTATTATCTTAAACTACATCCGAATTCTTTTATCACCCGTCCTAAAACATCATAACCTAGTTATCTTATTCAAGATTTCACATATATCGGACTTTTCAAGTCTATTTAATTAAGGAAATATGGTCCTAAAGACTAATTTTAGTAACTACATAAATGGATAGGCTTTATCTAAGTCTCAAATACCGAGCGAAACTTTAGTAGAATCCTTAAAATTGATCATGAAAATATTAACAATGCAGAAAAATGCATATAGTTTATAATCATGCAAATATAGTGATGTTTGTGGGACACAACTCCGGATCCATTCTTGAAATATAAAATAGAAAACTAAAAATGAAACAACTAAAGCTACAAAAGAAAACAACACAAACAACATATATATTCATAAACACATTTTTACGACACATATAAACAATTAAAAAATAATTACTCACTCAAAACATACAAACATGAAAACATAAGAGATAACAAGATTTGTTAATATAGTCATTCAAAGCTTACCCTAGCATGGCATGGTCCCCACTAGAGTCATCATTCTATCGGTAGAGGCCCGTAGACGGACAGACTCGCCACCTAGCTATCAAGGAGAACTAGGAAATCCTAAAAAAAAAAAAAATCGATATGCATAGATATCTATCTAAAGAGCCAATTATGTATGGATAAGATTAACATCACCTCTATCCCATCCTACGTAAGATAGATTGTATTATATGCATGTGAAAATAATAATATTGTATTACGATGTTATGATTCTACGCTTGCATGAGTAAATTTGTTTTATTGGGATGAAATGGAAAAGTAGTTCGGGTTTAGGCTCATCAAAGGCCTATACCCATACTCTAAGGAGAAATGTGGATAAAAATTAGAATTTTGGCTAATTCCTAGTGACTAAAAACTTGAATCGATAAATAGGTGAATCTTTAAGGATTGAGAGCCCATATTGATAAAATAGAAGTCACCGATGACTTCACTCATATGAGTGAGATGCCACCGATGATTTTAAGTCATAAGTTTAGGAAGCCATTAACAATTTCATCCATACAAGTAGAAAGCTAATGACATTTTTTTTATAAGTAACAAGTCATTTAAAATATATTTGGACGTCACAAATAGCTTCCTCCATATAATTGAAAAGCCAAGCAATGACTTCATTTTAATTGAACAAAAAATAGCTAAACAACTTTGGAGGCCACTCGGTGGCTTTGTCCATATAGGTAGAAAGCCACCGATGACTTCATTTGAATCGAACAAAAAATAGATCAACAATTTTGAAATTCATTAGGAGCTTCATCCATATAGGTAGAAAGCTACCGAGGATTTCATTTTAAACAAATAAAAATAATTAAATAACTTTAAAAGCCACTTATGGCTTCGTCTACATATGAGGAAAGCCACCGATGACCTCATTTTAATTGAATATAAAATAGCTAAACAACTTTAAAAGCCATCGAAGGCTTCATCCACATAGGTGGAAAGCTACTAACGGCTTAATTTCAATCAAATAAAAAATAGTTAGACACCTTTGGATGCTACTCGGCACTTTTTTCACATAAGTGGAAAGCCACCGACGACTTCATTTCAATCGAATAGAAAATAGCTAAACAATTTTGAAGCCACTCACGACTTTATCCACATAGGTCGAAGCTACGTACAACTTCATTTCAAATGAACACAAAATAGCTAAATAGCTTTGAAGCCATTAGCGGCTTCATCCACTACATAGAAAACTATTGGTGACTTTATTTCAATCAAATAGAAAACAATTAAATAGCTTTGAAAGCCATTAGTGCCTTCATTCACATAGGTGAGAAGCCATAAACAATTTCATTTCAATCGAATAGAAAACAACTAAATAGCTTTAGAAGCCACTAGTAGTTTCGTCCACATAAATAAAAAGCCACCGATGGTTTCATCCTCATAAATGGAAGCCATTGATAATTTCATTTTAATAAAACGTAAAACAACTAAACAACTTTAGAAGCCACTAGCAGCTTTGTCCACATAGTTAATGACTTTATTTCAATCAAATAGAAAACAATTAAATAGTTTTGAAAGCCATTAATGCTTTCATTCACATAGGTGAGAAGCCATAAACAATTTCATTTCAATCGAATAGAAAACAACTAAATAGCTTTAGAAGCCACTAGTAGTTTCATCCATATAAATAGAAAGCCACCGATGGTTTCATCTTCATAAATGGAAGCCACCGATGATTTCATTTTAATAAAACGTAAAACAACTAAACAACTTTAGAAGCCACTAGCATTTTTGTTCACATAGTTAGTGAGCCTCAAGTAGCTTCATTTTAATTAAACAAAAAATAACTAAATTGCTTTGTAAGCCACTAATGGCTTCGTCCTCATAAGTGGGAAGCCATCGACCGATTCATTTCAATCGAATAAAAAAACCTAAATAGTTTTGGAAACCACTAAAAGCGTCATCCACATAGGTGGGAAGCCATCAATGGCTTCCTTTCAATCGAACAAAAAATAGCTAAACAACTTTGAAAGTCATTGACGGCTTCATCCATATTGGTGGAAAGCCATCGATGGCTTTATTTCAACCAAACAAAAAATAGCTAAACGACTTTAAAAGCCACAGTACGGCTTTATCCATATAAATAAAAAGCTACCAACAACTATATTTTAACCAAACAGAATATTTAAACCATGTTTTGGACATGAATATCATACTCAACACATCGGATCAATTATGTCATCCAAACAAACACAAAATCATTTTTCAAGTACGAACATCGAGATCGGTACTCATCTTGAAACCATTGAAATTAAAACTCAAATCATCCTCCTAACTTCATTGCAAAGCATTAATCAATTAGCCTTAGTTCACCTTAAAACACCTAGTGGTCTCCGACCCTTTTGGATTCAAGATACAATGGTGTATCTAACAAATTCCTCACCAATCACAATCAAGACAAAATTTATCTCATTCATTTAAAAAAAAATGAAACAATAAATAAATTATGATAGTTCTCATCCAAAAATCTATAGGGTACATTTATTTTGAAATTATATCCAAAATATTTCGAAGAGTGCCGATATTGTCCAAAGCTCTATTTAGGGTTAGTTTCACTTTTTTCAACCTCCATGAAAACTAATTATTCGAGTAGTAGAGGAGAAAGCAATCGCCTATTAAAAAAAATATCATAGGTCCTATTTAAGTAAAAAAAAATGTCTACTATCGAGAGCTTGAATGTTGATGATAATAAGCATTATTGATGATATTTATTCTCTTATATTTAGAATTTTGAAGGTGATTTTAGGTTCGTGTGCTAAATTATGTTTATTTTATGATTTAGGAGATGATTAGTGTCAAAGGAGCAAAAGTGTGTTAATTTGGGTGAATTTTCTATTTTGATAAATTGACCTTTACAAGAAGAAACAAAAATTTCACATTCTTAAAGCTCTAGAACATAAAAGAGTACTTCTTGAGAATAAAATTAGATATCTTAATCATTCCATATTGGGTTTAAATGTGCAAATTCATTCGGTTTTGGGCTATCAAAATCAATTACAAAATTAAGGAAGAATTCGAAAGAAAATTGGATTCCGTGATAGTTTGGAACACTTCCTAGCATTTGGATCACATCCGGAGTTACGGACATTGGATTATAATGATTCAAGAACCAACAAAAAGAAAACATCCAAATCTATAATCTTCATAAGAGCTTGAGTCCAGATTCTACCATCTTCCGATCCTAAATTAATTTAAAAGTTTCGAACATAACTTAGAGTTCTATTCAGGAAACAAGTCCTAGTCAAATTTGGAAACTAGCTAAAATAAGACATTTTTTGCTATCATATTTATCTTCTTACATGTATAAATATCCTCTAAGGCTACACATTAGAAAGACATTTTACCTTACATGCTTTCTTTATTATTTTGAGTTTTATGTATCAAACAATGTTTGGCAATTTACCTTAACTCGTTGAAGTAGTTTCAACTTTAGTTTGCAAAAGATTATAAGATACGAGTTTGATCTTTAAACTATTATTTATGATTTAAGTATGTTTTATTGTTCTAAGCTTAATTAATTCATCTTTGAATTTAATTAACCATGATTGCATAGGTAATAATCTAAGTTGGTCAATTAGTTGACTATCTATCGTGATTGATAGGTAACTAACTTTTAATTCATAATTGTTAAGAAAAGTTAGTACAAGTAGCAAATTAGGTTTGATTACGTAAAGAAAATAAAAGGATGTATTAAATAATTTAGACATCATAAAATTATTGTTCGGTCTTAGCTATCTTCTTAATTCTTAATGCTAATATTTATTAGACTAGGATTGCATCAATACCAAAATCAATCGATAATAAGAATTTAATTCGGATGCAAAGTTTTGAGTTAATGAATTTAGGAAAGATTCAAATCTATTCTAGTGACTAAGTGAACCTAGGCTAAGTATTCAATGAAAAAATAGTAATTTTGGTGTCGATAATCAATCTACAACTTGAAGTTTGAATTTCCCTTTCAACTTAAGTTTTTCCTAAATTGAAATCTTTCTTATTTTATATTTGCTTTCTTATTAATTCAACTTTGCACCCAAACCTTCTTTTTATTTACATAAACTAAATTGATTATCTAATCTCTAGGGTTCGACCTAGACTTGTCTTCATTCTAAATTTTGATAAGAATAGTAAATAAATTTGGTGCATTCAAAACGCATTAGCTAATAGTGGGCTATCAAACAAAACTAAGGTTACTGAAAGAGTGACTCATGGTTGTTAATGACTACTAGTGGTGTTTTGAAAGGTAGAGAAGCTATTAGTGATGACTTGGATGTTGGTGAAGTCGACGATGGTAGCTCGCTGGGGTGCTTCGGGCACCGGTTGTTGCAACCTTTGAAGTAAAAAAAATGGCTCGACCACGAACGTTACCATAAATGAAAGAGGGACTATATGACCGACTTGTAGATACTAAAAGGATTGATATATTATAAAGATCTTAGCTAAAGTGGAGAATAATGGTTAATGATGAGACAATGATCGGATAATCACCGACGACAAGCAACAAGGAGATAATGATGAAAGTGCTCACTAATTTAGTTGAGTTTGTATGAACTCGGATGAGTTTAGGTCACTAATGATGAGGTCACGGGGATCTATGACATTGAACAATAACTAGGTGAAAGTTCGATGGCTAGTGGGAAGATTTTGAGGTCGTGTCTGCTAACTAGGGTATCTATGGTCAAGTTGAGGTGTTTGGTTACTAGTGTTCAAGCTCGGTCCGAGCTTGGTCTAATAGTGTTGGGTGATCATTGTTGACGGTAGGGAGATGTGGGTAATGTTTTGTGTTGGTCTAGTCGGACGACGACCTTATGGTCGGTGGCAAACAATTCTAAGTCGCTACCTTTCTTTCTTTTGTTTTGAGAGAATGATGAATAGTATTCCTTCCTTTGTAAAAATAAGGAGAGATGGGGATATTTACTAGGGGGATTGAATTAGAATTTGGAAAAATATCAATTTTAATCCATGTTTCTTCTATCTTTTTTTAATTTCAGTTTATATCTTTTTTATTTTTCTTCAATCACAACCCCCAATTAAAGTTAATCAAGACCTTTCTTTCAATCACACCCTTCCTTCCTTCCAAATAAAACTCTCAAATTTTAATCTATTTCTAATTATATCTCTCAATTGGGTTTCATTTGATCTTAACTTTTCAAATCACCTCAATTGGATCCTCGGATAATTTTTCAGTTAACTCTTTCATTTCTTATTTTCTCAAAACCCATAAATTATAAGATTCTAAAAAAAAAAGCCAATAAAAAGGCCCAAAATGAGATGAATTAAAATATTTTATTAAAAACATTTTATATTGTAGAAAAATAAAAGGGAAAATTTTTGGTGATAGTAAGTTATGTCTAAAATTTTAGAATTGTAAGATGTGTTTTGGCATTTTATTTAAATTTATTTTGATTATTGATGTGTTTATTATGTAGGATAGGAAATTGTCGAGTCTCTTAGATTGTAGAGGCCAATTATGATTTTGTATAGGATCTTGGTTATAATTAATAAAAGGTTTCTTATTTTAGGTTAATTAGGAAAATTAAGTTAAGCTAACGAGTCTTATATTTAATAGGGACGGTCGTTGGTCTTGACACCTTAATAAAAAATAAAAAATAAAAAAGAACAAGAAAAAAAAAGGAAGAAGATGAGCTAGGATAGATACAAGTCAATCTAACATCCTTAGCTAATTAGGTCATTCATCGACATGCCAATCATATCATAATATAATTGGATCCGATGCTAAATTGATGAGACTTTTGGTTTTAACATCCGACATTAATTTAATACGATTCCACATTAAAAAAATGAAAAAATAATTTGATTTAGATGATAAATAATCTTGGAAATAGACTTAGGAAATAATTTGACAAGTATAGTTTTTTTAAGAGATATTTCAAGGATTAGACTAAACTCGATATTTTTTTCTAAAGAGGATGCATTTGGATAATTGTTATCTTTTCAAAATAATAACTAACTCTTTACTTGAAATCTCATAATCTAGTGTTTTCATTAGTTTCCTAGTTTCTTTTAATACTAGGTGGTGACTTCAAAAAGTTTTTAATTATTTTTCCTTAGCCAAAAATTTTAGAAGTTCTATAAATGTCGAGTAGCAACAACTCGTCATGTGTTTATATAAAGATTAGTACCTATTGTATTTCGAGAGCTATTACCGAGTAATATTTGACGAGACACTTATAGAGTTGAATTTATTCTTCAAGTATTTGACTTCTATTGTCATATAGGTCAAAGATATAATCCACATTGAGACAAAGATATCTATTATTTTGTGCAAACTGAAACGTATATTTTCACTAAGGTTTTTTTTTTTTTTTTTACTTTATGGAACATTTTTTAATCCACTTAACATATGAAGTAAGGATAGCAGGATCGGTGTAATATGGAGGACTCTTTAGTTTTGTGCAGATTGGAGCATATCTATCCATTATGTTATGTTTGTTATTTACAATTATTACAACTTATATTATTTATGTTAATTTTTTCGAGGCTAAGGAGTTGGACTGTTATCAAATCCTTATGAGTTTTTTGTGAGGACTCACCAGCAGTAAGATGAATCATTTGTCGACACACGGTTCAAAACGGTTAAGATGAGGGTTTTTTCATCACTAAAGGTTTAATTTTTTTAGTTAAAAAAAAAAAAAAAGTTGAGAGAAGCTTGCAGCATGTTCAAGGTTTTTTTTTGGTTTATGAACAAACCCTTCTTTTGTACGGTCTAATCTGTTGAATGATAATGTTAAAAACAAGAGAAAAGATGAATCTGGTTCGAATTACCTATTCATTATTTAGTTTATATGTTTATTTTTTAATTTTATTAAATAATGACTTCTTTTTTTAGCATAATTTAATTAGTGTTTTTAATTTCCTTTCTTTTTCAAATTTCTGAATTTTCAAGTTTAAAAACGAATATGTTAAACGTTAAAATTAATTTCTGAATTTCCAAGTTTAAAAACAATATGTTAAAAAAAATCTACATTGATTGAATTACTAGGTAAGCTAATCATGACTGATTATAACTTTATTTTATCTCATTTTTCTATTTGTTTTAGCTAAATTTTCTGATTTTTTATTTAATTTTTAATTTTGAAATGTTGTAATTTTATATGACGTGATATGTTCGTATCAATTTTTTGCCACCTGTTATATTTGCTCAAAACATTTAAAGTAGAGAAACTGTATTAAAAAGATATATATAACTAAAAGAATGTTTCATAGGATTAATCCGATTAAACTACGTTGAGTCCTCCACGATCTTTTGAAGATGCATTTGTCATGCGTACACACACAGATTTGTACGTACGCTATTCTGATTTTAAAACGGGTGCACAAGAAATTTTCTGAAACGAAAAATCAAAAATAGAGGTGGGGTGGTGCTGTGGACGTGTACTACTTTTCAACTTAGAGATTATTTATTCTCTGGGTCTCTTTGTGATATTAGTAATTTTTTATATTTGTCATTTCCTTTTCATAATTCTTAAACAATTTCAATGTAAATATTTAAAAATCGCAAAATAACTTGTAAAAAATAATTTAATTATGAAAAAAAATCAGTTTAACTCCTATCGTATCACCTCATTACCTACAAATTAAATTCCAAATATTTTAATTTTATCAATTTTATTCCTTCTGGTAATTGATACTAGACAATATCACCCTTCAACTCATTCACTATTGGTGATAGTTTAATATTTCATCCAATCCGAGTGCTTCCATCCGAAACATTAAAATAAATCTTAATATATGTGCCATTGAAGATAATTTTAACATCAAATTATATTAATTTTTTTGCTTCACTTCACTAACTAGTATAAAATAGAAATTTACTGTGATTTTGTGCTAAAATTCTTCATTATATTGAAGCTTATTTTAGTGTTTTTAAAAGAAAAAATTATGATGAACACGTGCAAATTAAAATAAAATAAATTTAATTATCACTAACATTAGATGAATAGAGAGATGATGAAATTGAAGTAATACGTTATAGACTAGATTTGAGATTTTTTTCCCTTAATGATAATCCTTCTGTGAATTGTGCTTTATCTCACAAAATAATTAGCATAATCAATTAACCGTTGGTTTGGACTCCCTAGCTAATTCTTTACTTGTTGATAAGTAGTCGATTCTATGACACGAGACATGGAGTTGATCAGGGTCAAACATGTTTCCTAACATAATTAGAGTGCAATTAGTCTCTCTTTAATTAACACACTCTCCCTCCCTCCCAAAAAAAAATGGTAGAGGAACCTCGTCCATACACAAAGCGGTTAGCTATCTTCCATCATTCTAAGACCTCTTGATAAAACTTTCAAAAAAAAAAAAAAAGAAGAAGAAGAAGAAGAAGAAGAAGTCCTCGTCCCTAATAAGATATATATCTTCTACTAAATAAGATGTGAGATTTGTATTTGAAAATTTTACATGCAAGCTGAAAAAATATTATTAATTATATGAATACAAACATACAAGACTTCTACTCTTATAAGTAGCTCAAGATTTCATATTAATATTTCCATTAAAAAAATCATGAAAAAGTACCATTTCTGTTTTTTCTACTAGTTAATGAGGTTGTAATTCAACTAATATATATATATATATATATATATATATATATCTGTTTCCAAAAGTATATTGGGTTCCAGCTTCTCTATTAAAAATAAAAATAATAATAGTAGTAAAGTCTTCTCTACAATGACTACCTCTCATGCATTACCCAAAGATGGATTCTATTTGTCTTTTTATGCCAGCGATACAGAGACGTCATGAGCACTGCGCCTTAAAGAGTGGAAAAAGATACCCCCTCTAAACGATGGGGGCCTGTCTGGGACCTATGCATTCGGGTTGAACACAAATGCACAAAAACTTACCTATAAAAACTTACTTATAAGAGTGGACATCATCAACAACCAAAAATTTAGATTAATGGATCGCAAATTTATTTTATATATAAGTAGCTTTTTTATTATTATTATTATGTTTTAATGTAAGATATTTATCGTTCATACGTGCATCTAACAAATTTCTTTCTCATATGTGAACCGGCTTCTTCAAACACAACTTTTTCCTTAATAGAAATATTTAACAATTTGAATACGATATTCTACAATCACCACTCGTCACATGCTGAATCTTTGGCTTTACTATCAATTGTTAACGGCTTGTTTGTGCTTGAAGAGATGCATAGGTCTCTGTATTCGCGTTGACCCTATAAGCGCAAGGACTTACATATAAGAGTAGACTCCATTTTTAATTCATAAATCTGAACTAATGTATTATAAATTTATTTTATATATAAACACATTTTTTTAATGTGAAATAATTACCATTAACGTATATACCCAACACTAAAATAGTTTTGAGTCATATTAAACAGCCCGGCCAAAAATATAATTTGTAGTTTTAATTTCTTGTGTATCAGCACTGTCCATGGTTTTACCTTCCATTAATTACTCTTAATTAAGCTCCATATATGATCATGGGATTCTAACGAATTATATTTTTTTTCTGCAATAAAAAATATTTTATAGAAAGCTTAATGTTTTCAGTTAGGAAAAAAAAATCAAATTGAGAAATTCAAATTATTTAAAATATAAAATAGATATAAAAAATTATTTAGGATACTATCCCAATAATTTAAGAATATATTTGAGATTTTCCAAAAAAAAACAAATAACTATGATTGAAACAACAGGTCATGTTTGATATTACTTTGGATTTTGGAATCTTGCTGTCGGCCCTTTCTTGTATCAAAGGAAGAGACGGGAGCAAATCTTTGGTGGCTGATTAATTTGGTGGCAGGTAGTGTTGGATTGCCCTTTTGGTGTTTGATTGGGCCTCATGAGCACTTTAATCAGAGTCTTTTCAGATCCCTTCTCACTTTAACCTGACATTAAACTGATACTATATGCCCTGTCTGGATATTTTCTGATCTTCCTGTGACTTCCCTTTCGGTGTTTGCTGCAATAAGGCTAGGGTTCATGACATTTTATTTTAATAGTACTAGCCATCAATCACCTTTTACGTGTTTATGTACAAGCCAAGCCTTTTTTTTTTTTTTTTAATAATAGAATAAAAAGGCTTAGGTTATAAAATTAAGAAAGCTTTTGAATAATTTTGAGTTAATTTTTATTTACTTCTTTGAGGTTTATCTGTTATCTCTCTTTTTTTTTTTTTTTCCCCTTTTTCTTCTGCTTAATTTTTTCCATCTCGATCAGTCTTCGAAATTTAAAAAGAGTTTCAATCGAATCCTTTTATGGTTTCACAAGTCAGCCACCATTGCGGGCTTCGTTCAACTTGGTTTAAAATTGATACGTTAAAACTATCATGGTCAATTAATAACAAATATGTACATATAAAAAATTAAATTAAAAATATTTTATTAATGTTGTTCGTAACAAATTTACTATAAATCGAATACATATCAGGATTTGGAGTAAAATAATTAAATATAAAATGTAATAACTAATTAATTATGTCAATCGATTAAATATAATAGATTTGTATGATGGCTATTTGCTACTTTATAACTTTATGAAGA
Source organism: Dovyalis caffra (assembly GCA_963924115.1). Classification (NCBI taxonomy): domain Eukaryota; kingdom Viridiplantae; phylum Streptophyta; class Magnoliopsida; order Malpighiales; family Salicaceae; genus Dovyalis; species Dovyalis caffra. The sequence goes on from CAWUPB010001184.1 coordinate 11,019,961, forward strand.
TTTTTCTTTCTGAGTAATTTTTTAAATTCTTCAAAACCACTTATTTTATTTAAAAATCGATTCAAAATAAAAGTTTTTGTGATACATGTGCCATATGACATTTTGAATGAATATGAGCCGCATGTTGGCACTATTAAAAAGAATTAATAGGAAAAACATAATAGAGTAAGATAAATCAAAATTTCAATAGAAAAGTAGAATAGACTTATCTATCATGGTGCTTAATCAATGTCTTTAAGAATAAATTGCATCCCTAGAAAATATTTATGGATGTAATAAATTAAAGACAATTTATTCTCTAAGATATAACAATTGATCATATGCAAGCGTGTACTTATAATGTATAAGCACATGCGAACTCAATCACACTTCTCGAAAAAGAATTGTGTTTACAATGACTAGTAATGACAATATTATGTCTAGTAATGGTTGCAACAAGTATTAATAATAATTAAAATTATTTAATATTATAAGAATAATTAATTTTATTAATATTTTGTAACTATTCTTCCATTTAATAGCCAAAGACACCTGTATTTAAAAACTTTTTAAAATAAAACACTATTCTTAAGAGAAAACATCATTATTTTATTTTTCTTATCATAGCAAATGTTCAAGAATGTTTATGCTAATATATGAAGAGAATAAATAGTAAATTAATTATTAAAGTACAATTAAATTTTTGAATAAACTCACAACGATTAATAACGGCCATCTAATGACTAGTAAGGATTGTAATAATTATTAATAGTAATTAATAATTATTTAATAACAAAAAAATAATATTAAAGTCAATTATCAGCATGAAAAAAAATTCGTTTTACTCTCTTTGCATGAAAAAAAAAAAAAAAATTAATCAGCATGGCACAAGTCGAGTGTTGGAGACAATACATCTCAATAAAATCCCAATCAGCATAACATGTATCAAGTGTTAAAGATGTCGCATCTCACTAAATTCGTTTTACTATCTTTGCACGCATAGATTGTATATTATTAATCTAAAAAAGAACTAAAGAATATGATGAACTTCACATTAATACTAATAAAGAACACTCAGGTAATTATTCTACATATATGTCCGAAGATAATTCAGATTTGAAATCAAGAAATGGGAAACGTGGGGATCATGGAAAAAAATGTCTTTCGAACAAGCCTTTTTTTGTTGAAAAAGACACAAATTTTGAGAACCAGGCTTCAAGCACCATTTAAAATTGAACTAGAAATATGCTACTCCAAAGGGCTCCCTGAAGGAATGGAACCGAGACTTCTAGTGTTCAAACTTGTTGGTGTGGAGCCAACGGGAACCCTATTTTCCATCATTAGACCGATCCCTGTCCCCCTCCCGCTGTGCTATAATTTGGGTGTTTTGATAAAGGCTGGTACAAGCAAGATATCGAGATAAGGACCTGTAATCTTTTGAGAACGCATTTCACCTTTTTCAATACCAATTTCAGTGGATGAGGATGCTTTGTAGCAAGGGTGGGTTCAAGTTGAAAGTTGATGCTCGAGTGTAAATGAGAAGAGCCAATTCAGCTTGTCATTTAGCGTACAGTCTTGACCAAAACTTGTAGGTCCTAACTAAGCACAATTTATAGGAAAATGATTCCAGCTTTTTTAAAGAGCAAAGTTGTTCAATGATTGATAAATGAAATAAAGAAGAGGGCTAACCTCTCATCGTGTGTCCAAATTCAGTAAATGATAGCTTCTAATGAACCCTAATAACTTCCTTTTTTTAAGCCAGAGGATTTAAAGCAGCAGTTGAAAAAGGACCAATCAGAGAAAAATAAAAGAAAGAGCAAGCAGATCTATAATTAGGAGTCTTTGAGGAACAATCTTACTCTCTCAAATGCTGCATCTTCTTTCCAACTATTAGCCTATCAAGCACCGTTGTCCTTCTGTCAAGAGGTCTTGCCTTTTGTAAAGAGGTCTATGCCATAATAATGCTGTCTGTGTTAGCTCCTTGTAAATTTTCCTTTCTTAGCTGTAATTGTCCAAGTTGAAATTTCATCAGCAAATTGTATGGATTTGGTTAGTTTAATTTTAAACATTTAAATTAAAAGAAGGGATAAGATTTAATTAGGAGACTGACCAAAGGAATTCCTTTTATATATTGCTAACATTAATGCATATATAAATATAAAAATCTTGCCTCTTTCATCTCTTTCCTAATTATTAAGTATGAATGCAAATTTCTAGAATTTTCTTTAGATAAAATCAATAAAATTAGGATCAAGTTATAGGAAAAAAAGAAAAAGGTCTAAATGATAGATAAAGTAAAACTTGTTATGACATAATGAATGTTTATACGAAGATTCATCACTCAATATGAGAAATTAAAAGGATGATGTAATTAATTTAATAATTTATGTGTTTTTAATTATTTATAATTTCTTCCAATTCTCTTTCCACTTTTGAAGCCTATAAATAGGTTTAATTGTTCATTAGTTTGTGTATAAGTATTTTATAGAGATTCAGTAGATTATTTAGAGTTGTTATTTCTTGTATTCATTTTATCTTATAATAAATTTATTTTTCTATCATCTTTCTCTTCAATTCTACTATTGTTACAATTTCTTTTATAACACGTTATCATCATGAAACTCGATCAATCAAGACAATAGACCATGAGGTATGTATCTATTAAAAAACTTAATCATTTGTTTCAACCATTGAATTTTTTCTACTCAAGTGTTTTATCAAAATATCTAAATTATTTAGATCATTAAGAGGTATGTATCTAATTTATCATGTACTTTAAATCAAATGATACATAGAATATACATTTGAAAAACTTAAATGATTTAATAAATAGAATCTAATGATCTAATATATATTGTTTGAAAAGTTTAAATTTTATTATTAAGCTTGTTTTTATTTAAATATTATTATTATGTTTTTTATTTCTTAATATTATTATTATACTTTGTATTATAGAATTTTTATAATATCAAATTTCAAAAAACTTGATTTTGTGGCCCTTGATATTTTGGGTAAGAATTATTGATCATTAGTGCTTGATGTTGAGTAAATATTTTCTACTTTCATGTCTCGAATATACTTCTACAGTAGCATATTGAGAAAAAGAGTATAAGAAATATTCGAATTGATTTCATACATGTTCGTGACTAAATAAAATGACAAGCTATTAATGAAAAAAAATAAATCTCGTTCAATTGGATCTACTACATTCCCTAAAATGAATGTGACAGACTTATAATAATTTTAAACATGGATTCAATTGGATCTACTACATTCCCTAAAATGAATATGACAACTTATAATAATTTTAAACATGGATGAAGATGTGATCATAACTATAAACGTGGTCGAATAATTATCATTATGATTGTGCTTATCATAATAATACACCTCACTATAAGAAATGGATAACAGTGAAAAAATAATAAGAAAAGAGTAAAAACGGATCAAGTCGGTATTCGAAAATAAATGTTATAGATTTGGCATTAATGGACATTAATTGCATACACGTCATATACCAAAACATCTCATTGAGCCTTATCAAGCCTTGTTGAAAAAGAAAAAAGCAAAATATAGAGCTCAATTTTATGTATCGGAATGGAGGTAATTGAAATTAATAACTTGTTAACTTTTCTATTTATAAATAAGATGTTTTATATTTTCTTATAATTTCTTTTGCATTGAGATAGTTATAAATTTATTTTACTAGAAATTTATTAATTTATGTTTATAAAGAATATATATTTATTTATTTTGTGTTTATTTATTTAATTATTTATTTTATGTTAATATTATATCTAATAATATCAATTTAATAGAAAACTCTAGAAGAGCTATTATATTATTACCTAAAGAGATAAATTTTGAAAGTTTTAGAAGAGCAAATATATGATTACTTGAACGAGATAACTTTTAAAGACTCTAGAAGAGTAAAAATATTAGTACCTAAAGTGATAGAATTTAAAGACTCCGAATGGCAAATATATTATTATTTGAATGTCAAATTTTATTATAAATGATGCTTTATTCTCTCTAAAGTCTCGTAGAAATTTATTGATTTTCAAAGATATTCGTCTAAATAGACATCATATCAAGACAAAAAATATGAAAAATATTGAATTTTTGTATATTATAACTACATCGGATAGAAAATATATATTGAAAAAATTATCACTTTCTCTTCTAATCGTTATTACAAACATTAAAATGATTGACATAAATGTTATAGTAAACTAGAAGTTTACTAATTCAAATACTTTTATTATGTGGCATGATCAATTGTGTTATCCTGGATGTTTCATGATGTGAAAAATTATTGAAAAATCATATAGATATTTATTGAATAGTCATAAGATTTTTTAATTTAATGAATTTTCATATTCTACATGTTCTTAAGGTAAATTGATTATTAAGTCATCACTAAATATGAATTTTCATATTCTACATATTAAGTCGATTAAGGCTTCCTACACATTATTAAGAATAGCTATAATAGATAATTAATTTTCAAATGATTGATTTGGTTCTAATAAATGATAATTAGATATATAATGACTCATGAGATATTTAACCATACTAGCAATTTCATGTTCATGTGTGAGTTTAGAAATAACTCTAGTGTCACGATATGGTAACTATTTTCTAGATGGCTCAATAACTAAATTAGAAGTATCATCAATAAATGATTGATTTGGTATATCGAGTAAAAGGCTCAAACTCAAACGGTTCAAATAGTGGAATCACATTTTCTCGTTTTTATTTTTTCATCCATTTTTAGTTGTTCATCTCCACCTTAATCCAAAGTTATACCTCTCAATTCCAATCCACTTACTTCTTGATTACAAGTTTCAAGAGATTCTCTTATCTAAAAAATATGATAATCATTATTTAGAGTCCGAATTCTTTGATAATACTCCTTCTAAAGTTCGGGTTCAAACGAAAAATACATTGAATCTTCATGAACAACCATATCTATTGTGATGAATATTCATCTCATTAGAGAATGGTAACATCGATACTCTTTTGGATGTAGAGCATATCCAAGAAATACACATTGCAATGCTCGAGGAGTCAACTTACTACACTAATGCTTATGGAGATGTACAAATGCTCGCACAACCAAAAATATGAAGAGGTAAATTCATGATAGTTTGGGTAACAACTACTTCATTTAGACTTTGTTTGTTTGGCAAAAAATAACTTCCAATAGGAAAATCAATTTTGGAGAAGCTATTTTTTAAGAAGTTGTTTTTCAAAAAAATATTTTTAAAAGATTGACAATTACATGAAAAAAATTACCGAAAAATATACTCTAGTATTTTTTTGATACGTAAACTAAAAACAAAAATAATTTGTGATTATTACATCGGTGAGTTTTGAGGAAACTTCAACATGGCATATTCATAATTTCACAATATAAAATACATTTAAAAAAATTTAATATATTTTTATAAACACCGACTCTAACATTTAAATTCAAAAAATCAAAAAATAAAATATACATTTTTAACTATCAAACCAATTCATCAAGATCACTTAAGACAAAATCAAGTCAATATTCACATTTAGTAAAAAAAAAAAACTTTCTAAGTAATTCTAGCATTGTTATTTTTGTAACTCAATTAAGATTTTTTTTAAAAAAAATTGAACTAATAATTTAGTCTAAAAAATAGTTTTACAAATTATTAATTATCACTCATAGATAATTATTCATTTGGCTTTAAAAGATTAATGTCAAAATAATCTATAACTAATTATTGATTATAATTATCAACAAAATTTTACAACTAATTTAAATTAATCATAAATTATTAATTTAGTTACAAATGAATAGTGTTGGAAAAACAATGTATTTATTAATGAATTAATTAGTTTCAATTTTTTCACAAATGATTACAGTCTTGTAATAATTATTTTTAATTATTTAAGTATAGTTTAGATGGTGTTTGAGATAATGGTACAAAAAATAGAGATAAATTATTGAAATATTTATTATAAAAATAATTTTAAGGTGTAAAAATGGTTTTTAAGAATATTTAATTTATTTATAAATAAATCAAATGTTAGTAAAAATAGAGAAAAAAATAATTAAATAATTAATAATAATTGATAAGAAATAATTAAAAATTAATTTGATATGTTTTAAATAAATGGAGGTAGAGAAAAAAATTATTAAAATATATCAAGAGAGAGGTGAGTAACGCAAGAGTGAGACAACTTGTACGAGAGAGAGAGAAAATATTTTTTTCTTTTTTAACTCGGAGAGCACTTTTTCAAAAATACTCTATCATTTTTCGTTGATCAAAAATTATTTTTCATTGACTCTTTTTCGAAACACGAAACAAACATCGAAAAATAAAGAAAAATAGGGAAAGCAAATTCTTGAAACTTATTTTTTTCAAACAAACACGACCTTAGTGCTTGAAATGGCTCGATTGATTACATATGTTATAAAGGTAAGCGCTTCTCTCCAATCGGATAACGACATATGAGCTTCAATCAATAAAGCTCACCAAGGTGATAACATCAAAATGCATAACCACAAAAGAGACGAGGACTTTTATTCAAAGTTAATGGAACGAAGCACAATGGCTTTTTACTAGTTCTTAAACATCACGATCGTCACTACACGACGTTGGACGGGACTCCCCAAAGAAATTAAATCTAAGCGTTAATTATTTATAAAATTATTTACAAAATTTTGGAGTCGCCACCTAGTATTTAAGGAACTACGAACCTAAAAGTAGCACTCGGTTCGGAGATTCTTAAGGAAAAGAGTTGGTTACACTTTTAGAAAGATATTTAATTGCCTAAAAATGCCCTTTTCAAAAAAGGTATCATGTATGGTTTAGTTTTAAAATCATCTCCTAAAAATTCATCTCAAACTATTTTCTAATTTTAAACTCTTATTTTTTTTAAGACAAATTGAATTTTAGTTTTAGGCATGACATCATATTGAAACGATCGTCGGTCCCCTTCATCGGGTGACACGTCGATTCAAACATCGGATCTACTAAAGGCCTTGACACAAACGGCGTGTCGGATGGTCTTAATTAAAAAATGATTTTTGGTGACGTCGGTCCTTATCAAATAGGAGACTTCATCGAAAATTTTGAATATTCTTTTTGGTGACGTCGGTCCCTATTAGATAGGAGACTTCGTCGAATTTATTTATTTATTATATTTTTATGGTGGCGTCGGTCCTACCAAATAGGAGACTTCACCAAAAGTTTTAGACATTTTTTTGTGACATCGGTCTCTATCGGATAGGAGACTTCGTCAAAATTTTATAATTTTTTACAAAAAAAAAATTGAAGTAACCATTCTAAATTAAAAAAAAAAGTGACAATGAATAAAAATAAACAAGCTAAATAAATAAGATGAAAAGATAAATAAATAAATAAAAAAGGAAATTACCTAAAACATAATCCATTAACTCGACTTATTTCTCTCCTACCCATTTTTCTTCCCTACTTCTATTTTTTCCTTTTTTATTATCTTTTTTTTTTTTTTTTGGAGAGGTTGGGCTTCTCTCTCATGTGTTTTTTGCTTTTCTTTTTTGGTGAGAAGGCTGGAATAATTCCGGGCCTTCTCTTGTTTTTTTTATTTGGTTTTGAAGAAAAGGGCACGTGCTTGGATCGATATCGATCCAGCCCCTCTTTCTATTTTTTTTTCCTTTACTCGGGGAGGACCGAGATGAAATCAGTCCGGTCCCTTTCTTTCTCAGCCCGAATGGCCTCAAACCCGTAAACGAGCCCAAAGGTTAAAACAAACCAAAATTTCGATCAAAACCCATCTTGATTTCCTCTCTCTCTAGATCTTCCCAATCTTCTTATTCTCTCTCTATTTTTCCAGTTATCATCGGGAAATTGAAAGCTTCATTTAACATACCATGTTCCTCGCTCTTACCTCCTTACAAAACCAAATTTGTATTTTAAACACGTAATTAACAATTAGTTGAAACAAAAGTTAAACGAAATCAAAGTCGAGAGAAAAAAAAATACGGATCGACCGAATTTACCTATGCGAAGGATTGTCTACTAGGAAAAGGGAATGGAAATGCGAGGTAGTTTTTGGAGGTCCCGAGAAGTATTCGACGAACTCGGGATGATTAGACGGATGGCGGAATGAAGAATTGGAGTTTAACTATTTGAAGAACTCTAGGACCCGAAACCCGGAAAGAGTAATGGCTCAAATGTCGCCTTGAAAAATTGGTTAACAAAAACCCAAAAACAAATAGTGATTGAAGCTTCAAACCTAAAAATTAAGTTAAAGAACGTGTGGTAATTCACCCAAACCCAAAAAAAATCAAGGAACGAATAAGAAGATGAAATTTGCAAACCCGAGATGAAGAACACTCAACCTAAAACCCAAGAAACGCAGTTGTTAAAAGATCAAAAATTTAGTCTTTTGCCTTCGATTTTCACTCTCTCTCAACCCGAATTCCTTTTCCCAATTTCTTTCTCTCTTTCTCTGTGAAATTAAACCCATTTTATAGCCAAACACTTCCTAGAATCGAGTCTAAATCTGGAATTTTTTTATCAAAATATATCCTCTTTAATTCATGATTAATGTGAAATCAAAACAGGAAATTTGGTCATTGCTTCTCGCTAGTGTTAATTTTGGCAATGAATCCATGATTAATGCACAATCAAAACAAGAAATTTGTGGAGGATTTGGGTAGATTCTCCCAAAGATTTTCATAGAGAATTTGCATTGGAGTGGACGACAAGTCGTCTTCTCCATTTCGGTCCTGTCGTTCGTTCCAAACTTCCAGTTTGGTTCTCGTGCATTTCAAGTCCAACAATCACACCCTTCGATGGTACGATTTTAGTCTTTATAAAGTGCAATCTTATCAATTGGATCCCTGTAAGAAGCAATTTAGGTTCTAAATTTTTCAATTGGTTCAATTATGCTCCTAATTACTTCAATTATATCTTTATTTAAATACAATTGTGCCCCCGAATGAATGTTTTTGTGTTTTTTATCATTTTCTTTTTTTTCTTTTTGGTAAACTTCAATTGAAATAAAACAAAACATACATGAAATAAAATAATAAAATAAAAATAGGAATAGGAATAATAAAAAATAAAAATAACATAAATAAAAATAAAACAAAAAAATAAAATAAAATAATAAAAAAAGGTAAATTTGGGTTATTACAACAACGAAAACTAGAGACATCACACTTTGTAAACAAAGTAGAAAATAATTTTTTTAAAATAACCAAAAGAAACATGTCCCAAACATCGATTCCATAACCAAACTTCATATTGCTTATTCTTCTTTTTAAAGCCATCCATTATCAAAACTTGTCATAGTTTGTCAAAAAATTTGACATCAAGTCCAAATCGTACAACTTGTCCGTCTAATACCATAACTAATCATTTGTCTTTTATAGATATCCTTTAACAAATAAAATTTCATTTTAAAAAATTATAATGCAAGATAAAGTTTTAGTCATTTGAGAAACTAATAAAAGGTTATAATCTAAATATAAAACAACTAAAATAAAATCTAATTTCAAGGTATGAGTGAGAGTAAAGGATCATTTCCCAATAACTAGGATTATGTTACCACTAGTAGTGGAAATAATTTTTTATGAAAATGGTTTAAGAGGTGAGACCTATCTAGAATCAAATGTCATATGATATGTAGCCCCGGAATCAATTATCCATGAACTATTAGAAACAAATACAAAAATATTTAAAACATTATCATCATATCTTATAGTTGCTACCTATATCGAGGCCTTTTCGGTAATATCACCCTCAAACTTAGTTTCAACAACGACTACGATTGGGGTCTTCTTGGAATTCTTCTTTCGCTTATCACAATTATAATCCCATTATTCTAGATATCTCACAATTTCAAACCATCGATCTTTAGTATGACTATTTTGATTATAATGGATGCATTTATAGGTGGATTTTTGACATCATTGGTAGTCTTAAATGATCGATGTCGGACCCCATGATCGAACTGTCAAAATTTTTTATTCCTTTTTCAAAGTTACTTGACATACCACCTATCATCAAACCAAAGCATAGCATTTTATCAAATCAAACACTATTTTCTTATGTAGAATCTCTCTACAAATTTGTTCAAAATCATTATCCATCCAATAAGAAATATATGCATATTTAAATGTCCGATGGATTTTTTATACGCTACAATGTCATTTGAATCCTTCATGACCACTTTATCATGATGCTCCAATTTGTGGAAAAAAAAAAAAAAAAAACCTCTCGTCAACTCTCCATAATATTCTTATAGATTCTTGTTGTTTTATTTGGAGGCAAAGGTGTAATACCTCGAACCATTACCAAATAAATTAAAAATATATTAAAGATATGATAAAAATATTGCATGGGTATCGAATAATTGTAAATAGGTTGATAGAATATTCAACATGCTTAGGAGGATCTTCCAATGGTGAATGAATATTTTAACTAATTTTTTATGCATAAATAGTTTTAAGCACGATGAATGTGTATGAAAAATGTTTTATAGAGGGAATATTACCAAAATGTTTTAATGGATAAAAATATTACCAAAATGTTTTATTGTATTTAAACTTTGTTATGCATGAATAGTATTTTTGAGATAAATTAATTAATTTAATTGCTTTAAAGGTATAAGAAAATTATCCATTAAGGCATAAAAAATCATTTAGAATGTTTAGGAATATTTTATAAACTTAAGTGAATTTTTCTACATAGAGGGAATATTTTCTATAGGAAAAAGTGTATTTTTACACAAAATAATTAATTTGAATGCCTAAATGAGTGTATAAAAATTATGTGAATGATGATTAAATTCTCTTATAAAGTTTTTGAATTTATTATGAAAAGAAATTGAATTTTGGAAATGTATGGAATAAAAATTTTAGAATCAAGGATCTAATTGCATAAAATTAAAATTTTAAACGTTCAATTTAAGTTAGATATGAAATTTAAGAGTAAAAAATTGTTAGAAAAACTTTAAAAAAAGGGTCTAAAGTGATCAATTGAATAAAAGAAGGACTTACGGAAGACTAATTAATGGAAAACTCTAGAAATTGAAGGACTAAAATTAAGCAATCTTTTCCCCCTCTTATGCCGACTTAATGCATTAATTAAATTTGACTTTTAATTAAATGGGTGGCTATAATTAAGCTAGATGGAAGATTAAAATTAAACTAAGAATAAAAGGCTAGGAATTAATCTAGACGAAGGAAGGAGATTTAAAAAAAATCAAGGGCCAAGATTGCATCAAATTAAGAGTGGAGATTGAGTCAAAAGTCCACCAATTTAGCCTCTAAATATGGGTGCAAGAAAATGAGAGGAAAATAGAAAAACTCAAGGCAAACGCTTGCCAATTTTCCATCAAAATTTTCACCCAAATTAATTCCAACCACCGCCAAACATCCAAAACCACTTAATTAAACCTAAATTTCAATTTGGAAGCTCAAAATTTTTTAGGAATTTAGAGGAGCTTGGTCAAAATATTAAAGAAAAAGAGGGAAAAGAAGTTTCAACATAATCCAACTTTTCAAGGGTAAATTGGAGCTTCCTTAGGTAACTTAATCTCACCTACACCATACGAAAGTTCAATTTCATGTCAATTTTGTGTTTGATGCTTCAATTTGAATTTAATTGTATTAATTATGAAAATTAAGATTAGGGTTCTTAGTCATGTTAATTTGAAAAAAATGATTTTGAGCCATAAATTCATGCAATTGAAGTTTAAATATGTTAATTGAGTGTAAAATTGAGGAAGCAAAATCAAAATCTCCTAGGGTTAAGAGAGAGAAAGCATTCGGCCAAATGGGAGAATTTGGAGGTTTTTGGTACTTTGATTTTTTTGTTCTATTGATTGGTTATGGGTTGTTTAAGTTTGAATTGATGATTAGAAATGAGAAATTGCATAAAAACGTTGAAAATTGGACCTAATTTCCTTTAGCCCATATTCGACCCAATTAGGAAAGAAATTAGGGTTCTTATTTTTTTATTTCTAAGTATTTAATTGATTAATTCTAGTTTAGAATAGCCTAAAAAGATGAGTTAGTATGGAAATTTTGGTTAAAAATGAAAAACTACCCTAGTTTACTTTAGTTAAGCTTTCGACCCATTAAGCCTAAATTAGGATTTTTGAAGTAATTTGATATGTAATTGTGCAATTGATGGTTCCGTGATGATTTTGGTGTGATGCATGTGCTTAAAATGTGAATTGGGATGCTTATTTATGATTATATGTGCCTATGGAAAGTTTGCGTAATTTTTGAATATCTACCGTTATTTGATTCTATGTTGAAATGTGGTTTGCTATGGCAATTTGTGATGATGATACTATGATTGGTATGTGAATCATGAATGCTTGGTTATGATTTTGAGGTAAGATACCATGATAATGCATGCTTATAATATTATAAAGTGCACCGTTAAAGTTAAATTTTACGTTGCATATGACAATTCATTTGGCATGTAAAGCATGATTCATAATCATAATGTAATTGCATTATATACATGAACATTCCAAGTTTATGAAAATGATTTAAAGTCATGAAAAAAGAGATTTTTATGTCAAGTTTTATCTAATAGCAATTGGAAAATATTTCAAGACTTTCATGACTTTCATGGCAATGGTTTTCATGGTTTTTATGAAAAGACTTTATGGGTTCCATGGCTTTCATGTTTCATGGTTTACATAAGTCGAGTGGTGCGGACGTGTACTAAGGCTCAATAGGTTGCATTCGAAGACTAATCTGCTTCACCGGACATATCATGGAAACCTTGAAGTCCGACTAGGACATGTCCGAAGACGAGAAAAGATTTTTTAGAATGATCATGATAAAAGATTTTATGGCACGAAAAGGATTTTAGAAAAAACACAAAAACAATTTTACATGTGCATTACACGTGCATATATTCACGTCATACATAAATTAACTTACCGAGTCGTCGCTCACCTAGTTTCTTATGGTGTAGACCCCACAGGTAAAAATGACAATGTTCATTATTGAGCTGGTCATTGAAGGATCCATACGCCATGTGTATTTTGGATGTGGCTTCGGCAATAAAGTGGGCCTCCTTCATGCGATCATTTTGCTAGTGCTCGATATTATAATTTATGTACTAGGTAAGGCGAGTTTATTTTATATAGTAGTTAAAGCTATGAAAAAGTAAACAAATAGTTAGTAATGTGATGTAAATAGATAAATAAGCCATTTTTATAACACATGGAATTAAGTTATTTGTACGAAAATAGACATAATTATATATAATCAAAAATTGGAACAAAATAGTACTAGTAAAATAACTTAGTTATGGTTAGCATTAGTTTCTTTTAGTTATCACTTTATTTGTTAATGCCATTACTAAGATATGATCACTAAATTAATAAGTAAAATAATACTAATAAATGGTAATTAAGGTGAGTAAAGGAGATTAAGTATCTAATAATCGATGATTAAGAAATAAATTTCTACAGATTAATAAAAAAAAATTGAAAAAACCAAACATCATAAATCTAGTTCGTTCGAGTCCAAACAATCTAAATAAAATGATAAAATGCAAAAAATTTATAATGCATTTTGGAATGAAACATAAGATATATTCGTTATTTATAGGTTTTCGCAGCGTAGTCCATACCTAGTAATACCATAAGAAAGGCATAGTGTCTTGTCGACTTGCATTCATTACACTTTAAATGTAAGTTAATGATGATAATATTTTTGATCTATGAGATTCTAAGTTGGAGGTGTTCCAGAAGAGTTTTTGATTAAAGCGAAAAATTACAATTCATCAATTCCATCGTAGAAAACCATTGACAAAGAACTCTATATTTTACAAGAGATGGGTAATGATAGGTAATAATTTTTGGACTCATGGACATCAATCGGCATCTTTTTACTTTTTTATTTTTGATGTACAACTTTTCATGTCTATATTCTAACTCTGCAAGTAGATTCGTCTTGTCATAAATATAGAAAAGTTTTTGGCGTTTAGCATAATACATCTCCATTAGTTGTGACCAAATATCATAATTTAATTAAAAATAATAATTTATGAATTGAAAACACTTTCAGATTGAACAATAACAAGAAAATATTTTTTCTCAGACATTTTAAAGGAACTTTTTAAGAAAGCAGCTGATAACAACTCAAAATAAGAGAAAATATTTTACTTTTGCAATTTTTTTAATATTTTTCTAGTAATGAAATTATAGATGAATTTTCTAAGATCAACTATAGTTGATCTATCTACATTTAATGTACATTAAACTTTCGAATCAAGTAATTCTATACTATAAAAGAATTGAAGACAAGAAAAACGCAATATAAGGTATGTGAATGATTGAAAATGGATTAATTTGAGTTTACATTGATTAGACATTTATAATGTACATGTTTGATCCCAACGTGAATAGTGCATATAATTTCATGTTTACACCGTATTTTCAGACTTTGATTCCGAATTTACTTGATATATATTAATGATAACGTCCACTGAGTTTGGGTTTGCTTGAACAGGAATAATCGGAGAATTATAACATACTCCTCCCAACTTTCTTGTCTGAAAACTGTATGAAATTAAGCCATAATAAAAACTCTGGCATAAACTACGTCCAAATCGAAAGGGTGCATTGCCCCCAAGCAGCACAAAAGCTTATCATTCACAAGAATTTCATTAAGAAGAGCATCATCTGACCAAATATCGCTATGCTTCCTTGTGTGCTTCCAACACCTTTGTGCGTCATAGTTGACAAGAACCCGCAACTTAAAAGTTTCGCCTCCTTCAAAACAACATAGATGACCACAACTAGTAGTGAAGTGCCCTAATAATTTGGATTTTGTATCCTTTGGGAAACGAAATTGGTTGGCATTTCTATTTGGATCATATGCAATGATTTTCTTACTTGTACTCTAAACCCAGTGTAGAATCCATTACAGGGAACAACTTCCGCCCAATGATATGGTTGAGGCAAATCCACAAAACATTTAACCTCCACTGACCAATGTCAGAAGAGAAAAATCCAATTTGAGGATGTTTGAAGAGACTCCGACCATGGGGGGATTCTCGCTATTGTGTACCTATCATCTTGCCAAATAAAGCCACCTTGCACTTTTCACTTTGCTTGAAGTACGTAGGACATAATATCTATAAATTTGTTCTCGCTATTGTGTAACTATCCTTTGCACTTTTTGTATAGAATAGTTATCACTCATGTATATACCTAATAAATTTGAAACATCCTGCCACAAAACACCAAGCTGTTGAAGGATGCTATAATTTGAACACAACAATGTTCTGCTTCATTAGGAAGGAAAGAAAATGAAAATCCTGAAGAAGATACTTCTAGGAATCCTGGAGTTAGACAATATCATTACTGAATACGTCCTCGAGTAACTAAATAAAAGGGCCCATGGCCGAGAATGAGATTAATGATAAGGATACCCTATATCAGTTCTATTTCCTACTGTGTTTAGCTCTACCTCCTCCTACTGTAACTCCTATATTTTAGCTTTACTCTCCTATATATATTTTAGCTTTACAATATTAGCCGTATGGTGAGACTCTTGTATAAATATTGCATGTACAAAATATTATTAAATATAGAGCAAACAGACCTTTTCAATTAAAGGAGTCATTGTTGATTCAGAACATATACATGAAAACAAACGAAGAGGGGATTGGAGATCAGAGAAAGCCAATGTTTAGACACAGTTTTGAACTTGCAGATTGATTTAAAGGGAAGTCTTACAAGAATTTCTACCAAAATACAATCTGGAAAATCAATACGAGGAACATAAAAATGTTTTTCAAAATCCATCAGTGTGGATTTTTCTTTTTGAAGAAAAATTATGGAGTAACAAAATAAAAAGCGTATGAGGTGAGTTACTAAAGTATCCTAATTTAAGTATGAGAAGTTGTGGCATAATCACTGCTTGCTGTATAATTAGTAAATCATTACATAGATTTCTTGTTAATTAATTATTATCGAATTGAATTGCAATATGCAGGTTCTTATACTTTCAGGAAAATGATTGGCAAGTTAAAGTAAAATCTATATGTTTTCCAGCTCAATCGTCTCTAATGTACTTTGCATATTCTACATATTAAACCTGTATAACATATATACTATGCCTTGGTGTGGAATTGGCTTTAGCAAACCGTATTTTCAACAAATGCTTCTTGAAAAAAATATATATTTGTTAATAATAATAAAATTACTTCTTGAGCATTTTTTTATTTATTTCTACTTTGTTTACCCATTTCACTGTGTTATTAAGAAATATATTTATTACACAATAATATATATATAAATTTATGGAAAAATTTCGGAAACATTAAGGGTGTGTGTGTGTGTATATATATATATATATATATGTTACGGGGGTAAAGGAGATGAAAAAATTACTCCTTTACTTGTGTTTGGGACAATTTGTAGGAGAGAAAATTTTCAATAAGGGTAACTTTTAACTCCATAAATAAGGTTAAATGCTAACCTTATAAAGGGAGGGGGTAAGGGAGTTTTAAAGGGGCCGGAAGGAAGTTTTGGTTTTTTCATTTTTTTTCCTTCCCTTTTTAAAATCAAATATTAATTTATGCTCTTTTTTTTCTCTTCCACCGCTCTTTTTCAACGACAAATATATTATTATTTACATTTATGTAATTTTATTTAGTGTATAATTTGATATGATTTATATTTGAGACCAATTTTTTTTTATATGTTTTTCTATTCCCACCAAATATTCTCAATACTTCATCCTTTCACCTTTAACTCTCAGTCTCTTAATATTTCCTTTCCATATTTTTAACCCCATATATATCAAACAATCTGAGTGTGTGTATATATAATCAAAATTAGTAGAATTAGAATAATTATCTTCATAGAAAGATGATTCATGGATCATTGATTATCACCGATATTTATTATAATGGTGCAAATTTTTATTTTTTTTCCCTCTTGAAAATAAAAATTGAAAGAGAAAAAAAAATTGACTGTTCATTTTCAAATCGAATCAAAATAAAAACCAAACTATCAAATTGAATAAACCAAAAACCGACCAAATCGAACCGATGTACAAATGATGGCGGTTCAGTTCGATTTTGCTCCCCCTGAGGCATAAAAATAATAGAGGCTTATGGGTACAAGTCGGATCTCCTTCCAAATAACCCAAGGTTCTCTCATACAGCTTCACAAACACATTGGAAAGCATCAGACCCATAAATTGAGAAAAAACGTACTTCTATTTATCCTGACAAGTGGGCCTGCGGGCCACATATCTGTACTGAAACCACTCTAACATGACAGTCAGTAGTTTATCTACTTAATTCACAATATATATATATATTATGTTTGCTTACTGTTGAAACTTTCACCTAGATCTTAACCCAAATCCATCAGCTAGCCCATGCCATAGTCCATGTTCAATGAAGACAACCTAGGAACTAGAGAGTGATGGCAAAGGAGTAGGTCTTAATATACTATATTTAAGTCCCGAACAATGTCAGTTTTTTTTTTTTCCCCGTCATTTTCCCCTTCGAGTCAAGGCCATGACAGCATTAGGACTAGTTGACAGTGTCGATTTGACATCACGTTACGGTTAATTTTCAAACCTATTCTTATGTTACAACTCATAAAATTTTGACTAAAAATAATTAATGTAAAGTTAAACATACATTCGTTTGGCAAACAATAACAAAAACAAAGAAACATTAGATTCGTTCACAAACTTTAAGGGATTAGGCTGATAATTAAGGAAATTTGTTCCCTTGGTGGGTTCAAATCTTAATTGCATTTTTTTTTAGTTCAGCAAACCAATATGAGTGATACATTTTGAGATCATTTATTGAGAAAGTTGATCTCAATTGATATGCAAACTAAGTCAAAAATAGCCTTAAAGTCAAAAAAAAAAAAAAAGAAATAGTGATAATAATAAAATTAAGTCTTCACAAATCACTAGGAGTCAATAGGCTAATCAGTTTGGCCCATGCTTCAGACCTGTCCGTTTTTTTTGGAAAGAAACGTATCTCTAGGCCATCCTAGCCCATTATCAAGTTGCACTTAACTTGATGGATGCGCAATTATTGTGATTTCCATGTTTTAACAGCTAAAAATAGCAAACAAAAATATGCGTAGCTTTCGATGCTGAGATTCAAATCCAGAATGAGATGGGGTTGAAGATTTGATGGGCAAGTGAAATATCCATGTATAATTAAAGATTTATTAAATTTCTGGAATGAATTAAAAAGACAAACAAAAATATACAATCTACCCCACCAAAATCATGTGCCATCTAATTAGTGATGCAACTATATTTTCTCCACCTTTTAAACGAGCCAACCTCCTCTCATCATGACAACTAATTTACGATCGACACCAAATTTTGGCCTGCCATGCACTCCACAATTAGCATCACACATTTTTTATTTTTTTGTCATGTTAGGCGTAGAAAGTAATTGCCTGCAAATTGAAAGGTTCATCTTCGACTTATTTCTCACATTTCTTCCTTTCGAAGTTTGGTGGGCTAAATAATTCAATCGATAAAAAAACAACTAAACAAATTTCTTGTTTGCTTTTGAAAATGCGATTTCTTCCTCGCTGTATATATAATATGATTCCAATTTTATGGGATGCCTTTGAAGGTTGGCTCGAAGCTAGCAGCTCAAAACAGACGGGGCCAAATGCCAATTGCATCTTAATTTTTTCTTAAATACAATAATATGATAATAATTTAAAATAACTCTTTCGTTGAAATGATTTTGATCCTCTTATATATGATCTTTTCATCGTTTCTACTCCAAAGTCAGTCAAATTACTACATTTTACGACTGATTAAATTTTAATTGTTTGTTTGGGAAAAATGCATGTAAAATGTAATAATATTTTGGGTGACGTGTCTAATTACTTTTTGAAAAATAGTCTTTGCGAAACAAAAAACAAAAAAAAAAACGGAGCCTTTTTTTTTTTTTTAATTGATAACTTGAAAACTGACCACTCTTCAATTATCTTCGACGGAATTATTGTATATAAGTTTCAAATTTAGATTTAGATACTTAAACTGAGAACATTCCAAATCACATATTTTTGAATTTTTCTTCTTGGCCTGTTAAATTCTAATATATTTTTTTATAAAAAAAAATCGATTAACTAATTCATAATTTAATCATCTTTGATAGACATTTAGAATTCTAAATCTCGAAATTTTAAACCTTCTATGCTCTTAAGAAGCAACTCTTCAGTCTTTGTGGTAATCATAAAAGAATATTGGAAAGTGTTGAATATAGAACCTCGTAACTATAAGATTTTAAAGTTTACTTTTGATCCGTCTTTTGTAGTTCTTCGAGACTAATTCTAAATTTTGGCTTCCTATAACTAGTTCATCGTAGGAGATTTTTGAAACCTGAAGATGTTTTCGATGAAAATCAATGTATAAATTCTTCATATGAATCCATGCATAATTGCTTGTTTGATCGAAGATTACAGAATTAAAAGGATCATTTCCATATTTACATGATTCTTCTTTACGTGCGGGTATTGTCTCCCAAACTTACATATAATCCTAATTCTATCAAGGAAGCAAGCAGCAAGTGAACAAGAACAAAACTTTTGTTTTTCCTCACACAACCGCAACTACAGTGCAATGCACATTAGGCAACATTTCTTTCAAATCCACCGTGAGCATTGACGCCTTTGGTCTCGGCAAGCGGCCGGAATATCCCATCGACATGGGAGGCATAGACGTCGACCTTTCACATGTTGTAGCAAGCCATTTTGCTTGCATGTACCTTTCCTTTCTCCATGGCCCTAAGTGCATTTTCTTTTCTTTCATGCACTTTTTTGCTGCCAAGCATACGATCTTAATTACAGACTTCAATCTTTCAACTTTTCCAACAAACACTTCTGGTAATCTGTGGACAAGTTGATTGTATTCCTGGCTTGCTTTAGCCAACTCAAACTCGGCCCGAAAATTTAATTCAATTATAACCCTCAAATCTCCTCTTATAGAACTTGAATTCTCTATCACATCCATAAAAGTGTGCTCTCCTGCATTGCGTAGAAAAACCAAAAAGACATCAATTGTTAGTTTTACCACTTCTTGCAGCCCCACTAATTATGATTAGGAACAAATTTCTTAATGAAAAATATTGATCTTAATTAATTTATTGACCTGATGTGATATCAGGAGAGCTTCTCCACTTAGTCTTGCAAACGGCACTATTATAGCTGGCATTTCGGAGACGGCTAGAGACTTCTGCCATCAAGCAACTCCGACAACCGGTGGCCATTGGTCTACCACAATCACAAATGGTTCCAGCCATTTGTATTTCTTTCAACGCTTCTTTGGTGATACTTCTAATCCTTGATTCCAAGGAGCTAGTCCTGCACAAGGTAGCCTATACACCACCCCACAACACAAAACAAAAGTTATACGAGGTTGATCATTTTGCCAGATGAAAACATAACTAACGATTGAATGAAGGCTTGTGATATTTACATGTAGAAGCTGGTGTTGTTTCTCCCAAAAACTCTTGTCCCCTTCAACAATGTCATCATTCTCTTTTTCTTCATCTTCTAAATCCATTGTTTTATTTTCATGACACTCTTCACTGCTAGAGCTCTCCGGCGACCAGTCACCATCCTCAAGAAATTTGAAAACCATATCGGATAAGCTCATCGCCGGCTGATCAAGAAACTCAAACTGATTATTGTTAGACACCAAATTCTGGGGATTAAATGGGATTCTAATTCTTGCACTAGGCATGGTATTTGTTAGATTTTGCTTTTGAACTTTATGTTACAAAAAGCTAAAATAAAAAAAGAAAGTGCTAATTGCAAATGGATGATAAAAGAGCTGGCTATATACGGAGATTGGGAGTGACGTGGGACCCTTAGGCCAACGTGGACCAACGAGCCGCCGCGCACATGTGGGTTATTTTCATGATAATTGGCAATTTTAAATTGGGTGATGTAAATCGAAAAGTTGCTGTAGATTTAATGCATCCAGGGCCAGACAGCAAGGATCCACGTCAGTTAGGTCCAATAATGTTGAACAGGCAAACCTTCTGGATATACTCGAATATTCACATATTTGTAATTTTTCATATCAATGCAATTAGTTTTGAAAGGCATTTTTTTTTCATATATGAAATGATTACAGGCTAATAGCTAGTTAGTAGCTGTCCCATCAGCTGGCATGTAAGACTATTTTTAGACTCCTAAATTTCAATGCCCAGCTCTTACACTATAATTAAAAGGAATAATTTAGAAGAAGTGTCTTTTTTTATATATCAATGAGAAGTACCTTACATGTATGGTTTAAGAGATAAAGAATGGATTTATGATTTAGGAGGTCTTAAGTACAGGCTTTCTATCCTTGGTCAACTTGAATTACCAAACAGTTTATAGTCTAACAATAATATTTTTTTTAAGAAGTTAAATCCTAATAAATTTATTCTATTAAAAGTATTGAATTTGTGTTGAATGTATGAGTTTTTTCAACAAAAAAAAACATACGGAGCTTTTGAGAATGAACCTCAGCCTCAAAAATTCATGATGTCCTCAGCCAAATGTATTGGTTTTGAATGAGGACTAGATACATTGAAATTAGAGGGTTCCATAAATACTCATGACAGAGAAAAAAAAAAAAAGGTTTCTATAAATACGTTCGAAAAATATTAATTATTATAGTGATTATTTTTTCACAGAATGGACATGTAATATTATCTTTTTTATATCGTACATAAGAAAACATTTATATAAATATATTATCTTTTGTTAAAGAGTAATGAAAAAAGGAAAAAGATAATGGTATGATTGGAACTAAAAACTTTAAGATGATTGAAACAAACCGGTTGAGTATAATATACTTAACTTTAATATGAGATTTTAGGAAAAGTTATTGGAAAGAAAAGCAAGAGGAAAAGGAGAAAAAAAGAAGATCTTCTTCTATCCTGATCTCGCTGGTGTGGGGCCAGGAGCACATAGATAAGATCCGTGTGGTGCAACGCGGTGTCATCTGAGTCGTTGATGTTGAGTTTTATCCAAATAGTGGGACCACCTTGTCGGCTACCGAACACAAATCATTTTTTCTCTTTTCCTTTCTCTGTGCATGATATAGAAAGAGAAATTGCTTCGGCGGATTTATCGCAAAATAAGGAGCATAAATCATAAATAAATTATAAAATATATTGTCACGAAAACGCGGCGTCTTGTCTATGGTTTTGCCAAATTCATTGCCACAAGGACAGATTCCTCTGAAATCTTCGTCTGCTGACGATTTGGACAAAACTGGGGGCTTTTTGGTCGTTTTACTAGTCCAATAATGTCGGAGCGGTTGAATTTAGGAATTAAATAGCAAAAAGCATATGTAGGTTAGCCCATCCTCAACCTGAGAATTTTATGTTTTTTCCGGTTACAAGAAATCCTTTATGGTTTTGAATAAGTTCTGCACTTTGTAGCCTAGCCAATCCTCAATGTGAGAATTTTATTTTATTTTTTATGATTTTGAATAAGTAGATTATTTTTCCCAGGAGGAGAATCTGTTTCCATGTGTCAAAACTAAATATATTTTTTTAAAAATTGAATAAATATTGGATAAAAAATCGAAAATCCTTTAAACCAACCGAAATGAACTGTGTAAAATATAATTATGTTCTTTTACGTTAGATTATTTTGTACTTATTTACCTTTGTTTGTACTTTTTCTAGAAAGTGATTACCCCAATGTCGATGTTGGAACTTAAAATCTATATAATGTAAAACTTCTGTCTTGAACTTCCACCGTTTAAGTCAACATCTTCTGACAAAATTTCTTACAATATTTTTAAACTCTGTGTGTGTTTCTGAGAGAGAGAGAGAGAGATTTACATGTACATATTTGATAAATTAAATGACAAATTGAATTGACATAACCCCTTTTGGGATAAGTAATAAAATTGTTGATACATGGTTATTCATCAAGTATGATTCCTGGTACAATTTTCTAAAATTGCATTTAAATCCACATATATGTATACGTAAACGCATATACATGGATAAAAAATTAAACTTTTGCAAATACTAGGATATGTGAGTGTCGTTCAGTTAATAAGAATAAAAAATCTACAATACAAATATAGAAATCAAAATAAAAATTAAAAAATTCAAATAATATTTACATTTTCATATTATATTTGAAATACTAATGAAGAATTAAAATATAATTTAATTTTTTTAATATTTAATTTTTAATATAAATAAAATTAATGATTAAAAAATAATTTTATTGACTATGTTAGTAATAAAAATAATAAAGATGATTGTGACGGTAATAATGATAATCGTAGAGTAGAAGGAGGATGGAGAGAAATTGTAGTGATAACAATAATATATTTTTAAACAATTAATACATTTACTATAGGAGGTGGCACTTGAAAAAGAAAGTGATGATGACGATGGTGATGGTATAATAAAAATAATAATAGTAGTGGTGAAAGAGGAGTAATGATAGAATAATAACAACAATAATAATAAGTTTTATCAGTATTGTCAATAGAGGTGGTAGTGGTGGTGACATAAATAATTAAAATACAATAAACTAAAATAATATATCATTACTTAAAGAAAAAATCACTCTCATTCATTTTTTTATTCCTACATTTTACATGAAAATAAAGATAGGTGTAATTTTCATTCACATTTTCAGTTCTTTGCTTCTAACTAAATAGTTTTAAGATGAAAATAAAACTTTTATTTTCATTTCTATTACTCTATTCTTGATAACAAACCAATACATTAATTTTTTGAAGAAAAAAGAGTTCATAAACTTGTCAAGGGTGCCTTTTTGGGTGGGGGAAAGTTGGTTTATTTTTTAAAAATTTTGTTTTTAAACCACCATGCAAACAAATAAAAATTAATTACTTTGAAAATGTTATTGTATATAGCCAAGTACTAATAGCATATGATGTCATTTAGTTAATAGAAATGAAAGATTTGTAATACAAATATAGAAATCAAAATAAAAATTAAAAAATTGAAATGACATTTACATTTTCATATTGTATTTGGAATATTAATTAAAGAATTAGAATAAAATTTAAATTTTTTAATATATAGTTTTTAATACAAATAAAATTAATAATTAAAAAATAATTTTATCAACTATGTTAGTAGTAAAAATAATAGAAATAATCGTAGGTAGTGGTAATAGTTAAGTAGAAGGAGGATGGAGAGAAAGTTGTAATAATAATAATAATATATTTTAAAAAAATTAATACAATTACTATAGGAGGTGGCAGTTGAAAAGGAGAGTGGTGGTGGTGGTGGTGGTATAATAAAAATAATAATGATATTGGTGGAAGAGTAGTGACGAATAATAATAACAATAATAATAATTTTTATCACCACGATCAATAGAAGTGATGGTAGTAATAAAAATAGTTAATATACAATAAATTAAAATAATATATCATTACTTGAAGTAAAAATCATTCTCATCCATTTTTTTATTTTCACATTTTATATAAAAATAAAGATACGTGTAATTTTCATTCACATTTTTAGTTCATTACTTTTAACTAAATAGTTTTAAGATGAGAATAAAACTTTTATTTTTATTTTTACTACTCCATTCATAATAACAAACTAATACCTTAATTTTTTTAAGAAAAAAGAGGTCACAAACTTGCCAAGGATGTCTTTTTTGGTGAGGGGAAGTTGGTGTAGTTTTTTAATAATTTTGTTTTTAAACCACCATGCGCACAAACAAAAATTAATTGCTTTGAAAATGTTATTGTATATAGCCAAGTACTAATAACATATATTTAAAAAAAATACCAATAACATATGATTTCAATCAGTTTATAGCTAAATTGGCATGCATGTCCTCCATTCTAAAAAATCTAGATTCGAGTCTTTTGTGTGTATGATATATATATATATACACACACGAACATCAATGTTGAATGGTGAATTATATTGTGCATCAATTTCCTTAATCTAGGAACTTCTAGAGGTGATTTTTCCTTTTACGATTGTTTCACAAGCAACACTTCAAGTTAACAAAATATTAATTAACAACCGTTAAAGACGAATATTATTGCAGCTAGGCGTCTTTTAAGTTTGGGAATCTGCCTATAGTACTAGCTGGACTGCCCTCAATATTTCTGTGTGTCATATATAATAGTAAGATAAAAAGCAGCAGTTTTGGTCAATAAATTACCAATAAACTATGAATAATTTATTTGACAAATTATGCTTTTGATGATAATTTAGATGCTCTAATCTTGCCTACTTAGCGGTCATAATTGCTTATCCTAAAACATATCTCCCCCACCAACTCCTTACTTTTCTTTAATGAAGTATTTCAACATTATGATGATACATATATGCCTGTAGTATTAGATTTGCTCTATCCATACCTACCTTGGTTGAGCTGCAAGCCTGTTACCGGGTAAAATAAACGACCATTCTTACCATCCATTCATCAAACGCAAAACACCTTCCACTCCAAGGACAAAAACCAACATTAATTGATAAGCTCCTTGACTTAATTAATTAGCAGTAATTAAACTACAAGTTGCAATTTAGTGAAGGAAACCACTTAATTTACAGTCGAGTACCCTCAGTTTCTCATATCAAATATAGCCCACATCAGTAATTTTATGTTGGGGATAACTATACCTACCAGCCATGATCGAGACGGAAGCTAGCTCGGTAGGTTACAAAATTAATGAAAATGGAAACAAAAGAGCAATCCGGATATGATCATATTAGTCCTGCATAATATAGTCCACGTAGCCTGATAGAGACATATTGTTTTGTTCTCATTTCGACAGCTTTTTATGATCATTCATACAATGCCACTTGTATGTTTCTCACCTATTTGTCTGGTTGCTCATCTTCATGTACGATATTTTCATCCAAAACTATGGATGCAGTTCTGCCGTTTGGACCTGTGCATGTTTATTCTGTTTTTTTGATGTGAATCGAACAACAAAACATCGTCGTACGTCAGTTACATATCTATAAGGAAAGCTTTCACGTACGAAGGGTAAATGGATTTGATCCTGGTATTATTAATCAGATTTAAATCTTTCAGAAAATTCAGATTTTTTTTTATATATATATAAATACGTTAATCTAAATAAGAATAATTTGTTAAAAATCCAATCGATGAGAAAAACCGAATCGATTTAGTGCTGAATCCAACCATGAACTAGTCAAGCCCAGCCTCTTCCCAGCAGTTCTTGTCAATCTTTTATCTGGTTCATCTGCCTGTGCTGTTCTTTATTTATATAAAAACCGAATCTATTTAGTGGCTCATTCCGTGGTTCTCGATTCAGCCAAAAACGTATTTAATTGGGACCAATTGAATCATTTATGATATTCTCTTCTTATTTAGTATGATAAAAAAAATCAATTACTTCTACCAAAAAAAAAAAAAATCATTTATCAACAAAGGAAAGCATATAATCAATACCGTACATATATAATGGGACTCATAGCATCTGTTATATGCTTTATGTGAAATTTAGATAAAATATCACGTTTTATACTAAATTTTGTACAACAAAATTATATATAATCGACATCTTATATTTAAAAAAAAAAATTGATTTCATAACTACTAAGATTTTGTGTGTGGTGATTTGAGTCGCGATGCGTGAGACTTTCTTTTCAAGATAATAGCTCATCTTTGACGTTGGATTTCAGTTTTTTTTTTTAATTATTATTATTATTATTAAAAGCACTCCATCATTTATGTAGAAGAGAAAATCACCTTTTTACAAAATCACAGAAGAGTTATGGATGCAATGAATGTATATAAGAAGAAGGTGAGACTCAATCATGTTTATTCTTAAATTATTTTCTTAATGTTAATTTAGTATCACTCTAATTAAATATAATATTGTACTAATTAACCAAGATATATGTCCAGAGGTAATTAAATCTTTACAAAAGTATGTGGCATTTGTTATAGAAAATTGTTTTCAAATCATGAAATTAGAATTTTATCAGATTTAGCTGTGCAGCAATAATTATAGAATGTATCAACTAATGAATCACTAATTATGTAATGTTATAGCAAAATAATTTTTGTAAAAAATTATCTTTAGCATTATCCAGATTGAGGAAGCACGGACCTAGTGCAAGCAATAAAGTTTCTGAAGATAGCCGTAAACAATATCATAATTGCTACTACAATTGATATAATTATCATCAAAATTTGATAAATCTTCTTAACGTAGATAATGAAGATGTCGTTATAAAATACCATTAAAAGATAAAATACACCTAAAAGATGAATATCTCTTCAGAGGAAAATGACATTATTTCTCTCAAAAGTCAAAAGCCATTGGAAAACTCTCAAAGAAATTGGCACTAAAAATTAAACACTGTAGTGAATTTCGACAGGTTTATCTCATGTCCCTGGCTGCTATCTAATTAGTCATGCTAATCTCTAAAATGTAAAATCTTGATATTGATCATGATGCCACCCAATTTGAATGTAAAATAGCTATCACCGAATTGATAAGGTTACAGAAAAAAAAACATGACACAAAGGAAATGACTTGATGGAAAATATTAGATTATGTTCCGATATTTAGCCCGTGCTTTCTTCGAGCTGATATATATGTATCATGATTGGTCAACAAATTAGATTTAGCTTATGCACGTGTAACCTTTCGAAATGTGCAATAACTTGAAGCCTAAGTTAATTTTTTGGGTTCGTGCTCAGCTCGTTTTGTTTCGTGTGGTCTACGTACACTCTACAAACTATTTGCCTTCTTGGCACAGAAAGGATCCATCCCTTTGCCGCCGAAGCAAACCTAGAAGATAAACTTTGGTAGGGAAATCATAAATTGACAACATTGAATTTGACCTTGATGCCTGATGAGGAAACTTTCGAAGACCTAATAATTCAAGGCTTTATATATATATATATATATCAGAATATGATATGGGGCATAAAAATTTTGTGGTGTATGAGAATCAATGCTTCTAGGAGACTAGGACAAATCGCACAATGCCGGACAAGTGGCCTGGTTCGATACAGAACGAAATTCTCTGAGTTGTACTTATCTTTGTCCACGTGACTTGTGCCCAGGAATTATTTTTGCAAGTCCAAAAAATTTCCATGTTTGCTAAACTCAATAACTGAGGCTTAGATATGTAGATAACATGCAAGTATTTAATGTAGAAGTTTCGCAATTTATCAGGATAACAGATTGCGTGTCTTGATGTCCGGTCAAATTTCGTAAGGGTCTAATTATAGTTTTTGTAGGTAAATTAACTAATGGATCATATGATCTTTTCATCTAAATTTAGTTTTAAAGGAGAGTTTTGAATTCCAAATTTGATCAAAGAATACAAGATTAATGTTAGCTGAATTATAGTTTATTGACAACTAATTTTATTTGTGTCTTTTACCTTAATTATGCACAAAAAGATAATTTGCACTATTATATATTACCACAGGGTACCATGGCATTACCAAAATGCATCATGGATTAGGGTGAATATGACACACCTTGAGTTTTCATGACGAATTTGCTAGTGGATTAGGGTGATCATGTACAAGAATGAGATCAAAAATCATGTTACACGAAATTACAGTGATGCTGATCATCATGTTACCTTTGTGATCAAATTAAGTCCAATTGAAGATTGGAGCGATCGAGAAAAAAAAAAGTTATATATATATATATATATATATATATATATATATATATATATATATATATATTCACTTGAAATATTGCACGTATGTTAAATTAATCACATTATCGATAATTACAATGACAACGAAAGGATGCCCATCTCATGAATGATGATCCAGAAAATTGAAAACATAAGATTTTGTATTACTTTTATCTGGAAGATTCATAACGAAGAAAAGGACAATTTAATTTTTCTGTTAGTTTCATTTTATATGTGGCAATGGTAGAGAACTTGTGTAAAGGAAGGGAGTTGAATTCTATCTCTTTGCTTTGCTTTGTCAAGGCGACTTGACCGTGGCCTAACTAACAAAACGTGCACAAAAAACCTCTTATATCTTCTGGTGGATTTTGTTGCCACATTGCGCCTAACTGGCTTCTGCGGAGCTTCGTGTTGTGATCTTTCTTACAGCTGTGGATAAGCTTGTCTAATAAATGTGAGTCCCTGTCCATGCGCTAGTTCTTTCACGTGGCTGCAGAATTCGGATTTCGGAGAAGATCTCGACCTCTCCAGTCTCCAGATATTTAATTGAATGAAAATAATGGACGAACGAGAGTTGGAAAAATCCATAAGTGACGTAACATATAACGAAGCTGATGCAGAGATTATCGGTATTCCAAAACTCTAAGGCAAAAAAAATACGATACATGTCAGAATATTTTTAAATAACATGATAATAATGGTTAAATATTCACAAACGGTACGAGTAGTAGTGCGTTCTAGTCGATCGAGAATTAAACTATAAAATAAAATACTCTAAAATTCAAATTTATTAATAGAAATACGAAAATCAAGAAAAGAAATAAATTAAATAGTTTTAATTCCTTAAACTGGAGCAAAATAGACAAGTTCAGAAAGTCTATATCATAAAAAAAAATCTCAAAAAAGACATTCGGAGTGAATTTTGACCTCAAAAAATGATATCCAGAAATTTTTTAATTGCCAAATTGTAGCTTTTTTAATACACTCTTTGAATTTATATGATTTGAGATACTGGACATTTGAATCAAAAATTATAATCCGTTGACTAAACAGTGCATATTTTTTCTTTTAAATTATTTTCTAAAACTTCTGTGTGCCCATCCCGTCCATAAAAACATGAGCTAGTTGTCCTATATTCATATGAGTTGTGATCAGAAAATTCTCTGCTTGTATCGCATAGAGGAAAAAGAAACAAAAAAGTAGAAAAAAGGCATTTAATTGAAGTACAACTATAAGTTTATTTATTCATGTATTTATTTGTTTTAATGGTAAATGTATCTTTATAGTAATTTTCATATTTCGAGATTAACTTCTTTAATAATCAAATTTCAAACAGGTTATTAATATTAGATTTGATGCATTCATAAAAAAGTGGAATAACATTTTTTTACAATTTCTTCTAAAATGTGAACTAAAAATAATAAAGAAGAAAACATATCCATTTAATTACTGACCAAACTTAACTTTGAAAAATCAATAATTTCACGTCGTATATGCAATGATCAATGAGTTTTACATTTTACCTTTGTGGAGTTCACTTTCAAGCTTTTCTTTCCAATAAAGTTCAACTATGTTATAATTTGATTTGATTGATAGAAGGTTGAGATTCGATCGTAATCTGATCTGCTCTGATTGTCGAATAAAAATAATATTTTACTCTGTGATTTTCCAACGTATATATCTGTTCTCTGTTCCCTCTAAGATGTCCTATCATCTATTGTGAACTCTCTAATCTGGAAAAACAAAAAATGTGCAAACTGGGTAAAAGCAAGACTTGGAGAGAAAGAGATGAGCAAGAAAGCCAAGGCGACATTAACAGGATTACTTCTGTGCCGGTGGTTAGCTATTACGTTCTAGTTCTCTTTTCCGAAGTTAATTGTTCTTCTCCAGGTATTCATAATTGTTGCATGCAGGTAGTTTAAAGAATTGTGCAGATCATCTTCCAATGAATTAACAACAGAGAAAGAAAAAAGGTCGCATGTCACAATTTACTTCAAACACATACGCAGTCCGAGTCTCGCAGAGACTAGGGAGAGGAGGATGGTAAGGACTAAACTGCTAAATATCTTCTTTCAATTAATACTTAATACAATCCAACTAGATTGTCTACCCGCACTACATTCTGTATCAAAAAAATATATATGATTATTTTTAAGAAATTATTTCATTTAATGTCTCATATCATATTACACATCTACAAAAATACATCAAATCAAAAATGAATAAAAAGTCATTTAATTTTATAATTAAAATTTTATATTTGACTTATTGTTCTTTATATTTTTTATAAATTTTTTTTTAAAAAAATTAAAATATAATGTAATGAAAGCTTTCATAATAAATGTTTTAAAAATATTTAAAAACTATAAAAATACCACTATATAGTAAAAGGAATGATGCATATAAGTCTGTATAAATAGTATAATAAATCTGAAATAAATAGTATTTCAAACGTTGAATGAATAATAAATATTGTTTTACTTTAGTTGTATCAATAATGTTTGCTTAAATTGTATGGGCCAGCCTGGAAATGTTGTTTAATTAGAGGTTAATCTGGGCTTAGATCTTTGTGTAACACTAATAGTGAGCATTTCAAACCCATGATAAAGAGAACAACAAAGGGACATGGACAAAATCTGAAGTCAAAAACATTATGGGCTATAAGAGACCCACAAGAGCCCATCTACTACTTTTAAGGTAAAGCAAAAACAACAATATGAAAAAAGAGCATGCACCAGCCGGGAATCGAACCCGGGTCTGTACCGTGGCAGGGTACTATTCTACCACTAGACCACTGGTGCTTGTTGGAAAAATGCGATATTAAAAGTAGTTATTCTTTGAAAAAGATTCGGAACCGAAATCTTTCGGTCAACGACAGAAACTATTAAGACAAGGTTTAACTTTCCATCTCGCTGAAAGGCCATATTCCTACCAAACCACTCACCTAATAACAACCGTTCCTTGCATGCCTAGTAAAATGTGACAAAATCATGGGTAATAATCATCATATTAGAGCATCATTTACTTCCACATATATGGATGGTCGGCTCAAACTATGCAATTGGAATAGGACATAATAATTCTTGCCATGATGATTAGTGAAGTTTAAAATTTTAACATCAACAACTCCACTCCAATTTCTTTAACTTTAAGATCATGCAAAGACAAAGGTTACAAATTAGCAAAATGTAATTGAAATGTGAAAGTATCCCAAACTCATCTTTTAATTAGCCCCGTGGATTTGCCGTATTTTTGTACACCAATATAGTAATTATTCCTTGTAAAAAAACAAGAAAACTTTCTCCTCTACAATGTCCCACTCAAACAAACATGAATCAAAAAATAAAAAATAGACAGTGCAGATCAAAGTCAAAGCTCCCCATCCCACTGTTTCATTTTATATGCTCTTGAATCTGGATTCTGCCAACTTCTGGCGCAGCTTCTTCCACGCTTGCCTCGGAAAATCTGGCAAATTTTTTTAGTTCATTAACATTGCCACAAAACCAACAAATACCATTAGCCATCAACTGATGCAAGATTGCAGATTCACCTACCCTCCACTATACTATTGGTCCAAGATAGAGACATGGAAGATGACTGGTATCGTCTGATTTCGTCAAAAGTTGGATGTGATCCATAGCTAGAACTCTGAGAATAATTCGACCACAAATCCTTAGACTTCATCTGTTTGAGCAAATATGCATCAATATCCTCACTTTCAATCTCATTAGGCTCATTCTTGCCCTCCAAAACCTTCACTACCTGCCTCATTGTCGGCCGGACTTTGGGGTCAGGATATGCGCACAATAAGCCTGAATTAAGTACTCTTTCTACTTCTTCTTCGTCGAATTGATCTCCTCTAGCCTTCAATCGCTCATCCAAGGCATCAAGCAATTTCCCGTCCATCATCAATTGCCATAAAGAATCTACTAAAGGCGGATGCCCTTCTTCTATAGGCCTCCTTCCACACATGACCTCCAAAATCAAGACCCCAAAACCAAACACATCAGTTTGAGCTGAGGCTCTTCCAGTACGAACCACCTCAGGTGCCATGTATCCTACTGTTCCAACCACCCGAGTCGTTCTAGGCACTTGACCGTGCCCGTGCACTCGAGCCAATCCAAAATCACCTAACCTTCCGTTCATATCCTTATCAAGTAACACATTGCTGGCCTTAATGTCCCTGTGTAGAACTCTAGACTCCCATCCCTCGTGCAAATACAATAATGCAGAAGCCACATCTTTCAAAATCCTTATTCTTTCTTCGCAACTCAACATATTGCTCTCATCGCAATCAAACACCCTCTTCTCCAAACTCCCATTTTCCATATAATCATATACCAACATGAAGACTCCTTTTTCTCTCTTACACCAACCTCTCAACCCCACCAACCTCCTATGCTTCAACCTTCCAAGACTAGAAATTTCAGCTAAAAACTCCCTCATCCCATCATTTTCATGTGAAATGCGCTTCACTGCAACTTCTGTCCCTCCTGGTAACACACCCTTATAGACCTTTCCGTTTCCTCCGATTCCAATGACATTTTCTTCGCTGAATCCTTTTGTTGCGGCCTCAATTTCTTGATACGTAATTCGGTGTGGCCAATACTCCAATTCCCAATCCTCCATTTCCGCTCTTTCCCTTGCTTTCCTTTGTCTTCTCTTAATCAAAAACCAAATGATTGTAGCAGCAGAAACTACAATAAGGACCCCTCCCACTGTGACTCCCGCAATGAACCCTTTGGACCAGAAAAATGGATCTTTTGGAAGCACAAACGATGGCAACCCAGTAGTGATTAACCTTTCACTTAAAGAAAAATTGGAATTACTAAAACTCCAAGCCAAAATCTTGTGACTTTGAACAAGTTGTCCCGTTGAAGCAGTGAAACCCACATACATCTCATCCTCAAAAACATCAGATAGATTAAGAAAAGCATTCAACAAAGGCCTGCCAGGCCTTTTCATTCCGGCCAGAGCCATAGTAACATTAATAAAAGAATCAGCATAGTCAATCCAAACTTGGTAGTTTTTACCATTATTTAGCTTCAGTTCCTTAAAAGACTTCATGTCGTCACCACTGCTGTTTCCATTGCTGCTGCTGCTCCCTGAATTATCAGGCCAATAGCCTGCATCTTCTGCTGCAATTGATGTGAGTGAATTCACATCTATTCCAACATGATTATCATTCAAATCATTGAATTCTTGATTTGCGAACACATCAAACTCGATGCCAAACATATGATTATTTGGACTACCATCATTTGTACGATTAAGAAAGCCTAAATTTTGAGCTGAGTTAGCACCTTTTGTGCCTGTAAAGGGCACAAAAAGAAACACCAAGCCATGCCCAGGAAGAACATTCTTGTAAGGAGCCATAGCGAAAATAAACGAAGTGGAAAACGGATATACATAAGAAGAATTTGGAGCTTTGGTTGGTATCTTTGTTGGGTACAAAGCACGGCCAATTTTGAAAGATGTTTGGTTTGTAAGTGTAAGAATGCGAGAATCAATGATGGCAGAGTCGTAGAGTGAAACACTAGAGGAGTTGAAGCCGTTGAAGACAAAATCTATAGCTGATATAGGTTGGCAAAACAGGATTATAGGAAATAGAAGCAAGGCAAGATCAAGCTTGCTGTCTTGTTTCTTCATTGCAACCCAAGAAGCCAAAAGAGAGAGATAAACAGAGGAGTGCTGTTTTTCATGGGAGGTTATCAGACAGATAAGATAGTGGGAAACAAGAAACTAAGGTTGTAGGGAAAGAACATGTTGGCTAATGGATTACTTCTACTTTTGATAGGAGTTTCCTTGAACTTTCTAACTCCAGGATTTAGCAGGTGTAAAATGGATGTGCATTTGTCCATGGATCTTGTCAGAATTACGCAGCTGGGATTTTAGTTTTACAACCAATCAACGATTTCGAAACCTTTTTTTCCTTGGTATTAATTAAAAAACCTAAAATAAATGATGAGCGTCCACTGTTTATTCGTACTCATATCGATTATTCTTTTAATATTATTGTATTGAAAAATGTTATTGTGATTTGAGAATGTTCAGGCATTTAATATACAATTTCTTTATAAATATTGTACTTTTATCTTTATTTTTTAAAATATTATTTTTCATTCTTAATTTCATTTAAATTGTAATTTTATTTCTAGATATAAAAAAACAAAGACAAAAAAGAAAAAAATAAAAAACAATTATAAGGCTCACTCTGTCTATTTTAATTATCGACTTTGATTTGAATTGGTTTATTTTTAAAATATAGAATAATTAAAGGAGATCGAAATTTCAAAATAACGATAAAATTGGTTTTAAGTTTTTTATTAGATTTTAATTTTTAAATTTCTTATATATATATATAAAAAAAATTAATGAGTCTCAAGGCTTCGAATAGGCTTTTCAAGCTAATTTAAGTGATTTTGAGATCTTTCAAAGAAAAATATGGTAAATTTAATTTTGTGACTGGAATGAGATGTTTCAATTTTGTAAGAATTTGCATGGATCACATGTTATTTGCCATTTCATGTATCGAATTTGTCAATATTGATAATCAAATTTGTTTGGCATTATTCATGTATCGAATTTATTTTTCTCAGAACTTCTTATATTTAAACTTAAAATAACTATATAAAGAGTAAACTCATTTATCTATAAATATTTGTTCCACGTGGGAGATGGATTGTCTTTTTTAAAAAAATTCTTTTAATAATCAAAAGTTGATCGCGAGATCTATATGAATTCCATGATTGAAAATTCAAAATTAAAGAAGTTGGAAAAGCTGCATTTTAAAACTCTTTTAATTTCTTTTCTTCTATATTATTAAATCTCTATTTCAGGAGATATTTTAAGTAACTGGTTTAAAGGTAGGTAGTAAGGAAGAATTGGGGTCCATATACAATGGCAACATGATAATTTTTCAAAGAAACCAAACCCAATTTTCTCCTTAAAGATGGAAGGGTCAAAGGAGGTTCGTCTAATTTCGTGAACATCCAAAAGGGAAAGGAAGAGCCTCGTGACAACATTAGAATACGTATCTAAAAGATGAAGAAAAAGAAAAGGACAGGACAGGACAGGAAAGTAAAGTTAGCTGCAGCCGCCTGTTCGTGAAAAATCCAAGGACGAAAAAGTTTGTTTGACCATCTAAACTGTTGAAAAGCACACGAGCTACAATCTGAATCCACCAGCATTTTCATTTATGATGTTAACATGAGTCCTTCAAATACATAATGTTACAAAAATCAATTTTGCAAATCCTTAGAAAGTAATACTATTTTTCTGCCCAGAAGCCTTCATGCACAGTGGATGACACCACTAGATTGAATAAATTTTAGGGTTGACATCCCTAGATAAGCGATTTCGAAAAGAGTTATATTTTACAAACAAAGAAAGCAGCAATTTCAACCAATAAGTTTTTGATGCACGCTAAACGAACTAGTTTTTAAATAACCCCTAGATCTTAAACCCTCAACTCTCTCAGTCCTAAACCCTAAACCTAATACCTTCAATCCTAAATCCTCAACTCAACACCCTTAATCCTAAACCTCCAATCATTATCTATCAATTCTAAACTTTTAACTCTGAATTTTATATCCTAAACCAAAATCTATTTTAAAATTATATTTATTAAGAAAAATTAAATTTTATTATTATCATTTTGGATAAAATTAACCATATATCCAATATAAAATGAAAATACTTAGGTAAGAAAAAAAATAAACAATTTTAGATTAAAATGTTGCACCAGATGGGATTAAGTTCTTGTTTGTATAATGCGATAGTTATGAGTTGTTTGGGTTCTGTTACCATAGAACTATCATGACAGTAAATTTAAGCAATTAATCACAAGAGGGAGGGGAATTAATTCCAAAGCAGTTCAAATCTCATAATCACGTACCTAAAACTATGATGGTGTTGAGGTGGGATCTAATTAAATAGTGATTTGCTTCGTGATTTAAATAGTAACAATAGAATCATATGACCCAGCTATTGGGTTGCACGTTAGTGGCTTTGTGATTTTTTATTTTATTTGTTTTTTGAGAGAGGATGGATATACCCACTGCTTGTCACCAATAATTACGCTGATCAAAGCATCTTTTAAATATACATAAGAAACCATAAGGTGGAAGCATATTGATTAAAAACGATCGATTTATGAATTTAGTTTAGGATTTTATATTTATGATCAGTATTTTTAAAAATTTATTTTTAAAATACTTAAAATCATATATTATAAAATACTCTTTAATCATAATTAAAAATTAATTAATTTTAAATATGCGAAAACTGACTGAAAAACAATCATACTCCTAAACCTAAAAAAATCTACATCATAACAAGTCGTTCTTCAGGGGAAATCGGGAATTAGCACAGTATTTAAATACTATGAGTTATGCAATTGCTGAGGCTATCATGACTTAATGACCTCTTATTCTAATATTAAGCATTCAATTTAGTACTAATTTTTAAACACTATTAGGCATGAAAAAAGCAGCAGAGAGGGCGTCTCAACAAAAACGAAAAAGCCCCAGAGGATGGATGCGAATTGGCGGCCATCCGAGGAGAAGCATCCAGAAAAAAGAAAAAACACGTTTTTGTATTTAAGACAAACTCTTGATTATTTTCATAAAACATTGAAGGTATATAGCTACCACTGTGACAAATCTTGTAAATATTTTGGTGGATTATATGACCATAAAAGACATATATGTGATGTCAAAATCATTTCAATTTACCCTGTGAGTCTCTTCTTTGAATTTCGATTTTTATCAATGTAACTTTGAAATTTTAATCATTAATCAACCCAAAAAAAAATCACTAATTGACTGACAGAAAAAGAATTTCAGTCTCTAAACTTTTAAATTTTGATAAAAAAAAAAAGTCCTTTTAAAGATAACTTGATAATATCAAAATTTGTACTTTTAATTAAAAATTTCAAATATTATCATTTATATTTAAAAACCTAAAAAAAAATGATGGTTAAATTCATCACATGTTGCCACGTACACATTTAATGGAATGAGAGGACCACAAATCAAAGTTTGAGGGTTGATACGTTCAAAGTTGAAGTACAAGGGCTAAGTTAACCAATTTACAAATGACGATATTAAATATGAAAATTTACAGTCCACTGATCCATAAAGTTCAGAGGTAATTAAGATTGTAATACACGGCTCTATTAGTCCACGTGAAAAATAATGCCGGCTTTAGGCTTCCTCACAAATTAATTCAAATCTCATATCGAATCCTTCAAAAAGAATGGTACGTCAATAGATTTCATAGCATTAGTCTTTTAAAATAACTTTCCATACACTATATTATAAATTGTATATTCTCAATTTCTCTATAAAAAAATTAACTAAATAAGTTAATTAATTGTGTGACAATTTATGACATTTTTAGTTGTTTTAGCAAACATCAAAATTTTATAACAAATAAATTAGACTAACAATATATTTTGCCTAGAATGAGATTTTGGACGTGTTAGGATGAGCATGGATATTCTAACATATTAATATCTATATTTTATTTTTGAAATATATTTTAAAAAAATTGATTTGTTAGATTATAAGCAGAGTTTTTTTTTTTTAAGTACAATTATTATTTATTTTAGCTTTTAATTGAAACATTTTAGTTGAAAATTGTTCGTTTCCTTTTTAATCTATTTCTGTTTGTCTGACTCAA
Organism: Dovyalis caffra; assembly: GCA_963924115.1. Classification (NCBI taxonomy): domain Eukaryota; kingdom Viridiplantae; phylum Streptophyta; class Magnoliopsida; order Malpighiales; family Salicaceae; genus Dovyalis; species Dovyalis caffra. The sequence goes on from CAWUPB010001184.1 coordinate 11,058,294, forward strand.
ATTTGAATGACATAATATAATTTTAATGGTTAATGATAATCTTTTTCTAATATAAATGTCAATCTTGTATTAATTGTGAATGAATTCTAATTATTATTATTTTTGCTAAGTCTCAAAACTCTTGCATTTCTCACAAAACACAATTTCTAAATCTTTATCTATTTAGATTTTGATCACTCATTCAAATGTTATTTAATTTACAGCTACCTAGTACTGTTTAGTTTCTCTCCTAGTGACTCTCATTATTTGCACTGATTTTACTTAATTAGTAGGTTATTATTTTTACAGATCAATATACAAATTTTTTATATTTACCAATCCACTGACTTGTTTTCAGTAACCCTTCGTATGTATAAACAACAAAACATCTCGTTGAAATTCAAGACAGAATGGAGTTAGACTTTTGTGCAATTTGACAAGCAACGACGGCCAACTGCAACTAGCCCTTTAGATCTCTCGGTTTCAATTTTCAAGTTTTGATAATTTTAAAATGATTTTTTCACCTTCAATGTTTCCAAGAATACAAAAAAGAAAATGTCTAAATCAAAATTTTATAGTTCAGATTACCCCTCTCGACTTGGAAAAAGAATTCCGACTCATCAATATATAAAAATGACCTGCTCATTGTTTATCTTGTGACAATGTTGAGATCATTTGTTGGATGCCAATCATTCTTCTTAATCTATAAAAATGACCTATCTTTGTTAAAATAATAATAATAATAATAATAATAATAATATATCTTGTGGTCTCAGTGAAAAATATAAAAACGTATAAGATGTATCATAAACTAATTTGATACGAAAACTTGAGATCTTATTTTCATCATTAAATTATAAAGTAAATCTATTTAGTTTTGAAAAACGAATTAAGAATTCTTCTTTATTTTAAAAATTAATTATTAATTTTTTTTATTAATGTTAACTATATTTAATTTAATATTATTTTATCTTTAAAAAAAATTTTCATCGATTTTTTTGATAATATCTTTAAAAAAAAAAGAAACAACACAAATTTTAGAAAATAAAATAAATAAAAATTAATTAATTAATTTTTGAAACAGAGTTCAGTAATTAATTTATTTATCAAAACTAAAACTACGGATTTATAATTTACCTTTTCTCCTCCCGTGCAAAGTCATATGTCAAAATGAATGACTTTTTTATGTTTCTTTCTCCATCAGAATTTAATGGGATTGTATGACATGTCAAACAATTTTTCAACTCTTTCATGCAGCCAGCAAGAGGGGAGAAAAAAGGTACGGCGGTGTTCGAACGGAGCATTTTCCTTTGAAAATGATTCCAAACTATAAGGTACACCAAAAGAGAAAACACAGTATCGGATTCGTAGCCGCCGAAAACAAGGGAAGCACAAATGTTGGACATAAATGATAAATAGGAAAACCCCAAATTTCTCCGGAACTTATTTTATTTGAAATTACTTTTTCAACTTTTACTTCGTATTTTGATCTTTTTGATTATTTTTAGAATTAGTCTATTTTTTAATTTTTTTATTTATCTTAAAAAAATAACAAATACATAAATAATTTTATTATAGAAATTATTCAATGAGATTTATTTAGAGTTTTTCAAAAAAATCAGGAATCATTCCGGATCATTTAGTTAGTCTATCGATTTTTATATTTTTATATTTAAAAAAATAAATAAATAAAATTTTTTCAACATGTGTGTAAAACTTCAGATCAAAATATCAATAATTTAATTTTTTAGAAGGAAAATGTGATATCTAGAAATTATAGAATAGATTAAATTTAAAAAATAAAAAATAAAGTTCAAGAAGATCAAAACAAAAACTAAAAATTCAAAGATTGATTTTTAAATGAATTAAAATTTAAGAAAGGTTTGATCATTTTAACCTAGTAATCAACCTTTCTTTTAATGATAAATTAGAATTACTAAACTACAAGCCAAAATCTTGTGATTTTGGAGAGAAATCCAAGCACATATCATCGTCGGATCCAAGAAATGCATGGACATAATTTGTGTACGTTAAGATGTAAAGGCTTACATATAAAAATAAGCATCATTTGCAATCCAAAAACTTAAGCCAATAGTTATCGCTACACGACGTCGGACGGGACCTCTAAAAAAAACTAAAAGTCCGAGCGTTAATTATTTACATAATTACTTATAGATTTTTGGAGTTGGCACCTAGTATTTAAGGAACTAGGAACCTAAAAGTAGCACTCGGTTCGAAATTCCTAAGATAAGGAGTTGGTTACGCTTTTAGAAAGATATTTAATTACCTAAAAGCGCCATTTTCAAAAAAAGTTACCATGTATGGTTTAGTTCTAAATTATCTCCTAAAATTCATGCCAAGGTATTTTTTCTAAATTTTAATCTCTTATTTTCTTTTAGATTAAATGAATTTTTTTTAGTTTTGGGCATGACATCATATTGAAACGATCGTCGGTCCCTTCGTTGGGTGACACGTCGATTCAACCATCGGATCCACTAAAAGCCTTGAAACAACCGGCGTGTCGGAGGACGTCTTAATTAAAATGTGATTTTTGGTGACGTCGACCTTTATCAAATAGGAGGCTTCGTCGAAAATTTTAGGTATTTTTTTATGACGTCGGTCCCTATCATATAGGAGACTTCGTCAAAATGTTTTTTTTAAAAAACAATGTATATTAAAGAAAAGAAAATAATAAAAAATTGAAATTGCAATTCTAAATTAATATAAAAAAACGACAAGGAATAAAAATAAACGAAGCTAAAAAAAAATCATCCTATATAAACGAGTTAACAAATAAATGAACAATAAGAGTAATAAAATAATATAAAAAAAATCCTATACCTAAAATATTAACCCACCACTTTTTTTTTTAAAACACCCATCCCTATTTTTTCCTTTTTTTCTTCTAATTTTTTCCCTAATTCTATTTTTATTTTTTCATTTCCCTTTTTTTTTTTTTTCTTTTTTTTTGGTTTTTGAAAAGTGGGTTACGAGTCGGGCTTCCTTTTTTTTTTTTTTAGGAAAGGGGTGCGAGTCAGGCTGAAATCAGCCCAACCCCTTTTCTTTTCTTTTTCTACCTCGGGTTGGACTGAGTCGAAGTCACTCCGGCCACTTGCTTCTTTTTTTTTTTTTTTTTTCAGCGGGTCGGGCCGGACCTCAAGCTCGAAAACAAGCCCACGTGCCCTTTTTTACGTTTCGGATCAAAATCAAAAGTTTCCAAGTTTAAAACTTTCTCTCTCTCTCGTTCTTCGTGTTCTTCATTTTCTCTCCCTAATACCCAGCTTTGCCAAAAAATCTCCTTCGATTAACTTAATCAATCGGGCAAACCAACACATCTAATCATGAATCAAAAAGGAAAATCTGCAAATGAAAAAAACGAATAAATAAAAATCAAAGTAAGGGAATCGGACCCTAAGCTGACTCGGATTTATTGAAGAACAACCCGATTTATTGAAGAACAACCCGGACAAACTCAAAACACAAAACCCCAAAGCTGCTAATTTCTCACGATTTTGAACCTTTTACGTAGATTCCTCGATCACTAAACCTCAAACCTATGATATTTTCCCCCAACGAGTCTCAAACACCCTTCGATCGACTCTAGGAACGATGAAACCAAACCCGGGCAGTGAGGAGCCAAACCCGAGAAAATAAGAACACGAAGAACAAAACCCGAAACCCCAAAAAAAATACGGTGATCAAAAATTAACAATTAACACTTTTTCTTTTGATTTTTGAAACCTCTCAACCCGAATTCCTCACCCCAAGAAAATAAAATCCTCTTTTTCCGTGAAATTCAAACGTGTTATAGCACAAAATTTCCTAAAATTTCTCCGAGAATCGAATCTCAAATCCCAAAATTTTTTAACAAAATTTTTCCTCTTTAATTCATGGTTAATTATGAAATCAAAACAGAAAATTCTCATTGATTCCAGTTAGTGTTGGTTTTGGCAACAAAATCCATGATTAATACACAATCAAAAACCAAAAATTCATGGAGGATTTGGGCGGATTCTCCCAAAGATTTTCGAAGAGAATCGCCTTGGAGCGAACGACAGGTCGTCTTCTCCACTTTGATCCTATCGTTCGCTCTAAACTTTCATTTTGGTCCTCGAGTTTCAATTTCGGTAATTACCCCTCTCGCGAAATAATTTCAGCACAATCTTATCAATTAAGTCTCCGAAGATGCACTTTAAGGCCTAAATTTTTTAATTGACTCGATTACAACCCTAATTACTTCAATCGTATCCCTAAATGAATTTTTTTGTTTTTTTCATCATTTTCTTTTTTTCCTTCTTTTTTTTTTAATAAACTTCAAATTAAAAAAAGAAAATAAAAATAAATAAATAAATAAGAAAATAAGAAAATTTTGGGTTATTACGAGTTGCCTCCTCTTTACAATGCTTATGGTGCAAAGTCGGATGAAAATGTTGCTTTTCACCGACTTTGTTTAATAAGCTTGTAAAGAAAATATTTTTTTTAAACCGAGAGGAAAAGCTATGATGGAATGACTATAAAAATTAAAATGCGAGTGCATGACCTTATTGTAAAGGACGACTTACCCCGAAAATTAAACGTGCATTGAAAATTAAATGTGCAATGCGTGACTTTATTGTAAAGGGCATCCTACCCCGAAAATTAAACGTGTAGTGCGTAGCTTTATTGTAAAGGGCGACCTATCCCGAAAATTGAACGTGAAGATGCATGGCCTTATTGGAAAGGCACTCCCGAAAATTAAACATGCATGTGTGACCTTATTATAAAGGCCTACCCGAAAATTAAACGTGCAATGTGTGACCTTATTATAAAGGGTAGCTCTATCCCGAAAATCAACATGTAGATGCGTGGCCTTATTGTAAAGGGTAACCTATCATAGAAATCAACATACAGATGCGTGACCTTATTGTAAAGGGCGACCTATCCTAGAAATTAAATATGCAAGTGAAAATTAAACATGCGGTGCGTGGCTTTATTGTAAAAGGCGACCTACCCTAAAATTAAATATGCAATGTCCGACCTTATTATAAAGGGCAACCTATCCCGAAAATTAAATGTTTGAGAAAAACTTCACAATCTTACCTGCTGAATTGAGTTAATGGTCCTTACTCGAAAGTGGTTGTTCAACTTAGGGTTTCGCATTTGGACGGTGGTCTATTATGAGGTGACCATACCCGAGGTGGATTTGTGAAGAGTATTGCTTCTCCATTCCCTTTGTATCCATTGGGATTGCAATATGCGTAAAAACAAACTTAGCATATTGGTTAGTCAAAGTACCTATAAGAAACATAGGTCGCCCTACTTGAATCCCTTTGTTTGACTTCTCTCTTTCAACTATTAGCGATCGATCGGCTATCGGTGTTACGAGCTCCGTGGCCCTACCCCTTAATTGTGTTTTTACTTTCTTGTGAACTTGATTGATCTATCCTTCGGAGGTTTATGAGGAGTACGGTAGTTCTCTTCGTCGATTGATGGTAATGATCGCTCCCTAGCTTGATCGGTTGTCTATTGACCGCTTATGGGGAGGATGGTGGATTTATTCGTCGCTTCAAATTGATCGTTGCTTTGGTGACCTTCCTTCTAACTTGAGGTTCCATATGCTTTTTGAACTGTTTGACACTTCTCCCTTTCGTGAGTTTTCTCCTTTGTAGAAAGCTAGGTAGATTTCCTTCGGAGGTTTTGGATCTAAAGGTCGAGCAAAACCCATTGGACTCGTGGACTTGTCATGCAAATGTTTTGAGAATAGAAATAATGATATTTTTTGGTTTGAATGCTGAACTTTAACGAGTGGAAAATTACGGGCTCGATGATAGAAAGTAATGTTTGCCCTCAAGTATTGACACCAACCATGATTTTGACTAGCCTATGCTTCAATTTTGACTATCCGTTCAATAAAAATTCTTTTGTAAGGGTTCGCGAATCCGACACTCGTCTGATCGATTACTCGTCTCTAGTTAGAAAGGACTTTTATTGGTACGTAATATAGGCTGAGCCTTATTCCTCCTTCATTTTCAATCCTCATTAGTAGTGACTCTTTTTTGAGTTTTTTAGATCACAAGTTGTTTGGTGACATGTCTCTCAAATCCTTTTTTTTTTGCCCCGAGTGTGAGGGGTGATCCTAGTCCGGGTTTTTCATGAAGAAAAATAGAAAGCTCAAACTTGGTTTTCAATGGATAAGTTTCAAATAAATATGATAAAATTCCCAAAAAGGTCTTTCCTCATCCTATCGACAATAGTATTCGATCCGTACGAGCTTTATTTTCTTGAACCCTTTTATTTAGAATAATATCAAGATAGGACCTACAAATATAAACATTTGCTATGTCGGTTTCATGGGTGGTGCTATAAGAGCAATTTGGGACATGTACCAATGAAAAAGGTTTTGGCTCGATTTTTTTTTTTACATGTTGCATGACGAGCCTCGAGTGTCTACAAGACGTACTCATTCCTTTTCACCCGAATTACCTCTCGTCTTGACATCTTGGTTGCTTTCCCTAGTCCGGAGTAATCTTGATATGTTTGAGGTAGGTCCAGTTCAAAAGGCATATAGATCTTAAGTTCTTCTAGGGTTCATTGGTTTTTTTTTTTTTTGGTGAAGATCAAGCTCGTCGTTCGTTAAGTAAAACATTGTTACCTTAATTGACTTGCATGTTATTTATAATATTAATAGAGATCATGAAATGACAAAAGATGTGAGGTGTTTATGGGGTCAAGGAAACGAGAGATGGAAAGAAGAATGCAATGTACATGTTTGGCTCTGAATTTCATTCTTTATTCCATGAAGAAGAAAACAACAATCCTCAAGCATAATATTTTTTAACCGCGTCGGAATTTATAGGTTTGACTATGTTTTCTCCATCTATACTCGGTCAAAAAGAGTGCTCCCCCGAAAATGTTTTTCTCACCACATAAGGGCCTTCATAGCTGGGTGACCACTTGCTTTCATTCTCTCCGGGTATCGATAAAACTTTTCTAAGCACCGGATCTCTTTCACGAAATTCTCTTGGTTGAACCTTTTTGTTGTATGCATTGGTCATCCTTCTCCGATATATTCTCGTATGACAAATGGCCGCTAGCCTCTTTTCACCGATCATGTTTAATTGTTCATATCCGATCCGAGCCCATTCTCGCTTCTTTCAATCGTGTCTCCATAAGTACCACAAGAGAAGGGATTTCTACTTCTAAAGGCATCACCGCCTCCATCCCATAAACCAAAGAATATGGTGTTGCCCTCGAAGATGTTCTTACGGTCGTACGATATGCATGTAGGGCATATGAGAGCTTTTCATGCCGGTCTCGTATGTGACAACCATTTTCCGTACGATCTTTTTGATATTTTTATTTACGACTTGAACCGCCATATTCATCTTAAGTCGATAGAGTGTCGAGTTCGGATATTTAATCTTCCACCTTCGCATAATTCTTCGATCATTTTTTCATTGAAGTTCTAAGCATTATCGATGATTATCGTGTTCGATAAACCATATCGACAAACCAACTCTTCTCTATGAACTGCTGAACCACCTTTTGAGTGACATGAGCATAAGAAGCGGCTTCAACCCATTTGGTGAAATAATCGATTGCCATCAAGATGAAACGATGATCGTTATTTGTTTTTGGATTGATAAGCCCAATGACATCCAAACCCCACATGGCGAAAGGCCAAGGTGATATCATATTATTGAGTGGAACAGGAGGAGCGTTGATCCGATCTCCATAAACCTGACACTTATGGCACTTGCGAACATACTCTATACAATCCCTTTTCATTGTCAACCGAAATATCCGCATCGTTGTATCCGACAAGTCATAGTATGATCGTTTGCATAAATTTCCTCACGGACCTCTTAAATCACTCTCTTGACCTCAATCGCATTCGGACACCGAAGCAATGTCCCATCAAAATTTTGTTTGTATAACACTTCACCATCTAGGTAAAAATCCATGGACGACCTCCTCGAGGCCTTTTGATCCGTCTTAGATATACCGGAGGATACTCTCGATTTTTAACAAACATCCGAATGTCGTGGTACCATGGCTTCCCGTCCATTTCCTCCTCAATAGCACAACAATGGGTCGGTACATTTCTAATCTCAATACAAATGGATTATACCACGACTTCGGGATCAAGACGAATCATCGAGGCTAGAGTTGCCAATGCATCGACAAATCGATTCTTGTCCTTTCCCATATGAGCAAATTCAATTTCGTCGAACTCCTCGGCTAGTTTGGTAAGATAAACTCGATAAGGCTTCAGCTTCTCATCTTTGGTTTTCCATTCCCTTTTTACTTGGCGGATTATTAGCATCGAATCACCGTATACCTCAAGTTCGTGTGATACCTCTCTCTCTAGTTGCCTCCAGATCGTGTATGCAAGCTTCATACTCGGCTATATTATTGATACAATCAAAACAAAGTCGGATGGCTATTAGATACTATTTTCCATCTAGCGAGATCAAAACAGCACCTACACCATTACTCGATACATTCATCGCCTCATCAAAGTACATGATCCATTTCTCATCCTCCGACTCGACCACTTGTAACTTCGGATGCATGATATCTTCATCGGGAAAGTTAAAATCTAACGATTCATAATCATCGACTACATTCTCCGCCAAATGATCCGCAATCGCACTCCCTTTTACCGACTTTCCGGTCATGTACACAATGTCGTATTCTATCAATAACACTTGCCATCTTGAAATTCTACTTGACAAATATGGTTTCTCGAAGATATACTTTAGAGGGTCTATTTTCACGATCGGTCATGTCGTGTAATAGAACATATATTGCCCGAGTCGTCGGGCACTCCATACAAGACCACAACATATCTTTTCTAAGGTACTATACTTGGGACTCACATTTCATGAATTTCTTACTCGAAAAGTAAATTGCTTGCTCCTTCCTTCTAGTGTCATCATGTCGACCCAAAACACAACCCATTACGGACTCGATTCATCGTCGGATACAAAATCGGAGGTCGACCCAACGACCGATGGGATCGGTAGATGAGGGCTTTGCGGATAATGCTTGATCTTATCAAAAGCAACCGGCATGCATCGGCCCAAATTCTCGGATTGTTCTTTCTCAACAATCTAAAGATAGGTTCACATGTCACCATGAGTTGAGAGATGAATCGAGCTATGTAGTTCAACCGGTCTAAAAAACCTCGAGCTTCCTTTTCACTACGAGGTAGTGGCATTTCTTGGATGGCTTTAGCTTTATCGGGATCTACTTCTATCCCTATACCACTCACGATAAAACCCAATAATTTTCCCGACTTGACCCCAAAAGTACACTTGGAGGGGTTCGAGCTTTAACTGATACTTTTATAACCGTTCGAACAACTTCCTCAATGTCCGATTGTGATCTTCTTCGAGCTTCATCTTGGCAATCATGTAATCGACACATACTTCAATCTCTTTATGCATCATGTCATGGAAAAGAGTGACCATAGCCCATTGGTAGATCGCCTCGACATTCTTCGGATCGAACGACATGACCTTGTAACAATAAATTCCCCATTGTGTGATGAAGATGGTCTTCTCCATATCTTCCTCTCGCCATATTGATCCGATTGTACCCTAAGAACCCGTCCATGAAGGAGTAAGTAGAATTCTTTGCAGCATTGTCTATCGAGCATGTCAATGTGAGGTAAGGGAAATCATCCTTAGGATCGGCTTTGTTCAAGTTTTGAAAGTCGACACACATTCCGATCTTTTCATTTTTCTTGCTAACCACCACGATGTTTGACACCCACGTCGGATATTTGATCACCTCGAGAAAGCCTACCTCAAGCTTGTTTGATAACCTCGTCTTTAACCTTCATAAGGATGTCCGGCCTCATCCTCCTTAGCTTCGCTTTACCGGTCTATGATTGGGTAATATTGGAATCCTATGCACCACTACGGTAGTATCTAGACCGGGCATATCCTCATACGATAAGGCAAACACATCCACGTATTCGTGCGGTAAAACGATCGGACTCTCTTTTCTCTTTTCGAAATCAAACTCCCAATTTGAAGTTCTTTTTTGTTCTTCTCTCGTCCCCACATTAATGAGTTCTAACTCCTCCTGATGGGGTTTAATGGACCGTTCGGATAGTTCTACAAGCTTAACAAATTCATCCACATCTCTTTCTTCTTCATCCATAGCAATCAAATTCTCATCAAATTTAGGCCAAACATGTTTGATGCAATTATTTTGGATTTTTAGAGGATATTCATTTTTTATATCCCCGAAAGTAAAAAAATGCAAAAATAAAAGGGATGGAAAAGAAAGGATGCTAAGTGAAAAGAAAATTCATTATCTCATATTAATACTATAAATAAATGCTCCACACAAGTCTTTCTCGCACCTTGAGCTAGATAACCGAGAGATTAAGATAAAAAATAAAAAATAGTAAATTACTCAATAGTGTATGTAAGCAAAATCTCTTTCTCCTCCAAATTGTCGAGTCCCTCGCCCGATGCTTCTTTCTTGATCATCGAGTCGATAGGCGAGCATATCCTTCATGGCAATGGCGATCGATTGTGGCAGCATCCTTGCTCGAGGAACGACCATCGACATCTCAAGGCTAATGATCTCTTCTGTCTCTAGCTCTTCGTCCGAGTAGTTGATGGATAGATCAACCATTTTTGCCCCAAGTTCACCACTTATCGACTCGATTGATGATGCAAACGGGGTAGGGAAAGGTAGCTCGAATATGAGGAATGAACATCTTCTCGTCATAAGGCTCTCGACCCTCGATTCTAGTAAATCGTTTTTCTAGTGAGCTTGAATCCTAGCCCCAAATGATGCTCCGAATTGGCTCCACCTATCGCTCCCCAAGTTCCATCACTGAGATCTCTACTCATTGAGAATCCATACTTCATCAAGTATTTTGTTGTCCTTTTTACGACATTAGGTACTCTTAGTTGTCTCAATACAACATACTCGGGTACCCAATTTGTGTTTACGATTTCAAAAACATCCGGATCACTATCTCGACTCCCTTCGACCTTCAATGTAATGTGTCGACACATTTTCAAACAGAGGCAATGCTTCTTTCGTCATTACCGTGACCAATTTTTCATTCGCCACATACTTCAATCTTTGGTGTAGCGATGATGCCACATCACTAGCCGAGTGGATCCATGGCCTTCCCAAAAGCATACCGTGTGATGGTTGTATGTCAATTACTTGTATAATGACTTAGAATTAGTTGGGTCCAATGTCCAAGTTAATGTCGATGTCTCCTATCACCTGTCTTGGAGACCCATCATAAGCTCTAGTCATCATGCTACTTGGATGCATATAAGATGCATCCACGGGTAATCGATCCAAAACCACCTTAGGCAAGACATTTAAAGCAAATCCATTATCAATTAGCACCTTAGCAATCACGTGGTCTTTACATTTGACCGTGATATGTAATGGCTTATTATGTCATGTGCCTTCAGTGGCCCAACTCATCTTCGGAAAACGACGAGTAGTTGGTTGCTTGAATCATTCCCACCAAATGCTCCACGTTATCCGAAGTAGCATCCCGACGGACATACGCTTCATTTAAAACCTTTTGCAAATAAAAATCTCTTTCGATTAACTTAATCGATCGTGCAAACCAACACATCTAATCATGAATCAAAAAGGAAAATTTGCAAATAAAAAAAACGAACAAATAAAAATCAAAGTAAGGGAATCAAATCCTAAGATGACTCGGATTTATTGAAGAACAACCCGGATAAACTCAAAATGCAGAACCCAAAAGCCGTTGATCTCTCACGATTTTGAACCTTTTCCGTGGATTCCTCGATCACTAAACCTCAAACCTATGATATTTTCCCCCAACAGAGTCTCAAACACCCTTCGATCGACTCTATGAACGATGAAACCAAACCTAGAAAATAAGAACGCGAAGAACAAAACCCAAAAACCCCAAAAAAATGCAGTGATCAAAAATTAACAATTAACGCTTTTGCTTTTGATTTTCGAAACCTCTCAACCTGAATTCCTCATCAAAAAAAAAATCCTTTTTTTTTGTGAAATTCAAACGTTTTATAGCATAAAATTTCTAAAATTTCTCGAGAATCGAATCTCAAATCCCAAAATTTTCTGTCAAAAATTTTCCTCTTTAATTCATGGTTAATTGTAAAATCAAAATAGGAAATTCTCATTGATTCTTGTTAGTGTTGGTTTTGGCAACAAAATCCATGATTAATACACAATCAAAAACTAGAAATTCATGGAGGATTTGGGCAGATTCTCCCAAAGATTTTCGGAGAGAATATGCCTTGAAGCGAACAATAGGTCGTCTTCTCCACTTCGTTCATGTCGTTCGCTCCAAACTTTCGGTTTGGTCCTCAAGTTTCAATTTCAGCAATTACGTCCCTCCGTGAAATAATTTCAGCACAATCTCATCAATTAGGTCCTCGAAGGTACACTTTAAGGCCTAAACTTTTTAATTGACTCGATTACACCCCTAATTACACGCCGGCTTTAGGATTTTTCACAAATTAATTCAAATCTCATATCGAATCCTTCAAAAAGAATGGTACGTCAATAGATTTCCTAGCATTGGTCTTTTAAAATAACTTTCCATACACTATATTATAAATTGTATATTCTCAATTTCTCTATGAAAAAATTAACTAAATAAGTTAATTAATTGTGTGACAATTTATGACATTTTTAGTTGTTTTAGCAAACATCAAAATTTTATAACAAATAAATTAGACTAACAATATATTTTGCCTAGAATGAGATTTTGGACGTGTTAGGACGAACGTGGATATTCTAACATGATTAATATCTATATTTTATTTTTGAAATATATTTAAAAAAATTGATTTGTTAGGTTATAAGGAGAGTTTTTTTTTAAGTCCAATTATTATTTATTTTAGCTTTTAATTGAAACATTTTAGTTGAAAATTTTTTGTTTCCTTTTTGAATCTATTTCTTTTTATCTTGCTCAAATTTGAATGACATGATATAATTTTAAGGGTTAATATAAATGTCAATCTCAAATTAATTGTGAATGAATTCTATTTTTTTTTTTTTTGCTAAATCTCAAAACTGTTGCATTTCTCACAAAACACAATTTCTAAATCTTTATCTATTTAGATTTTGATCACTCATTCAAATGTTATTTAATTTGCAGCTACCTAGCACTGTTTAGTTTCTATCTGGTGACTATCATTATTTGCACTGATTCTACTTAATTAGTAGGTTATTATTTTTACAAATCAATATACAAATTTTTTATATTTACCAATCCACTGAATTGTTTTCAGTAACCCCTCGTATGTATAAATAACAAAACATCTCGTTGAAATTCAAGACAGAATGGAGTTAGACTTTTGTGCAATTTGACAAGCAATGAGGGCCAACTGCAACTAGCCCTTTAGATCTCTCGGCTTCAATTTTCAAGTTTTGATAATTTTAAAATGATATTTTCACCTTCAATGTTTCCAAGAATACAAAAAAGAAAATGTCTAAATCAAAATTTTTTAGTTCAGATTACCCCTCTCAACTTGGAAAAAGAATTCCAACTCATCAATAAATAAAAATGACCCGTTCATTGTTTATCTTGTGACAATGTTGAGATCATTTGTTGGATGCCAATCATTCTTCTTAATCTATAAAAATGGCCTATCTTTGTTAAAATAATAATAATAATAATAATAATAATAATATATCTCATGATCTCAGTGAAAAAATAAAAATTTATAAGATGTATCATAAACTAATTTGATATGAAAACTTGAGGTATTATTTTCATCATTAAATTATAAAATAAATCTATTTAGTTTTGAAAAACGAATTAAGAATTCTTCTTTATTTTAAAAATTAATTATTAATTTTTTTATTAATGTTAACTATATTTAATTTAATATTATTTTATTTTTTAAAAAAATCTCTTCAATGTTTTTGATAATATCTTTTTTTTTTAAAGAAACAACACAAATTTTAAAAAATAAAATAAATAAAAAATTAATTAATTAATTTTTGAAACAGAGTTCAGTAATTAATTTATTTATCAAAACTAAAACTACGGATTTATAATTTACCTTTTCTTCTCCTCCCGTGCAAAATCATATGTCAAAATGAATGACTTTTTTATGTTTCTTTCTCCATCAGAATTTAATGGGATTGTATGACATGTCAAACAATTTTTCGACTCTTTCATGCAGCCAGCACGAGCGGAGAAAAAAGGTGCGACGGTGTTCAAACGGAGCATTTTCCTTTGAAAATGATTCCAAACTACAAGGTACACCAAAAGAGAAAACACAGTATCGGATTCGTAGCCGCCGAAAAAAATGGCAATGGCCCCTGCGGGAAGCACAAATGTTGGACATAAATGATAAATAGGAAAAGCCCAAATTTCTCTGAAACTTATTTTATTTGAATTTACTATTTCAACTTTTACTTCGTATTTTGATCTTTTTGATTATTTTTAGAATCAGTCTATCTTTTAATTTTATTTATTTATCTTAAAAAAATAATAAATACATAAATAATTTTATAATAGAAATTATTCAATAAGATTTATCTCAAGTTTTTCAAAAAATCAGAAATCATTCCAGATCATTTATTTAGTCTATAGATTTTTTTATATTTTTTATGTTTAAAAAAATAAACAAATATAATTTTTTCAATGTGTGTGTAAAACTTCATATCAAAATATCAATAATTTAATTTTTTAGAAGGAAAATGTGATATCTAGAAATTATAGAATAGATTAAATTTAAAAAATAAAAAATAAAGTTCAAGAAGGTCAAAACAAAAACTAAAAATTCAAAGACTGATTTTTAAATAAATTAAAATTTAAGAAAGGTTTAATCATTTTAACCTAACAATCAACCTTTCTTTTAATGATAAATTAGAATTACTAAACTGCAAGCCAAAATCTTGTGATTTTGGAGCGAAATCCAAGCACATCTCATCGTCGGATCCAAGAGATGCATGGACATAATTTGTCTACTTTAAGATGTAAAGGCTTACATATAAAAATAAGCATCATTTGCAATCCAAAAACTTAAGCCAATAGTGAATAGTGATGAATAAATCTTATTCTCATATATATGTGTGTGTGAATAAATTTTAATCTCGTATATATGTACTTCACTTTTCCTATTTCTTTAGATAATTATCAATCCTAACACATTTTGTCACGCTCAACTAGAAATTTGTCCCAAATAGAATTGTCTCAACCAACCACCAATGGCCACTATGACAGGGCAAGGCCTGATGGATCAGTACAGACGGAAGACTCAAGTAAAAGAAACTGTCTTTTATATCCAATTGGTAGATAAAAATAACATTTATTTACTAAAAATGTGATTTTTCAAATTATTATTGTAACATCATCATTAAATATGACTATACATGTGTCATCAAACAATAGTTATCCCTAAAAAGGATTCAACACCCTCAAATGGATGTAAAAAACTATTGAACGGAAGGAAAAAAACGGTTCAGTCTACTAATTTATGCAAGACTTTCTCCTATATAAAAGCTAAAGTAAATGTTACAGATTTTGCTTTCTAAACTAAAAATAATTATATTACCTATTATTTTCCACATACAAGGAATAATATTTTTACAATTTACTCAAACTAAACATTTTTCTATGCAAACTTAGTCATAAGAGAACCTTCCATTCATAAAAAAAAGAGGTCAGGAAAATAACCCATTAAAAAATTTATTGTCCTTTATCTCTCTTATCTATTCAATTTATTGGACTAAAATCCAAACTGTTAGAGACTAAGTATAAATTATATTCTGAGGCTTCACCTATCGACTTAAGCTTTTAGGTGAGATGATCCTTTAATATGGTATCAAAGTTTGATTGACCTCGAGGTCCCGAATTCAAGTCTCATCATTCTCAATTTTTCAAATATTAAGCATAAAGCAATATAGTACTCGTGCAAGTTTCATGTCTCAAATATTAAATCTTTCGCTTAAGGAGGTGTATTAGAAACTAATCTTACCTATCAGCTTTAAATTTTTAGGTGATATGATCTTTTAATCCAAATTAAATTTAATTATGCCACGTATTCTTCAATTTCAAAAACTTTTCCTTAATTGGTCACGTTTATCCTCAGTCTCGGTGTGGCCAAATCCATGACAGATTCTTTTACATAAAAAGGCGTCACAAGGCCTGCAGATTTTATTGCTCGGTTATACTTCACATTCTTGATCACTGGTCCCTGTATCAAACTTGTGCTTGATTTAATTTGTAATCTCTCTCACAAATTTTATATTTAAGCTCATATGATTATTTTTATAAAATATTGAATGTTTTGCAGCTACCATACTCAAATCTTGTGATTTTTCTTTTCTTCTTTTTAACCAAAGAGATTTTGCTTTCACTCGTGTGAATACTCTAGTGCATGATAAGACCCGATTTTGCTCGCCCAAAGATGGTTGACTAAAGAAGGATAAATTGTCATTTCTTGTGTTTTAAAAATTTCAAAACATTTCAATCCATGCTTATGTCTAATTTCAATTCTACACTCTCAGCTGCATCCAATAAATAAACTATATTATTTTTTATTTAATAATAAAAAATGTTTTCCAATCATAGAAATTAAATCGTTTCATTAAATAACTTTAAAAACATATTTCTAACATTAAATTTACTCTAAAATACATACATGATTCACTAGAAATTTCAGAGCAGAATAAGTTACAAGTCAATATCAATAGTCTTTTAACATGACTTTCCGTACTCTACCCTCGTGGAAATTTTGAATCAACGCCAAATAGAATGGAGCAAGATCTTTCAAGGAAGCGAAAAATCGTACAGTTGGAAAGTCCAAGGCAGCCAAGTCCAGCTGCCCCTGCCTGTCTTCAAGCCTGAGGGTTTCAATTTTCACACTTTGCTTATTTTAAAATCTATTTTTTTCCCTCTAAACTTTAAAATTCTATAAGATGATAATTCATATGCATTGCCAATTAACAACAACAATTCTAAGTAACATTTCTATTTCTCTCTTAGGAAGATAAAATAGATGTGAGTAAAATTCCATAGAATTACAAAATCGCTACAAATGGCAACACCAAATAGCTTTAATTTCAAACTTGCTCTCCAAAACATTTCAATGTCCATAGAATTACAGAAACATTCGGATGAAGTTTTATATTTTAAAGATTAAATTTAGTGATGTCAGAGCAGACTTGTTCTTCGAAAAACACTAAATAGATAATAGTAAAAAAAATAAAATGAATAAAAATTAAATAATTAATTTTTGAAACAGAAGATACAAATTATTATTATTATTATTATTTTAATTAGAAAGACTAACTTATAATTTACTCTTGTTTTCTCCTCCCGTGCAAAGTCGGATGTTGAAATGAATGGATACTTCATCTTTCTTTCTCCATCAGAATTTAATGGGCTTGCATGACATGTCAAACATTTTTCACCTCTTTCATGCCGTACGCATGACGGGAGGAAAAAAGGTCAGGCGGTGTTCAAACAGAGCATTTTCCACTGAAAATGATTCCAAGGTACAACAAAAGCGAAAATACAGTAACCGTATTCGTAGCCGCAGAAAACAACGGCAAATGGCCCATGCGGAAGTACAACTTGTTGGACATAAATAATAATTAAGTTAAAAGGCCCACAATTTTCCAGAAATTTATTTTATTTAAAAATTTGAAAATCAATTTTTGAATTTTTATTCTTTGAACTTTATTTTTTTAATTCAATCAATTTTTCAGTTTTCTATCATTTACCTAAAAAAATCAATATTACATAAATAACTTTTATGATAAAAATCATCACTGAGATTTATTTAGAACTCCTTAAGAAAACTAAAATCATTTCTTGTCATTTTATTTTTTCTCGAATTTTTACATTTTAAAATTTTTAAAATAAATAGATATAATCATAGGATGAACTAAATCATAAAAAAAATTCAGAGTACAAATTATTTAGATAATTATCATTCATATTTGCACTTAATTGATATGATACATCCAGGCAATCATAACACAAGTGGTTATGATCAACTTAAAGACCATCCGGTTAAAAAATTATCTCAAATAGAATGATCTCCATCAACTGTTAGCGGCAGCCATGATATATCTCTAAGTAAAGAGAAAACTCTTCCATAAATAATTTACAAGTCAATATCAATAGTTTTTTAACATGACTTTCCGTACTCTACCCTTGTGGAAGTTTTAGATCAACACCAAATAGAATGGCGTAACATCTTTCACAAGAGCAGAAAATCGTACAGTTGGAAAGTCAAAGGCAGCCAGGTCCAGCTGCCCCTTGTCTGTTTTCAAGCCCAAGGGTTTCAATTTTCACACCTTGCTTATTTTAATTTTTTTTCCCAGCATATTTTAAGGAGATGAAGAGAGTTTCTTAGGCAATTCTTAGTTATCTAAAATTCCTCCAAACTTTAAAATTCTATACGACGATAACTCAGATGCATTGCCAATTAAGAACAACAATTCTAAATAACATTTCCATTTCTCTCTTGGGATGATAAAATAGATGTGAGCAAAATTTGATGTTATGGGATTTACAAAATCGCACACGTATCAACTACTATCAAATTCATTTCAATATCAGTAGAATTATAGAAACATTAGGATGAAGTTTTATATTTTAAAGGTTAAATTTAACGATGTCAGAGCTCTCAATGGATAATCAGCGAAAGCAACAAAGTCAAAGTAATCACGCAATGGATGATAAATTTCCTAAGGTAAAAAAAAAAAAAAAAAAGTCAAAGATACATGCAACTTGTACGTGATATCATAAATTAGTTCGATGTAGAAAGTTAGGTCGCTTTTTTCTCCTTCCATGCAAAACCAGATGTTGAAGAGAGTGACTTCTTTGACATGTTCCTTTCTCTTTATTTAATGGGGTGTTTAATACAGGTTAGACTAATTTTGCTACTCTTCCCTGTTGTAAGCATGACGAGAAAAAATATCTTTGTTTGTATTCAAACAGAGGGTTGGGAAAAAAATATAATCCAAAGCTGGAGGTATAAAAGCAATAAATACAAACAAAGAGCTCGCACACGGTTAAACTTATGGTTTATATTATTAAATAGAGTGGAGTAGCTGTCAAGGAAGAATGAAATAACCTCCGAGCTTTTATAAAGTCGATCGCCAAGTTTGGTTTTCCCTTTTCATCAAGTATTTTGACCACGCAATTAGATTTAGAATGTGAAAATTACAAAAGTTGAAAGGTTTTATTTGAATGTAAAAATAGATATATGAGAAGTTTTAGGATCTGATTTTTGGATATAAAAACTATAATCATATTCTTGTATTAATTTAATAATTATTTTATTTTTCGAAGTAGATAGGATTTTTTATCGAATCACCTATTAAATTTTTTGTATATACTGCTTATTCATCTTGAATTGAGTTGACGGTGATTGTTTATTGAATTTCAAATCTTTAATTTCTCAACATACATAATATCTCCGAGTTATTTTTTATGCATTAAACTGAAGTTAGGTTGGATTTTAAATATATTATTCTCATAAAAAATGATGCATGTGTGATTAAAAAAAGAAAAAAATATAATTTTTTCTCCTTTTAAATTCAAATCCCAAATGGAAAAGCAGAGAGGATAACTGCCTCCAATTACGGGTATCAATTAATGACTGGTCCTTTGTCGGTAGAGAAGAAAATTGGCAGTACATTGTAATTGTCTAATTGATAGGAGGCAATGAGCAACTTGCCGCTGGTTTTGTTAATAGAAGAAAACTTTGAAAAAGTTGTGGGCCTAGCCTAGTAAAAAGAGAAGTGAGCACATAAGTATACGATTGGAGCACTTAATGGGCCAGTTCTATTTTTCAACCTAAAAGTCGATCGCATTTCGAACGGGGCCAATTTTATGGTTGTGTGGGGAAGGATGACCAGATGGGATTGGCCTCTTAAAAGTCGACAAATGTCAAGCGTCTTATCCTGAGACCTCCTTTGTATGGAGAAACCCCGGCTCTTTCCCTAGTCTTTTCTAACTTTTCACACGCTGGGTAAAACTTATTAAGATAAATTACGAAAAACATTTTGTAGTTAAATGAGAAACACTCTACTTCTATTTTTTTAAAAAGTATACTTTGCATTTTATAATTTTAATATTTATTTCGAAAAAATCATGTATTATGATTTTTTTTATAATGTCAAAAGTTCAGGTAAAAAAAGGTCTGCCATTGTTATTTTTTAATGACCACAATGCTTTTTGAAAACATTTCAAAAAACACTTTGTATTTCAATTTCATCTTCAGCTGTGATATTACATGATAATAAACAAATATTAGCTTTATCAAGATAAGTAAAAAGAGTTTATAGAACTTAACAGCTAAACAAGAGAATATAAAATAGAGCTACCGGAAATATTAAAGCACTCTATATTTGTTGGTTTGCACTTCAAATAAGAAGATAGGAGAAACTTTTAAAGTTCCCTGCCTTCCATTTATGGTTCAATAGGTTTGGTAATAAACTAACATAATAGGCTCTTGAGGCACTTAAGAATTCAAAAAAAAACAAAAAACAAAAAACAAAAAAATCAACATTAAAAAATTAGGATTTTTTTAGAAGTTCCAAATTAACAACTTTGGAAGCCCTGATTTTTACTTGGTTTTGCTCAAAACAATCAACTAAAAGATGAACAAACATTTTCGAACCACTAAATAAACATTGAAAAAATTAGTTTTTTTTTTTTTAGATTTTCAAACACAGTTAACAAAACTTTCAAAACACCCAAAATCTTCATGGATTTTGCTCGGGAAGATGAATATAATATTAATCCCAACATTTTATGGTTCATGCTTCAAAAATTAAAAATTAAGATCACACCATAACATACCTCGTTTCAACTTTGAATTGTCCTTGATTCTTCTTCAATTCGATCCTAAAATAGCCACATAAATTTTTAATTAACAAGAACACATAAGAAATTTGTTTATTTTCAAGTGATTAACTTGTTAAATTTTTGAGTTTTTTTGGGTTTCTCTCTATTCGAAGAGAGAGAGAGAGAGAGAGAAATAGGATTGATAATGCTTAGTCGTAGGGGTAAGCAAACGGTTCGATTAATCGAAAATCGAATAAAATCGAACCGAATTATGAAATTTGGTTCGATTTTAAATGTAAAATTATACAATATAAAACCGAATCGAAAAACCGAAATTTTTTTGGTTCGGTTCGGTTTTTAGAAAAAAAAATTTTGGTTTCAATCGAAAACCAAAATAAATAGTAAAAAATTTCCTAATTTCTAAATCCCTAACTTTTCAATCTTCATTCTTGCTGAAATTGAAACACGTAATCATGACTCTCCAGCTTCTCCTTCTTTCTTCCACTTTTCCCTAACCTCCTTCAACTTCATTCCTTTGTTCTCCGAGTCTCCGGTCTCCAATTCTCCTTCGGTTCTTATGTCCCTCATTCCCTCCAATCTCTTCTATTGACGGAAAATTCAGTAGTAGTTTTGATTCGATCCGCTTGATGTCGTTTAAGGAACTTCTCTACCTCTTCTGCTGCAAAACCAAATGACTCGAGTCGAACCCGACTCGACAACAAACCTAACGACATCCACGGTGACTTCGCCGACTTCGCGGATGGCACGGATGCGTTGGTGGAGGAGATGTTAAAGTTGCAAGGGATGTAGGGACCATCGAGAGTTTTGTTTGCTATTAAGGAAGAGGATGGGGAGGAGCTAGAGGTAACCGAGAACGACTTATCGTCTATAGAGAACAAGCTTGCTAAAAGTAAGAAGAGAAAAATGAGCAATAGTGATGTTTGTTTTGAAAAGGTAGCTATTGCTAATGATGTGGTTGTTGATGTTGAGGTTGATGGTGTAACGACGCCGTTCCGGACACCGTGTGCGTCTCCTCGCATTATTTTATTCCTCACCTTCTCCTTCTCATGATGAAAATTAGTCACGCAAGAATTCAAAGACTAAAAATGAAGACAGTTGTCGTTTTAGGTGATTCTAATGAGAGTACGATGTCTTTTGTTACCATAAAAATTCATAGTTAGTATTTTGAACCATAAAAAAAAATGGAGAAAATGTTACTTGGTCTGGTTATCGGAGTAATTAATATAAAATAGTTTTTGTCGATATTCGTTACGGTGACTCTTTTTTATTTATGTGTATTTTATTCTCGAGGTGTAACAAATGCTTCGATCTTGCCATGTTAGCGAAAAGCAAATAAAATGGGAAGGCAATATGATGTGGCAAGATCGGAGAGGATGTCGGACAATATTGTCATTATCGCACTTTCTACTAGACGGCGAGATGGAGGAGGCGAGAGATGTTGGTGAATTTAGTGCTCGTTTAATTTTTGTGGTACTAAATGCCTAAATGGGTTGTAAAGCAAAAGATGGGAAATAAATTTTGAGGACGAGTTAGGGTTAGAAAAGAAAGTGACAAAATATAATTAATTGGGATACAATGTGTTTGAATGACAAAATCAATTACACTTGGACTGGTTTTCATTAAAGCCTAGTTAAAATCTTCAAGGGCTTTGTGATTGTCTATAAAAAGGATTAATTGATAACAAGATGTTACTTCATTAACTAGTGGACTAAGTGCTACTACAAAACATCTCTATGTAATGATTTGTTTTTACAGCAAAATATTTTGATTAAAACTGAAATATTTCGAAACCAAACCGAAATGATTTGGTTACAAATCGAATTTATCGAATTTATTTCGGTTAACTAAAAATCGAACCGAATCGTATAAAATCGAACCGTTTAACCGAATGATCACCCCTACTTAGTCGGCGTGAGAAGTCTTGTTATATATATAAATGTGTTAATATCATTTTATACTTCACTTGCTTGAAATTTTATTTTATTTTAAAAAATTCAGAATCTAAAGTGTAATTTTTGAAAAAAAAATGGGAATGCGAGTGTTCCCGCCATCTAATTATAAGTTATTTTTTTCATAATTTATGTCTTATTTTATATATGAGGGCACTCGTCATTATTTTATGCTTTATTTGTCCGAAATTTTATTGTAAAATATTAAGGGTGTAAAGTGTAAATTTTAAAAAATAAAGGTGCAGATTATTTCCGTCATCTAACTATAAGATGTTTTTTTTTTTTTTGTAATTTACCTAATTTATTAATTAAAATATCATATTAGTATTTTTAATGTATGAAGGAGTTAGATGCTTCTTCTTTTCTTTTCTTTGGCGCATCCGGACCATCCTAGACTTGAACCGGAGACCTCGCTTCGTGAAGTAAATCAATTTTAATAAATTCTAAAATTAAATTAGAAGGTTAACATTATAATGATTTATACTCTAATATAGAGTATACTAATATAGTAATTATAGTTATAAAATTGAACATTTGTTTATTATATTAAAATGAATAATGATAAGTTTGCTCTTAAATTGTCAAACTTTCTTGTTTTATAGCAGTCCAATCAAATCAATTGTAAAGATTAGATTAGAAATCAACAAAAGAAAAAGGAACTTTCCACACCCCTTTCTTATGTCAAAGACTAAAAAGACAAATAGAAGAATATTTCCTATAATCTTTTGTTCCCCTCATTTAACCTTTTCCGCTTAGTTATCTTATGCTTAGTCTTAGTATCTAGTCGAATTTGATTCTATTAGAATAGAAAAAAAGCTATGGATACATTGTATCACAGCTAAATCTGTGAATAGTGACATAATCGCACCACTCCAATTTAGAAATCGTCCGCCTTAGAACCACCCCCAAGTATATGTCTTCAACATGAATTACACAAGGGTAGATTGATACAATAGAAACCTCCGGAAAATGCCCGCCCGTAATCCAACAGATAAAGTACGAGTACATAGTCCATTTTAGGGATTGGCGACTTACCCATTCGGTGACTTTGGCACCGAATGTTCCCAAAATAAATGGGGAAGGGATATAATTCAGCGATAAAGTGTCACTTTGACGTGGTGGAAGTCATCGGTTCGAGCCTCGATTATCTCTAAACCCAATGTGAGTTTTTCTATTTTGACTTGCTCCCCCCGCCGTGATCGAATGAGAATGGATAAGAGGCTCGTGGGGAAGTAAAATTAATCCTTGTTCATACATTGGCTTCTCCGGTACGAAATGAGCCATTTCAAATAGGTTCATTGCTCCGACCCGGAATACGATTAATCCGGCATGGGCTACATGAGCTCCTAGTAGTTTATCGGATAAATTGATAAGTCGGGCATTCCCGGCCCACCAAGTGAAACCTCGTGGTTTCTTGGTCACAACCAGCTAATCCTATTTCAATGGGAACTTTATGAGTCGATCCGCCTACACGTCTTGCTTTTATCGCTATATCGGGAGTTACTCCACGAATTGCTTGACCTTCAACAAAAGAGTACTTGTACCGAAACCGACACGAGTGGGTAGATAGAGAATACCTAGGGGTGCGAGACAACTCTCTCTAAGAAAAATTCATCCAAATTAATTTTACATTACAAAATAGAGGTATTTTAAAAATATATAATATTAGAAACTTTGATCAAATAAGTATTTTGGGACATATATAAATTAAAAAAAGATATATATATTTTTTTGGGACGAGAGAAAGTAGAGATTTTGATGGTTTAGAATTTGAAATTTAAATTATTTTATAACAAATAGATATAGCCTAACAATTAATAATTTTTTTAAAAAAAAACATGACTATTAGAATTCCGAAAACATAATTTTAAGACAGAAAGCAATGTTAATCAAATGCCACCAAAATTGTTGCTTGTCCAGCCTCAAATCCATTTTTCATCGTTTTCAGGAACTGAGTTGTACCAAGGACTCATCACTCGTAATTGGAATTTATAAGGTTAAAATGGAAATCAAGAGTAAGGTGTCAGGGGAAAACAACTTACCACCCAAAATCGCTGTTGAAAGAGTTTCACACCCTAATGATATTGAAAGAGATTCACGACAATTTAAGTTATCCCCATTAAAAGGTCATCAGCTCTTTTGTCCTCTATACCCATTTTCTTCTTGGTTATGTAATCATTCATGCCAAATAGGCAATTCTGCATTTTTAGATAAATGAATGAAAGATTATTCCATCCATGGAGATAATGATCGATTAATTGAAATATGCCACTATACCCAATTTCTTATTGGGTGTGTGTAATCATGTCAAATAGGCAATTTTGCATTTTTTAGATAAGAAATGAAAAATTATTCCATCCATGGAGATAATGATCGATCAATTGAAATATGCCACCATACCCAATTTCTTCTTGGTTGCGTAATCATGTCAAATAGGCAATTTGCATTTTTTAGATAATAAATGAAAGATTATTCCATTTATGGAGATAATGATCGATTAATTGAATATGCCAATCTAATTAAATCCTTTTTCTACA
Organism: Dovyalis caffra; assembly: GCA_963924115.1. Taxonomy (NCBI): domain Eukaryota; kingdom Viridiplantae; phylum Streptophyta; class Magnoliopsida; order Malpighiales; family Salicaceae; genus Dovyalis; species Dovyalis caffra. Next base: position 11,083,580 of record CAWUPB010001184.1, read on the forward strand.
AATTTAGTAATGCCAATGACTTCCCCGCATATAAATTGGCCTTGATTTGCAATAAAAACCAGAGTAAAAGGACGGAATGAAAGCAAACGAAGATATGGAATTGATTGAAAGCATCTCAGCAACCTTTTTCATTTATGTAAACATAACCAATTAACCAACTTTCCAAGCAATTAACGACGAAAACCAAGAAATAAACATCAGTGTTCAGAATCTGAGGGTAAATTATACATTAGTCCCTCTAATGATTAGTTTTTGAAAGGAAAAATAATAATTAATTCGTTTCTTAAAAAATAAAAGACTAATTTATAATTTACTCGAATATGATAAAACCAAATTTTGAAATCAACCAAAAAAAATAAACCAACAGATCACACCTTGATCAATATATAAGCATCATAACCTATTATCGTTTTATTTTCGTCATTTACTGCCAGGCAACTAATGAACAGCTGACTTCTTTTCATATTATTGTTTTATTGTTCTCCTACATATCCCTCTCAAACCTCCATGTATGTTAGAACATCTATGAAAACACTTAAAACCCTAGAAAAAAACTTTAAAACACAATTTAAAAAGTAGATTATTTCTTTAATGGTATTTTTGAAATTTTCGAGGTTTTGATTTGTTGCTATTTATTTTTAAGTTTTGAATTGGTTTATGGAGTTTTTATTTTTTGCTAAAATTTGTTTTTCAATTTCGGTACCACTTTTCATAGCATTTATGCGTAAACCATAATATATCATTTTGTTTGTGTTTTAACATCTAGTAGCAAAGAGAAGAAAAAACTGAGGAGAGATAGAGAGAGAGCCTAGGCGTGCCTTGACTAAGCCCAAGCGTGCATGGGTGTAGCTTCCTATCCCATGCCAATTTTGTTTTTTATTTTTTTTTCATAATTTTTTTCTTTTTTGAGATCCTAAATTTAATTTCTCTTAAATGTTTAAAATAATATGTTTTAAAATATGATTACCATACATTTTTAAAATAAAATTAGAGTATTTTGTTATCCACGTAAGGATATTACTCCATGAAGAAACTATGTTTAATTCAATTCAATGTATTATTTTTTATGAGAGGAACTAAAAGCTGAAAGATCAGATTTGGTTATGTAAGAAAATTTGTATAATATTATAAAATACACATGTTAATTTTTGGTGTATATTGTTGTATTTTTTTATTATTATTATTTTTACGTTCAACCTATTACACAACAATTTAATTGTCTGACTATTACATAAAAAATTAAAATTTAAAGACACACATGAGATTTTATATTAATTATAATTCAAATAAAAATTATTAAGATTAAAAATTATTTAAAAATTACTGATTTTAGAGTAAAAAATATATCAAATAAATAAATTTTAACAAAATATACTATGAGTCAAGAAAAAGTTTTAAATTATAACATGATTTTATTTTAAAAAAATCAAATAATTCTTTTAGTAGACTCATAACAGTACAAGAGCCATCTAACAAGTTATAATCTAAATTTACTAATGGTGGGGTACTTAGCTAGCAAGTCTTTTTTTTTTTTTTTTTCCTTCCTTTTTGTCTCAATGAATGCGATACTCTTCTTTTATAGCTAGTCATATTTAATTGCTCATGAATGGAGAAGATCAAATTCCCTCATTTACCCATAAGATGCCATGTGAGGGTTATGTGGTCCTGTCTGCATCACATTAATAGTCATTCAATAACATCTTGTAAACTTTAGGATTGATCTTGAGTGGGAAATTAAAGTTTGTTTTTTTCTTCTTAATTTGATATTTTTTCAGATCATTCAAAGATAAAATTTAATCTTAATTAGTATATGAACTTATAAAGAAATATGATTTTCTGTTGATCATGTTATGTAACCAGGATTTAAATGAATGACGTATATTCGCATTAATGAAACCAGTAGACATGGCACGTCTGATGTGACTGGAAGCATGCCATGGCTTCCCAACCATCCGAGAGTTGGAAATTCTGGTTCTACCAAATCCATCACTACTTTTCAAAATTCTATTGATGTCTCCAAAATGGCTGTTTATTTTGATAGACACGCCAACAGTTTCGGAAAGCATTTTAGAGGCAATTTCCTTTCTTCTTCTAGATTAATTGGTTAATAAATTTATCCCCTTTTTTTGCGTGCAATCTTTTTTTTTTTTTTTTTCAATTTAGATTGGAAATTTAATCACGCTTCGAAGATTTCGTGAACATTGATGGTAGTATTTAAAAATCAAATTAGAAAAAATTTCAATATTTATGCATTAAAAAATTCTTACTTTTTTCGTATAGATTTCTTCAATACAAAAAAACACTCTTTTTTCTTTTCTTTTATCTTCAATTGCTCTCTTTTAACACACACACACATATGCATTAAAAAATTCTTACTTTTTTCATATAGATTTCGTCAATAATAAAAAAAAAAACTCTTTTTTATTTTCTTTATCTTCCATTGTTCTTTTTTAACACACACATGCATCCAGGGATATATGCATGTGTCTGGTAAATAGAAAAAAACAAAAAGAAAAGATTTTTTTTTTAGTATCACAATAAGTTTTTTTATTTAATTTCGACCATTTTCCTAATTAATCTTTTTCTTAATAGTTATGTTAAGATCACCGTACTTTAAATATATACTCAACAATTTCCTACTGTCTTAGAAATTGGAGACCATCGTCATGGACTATGTTATTTTCCTTTTCTTTCGAATCTCAACAGAGAAGAAGAAGAAGAAATCTATAAAAAATAGTTCCGAATAAGAAGCTTTTGAGTCGTCGTATCCTAAAGATATACATGTATATATTTACACCTCAGTGGATTGGTTGAATAGTAGTGGGGAGAATATTCAAAGAAAGCAGCCTACTCCCGCTGTTGATCCATAGGAAACACATTATTTTATTGCGAGGAATATTATAGAAACAGCCAATGGGGAGAGAATTTTCTGCATGTTTTAAAGTTTTATTTCAATAGCCATTAAGAGTAAATGTTCTTATTCTAATTAAGTCGAATTCATCTTCTGTATCTGATATGCATGTTTTCCCCCTCCTTGTCGATAAGGCTACCCAAATTTATTGTATCCATTGCACATAGCTAACACCTAGACTCTGCCTTCAATCACATCTCGACACTTTTTGGTAAGATTGTAGTCTCAAACATGAGAGATCATAAATAATAGTTGAACTAAGAAGTTGTTAGAACAACAACAAAGGCAGTAACCTGTTAGTAAGATTTAGGATTGGATAATTGTTAAGTGAGTATTGATTTATAGATCAGATTTAGAATTTAATTTTTATGCACATGGCTTGAGGATACTCTTATTACGCGTAGTGAGAGATTAGTCTTAAAATGCACAAAAACTAACACCAAAAAACTTTTATTGTTGAAAAAAAAAAAGAATTAATTAATCTAGTAGTAAATGAATTGGTATTCAAACGAATTTTTTATCAATGTTTAATGTTCGAATTCTAAAATCATAATTATTGCGAGGAGTTAAATTTTTTTTTTTTCTGAATAAGATTAATCTTAAATCTCCAACATTCTTTTTTAAAAATATATTGGATAAAAAAAATTGTAGTTGAGAAATTAATGACATACTAATTAAGTTTGGAGAATAAAAACAACAGGTTCAATTAATTGTTGTAGAGTCTCATTACACGATAAATTATCCTCAAATCAATATAATTTGCCACAAAACCGAGTTTCTATAGAAATCAAAACTTGTGTGTTTTGGGGGTGATGTAGACTCTCAGAATAGACCTGCAAATCAATGGAGAAAAAATGGTGTCTCTTGTGGTTGAGAATTCCTTTTCAGTCTATACAAGAAAAGATGATTGAAATAAAATGCTGTTGGTAGTCGCATAATTACCACCAATAGCTATCTTAACACTAATTGGCCTTGTAATCTAAATCAAGTAGAATTATATATGTGCGATAAATCAACAATTATTGAATACTTCCAAATGTATTTTTCATATTATAGGTATTTTCGAATAATTTTTTATATTTAACCTAAAGTTCTTTTCCTAGCAATTTATCTATTTGTAGATCTATGACTAATGACCTATATTAGTTCTGAAATTCAACCGATAAACTTATTTATTACCTTAATTTAACTTTTAAAATTCCAATGCGTTCTATTTAGATGAAATTCACTTGCAATAACCATCATTAACGCTAACAGAACATAACAGATGGTGCTGCATCAACACGTTCACCAATTCCTACAATCTTAAATGCTTTAGAAAACTTTTAAAAATAAATATCCATTAATCCAAATCATGGAACTAGTTTTCCCATAAAATCCCAAATATTTGGAAAAAAAAAATCAAAACCCAACCCAAATGTTTAGGACTGTTGGTTAAATAATAACCTAAAGTTTAGTTTTTTTTTTTTTTTTTTAAATTCAGTTTTCTATACGATATCTATTAGCTATTGTATTTTCTGTTTTGCGCAAAGATTTTCCTATTTTTATTTTTATTTTTAATTTATACATTCAAGATTTTCAATAGAACTCGTCTTCCTGATGTTTTGCTTATACTTTTAATTTCAACAAACGGCTGCTGCTGCTTGTTTAGTTATGGATTAATAATTAATAACATTAACAAGTACAATTAGGCCAGTAATGACTTTATTTGATCTTTGACAAATGTCTTTCCTCAATATTTTAGACGCCACCGTCAACCTTTTTTAATAACATCACGCACATGGCCGATGGCTATATATTATCTTATCAAAATATATCGTTGTTTTCGTATGATAATTGTAACATTAAATTATATTTTTGCCAATATGTACAACTAATATAAATATAAATACTGAATTTCTCAGTTTCTGTAATAACCTCAAATTTAGCGAAAAAGGAAGCCAAAAACATATACACACACTCGTAAAACACAAATCCCAGATTTGATTTGAAATAAATAAAAGGAAACGAACCTCGGTTTCAACAAACTTAGATTTTTGCTCAAAAACCCTTCTCATCCAATCACAAAACCTAGATTTATTCTCTTCAAAATCCAATAAAAATCCCTTCCTTTTCTTATTCTTTTTACTTCAAAATTTCAATTTTCCTTTTTCAGTTACTTTGATCTGTTAGTTCACACATGCAAAAAAGATTTAAACTATCTGCATCTATGTAATTGTTTTGGATCTGATTTCTTCTTAATTGTCCATTTTTTGGGATTTGTAAGTATAATTTGGTTACAGAGAGTGAAAATTTTGAAGGTGCCCCCCAAGAGTTTGGGGACAATTTGGTGAAGTGGGTCTTAACTATTTTGCTTTGTTTATTGAATTTAGAGGATATTTTGATAGTGTGTTGGAAAAAAAAAAAAAACTTATCTTTGGCCAATTTGGTGAAGTAGGTCTTGATTGTTTTCCACATTAACCTTATTTGTTGATGAATTCTTGATAGTATTTGATTCTCACGTTAGCAAAAACAAGTGAGGCTTTTGAGATGAGATGAGAGGGGTGTTGTTTTGTGTGAGGTTTAAGGAGAGACAATGACTGGAGGGTCATTGGGGATCCGTTCCGGTAGTTATGGTTCATTGGACAAGCAACTACAACTACATCCACAGAATGGTAATGGTGGTCTTACAGGTGCCTTCTTACCTATGCAAACAACTAGCCGTCCTAAGCCTGCAAAGATGTTTAAGGAGAAAGAGAGTCTCTTCCATTGGATCGTCAAGTTTGCTGGTAGAAAAAAGGTTGGAATGCTGTTCCTTTGTGTCATCTCTGCCGCGGTTTTTGTCTGGGTTTTGTATGTAGGAAAAGGTATGATTTTTTTTCTCTAAATCTATATGCTGTTATTGCTTAGATATTGATTTGTTCAATCATAGGATATGAGATTATAGTGGTGATTAAGTTTGTTTCTTAGTGTGGAAGAATGCTCAAATTTATTACCTGTGTTGTATTGAATTGTTGCGAATGGGCTGTTATGAAGTTCTTGCACTTCTTTCATTTGGTTGTTTGAATTGGAGAATGCGAGTTTAAGTTCGTTTGTGCTTTGCTCTTATTACATGAGCTGGGAGATCAATGCCCACATCTCACTGATGATATACTAATGGTTAATTGGCCTCACTGAGTGATGTTTGTTTACGAAATTTTGAAAATATCCATTTTTATTCCCTTCTTGAGCCTTCTTGGATATCTCTTTACCGCATTCCACCTTTGCTAGAGCTGTCAATGTTGTGGTCCTTTTGGAGTTCGATTGCAACTGTGGAAATAATATCTTCATTTTGCCTTGTTTGCAGGTGAAGATGCACGGGAAGGTGACCGTCCCCCGAATATTAATGTCAATGCCACAGTGTCCTTAAGCCGCATTGAGAACAAGACTTCTTTGTTTCAAGGAATGATTTCACATATCAGTTTGCCTCCTCCTCCTCCTGCATTTTTTTTGGGATACACCCTTCCTCCAGGGCATCCATGTAATAGTTTCACGTTACCTCCTCCACCGGCAGATAAAAAAAGAACTGGACCACGGCGTAAGTGCCTTCCCTCCCCACAAATGTTTTGTCTAATAGGTTTTTTTTTCTTCCTTTTGTGTTAAACAGTCATTGGTTATAAACCACTCACATGCTATAATTTGTAAACATTCTAAGGTGACAGGGATGTTGAGTTGCTAAGACATATAATATGTAATTAACGAGATTTCACTGATGTTCCTGTGATTTCTTGGTCATTTATGTTTCAGCATGTCCTGTATGTTATCTTCCCGTGGAAGAAGCCATTGCCTTAATGCCGAAGGTCCCCTCGTTTTCTCCAGTAATTAAGAATTTGACTTACATCTCTGAGGATCCTCTAAGTGGAGAAAGAGATTTTGGAGGCTCTGATTTTGGTGGATATCCTACTTTAAAGCAGAGAAGTGACTATTATGACATAAGAGAGTCAATGAGTGTGCATTGTGGGTATGCTCTCTCTCCAATGATCTTTTATGTATTTATAAATATTGAAGGTTGTTCCTTTGGAATTTTAGCCGACTATATATTTTTATACTAATCATTCTAGTAACTAATTATTGTATCGATTTCTCTACCTGTTGCCAACCCTGCATATTTATCGATGCACATGTGCACTGATCAGATTTGCCCGAGGGAAAAGACCTGGCCAGAATACAGGATTTGACATGGACGAAATTGACCTGGATGCGATGGAGCAGTGCCATGGTGTTGTTGTTGCCTCAGCAATATTTGGTATTGCTCTGTGTAATGGGATCCCAACTTATCCTTTCCTCATCTGAGTTCATGATTTGTTAATTACATGATCTTTTTTCTTCCTCTTAGGAGCTTTTGATGAAATACAACAGCCACATAATGTTAGTGAATACTCCAAGAACACTGTCTGCTTCTTCATGTTCGTTGATGAAGAAACAGAAGCATATTTAAAGAATAACAGTGGTCTTGATGACAGCAGGAAAATCGGTTTGTGGAGAATTGTTGTTGCCCATAATCTTCCTTACACAGATGGAAGGCGCAACGGGAAGGTACTTGTTGTAAACTTCAACGAGCGCTTTTTGTTTTGGACTTCTGGGTGCAAATTTGGCTTATTGGTTGTATATTTGATTATCGATAACACTGTAGCTTTAATTATTTGACTACCTTTGGCTTCTTTATGATCCATAACATGAATGGAACGAAGATGCATATGGTTGAATAAACTTGATTTTTTCCATCACATCCAGAACCAAGGAGTCGTGTTTGAAAATTATTGATTAAACCTTCTAAACCCTACACTCACTTCCCCACCACCACCAAAAGATAAAAAGTGAACCAGCTTATTTTTTGTATGGTATATTATCTGGGGGAGCATTGAGATGATGTTTGAAAGAAAATAGCTTTGATCTTTCTTTTGCAAATTGACAGAAATTTTATCTTGAGAACTAGAATTATTTTTTATTTTCCAAAGTCAGCTGCAGACTCATGGGTCGCTAATGGCTAGGTTACACAAGATTGTACTTTAGCCTACTTGGTAACCCAGGTTTTGCCCATGACAGGTTCCAAAGCTTCTGTCGCACAGAATGTTTCCAAATGCTCGTTTTTCTTTGTGGATTGATGGAAAACTTGAACTTGTTGTCGATCCATATCAAATTCTAGAAAGGTAACTCTGATTTCTGTTCTGTGTGTGTCTATTGTATCTGTTTTTATTACTTGATCTAGCAATGCCATTTATGCATAGAAGTGAGATGAAGTTCACTAGTATCTGGATATAAGCCATTAAAGCACTCTGTGATTGTTGTTTCTTATTAAATCAATCAAATTACCCTTGGTCCTATTATTTTCTGGAGCTTGACATGTTGTTAGTGATAAGACTTGATTATCTAGCAAGCAAGAACAATCTGATTACTCGATTTTCTGGAATTAGATATCATATGTTATCCAACATATGCGTTTATTGTAACTTGAATCTCCTTGTTTAATTGCCTGCTTAAACTATTTCCATTTCACAATTTCTTATTTTATCTTGAGTCAACTTTTCATTATTTTTCCACTCCATTTTTAATTTGGATCCCTAGTCCTTATATGTCATCACAATGGTCACTCGTTCTTTCTTCATATTGACAAAATTAGAATCCTGAACTCAGAAGTTGTCATTCAAAGGCACTCAGCTATCAAAACCGTTAACCAATTTTCTCATGCCCCCAATTTACTATGAAATATATCATCGAATAATTGTTTGATTAGGAGATCATTGAGATGTGGTATCGCTGCTTGCATGCATATAGCTCCAACCAGTTCTGGTCGATTTTCTTGGTCCTAGTATTTTCATGAAATATATCCTTTTCTTCCAACGAAATGGATGAAATTGATCTATGTAGCTGATCTCAGCTTGTTTGAGATTTGAGGTTTTAGGTTAGTTGAATAGATCCTTTTCTTCCATGTCCTTCAACTGCCTTTGCCACTAAGCCTTTTCTTAATTGGAATGGTGATGGTGTGGGTGTGGGGTGGGGTGTGGGCATATCTTGGTGGACCAAATCATATTGTAAAATGATTTGAATAAAACACTGTTTCTGAGAGAAACAAATGGGGCGTACGTCTGAAACCAAATGTGATAATTTTCTCTCATTATTCTGCTTGCTTGGGGTGAAGAGTTTCCTTCGTAGCTTGATCATGGACATTTGATGTGCTTAGCTTGGATAGCAAGAGAAGTTAATGGGTGGATTATTTAGCAAGCTTACGATGAGCTAAAATATTTGCTTCTGGGGTCACTGGCATGCTCCCATGCTTTGATCAATTTAGATGATATTATTATTAGTAACTTTGGACACCACACTTATTTCTTGAGCTACTCTTCAGGCACTTATGGAGGAAAAATGCTACCTTTGCAATTTCTAGACATTACAGACGCTTTGATGTGTTTATCGAAGCCGACGCAAATAAAGCTGCTGGCAAATATGAAAATGCCTCCATTGACTTTCAGGTTGAATTTTATAAAAAGGAGGGTTTGACTCCATATTCTGAGGCCAAGCTTCCTATCACAAGTGGTAAGTTCAAGCTCCTTGTTTTCTTTTGGTGTTTCATTGCAATTCTTTTGTCTTTGATATAGTTTCTCTTCACTTATGGCTCTGCAGATGTTCCTGAAGGATGTGTCGTAATAAGGGAGCATGTTCCTATCAGCAACCTCTTTACGTGTCTTTGGTTCAATGAAGTTGATCGCTTTACTTCCAGGGACCAAATCAGCTTTTCCACTGTCAGGGATAAGATTCATGAGAAAACAAATTGGACTCTCAACATGTTCTTGGACTGTGAAAGGCGCAACTTTGTTGTTCAGGTAATCATTTTATGTATTGTTGGTTCTGTTTGTATCAAAATATCTTGTGAACATAGTAGTTTCTTGGAAAACAAGATTATAACAAATTGAACTCCTTTATAGAAAATTGTTTTGACATAATTTAATGTAAGTTTTAGGTTGCAGACCGTTTTATTTCCGTGACTGCTTAGGTTTATCGGAGTCCATCAGCAAGCCTCATGGAAGTTACCATTTTGGTCTAATTGCACTGTATTAGGTACAATTGTGATAAAGAATGCCATATTTCATGGTGGTGGCTTATTGTAGGCGGCTTCATATCGCAACTTCTGTAATTGACGATATGTTGAAATTTATCCCATACTGTGAATCTTTCTTCTGATTCTTAACCAATTATTCATGATTGGCCAGCTCATTGATACAAATAATATCCAAATACCAAACCCACCCTTTTTTATGAAAATTACCTCAAATGTCTTTTTAGAAACTCAGCACAGTTCAGAGTTCTTTCATATTTAATTTTTACCAGAGGATGCATTTAACCAGGATTTTGGTTCTTGAGTGGGGAAGCCTTCATAAAATTAGTGAACTACATAAAGGAGATGTATATGAAACCTGCAAGGCAGACTTTATTAAATTTCTGTATGAAATCTATCTTGAGCTTTACCAATAACAATTTTATTTTGTTGTTATGCTTTCTCATGGGCGTTTTTAGTGCTTTAAATGTATTTTGCTATAATTTTTCTTTGCGCTCAAGTGCATCAAACTTCTGTGCTCAAATGAACTTTGTTTGAATTTGATGGAAATGGTTAAACAGGCACCTGAAGAAATTTGACCAATATTTATCTAATGGTACTTTTCTTGATGGTACATCTGTTCAACACTTATGTTGTTCTTTTCTTGTGCATTTCTTTTTAACCCTTGATTGTTTGTTGCTATCTGCAGAAATACCATAGAGATGTTTTAGAACAGATGGCTCATCCTCCTCCTGTTTATCCTCCGCCCCCACCGCTGCTACTACCGCTACGGCCGCCTGTTTTGGTTAATGAACCTCCAATTCAAACAACACCTGAAACTTCAACTGAAAAGGTGATAGGTGCTCCTGTTAGGAGAGGCCCAGCCAGGCGTGGGAGGAGGTCTGGTTCTAGGCGCCACCGCAAAGTTGTTGCTGGTGGCAAGGACACCGATGCAAGTTAAAATTTTGATCAGGAAAAATATCATTCTTTTTCCTTCCCTTCTAAAATTCTTTGCAGGGAAGGAAGATTTGTGCAAGAAGAGTGTTACAGTTCTGTCACCTCAGGGAATACCTTCTCTCATTCTTTTTTCCCTACCTTTTGAATCATCCTTTCCTACTCATTTTTTGTTGTATATAGATAGCAATTTTAAATAATTATGACATGGGTTGCTACCAAAGTCCTAACTGTAGTAACCCATTTTGTTGTTCATTATGATAGCAAGGTTCTCATAGAACTTAATTATTTATAGTAACATTAATGTCTCTTCTTTTTGGAACAAATTTAATTAATATCACATTCAACTTCTCTTGTCGCTCTTATCGTTTTGCTTTGCATTATCATCAGGTTTATTGAGGCAGAATCCAATAGTTCAAGGGATGACTCTTTCACTAACTGTTATCTCTACCGGCTTGAAAGTCTTCACAACCTAGGGAGCTGTATTTACCGGTGCTGTGCTGAATTATGAATTGCTATTAAAAACCACTGAATCTTTTCGGTACAGAAACATTCTTTTTCAACAAAGTAAAAAATGTGCGAGTGCACACGTACATGCGTTCGCTCAATAATTGCTGACTGGGAGAGTCGGAGAGATGTTCAACGTGCGTACAGATACAATAACTGGAAGTCATGTAGTATTGTCCGCGACTCTCTTATCAATTGTTTTATTATAATACGTGTGTTTCACGAATATCGGACAAATGCAGAATAGCTGCCAAAAGGGGGCTTAATTTATGGAAGGTTTGTTTCTTCAGAGAGCAATAAACAATTGCAGACATCATAGGAATTTGTGTCACAAGCGCATTTCAGCACATTACGCTAAACTTGTTTCGGGTCTAACCGAAAGACTTGCTTTTAGCCTGCAAAACAAGGCAAGACACTCTTTGATTCATGTAGGCGTTACATTACATGTGAGAGAACAAGAAAAGCTAGAACAAAACCGACCATCATGTCTTCTATGCACATGGCATGCGTTGGCCATAATTATCAGGTAACTTATTTCTTTATCTTTTCTTCGGAGAAAAGCTTGTCTCTAATTTTTCATTCTAAATCATAAGAGCACATGCTCAACCCAACTCACAATTAAACTTGCCTGTAGATAATGTGCTCTCAGAAGATTAGGTTTAAAGCAAGATCTGTTCTCAGCAGTTTGTGTATAACAGATGCGCGTCCACAGATGGAGGTCGGATTGGATAATCATGGCCCATGTCTCTCGTCTTGGGGTTAGATTTCCTCGTCAATCACCACTCACCCGAAATTAATTGAAGGTGACAGCATGCTAGAAATCCAAGCAAAGGCTGTTTATTGTGGACTTATAGTTCTTTAAAGGGTCCTGCTTTGTCTTCTCATTGTGCCGACATGCGTTGATGATGGTTAAGCACCATTGCGATCACTAGAAACGACCAAAATTTATGACAGCAACACCTTAACCCCTTTTGTCTTTAAACTTGATAATGACTCCGAGAACGAATGATTTTCCTTTTCTGAAGATATTTTCCCATTGATTCCAAGAAAAGAAATCAAAGATACTTTTAATTCCATTGAATTATGTGGGAGGAGTTTTGATAGCAAAGCCAATGACAAATTAGCATAATGATCAAAGTATAGAGAGTTAATGTTATGACTGTGAAAGTAATAGCTAGTTAACTAAGTAAAATGCATGCAAATAATGAGAGATATGAGATGAATAGCATGCAATGCTAGTAAGATACAACTCAGAGTGTTAAATAGGTTAGTGTCAAAGTCCAAACAAGAGGAGCTTTAGGAATTGTCTAGTTTTTGAGTGAGAAAACTTCCAAAGAGAAAGAGACTTCAGAAGTTTTGCTAAAGATAAAAAATTAAAATTCCTTTACAATTGTTATGAAGTCGGTATTTATAGTAAAATAAAGATGATCCTTGATTGATAAGATCATGTTACGTCATCTATGCTCAAATGGTCGATTTGAGTTAATTAATTAATTTATTTATTTATTTTTTAAGACTAAACAACTTCAATTTGCTAGCAAATGTTAAAGAAAGTAACAATTAAGTTTTTCTTTAATGAACTCTATTTTGATCTTGCCAAGTTAGTATCTCTGATGCATCACAAAGACAAGAGATAGACACGAGTCCTACTAGAATATTTGTGTCCATCATTGCATGGCCCAAAATCTTGTGCTAGTGAGGCCCGCCCTTAGTTCAACTCATTTATTTTATAGCTTGGACCCATGTCTTGTACAACCCAAAGTTTTGCGTTGGATAAGATCCATCTTCAATCCAATTTATTCATTGTGTAACTTAGACCCATGCCAAACCCAATGAAAATAACATAGATTAACAAATAATAAATTAGCTAATTTAATTAATTTTAAAAAAAAATCAAGCATATATATTTAGTTTCTTGCACGGAGAACCTAGCCAACAAGGATATTAGTGCAATCATGTATGACAAGATAGAGAAAAATAAAGTTAGAAAAACATAATTTGACAATGGCTATCACAAACTTGTCGTAAGGCTCCCATCGTATACCAAATATATAAAAGAATGTGTGATAAACTAGTTGTGAGTATAGTTTTAAATAATAGTTGTGATTGAAAAAAAGATCGCGACCGCGATAGCAAATTGCGGTTTATCGCGATAGTAACATAACGATCTCGACAATCGATGACGTGAATACATTAGCAACTATTAATAAGTTTATTCTAATTCATATATTTTTAATAGTTTTACTAATTATGTATACTAATAAGTAATAACATCTCTAAAATAGTTTAATATCATACAATAATAATTGAATTTATTACAAAAAATAGTTAATAACACTTCTAATTGATAAATATCACAATAAATAAATATATACATTACAATTTCAATAAACATATTACAAAATATTCATTTTTAAAATAATCGTAGTAAAGAATCATAATAATAGTTATCATTTTATTGTTGATGTTGTAATTCTTGTCTATCAAAGTTACAACAATAACTAGTTTTGAAAAGCAAATTAGAAAATAATATAAAATTAAAAAAATAATAAGTCTTAAAACAATAAAGACCACCTAATTTATTTTTCTCAAACTAAAATGATTAATTTATAATTTATTCAATTAAAGCAGCATTTGCTTTGCAGCCTTTGAATTTGTGCATGTAAGACAACCAATTTATGCATGCAAGACATAGTAGAATAATAAAACATTAAATCATGTATTAATCCTTCTAGTTTTGATAAATGAATAAATTAGCTTTTAATGTTTTAAAAACTAATTATTTAATCTTTTAATCAGTATTGGTCATGTTTAAAGTTTAATATTTTATTGTATAAAATATTTTTTTGCATCAATCTTTTTCATGGTATAAATTTATTTTTTCATTTTTCTATTTTTTAAAACAAAAAGAAAAATAAATTAAAAATATAAAATAAACAAAATAAATAAATTATTGGTTTTTGAAATAAAAGGACTATCTAAATTATTGTTTCAAAATAAGAGGACTAATTTATAATTTACTTAATCAAAACCAGCAAAAGTAAGTATTTGATATTAAAGCTCACGTGGGTCAGTTGCTTTTCAAAATAAAAGGACTTTTTTTTTTCCAAGTTCCTCTCTCTTCTCTACCTCTGTTATCAGTTATCACCCAAAGCTTCTATCTCTCTCTTTGCCTCATCTCTGCCTTTCTCCCTTTCTGCCTTTCATCCTATCTACCTCTCTGCCTTTTGTCTCTACCTCTCATCATTGCCTGAATTTCAATAGCTGAAATGATTGAAATTCTAGCTTTTTGTTTTTTGTAATGTCGTTATATAATAATAAATAATGACTTTATCATTATATAACACTATTATTTGCTATTATACATGTGAGAAGATATCGGGGCATCCGTAATGCAGAATAATGATAACGAGATGTTTCATTATCGTTATATAACGATCGTTACATTACGTAATGATCGTTTTTTAAAATCATGTCATGAGTCTTCCAACGTAAGATAAATAAATAGTAAAAGTTTGTAGGTGCTTTCTAGTAACCATGCTAGTTTTGTTGACTAACCACTAATGCTAGTTGTGTTCACCAGTAATTAAGGCTGGTCATGTAGACTAACGATAATTTATTTATTTTTGTTAAAGGCGATTTGATCAGCTGTTATGTAGCTTTTCCCCGCCACACTAATTTTGCTATGCCACTCCATTTTTTTTCAACCACATGCTAGTTTATTTTCATGAAAGCATCTTATCATCTGCTAGTCTTTTGTTATGGAAAATGCCCAACGATTTGCTAGTCCTTGACCATAAAAAGCATCTTGCCATATGCTAGTCCTTTTCCATGGACATCACTTTTTTTTTTAAAAAATCATAAGACTTATCAAAAAAATTGGCTAAGTACATTGACCTATTACGACATACTATGTACATCACTTTTTATGTTATCGAATTTCCTCAAAAAAGTTTGCTAAGTATATTTGTAGAACTTTCTTGACATACATATAGCCCTTAAGTGATGATGTATACCTATGAAGAATTTAAGCTAGTCAACAAGGATGATCTCATTAGACAAGATTCTCAAGACCAATGCATGTGTGGAATTATCTTAAAGTTGCTAAAATTTTAGACACTTATTCTTTTGAGCAAATACTTGAGCATTTATTTTGATATTGACAAATCAATGTGGAGAGATAATAGCTCCTAAGCACTCTGTGACTCCTCTTTAAGCTTTCAATCCTTCAATTGTTGAGGAAATTTTTTTTTCAGCGCTCAAATGGAAATTATGAGGTTGAGAATATGCTCAACGGTTGAAGGACACAACCCAATAAAATTTTGAAATAGCTAAACACATGTTTGAAGGGATCGAATAAATAGTCAAGGACGTGAGCTAGTCATTTGGTGTGATAAACACTTGCCATAAGAAGCTTTAAAAAATAGGCAGTTGATTTGGAGGCTTGTTCTAGCAAGTTTGATGCACTTCGTACGATAGACATCTTTTTTCTTTCTACTAAGTGCAGAGTAGATCTTTGCACTAATTATGTTGATGGATTTGGAGATTGATTCTTCTTTTTTGTCCTTGAAATATTTTTTGAACATATAATATGATGGATTTTTAGAGCTTACACAAGCTAACAATAGTTCATGCCATGATGCATTTTTTTTCATTCCATTAAGGTTTTTTCCATTATTTAGAATGGTTCCCATACATCCCTTTGTACGTTGTCCGTTTTCATCTAGGTATAGACTATTGAATTGGACAAATGAGATATCATGAAATAAAAAAACAAGGCATGGTAACCCAATGGTAAGGATCAATTTAACATAGCAAATGAGGCCAATCAATATGGCATGGCCAAACCAAACTAGCCAATAAAAGATTGCTAAGTGTAGTTATCGCTATCTAACATTTAGAAGACTTTCGAAAAATAAAAATTATTTGGATTTTTTTATTTTGGTTTAGATGACAAGAGTTAATAAAGGTTTTGGAGTCACCACTTAGTATTTAAAAGAATTAGGAAACCTAAGAAAGGCATTGGATTTAGAGATTTTAAGAAGATAACAATCACTCAAAGACATCCTTTTTGAAAAAAGGTACATGTTTGGTTTAATCCTAAAAAATATCTCTTAATAATTAGGTTTGCCGAATTATTTCCTACGTCTATTTTCAATTTTTTTTATTTTCTAAGTCAAATTTTTATTTTTTATTATGGCATCATATTAAATTGATGTTGGGCCCCAAAATAAAAAATTGCATCAATTTAACATCGGATCCAATTAAATTCTAACATGATCGGCATGTTGAGAAATGACCTAATTAATTAATGACATTTATAGTTTGACTTGTGTTTAGCTTTGCTATTTTTTTTACCGAGGTATCAAGACTAAAATCCATGAGTATTAAATAGGATACTCATTAAGTTGACTTTATTTTCCAAATTAACCTAAAATAAGAAATATTTTATTAATTATAAACAAGATCCTATATGAAATCATCATCAATCTCTAGAAACTGAAAGACTCAACAATTCCACATCCTACATGATAAACGCAAGCAATAATCAAAATAAATTCAAATAAAATGCCAAAATACATCTTAAAATTTTAAACATAACTCAAAGACAAGTGGAAGATGCTCATATAAAACAATTAGGATGTAAAAACATCCAAGGACATGTCAAAAATGCAAAATGCCACTTCAATCAATTTTATTTTGATAGATTACTACTATTTTAGCCGATAAGATGATTAAAATGGACAACCATCCTATATCCAAAAACTCTAAAATTTATCACAAAGATTAAGGAAGCATAGATGATATTCATACAAAAAAAAAAAAAAGATAAAAATATCTAGTGCTATCTCTAACATATAAAATATGACATAAACTATTTTTAAATTGAGAAATCACTACTCGCTATAAAAAACAAAATGACTTAAAAGTACGACCATCATATGTCATAAAGATCTGAAATTTCTTATATGGATGAGAAATAAATACTTGGATCTAATTTCTATGCTTTGTGTGAATATTTATTTTATTAATTATGTTCATGTCATGCTCGAATTATTGATGATACATATTTTGTTCGTAAAATCAAATGTTTCTTAAGTATTATGAGTGAATAGTGAAGTAATTGATAAGTGAAAGATTTAGTAAATATATTTTAATTAAGTGATTCCATATATGTATAACTTAGGATTTAAAATTTAATTAGTAATCTAAACATGTATTAATCTAGGAAATAATATTCTAATTATGTGTTTCACCTAAATTAAAATGTCTAAGTGTAAAATTTCACCTTAGGACATGTAGTTCATTAAAGGCATTTTGGGCAAAAATTTTGACTAAGAGAGGGAGATAAATGGGGGAAAGTTTTTGCTTGGTTCATTGGAAATTTTTATTTCCTCCATCCATCTATTTTGAGAGAGCTTGAACAATAAGAGAGAAAGAGGACAAGAGAGACTAAATCATAAGAGAGAAAGCAAAATATAGCTAAAATTTGCCAAAGGGATGAGTTGAAATTAGCCAAGAGGAAGTAAGCTTGGCTGAAAAGAGGAGGCAAATGCCTAGAAGAAGACATAGAAGGAGATGGGGTTGTTTTGGTTGAAACTTTGGGCAAGGAGGATAGGTTTAGTTTTTATTTTTATTTTTATTTTTATTTTTTTATTTTTAGATTTTAAGGTGATTTCATCTTCAAAGAAACCTAAGATAAGTGTAACTTCAACTCATCATAAGACTTAGGATGATTATGTGTTGAATTGGTGAAATTGTGTTCTTGAAAACCTAGGGTTTCAAATTATGTCATTGAATGAATTGTGTGAAATTGATGTTTGAATTGTAAAATTGATGAATGATTGACCAATGTGAGGTTATGCCATGTATTTAATTATTGATTGGGTACATTAAATGTGGTGCTTATGTAAACTTAGGAATTCTAAGGTTGTTGGTTATCAAATGGGGAATTTATATTGTGATATAATTGGGTAAGTTATTAATTGGTAAATGACTATTGTAATATTGATGGGTATGTATTTAATTGTAGATTTATCATGGGTAGTGTGATGTTTATGTAAGATTTAGAAATTCTTAGTTTTGGACCATGTGACTAATTGTTGGATTGAAATAAATTGATGAATATTCATGGCTATGTGACTAGTATCGGTGAATTGAGATTGGTTTATGCACACTCGGGAAATTTGGGAGGAAATTATCCTTGGTTTATTGATTTGGTGACGATAATGTTGCTTGGTATGATTTAGCCATAGCTTGTGAATGATTGGTTGAAGTTTAAACATGATTGCTTGAATTAGTATTCTTTGGATTGTTGAAATTTTGTTTGAACTTGATGAATGGAAGCTTAATGGATCCATTTTGCTTGTGAATGCTTGTTATTGGAAATTATGGTTGGTGATAAGAAACTTGAAGGATTCCTAAGTTTATACTTGTTCTAATTTGGCTTTTGTTTGTGTATGGGATGATGGTGTTATTGCTTGATGGATTTGGTTCATTTATGGTTATTTGGTTAGGTTGCTTGAATGATTGGATGGTCATATTGGTGTGAGATTGCTTGGGTTGTTGAATGAATTTAGCTAGAGTTAGGTTATATGGTTTTGTATGCTTGTGTAAATGGATAAATTACACACTTACTTGGCTTGGACAAAAGAATAATATTCTTAATGATGGATGATTCGGCTTAGGTAATGTTTTGCTCAAGGTTGCTTGGCTTGATGGATGGTTATAGGTTAGGTAGCTACTTAATATCACTTGGTTATGTGTTTAGGTGTTTAAGGGATATTTGCATTATGTTGTTATTGTGTATTAAATTCGACTTGTTGATGGTTTGATATTGTCTATGTTTGTCTTGTAATACCACAGGCCCAAACATTTCTATACATATGTGTGCTTTTATTTTGATAAGTATGTGAATTTCATATTGTGTGTTTTGATTAATGAAAGTGCCAAGCCATGACATGAGATTTTTGTTGACGAAAAGTGCCAAGCCATGATAAGTGAATTTTTGGTATTTTTGTTGACAAAAATTATTATGTCATGACATGCAATAATCATTGATGAATGTGTGGTTTTGCTAAATATGGTATTTTTGATTGAACAATTTAAAGGGTAGTATTGGTGGAGGATGGTTCGATCTAGGTAGGCTTAATGAAGGATTTCATAATTATGTCTTGTCATGGCTTCGGCCTAAGACCTTGGAAATGCTTGATATTGTTTGGTTTGATAAATTCAGATTTGGTGATTAATTGAGATTGTTTGGATTATGTTCATAGTTAGTTTAGGATTGATGATATTCGATCTCATCATGACATGTGAAATATATTCATGAATGACTCAATGTGATGTTGTATTTTAATTGCATTTACACCATAAAATATTTTATGTCATAATTTCAAGCATTCAAAAAAAGACATATACATGATTTTTATAAGGACATGACATGGTTATACATGTTTAAGAGGGATAAAGAAAATGATCAACCCTTGTGAGGTTCATTGAATCAAACATGTCTCAAGCCTTTATAACAAAAAGAGGGTTGAAACTATCCGTATTCAGCGAGGTGGACCCGAATGACAAAAAAGAATTTCAAGCATGAAAAATGATGATTTTCATTACGTTCATGCACAGTTACATGTATTGAGTTTTAGCTCATTTTGTTTTGTTTTGTGGTGTAGGTAAGTAAAGGAATGCTTGAGGATTGATTATATGTGTTGAAGATGCTCGGATGTGAGCTATAGAGTTTATTAAATCGTGTCCCACGAGTCTAGGTTTAAAGTTTGGAAGGTAAACCAATTCTAGGTTTCGACTACTTTTGGGAATTGCCTAAATTTGACCATTTTGAGTAGTATAGGTTGATCTTTTGGTTATATATATATATATATATATATATATATATTGATGGGATTAAAGGATAATAAAATATTTATGTCAATTTTGGATATGCTTGTGAAGTTAATTTAATTATGGATGCATTGAGGTTTGTGGAATGTATTTAGATTTGATTTATGCATATGTTAGTTTTAATCCAAGAATGGGAATAAAGCAGAATATAAGGTTTATAAATGGTTTAAATTATGCAATAAGTTGTAAAAATTTCTTATCCATAAATGTTGAAGTATAGGAAGCCTTAAACTTTAAATCGAATATGAAAATTCTACTGTTCATTATCACGGAGATCAAGAGTATAAGGCACAATGCATTGCCTTATATTTTTTAGAGTGAGACAGTGCAATAGCACTTTCAGCTCCTTGTTAGGTTGTAGGAGTTACATAATGGTATCAAAGCAATTAGACTTAATAGGCCTAAATAGTATATGTAAGCTTAAGCTTCGATAGCATCATTAACAAGTAAGTATTTAAATTTTGAATGTGAACTTTTTATCTAATGCTTGATAAAAGTGATTGATACTTATATGTATCTGGATATGATTGATGTTTGTTGAGTTAAATGAATATGTGTGATGTTTCTTGTGAATAATGGCATTTGTATGAATATGTGGGAATAAGAACATTGTTAACCATAAATATTAAAGTATAGGAAGCCTTGAACTTTAAATTAAATAAGAAAATTCTATTGTGTATTGTCATAGAGATCCGCAGTACAAGGCACAACGAATTGCCTTGCACTTTTGGGTGTGAGACAACGAAATAATATTCTCGACTCCTTGTTGGGTTGCTAGCATTACATAGCGATATCATAACAATTATGCTAAATTTAAACTTTTTATCTAATGCTTGGCACATGTGATTGATGTTTATGTGTATTTGGATTTGTTTAGTTAAATAAATATGCATGATGTTGCTTGTGAATAATGGAATTTATGTGAATGTGTGGGAATAAGAACATTATTAGCCATAAATGTTAAAGTATAGGACGCTTTGAACTTTAAATTGAATAAGAAAATTCTACTATGCATTGCCATAAAGATTCAAGATACAAGGCATAGTGTATTGCCTTTCACTTTCAAATGTGAGATAGCACAATAGCAACCTCGGCTCCTTGTTGAGCCACGAGAATTATATAGTGGTATCGGATCAATTAGATTTAGTAGGCCTAAATAGTATATGCAAACTCAAGTTTTGGCATCATCATCAATAAGTATGTATTTAAATTACCGAATGTGAATTTTTTATTTAATGCTTGGCAAATATGATTGATGCTTATATGTATCTAGATATGATTGATGTTTGTTGAGTTAGATTAATATGTTTGATATTACTTATAAATAATGACATTTATGTGAATGTGTGAAATATGAACATGATGGCAAGGCTAAGGGGAGGAGAAACTATCATGGTGTAGAAATAAGCACAAGTGGTCACAAATTGAGAGGAAAATAATGGGTTTATAGATAATAGAGTTTCGAATGAGAAAATGTTTTGGTTGTTGTGGTAGCAATAACAATAGAAGCTCGACAAACGAGATGAATTTCATAATGGCTATGTGACAACCACCAGCGAGTAGCAAGGCCACCATACGGGGGTTGATATGGTTGAACAATTTAGGAAGTTCAATCCAAAAGAGTTTGTCGGCAAGCCTAACCTAATGGTTATGGAGGAGTGAATGAACTCCTTTGAGATGATCTTCGAGTATATGGCAATAGGGGATGTTGATAGAGTAATTCATACTCGGTTGAGGATGCACGGACTTGGTGGGATTTGATTAAGGTCTATTTGGATGTACCTAACCTTACATGGACATAATTCAAATGGATTTTCAATGAGAAATTATTCTTTAATAGTGTGAAATTAAAAAAGATTCAAAAGTTTCTAAAATTAGAGTAAAGGGACATGATAGTGGCTGAATATGTTCATAGATTTGAGCATGGTTGCTGATTTATAAACTTCATTTCGGGAGATACCACACAAAAGAGAGAGCCACTTTTTAAAAGGCCCGAAATTTAAAGTACGTAGTCTAACGGGTGTGTCTGCAGATGATTACAATGATATGGTCACCAAGGCACTAAAAATGAAGGAGGATCGAAAGAGATAACTTAGGTGTAATGAGCAAAAAGACCATTTGTGGTAAATAAATTTGATGAGCAAGCTATAAAAAGGAATAGGTTTGAGATAATTTGGTTGAATGATACCAAAAAAGATAAAGTTCTTGAGAGGTAATAAATGGTTGAACCATACACATGGGAGAGAAAAAGGATGTTTCACGAGCTAGTATCTTTATAAAACCGAAGATACCTTGTGATATAATGTGTGATGCCGATGTCGCTTTGGAAATCCCTCCGGACTATATAAAGAAATTCATGAATATGCTATGGAGCTTTATGTTTTAACCAATATGGTCATGACGAGTAAATAACCACGTCGAGATTCTTGTGAATTGTAAGAAAAAAAAAGGGTGTGCTAAAGTCTTGATTCCCAATAAGAGACGAAAGGTTGTCGAGGAAGGCGAGTATAAGAAAGCAATAACTCTATGATCTTGATATGCTTAGTCAACATTTTCATCTCTTGTGTTGACAACTCGTATGGTTCAAGTAGTGGATTAGTGCTCGGTGTTTGGTGTGTTATTATCCAAGTGAGATCCAATCATGATCAATTAGAGATCGAACTTTTATCTTAAAAGTCATATAACTCTCGATACCATACCTCGCTACATCGAGTGGTAATCATATTTTTTATCGAGCTTGTACCAATCTAGATATGGTGGTTGAACCGAATCAATAAAAATGAGGATGACTCGATCGATATTATTGAAATGTTTGAATAACTCATCCAGAGGCATAGGAAGAGAGGGAAATGTGTCTTAATACAATCATAAACAAATAAAATCAAGAAAAAAGATATTTGATAGAAGAAAAAATTCTATTAAAAAATATTGTCTCACAATTTCTACTAACTCGATTAAATTTCCTTGAATCAACTATAGAAAATTAGCTAGGCATGAATGTAAAAATATCCAATATTATTCAAAGACTAAGTGAGAGGAGGAAGAAAAAGAAGAGACGTTTCGTATTTACAAGTTCTAAAAATATTCCCCGAGTTAAGGTAATGTAACCATTTTCTAAATTATCCCCTAAAAATCAAGAAATCGATTTCCTATTTTATCTTTGTTGCCATATACGGATCGGATACATGTAAAAATAGAATTTTCTCTCTTCAAGAAAGTTACATACGTATTCCTCATCTTTCCAACACATTAGGACTTGCATCAAACAAACTTCCACAACTTTATTAATGGGCTAAACCTTGCCACCGACTCAACTAGTCCGCTCAAACTTAGGAATTTAATAAATTCCTTTTTCAAATCGACCTATTTTGGACCTAGAATCTTCATAAGAATTATATGTATGCTTCCACTAGATTTCATGGGCTTATCATTGAATTAATTATATGTTTAAAACTTTAGATATGAAATAAAATTCCTAATTAGTCCGAAACTCCAAGTAGGATTCGAATTAGTTTTCCGGACCAAACTATAAAACATTGTTTGGAGGCCCAAAAGAACTCAAATTTTAACCCATCATACCATTATGGAAAGCTTAAGATTTCCTCTATAAAATATCTATAAAACACTTCGTCTAATTCTATCACTAGTTACTAAAAACCCGTAAGAAACTCGAAAGTTCTAAGTCAAACATGTTGGAATTTTCAAACTTTAACCATAATTTCTCTCAATTCTCAATTTTGTATCCTAAGTAGGACTATCAGTATTAATTATTGTAATAAGGCATAAAATATAGCAAATAAACTAAATGCAAAAAGAATAAATATATAATATAATGTATCTATCAATAGAACAATCATTTACCTTACTATTTATATAGAGTGGACAATTATAGTTAGACTTCTCAAAATAATAATCATTATCAATGAAGAGCAAGTCATATTCATGATGCATTATCATTTTACCATTGGATAGTTGGTAGCAAATCATTTTTCATACTATCTTTTGGATATTTGGACAATGGTCATCGTAATTTTTTTTATCACTTGTCATACTATCTTTTGGATACTTGGACAACGATCATCATAATTGTTTTTTTATCTTCCTCATTAAAGCTCAAAAGATTAACAAAATTGCAAAAGTTTAGAGTCTTCAACAAAGACTTTACAATAGAGCCATCAATGTCATTTACTTCTTTTATATAGAGTGTGCTATAGTTTGAAGCAACCAAGTAAACCCGCATACTACACTTTTATTCTTTTAACTCAATTAGATCTTCAAAAATAGCATTCACTTGGTCATTGTATTGATTTTGGTATAGTGTCATGAGATTTTTTATACATTATCTTTATTATCAAGGATGATCTCCCTTTTATACAGTTCATCATGAAATAAAACCTTAAGTGATGAAATTTTTCTATCAAATATCTCACATATTTATGGTACCGATAATACTTAATATTTGTCTTATCCTTTTGGATGAGAGTTTCTTCACCTATAGAAAGATAACAACTTGGTCATCCATCTAACTATCTAACAAATGATACAAGAGAAAAATGGTTGTAGATTCACTTTCTAGAGTGGGGACTCAAAAGCCACCACTATTATTCTTTTATTGGATCGTTCATCGAGCTAAAGTCATTCTTTCTAGAAAGGAATCTTCTTGATACCATTAACAACCAAGGTAAAGTCATTTCTTCTAGAAAGAAAAATAAAGTTATTAGTCCGATGAGAAATTATCACTAAAGAAAGAAAAAAATAGTCGAGCCTAAATTCTCAAGATGTATCCTACATTCTCTATACATATCCTAGATATGTAACTTAACAAATTTCTTCTCATCAAAGCCTTCCTAGACATTTAATGTATAGTCTTTGAATCATTTAATGTATTCTAACAAAACCCTCTCTATAACTTTGGTATTTTCTCCCAAGTTAGACATAGTCCCTTTCTCATTGATGGAGAAAAACTTTTTAGCAAATAGTTTGCACATAATTGCCCATGTCTAGACAGAGCTAAGGCCAAGTTTACAAGCCAAATGAATGTCTTCTCGCTCAAGAACTTAGAAAATTCCTTTTATTTTAGATCATCATCTAGGTTATGAATGCCCAAGGTCTCTAAATTTTTATGAGATTCTCATTGGTGTTCTCTTTCTTTCATAGTCTTTTGGGTTAGGTCTCATGGCATTATGAGTTGGATATGGAGGTTTGAGATCAAACTCAATAGTAGATTCTGCTAGCTTTCATTTAAAAACTTTTTTAAGTCCTCTTCGGAAAGATAAGATAGTTTGTAGACGTGTACAATCATATGGTAAATGTTTGGTGGGAGGATTTCTTTCTTATCATTCAGCTAAACATATAGATTATGTCATCTTCAACATTAATGGTTAGTGACATTACGGATTGGAAGACAATAGTCCGAGTAGTTCACTTAAAAGAAGTAATTGGGTGATGCTATCAAAAGCCTAGGTAAATACAATATTATTATCTTAGAGGACTTTAAAGACTTGATATTGTTCTTATTGTAGTCTAAGTTGAGTATCCTAAAAAATCTTCGAACTTTAGTTATGTCTTGAAGGTCCGGTTATGTAACAATCATGAAGGCGCTTGAGTAGTGGGTTAAGGCAAGATGCTTTATGATAGTGCTAACGAGTTGCCACTACTAACTTGAAGGTTATAAGGATTATTTCCATTCCCAGTGTTGAACTTGCTAATGTATTCAGCATTATTATTGAGATCAACAAGGGAATCCTTATTATCGTAGATGATCGAGCTAGTTGTAGGATTAGTATTCTTATTTGAGGTTTTGAAAGGAGCCATTGTTCTTTCATAACCACTAACTCTCTAGTAGTGTCACCAAAATATGTGAGGAGTTTCTAAAACAAGCTAAAGACAAGTCAACATATTGGTTAAAGTATAAATAGCTAATGTTATAACTTATAAAAGTAAAAAAAAATAATCAAGTATAATGAATACAAGTAGTGAAAGGCTTGGGAGAAATAACAAGCATTGCTAGCAATGGGTTAGTCAAAGTGGCAAATAGGTGAGTGGTTAAAGTCCAAACATGTAGAATTTTAGAAGTTATCTCGTGTGAGAGTGAGAAAACTTTAAGAGAGACATAGAGAGAGATTTTTTAAAAGGTTTTGTTAAAAATCAAAAAGTTAGAATTTCCCTTACAATTGTTGTGAGGTTGGTATTTATAATAAAATAATGATGATCATTAATCGTAAAGATCATGTCATGTCATCTATAGTTAGATGATCAATTTTTTTAGTTGAAAAAATTGGGTTCGTTTCAGTTAAACTTCTTCAACTTATTAGCAAAGATTAAATAAAGTAACAATTGAATTGTTTTTTAGCGTAACATCCTTTAAACCCATCAAGTCAATCTCTCAGTGCATTTTAAAGATGAGATATGGACGTTGGCCTTATTAGAATACTCATATCCATCCTAATACGACCCAAAGCCTTATGTTGGCAGAGGTTCATTGTCAGTCCAATTCATTTATTTTGTAGCTTGGACCTATGCGTTACACAACTCAAAGTCTTATACTCGGGAGAGATTCATCTTCAACCCAATATATTATGTAGCTTGGACTTATATATATATATACAGATAATAAAATTAACTAAATTACTTAATTAATTTTGAAAAAAGTTTAGCATATACAAATTATCTCGCAAAAAGTACTTTTTGACCTTTTCTACTTCAAAAATGTAATAACCCCGTCCCAAAAACATACATTGTTCATGCATACACGCATACTTAGAAATTACATGCATATAATTATACCTGCATATGACATGTTAGTGGGGTATTGGATAATAAGTATTTTGAATAATAAGAAGAATTAGGGGCTTAATTGAATGTAATCTAAGTTGGGAGACTAGAATAAAAACAAGCCAAAACTTGAGAGACCAAAATGAAATTTGCCAAAATATCTTCACAACCTTATCAAGATTACTTACCTGATCATTATCTCTTCTTATCCCATCTGGTTTCCCATTTTGAGAGAGAGAAAGAGAGGAAAAACCCATTTCTTTGTCAAATTCGGATGATCAAGCTGGAAATCTAGGTAAGTTCATCCCCAGCTCTGGTTTGCACTCTTGATTTCGAGACTTTAGGATCAGATATGGAACAAGTTGTAAGAATAACAATTGTTGGTTTGTGTCTTATTTAGCTCTCTGTGAAAGGGTTTTGTATTTAGTGATTTATATTTTGGTTTATGATGGTTTGAACACATGTTGTTCTAGGTGATCTGATGCTGGCAGATTAGTGTGCAAACTTTAAAAATATGGTATTATTTAGGTATTGAGTATTTCGACCTGATTTTTGGATATGTTTTATATTGATATGTTTAGTGCTTTTTAAAAAAATAATTAGGTCTTGATTATGTCCCAATATAGATTTATTGTTGTTTGTTTGGAGACTGCTCGGTAACAAGGGTGCTGGAAACTAGTTAGAGTTTGAAAATCTAAAATAAATCATGTATATGGAATATTAGGCTGATTTTTGGATATGTTAGATCCCTTTGAGTTTAGTTTCATGTGAAACTAGAATTTTGTCATTTTACCCTGTATTTTAGGATTTATAGTACAAAGAGTGTGAACTGTGAAGGGGTCAAGTACCCATAAAGAAATGGCAGCAACTCTGATTTTTAGAAAATCACCATGAGTTGTGTATTTCGTACCTAGACTTGATTTTTGGATATGTTAGAGCCCTATGAGTCTAGTTTCATGTGAAACTAGAATTGCATCATTTGAATATGTATTTTGGGACTTATGGTAGAAAGAGTGAAAAGGGGTCAAGTACCCATAAAGAAATAAGTTAACCCTAAAGTCATATTTTGTACCTTGAGCATATTTAGAAGTTTGATCATGATAAAATGACTTATAAAAGTATATGTGTATGTGTTTATAGACGCCGAGGAGCCTGAGGTTTAAGACGCGACGCATTGATAAACGGCGAAGACGTCATTTTTGTGAGTTGAATAATAATAGTTGTGTCATGATGTGTTATTGCTATTGAGTGCTAATATTATATTTATTGATATTGATACTATGATGTGAATGATGTGCCGTTTGCTAGTTGACACAAACGTTGTGTTTATTGATGTTATAACAATATTATGTTTATTGATATTGATACTATGATATGAATGATGTGTCGTTTGCTAGTTAACACAAACGTTATGTTTATTGATGTTATAAAGGATATGTACGATGGTGTAAGCTATGGATGTTGTATATGCTATATGTGAAATATTCATGATATATGCAAGACTAAGAGGTTAAGGTTATGATTGGCTTGTCCAAGTTTCGTAAATACAAGTTTACAAGGACCCAACAGGTCAACTACAAGTTATAAAAGCCGACCAAGCAATACATGTGTATAAGTTTACAAGTACCTGGGTGAAACTTGACATGTCCAAGTTATAACCGATAAGAAAAAGAAAAGCATGTAATCTTAGAGTCATATGAACTACTCGTATTGTTTATATGTGATGATACTAGATGACGTGATCGCATGTTATGGTTTCAATGGATTATTGTTCTCTCATTGAGTAAGCATCTCATTAAAAATACAATTATCTTTTTAGGTACTAAGAAGCGAAGTGAAAGTTAAAGTCATCTTTTGTTGTTCAATTCACGTCATGAGTGACAGGTCGACTGGCGATCTCCATCTCCTCTCTCTCATTATGCCGAGCATATGCATCCTAGGAGATTTTTGAATTGTATATGTAACTATGTAAATATGAACTCCTGGAGGTGTTTTGAGACATGTTTATAAACAAAGAAAAGTGGTTTTGATTGAATATCCAAGGGTTATAAGTGGAAAGAATGTTGTTGATTAGGTTTTGAAGTGTTATGGCCGAAAAACCCTTGTTTTGAGCAGAAATGTACACGAGAAGGTACACGTCCGTGTGGAAGGCCGTGTAACCTTCTATTTTTAAGGGAAAATGAGTTTTAAGTTACACGGACAAGTACACGACCGTGTTGGAGGCCGTGTAACCCGCTCGCCCCAAAAAAAAAAAAATTCCTAATCTTTCTAATATGAGGTTTTAACGGTCCTAAGTGATATTTTGTGATTAATTGAGTTTTCTAGAACTAAATTGGCTAAGTTATACGAAGTTTTTATAAGGAATTAGGTTAAAGACGCTACAAAAAATATTTTATTTCTTCATAAATCACAACAATCAAATACTTTGTTCTTGGCATTTTTTTAGGTGACTGAGTTTATATATCATAATTTTTTTTTTCAGTTTCCTTGTCCCACCGGAGCCAAAAAAAAAAAAAAATCTTGTATTTTTGGTGATCAACATCATTCTTTGATACAAAAGACCTATATAAATCGTAAATATATACTTCTAAGCGAGAGTTGTCATACATCTTGGCGTATTGTAGATGGGAATATCCTTCGTGAGCTTCAAATCCTATAGAAGATGGCTACATCGGAATCAATTCGGTTAAGCTCCTTGGATACTCAAGTTAGTACCATTCTATCCAAGGTGTATGAGGAATAGAGATAGATAATGTTGTGTGTGCATATGTGTCTCGTACCTTTTTTATATACTTAACCCGTTGCTTTCTTGTCCTCTGAGTCTCCTTACGAAGGTACTCTTTTATGAAAGCATATATGTTTCTTGTCCCCTATGTCTCCTTATCCGTCCTATACAATTAGTCAGCCCAAGCCGATCATTAAGATGGGACATATAGAGCAACGTAAGTGTAGTGTTTTTTTTTTTAATGCATAAACTAATTTAAGAATACTTTTTTACCATAAAAAAAACACCCTAGCAAACATTGGCAGCATCTAATCATTTTTGTTCTTAATCTTTAGTTCTTTATGTGATTGTGATTGTGCTTATAGTTTGTAACTTAACTTCAAACCTGAAAAATTGTATGTTGATGAAAATGCTTTCATTTAAATTACTGAAATAATAAGTTCATTAAATATTAATATCAAAGTAGTTTTTAGAAAATAATTAAGGATCAATTTAAAAAAATACAAAAAATATAAATCTGAAAGGTTTAAAATATATCCTTTTATTTTATATTTATTTATTTCATCATTCCAATTTATTTTAAAAAGCTTATGAAATTTGTGGTACTCCTTATTTCCAAACAGATTTTGAAGGTTCTCCCTCTCGGCTAAAAACTCCAGAATCCCTATGAGGCCCAAATTACTCTACTTGGAAAGTTTAAGAACCAATTCAATTACAAGAAAATAAATTAAATTTAGCAAAAACTATAATTACTTAAAAGAGAAAACGACGTTTTTTATGCACAACTTTTTATTATTTTTTTGTTTTGATATTCAACTCGTTAATTTCTAATAACTTGCTATCCAAGTTTCAATTCTTTATTTGTTTAGGTGCTTGAATTCACTTAAACTTTAATTTTACTAACGTGTCCAATAGAGCCGTCACGTGGCATTCAAAAATGTCACGTGACGAGTCAATTACAAATAGGTCATTACTTCATACTCTTAGTAGTCGTGGACACTCATATAAAAAAAATAAAAATCAAAAGTTATGCTCGTGGCATTTTTGACTTATCAAAGACAATTTTTCATATACAAAAAAAAAAGGCATCAAAAATACATTTTGTAATTGTAAAATTAGTCCAACAATTTTCATTTGATTGCATTATCAATAAATATTTTTCGGATCATGCTCATGGCATTTTCTACTTATCAAAGATAATTTTTCAGTACTTTGTATTAGTTAAAATTATTTTTTGAAAATTCTAAACTTTTTAAGTTGTCCATACAAATTTAACATTAGTCTCATTTAGTCCAAATATATATAAAATCCAATTAAGATCAAATTCAAAAAAACAAAAGACATATATAAGGTCCGATTATAATTGCTATTTGCGAAATAAATAGTTGATCAATGAAAAAATTTACAAAAAACAAAAATTGTTTTCTCTATCTAAGAAGAAGATCGACTAACACATCATTGGTGACATAAGGTTTATGTTGTCAATAAATAATTGAACTTTCTATAATAGACCGAGATGAAATAGAATCGATATAAATAAATTTAATAATTAAGCTTTTTTGTTTGGACATTGAAGTTGTAATACTCATAATAGTAGTGATAATAATGATAGAAGTAATAAGTGAAGTGAGAATTAAATGAAGAAGTAAATGCATTATTAAAACTACTTATGCAATTAGCATATTAATAAAAAAAATATATGTAAGTTATTGAAATTTGAAATTATATGACTTTTATATATATATATATATATATATATATATATATATATATATATATATATAGCACAAAAGATATATAAAATTTATTTATAATAAAGAAGGGACATATTAGAAAATAAAAGGAAAACTGAAATAAATTTTTTGTGAAAATTATATTTTTGGTGTGTAACTATTCAATTTTTTTTGTTTAGATATCGAATCTCCAAATTTTTTTTCTATCTCAATATTCACTTACTGATTTTTTTTTTTTTTAATACTTATAGCCACTAGAGTATAGAATGATGACGTACTTAGAGTTCAGAGTCACGTTAACTATCATGCGGCAGTTCTCGCGGTTCACTTAAAAATATCGTTAAAATAAAGGAAGTAAAAACCTGCTCTCCTTAGCATTTTCATTTTCAAAGACCACGATGATTACATCCAGTTGCAATTCCAAACACAAACTTTGACTTTTATTTTATTTTCCATAATTACATCTACCAAGAGAGAAACCTTCGAAATCAAAGCTTTCACTACCCAATTAGGGCTAATTAGCCTGCATGCTCCATGACTGACTGGTTCCATCATTCAGTACACAAGCACAGTCGTTATTTTAAGTCGGCACAATTAAACACACGACACGTGTCCAATCTTCAGACCATTAGGCCTATGCCATGTATGACTATTTTAGGCCCCACGATATCCTTATCTTAAACACCAACATACATGCAAGCATACATACATCTCCCCCACACTGACAAACTTTCAATTTCTTGGCATCTCCAAAACAACTATTTTCTCCTCTTTTTCTTGTTCCTCTGTTCCCCATCTCCTCGAAATGATCCCTTAAAACCATGCCTCAATTCCCAACAAATCACAACCGTCAGATTAAATCATCAACCCTCAAATGTCATCATCTTCATCAGCTTTTCCTGTGATATGTATCCTACACTCTCTGATAGCCATAACAAGTGGGACACTCATGATGTTCCACATGAAGGAAATGTACACCTTCACACATGGGAATGAAACTGCAACAAAGCTGATGGGTTCTACCCCACATGACCAGCTCCTGATTCGGACCTCCGACTCTTTTTCGGGGTTGCTCTTATTTTCTATTGGGTTGTTGATATTCATGGTCTCTTTTATTAAGGATAGAGAGTTTCAATCTTTCTTTGCTAAAGGGTGTACGCTTCTTCATGTTTTCATGGCTCTTTGGAGGGTTAATTTTGAGAGGAGAGTTGAGGTGTTGGCTTGGGATTGGCTGAGACAGACGGTTGGTGATATCGTACTGGGTCTCTCTTGGATTTTATTTCTGGTTTATTCTTGGAGAGAGAAGTATGATTAGGGTTATACTGTTTAGTATTTTCCTTAATCTGGGATTTCTTTTTTTTTTTTTTTAATCCTTTTTTTTATTGGATTGTAATTTTCCTTTTGATGAAATATATAGTCACTCACTACCTTAGTGAACAACTCTGGGTAAATATATATGTATTTTGTTATCATAATGAAGCACCTGATTTTTTGTGTGTGATTGGGAGTTTGCTTATATATTTATGTTTTGGTGTTGAGCAAGATGCAGATAGAACAAACCTCTAAAAGTGGCTTTCCAGTGAGTATCTAGCATGTGACTGAATTAAAGCACAAAGCCATATGAAATTGTAAAATCGCATGGATTTATGTTGGAAAACATCGGTCAATCGTCCTGCGAAGGATCGACTCACTCAATTCACGTCTTTTAATGCAGGCTAATTACCATGTCATGATTCATGACAGATTTACAGTAATTTTGGGTCTTCCATTTCCAGTAATTTTACGTGATTAGGGGACCCTTTCTCGGGGTGTTAATCTGTTCACAATTTGCAGGTTCCCAAGGCATGTTTTATTCAGTCCTGACAGCATCCTCAACTTTAAGAATGCATATGGCCATAACTAATGGAAAACACGAACGGTTTTAATACGACAAGTGGTCAAATCTTTAAAAATGGTTATTTGCAGTTGATCTCCCGTACTAGAAGCCAGTAGCAAGCATAACGTGGTGAAAAACTCGTCAATTCATCATCTGTCTACTGCTTTAGCACATAAATAATAGTGTTCCGCAAGTCTATAAATCCCTTTCAATCCTTTGCGTTGTTCTCGTTTCCAAACACATGGGAACTTTAAAAGCCTCATACAAACCTTAGTGCCTCAAAAGCTCAAAGTAAGCAAATCACTAAATAAAAATTACAAAAATATACAACCAAAAATTGCCACAAAGGATGAAGTAAAAATTGAAAATGGGAGAGGAATGCTTTCGTGAGGACGAGTGAATATCAGACGAGGTGAAGTTTTTGGTAAGGTCATGCGAGAGCTTTGAATTAAAATCGCACCATGTCCTGAAGGCAATCGTAAAAATGCGCAATCTTAATCTTCTCTTTACCGGAATAGATTGCCTCCGCATCTCCACCTTGCTCCCCTTGGGCTGCCATCTCAATCAACATATAGAGCTTCTTGATAGTAATCTATGAAGATAAATTAAAGAAAGAAACGAGGTTAAAAGTGAGTATAAAGACAGAAAACTGTTGGTTTACCAATTTAAATATAAAAAATCTAGGGAAAAAATCCTAGATGGTTATTTGTTATTCAACTAAAGTCAAGTTCAGCCAATAATGCTGAAACAAAATTCCTCCATTGAGATATCGTGACCATATCATTGCTTAAATACCACAGTTCAGCCAAAGACTCAGACCAATTCATAAGGCCACATTGTGATTGCAAGAAATGGCAACATTGTATAAACTGGGCCATTTTAATTCCTAGAGAAGGGTAATAATCAAAATCCTAAATCATCATGTCCATAAATGACGAATAAAAGAGCAATCTACTGATGGATGAATACGTGAATGAAGTAGCCTCCATCAGAAACTGGCTACCTTATGATTCACAAATTAAATATGCAATGACCAATCTACTAACAAGGGAGGCATCCAATAGCATTAGAAGAGCAATTCATATCTCCCTGATGCACTAGAGTCAGGACCAGATCTCAGTTTTGGGAGCAAAATGGAGTATAAAATAAGCATTTCAGCAGATAATCTTACATCATTCAGGGCTTCTGCAGCAGCACTGACATCATCTTCAGAGAAAACATTGAGTTGTTCCAGTACCTGGAGAGGAATGTAGCATATTAATGTAGAAAACACAAAAGGTTCTGTAAAGTATTTACTCTCTGAGTTACTAACAAATGTGAGGTCGCATTTGAATTATCTTATCCAGAATCCAGAAAAGTGATTATAGATGGGAGTTGGGAACAAGCATAGCATCCATAGAGAAAGTGCTGTCCAAACATCTCTTAGTAGTAATGGCCAGATGTATCATTGCAAGCAACATCCCTAGTGACAAATCAATTATTTCCAGCCGGCACCAATCTTAAAAGCCTTTGAAATAGAATGTAAGAATTTTTTAGTCAAGTTTGAGGCAAAGTAAATTAGTTTTTAATTAACTAACATAATGCAAGTAACAAACACAGTACATTAGAAAAAAGGAAATAGATATATGATGACCTTTCCCCATCCTAGCTACAAGACCGCAACCTTTAAACAGTTTCCACATTCATCATTCCAGTGGAAACCATTATTCAAAAGATTACGTAATTTTGTTGGTTTACAAGAAATGCTTGATTATGAATAACATGAACAAAACAGACGTTTTCCACTCCTATCTTTGCTTAATGTAATGACTACAAAAACAAAACTGCAAAAGGATGAACAAAAGTGTATCATCAGATGGACCATTTACCTTCTTCGCATCATCTGTCTTCAATGTGGGAAGGTGGTAAGTAACAGAGAAAGCATCACAAATGCCAACTGAATCCAAGAAGCTTACTTCACTTGTTGTCCCTAACACGAGAAGTTTCTTTCCCTGAAAACAAAGTTAAAAAATTATATAGCTGCAG
Organism: Dovyalis caffra; assembly: GCA_963924115.1. Taxonomy (NCBI): domain Eukaryota; kingdom Viridiplantae; phylum Streptophyta; class Magnoliopsida; order Malpighiales; family Salicaceae; genus Dovyalis; species Dovyalis caffra. The sequence goes on from CAWUPB010001184.1 coordinate 11,119,040, forward strand.
GTTTGATAAGGTCAGGAAAACTACTAACCAATCACATAGAATAAAAAAGAAAAAAGACCCAAGATGAATAATTCGTTAAACAATCATGAATGGCATTATGGCTCTCATAAGCTGCCATTTGCAACAATGTGGAGGATGATAATCACTAGTACTGAACAAAAATAAGTTTGGCCATTGCATTAATAACCTATATTCAGTACCAACGTAACCTTTATTTTTACTGTTTTTTTTTTTTTTTAAACAGCAGCAATCCTTCACAACCAAATAACTCATATAATATTCACAACAAATTCAAGATTGCATAAATCCAAGCTATGCATTGTTGCTCCAACAAAATTCAATTCATTCAAAATAGACAGAACATAATTCACTATATTTCCCTTCTGTTGGGGAAAAACTATTAGTATGACCAACACATCAACCCAAAAGAGCTACTTGACCTAACAAGCAACATCAGTTTAGAGGGAGAGAGTGACATTTCATATGTAGATATAATTATTCGACCATTCAGAGGGTTCAAGGTTCGAAGGCTAATCAGAGAGAGAATTATGTGCAAAATACAGTTCAAAGCTGAATGGAAGAGGGAAATTTCTCTCTTCTTCTTTTTGTAAAAACTGAAAGATGTTTAATATTGCATGGAGCCACAAAAGAACACATGACCACAAAATATGGAAGAAGGTAACCATAGCCAAAAACAGAGAAAAAGGGAAGAAAGATAACCTTGGGAGGAAGACGTTTGAGGAGTACCAACAATGTCTGAGAAATTATATTTGAAAAGCGAGGCCCAATAGCAACATACTCCAATAATCTGCAACAGCAATTAAGTACCGATTGATCTTGGGAAAAATATTCATTTAAAATAAAAACACAGGACTAGGGCCAAAGCAAGTGATTTAAGTCAATAAAATTGCAAAATTCCGAAGCAGATACCTCTCAATGTCATCAAGAATTATAATGCTCAAAGGAGACTTGTATGCATCCTCAAACACCTATGAAAAGTACCAAAATATCCAAGGCTTAATTCTTTATATTATAAAGCCAAATTCAACTAGTTGCGGATGAAAGTAACAAAAAAGAGTCACAAATATGCTATAGATTGATAGCAATTGTTAACAAGGATAACTAGTATAAAATTGGGGATGCGGAAACATTCAAGTTCCAATTTAAAAGGGAAAAATGAAAAGCAGAATAAGACGTTAGGTTACCATCAGACCTTTGTATAAGACCCTAGGTTACCATCAGAGCTTTGTACAAGAGCCTGTAAACTTCCCATTGACATACCTTAACAATTTGTGCACATTTAGTGCTCTCATGGAGACCAATCATTGTTTCAGCTGAGATCTATCAAATAAGTGGAAACTCAAAAGTTTAGAACAAAAACATACAGTATCAAAGTGACGACAAAAATGGATATATATTATGGGGAAAGAGCTCACTATCTTGACATATGGAAAATCACTGTCAATGCCAACAGTAGCTGCCAAAGCAGTTTTACCACTGTACAAGAGAGTAACATTCAAAAAATTGGCAATAGAAGAAATTAGGTGAAGCAAATGAAAAAGAGAAATGTAAAAGGGAAGGGACAATGTTTACCTGCCACTTGGACCTTCCAGAAGGCAAGTAACCAATGGACTTCCCTTGCTGACTTTGACTTGTTCCACTAGTAGCATAGCTCTCTGATAAATATGCTTGTGTCGATCACCACAGTCCACCATACCATTAAGTCTACAGTCATGTTATGTAGCACGATTTAGGCATTTAGTTTAATTGAGATTGTGTTTTCTACTTCCATTAGAATTATCAAGCTAAATAGAAATTCAATATTGTCAACAAGACTATTTACTTTTTTGAGAGCCTGATTCACAAGAAATTTATGATTTCAAGCAAAGCAAAAAGTTTCTAACTCTACCTGCATCTTTCAAGGTCATCAGTGGAGGCTCCAAATGCTGGAACAATTTCATAGAGCGCATGCAAGAAGTCATCCATCGTAACTTTAATACTCTCTTCATCAACTGGCTTGGTAAGATCATCTAGACTTAGTTGTCGATTCAAAGCAAATGAAACTGCACTTTTCACTACACCTTCAAGTTCCGCTCCACTGTAATTTTTTGTACGAGCAGCTGTATGCAAATAAAACAATTTTACAAATATTAAGCAGTCCCATTCGAAGGCAAATAACTTGACCTACAAATATGATAAGGCAGGACACAAACCATCATTCCACACTCCTACTTCTACCACCCCCCAACCCCAACCCCAACCCCAAAACCAAAAACCCAAAAAAAAAAAAAAAAAAAAAAACTCCAAAAAGAAAAGTGAGAAAAAGCTATTTCATTCTATTATTTTGCTAATGTTTGGTAGTTCTGATAATCCAACAGTTATATGTTTTCCTTGATATACCAAAATTTAATATTCAAACAAACATCATAAATACTCTAGGATAATATTCAATTCCAATCAAAATCATTGTGTGAGCATACATACCAAGCTCTTGAAGATTTACATCGGGAGCAAGAAAAGAATTCTCTTTCATCTTGTTCGTATGAATTTGAAGAATCTGCAGCCGACCATTTTCATCAGGAAGGCTTATCTCAACTTGAACCTCTAATCGTCCTGGCCTACAAACCACAGAATCAAAATGTTCAAAGATGAAAAGATATTTGTTCAAATAGAAGTTTTGTTGTCCTGCATTACTTTTCTTGTTTTGCACCACCATAATTTCCATCAGAGCCACAAAAAATAAATAAATAAATAAATAAATAAAAATAAAAAACTGAGTTTAAGATGGACTTCCACATTTTAATTCACCAAACTAATTATACTTCAATTTTTTTTGATCATTTGCAACTGATGCTTGGGATGCTGTTTTACGTGAGTGACAGATAAACAGAAAGGGATTAACCTCAAAAGTGCTTCATCTAGCAAATCCTTTCTGTTTGTCATTCCAATAAGTAAAACATTGTTCAGGGACTCCACACCGTCTATCTGAAAAGCAAGCAGTCTCTTAGTCATGTTGATGGAGTCACTAAGGCTTTTTATTAGAAACACGCATAAGCAGATCATAATGGCTGAGGAAAAATTATATTGATTTTCTAAAATGTTCAGAAAGCACTGAGAACTCTTCGCCAACCTTTGTAAGTAGCTGGTTCACAATGCTATCATGGACTCCTGTACCATCTCTAGTTGATCCTCTTGACTGCAAAAACAAAATAGAAGATGTATTATTTCTTCTATTATAATTTATATAATGCATATAGACAGCTTCAATTCCAATGTACATGGACACTAGGGAGCACTATATCACTGACAGATTATCACGTGAGCAAATGCAACCATGGTAGAGATGTGTGCTTGCTTAAAGTTTTTACAACTAAGATATACACGTACATGAAAGAGAACCACAATCAAAGTTGGTATACCTTTCCTGAGAAACACCATATATTTATTTATATATAAATGCCTCTCTCATCTAAAGATGCCTGAATACTATTCTTCTAAATAAATCCCTTACCACACTCTCAGTGCACTTAATTGGCTTTTCAATGGTTCTTTTTTGTCACTTTCTATTCTCGTATTGCTTTTGTTTTTTAGTCCTCTCTTTTACTTTCCTGTCTCAACTTCCTTTTACTCTTCTCCCTTTCAGAATAAATGTTGTTACCAATCCACTCTTCAATTCAAAATTAGCTTAACATTATTCAGGGTTATCATAACTGTTTTCTCACTAAATTGGAAAGATATAATTGCAAAAGACTTTACCAACCAACAAACTAGGATAAAAAAGCACTTTCAATCACCATAGATGAATGCTGCTCTAGATTAAAAATGACTCTCCAGTCGTGGACAGTGGTGTGGTTAAAAGAAAAAAGGCTAAACAACACAGGCAATAAATTCCACTTATGTGAAAGTAAACTAAGAGTTCAGAAATCTCGTACCTTACATATGGCATCAATTTCATCAAAGATTATTACATGCAAATCGCTTTGGTCCCCTGAAAAGTGAAAGTAGTGATGGCATTAGCATCAAGGAGAGAGTACCTAAAATCATACTGCGTTCAAAGATGTCCCTTACCATTGGCCCTTTGATCATTTTCAGCATCAGCAAACAGGTCTCTAACATTCTTTTCAGTCTCACCAACAAATTTGCTTAGGACTTCAGGGCCATTAATAATCTTGCACAGTGTTACCAAACAAAGAAAATTACACATTAATTCAGCATTAACAGTAACTGACAGGAACATAAAGTCGTTACTGATGTCCCATTACAATATACTGTTTCACTCTTGAATCTGAACTGTCACATAAAAATTATAAGATGTAATTCAAACATACACTTCCAATGCCAAAATCCAACAAATGACCTCAAAAGTTTCACACAGGGTAGAAATACATCATTACTAATACCTAAGATGGATGGCTTATAAGATCCTGAAATGTAGTGTTCCACTGAATACACAAGGAAACCAACAATACTCTACTGCTCATTAAAACATCAGTTTTATAAACAAGAACACAAAGTCTTATGAAGCATCAATTTAAAATGTCAAAATTCCCACACATCAAACGTAATAGAACTCTTAGGCGTGGAGATAGGCATCAATAATAGAAGTAAATGTAAATTTCAGATGACACTAGCTACAAAAAGCCGTATATTATTTTCCTGCTAGCAAACCAACAAACATATGCACACACAAACACAAAGAATAAAAGTGAGAAATCAATTCCGAACCTTTGGCTCCCTTCCATTCAACATTTTTCCAATTTGGCGAGCCATAAGAGTTTTTCCAGTGCCAGGAGGCCCATAAAGCAGCATGCCCTTTACATGCTTGATCCCCAATCTGGAACATCAAATGCTTATTAACAGCAAGAACATGTACATATCCCAAATTGGATCAATATAACTTGAAGAACTAATTGTATTACTTGCTTGTCACATGAGGAGGGAAAACACGAGAGGCAAAAGCTCTTCGAAATATATCAGCAAACTCTGCGCTTAAACCACCTATACCTAGTGACTGAAGATTAAACTCCTTTTGCCTAAAGATGTTGCTACTGGCAGCTTCACGCTGATTGACAATCTGCACGAACACATGTCAACAAATCCAAAAATTTTCAATCAAATTCATCAAATCATAATTATGGTCAGCAGGTTAGATTAGAGCATTACTCTCCTAAAGAGGACCAATCCGTAAGGACAGTCAATCGAAATAGTTTTAATTGTCACTAATGTCCACAATAAGAAGGCATCAAGCACTCTTTCCCCCACCAAGTTTGGTACGCCAAGTATTTACCAACACAAATTCTACGCAATCTAGGATGGCACTATTTCATAGATTAGACTGACACAAGCATGGAAGCATCAACGACAAATTACAAAATACCTCTAGTTAGCTTAATTAATAAAAAGAAAGGAAATACAACTTAACATGGTATACGCATGCTATAATGAACAACAAATCAAAGGTGAGAAGCAGCAAGGCATCATCTATTCACGCTATGTTAAGCATTGAGAATAAAGACAAGCTCACAATACAATTATCAAAATTTGACCTTTATGCCACTTGAATTTAATGCTTCAAAGACAATGAATGTGTCACTTGAAATCATTCCTCTCTCGATGTCATTAGAATCTTCTCGTCCCTCCACAACGGCTTGATTGACTGTAAATATGTAGTTGTTTCCATGATACTCAAACGTTACTCTTTGCCCTGATGTCATAACCTGAATACAACAAGGTCAAATTCCACACCTTAAGCACAATTTGCAAATAATAGATCAAAATCAAAAACTGAAATCTCAGTCAGATATAACTAATTAGGATATGTCTGGTTCAAGGGTAATTAGATAAAAAATTGCCCTCGTAATATTAAGTTTGCTTGTTACCTTTTATGGGAAAGGTGAAATATTAAACTCAATTGGTGCTTTTAGCAGTTAAATTTCATCCTGCAAGCATGGAGGATAAAATTTAACCTCACCAGCAAAATTAGTTCTTTTCATTCTCTCTCTCTCTCTCTTTTTTCAAAAAGACACCCAGATAATTTTTTTCTGTCTCAAATCACAACTAATATTTTAATTATTTTCTCTACCTTCACTAACAATTTACCCTTCGACTTATTAATTCACCAAACCTCCTTAAAGCTAAATTTTGGTCCCTTACAATTACTCTTGTAATAATTACACTTGTAAAAACTCCCTTTCAATTTTTAACCTTGTGCCAAATGCTACTTTAGAAGGAAAAATTATTGTGCATATGTGAGAGAGAGAGAGAGAGAGAGAGGGATGGGCATCACAAAAAAGTCAAATTCACAAGATATCTCATGTCTGATCTTATCCGAACGTTCATTTTTAAAGTTCAAATTGATAAAAAGTGATAGGTCGCCAATCTTACATTCTTTCTAAAATTTAATCACTTGTAGTCTCAACCAGCAAGCTTCACGTAAGCAGTTTTTATTTGGCAAGAAAAATCAGAAAAAATAATATAAAAACTCATGATTCTAGCACATGCATATGAAAAGTACAATTACTTCACTGTACTTGTCAATCAATAACAACACAAATTACTAGATTAACAGTAAAACTCCAATCTAAATAAACCTGAATAGAACTGAGCAATATTTTCAATGATATACAACAAGTAGTGGAAATATAGCTCTACCTGGTTAGCAAACCTCTTCCTAAGTTGATTGGCCAGAAGAACAGCATCAATCTACAAAACAATAGCAACAGCTCTTAATCCTGCTGCCCTCCATAAAGCAGTGCAAAATTTAATGCCGCCATAATCAAAAGATCATGGTTTCCAATTTACATACCTGTTCATTTCTAGTCCCCTTCTTCACAAATTCCAAGTCAAGTGTTAACAATGCAAGGTTAAAATCTTCAGGAGGGATAAACCTAAAAAAGCCCCAAACAAAAAATTAGAAACTGCAGAACGAAGGAAAAAAAAAAAAAACTGCAACTAAATCTACCTGCTCACAGATACTGTATCACCGGATGAAACCCTCGCATGCCTTCGCTGAATCGCATTCAGCGCAATTTGGCCAGTACGAATATTTTCATGAGGAGTAACTCTTAGTCTCTTAGTTAAGGCTACCAAATTGTAATTACTTCAACTAAGAACTGACTAAAATCGTTACAAAGACACATATGCACTAACGTTTTAAGTATCTAATTTATCAACTTGCCGGACATCAAAAAAGAGAATAAATTTAAAATCATAGATTATGATAGGGCAGAAACTCAAAAATCCTAATTAATACTTTTATTGCCAATAATTAAATAAAAAATGGTCATGCAACTTAAACTAACACAAAGTTATCACAATAAACAACACGATTAAGTCAATTCTCTGTTTGATCATCATGAAAAAAAACCTAATTATTATTAACAATAATAATCAAATTAATAAAAAACTAGTGCAATTAATAGTGATATGAAGATCAATGAATAATAAATCAAGGATATGAAAGAGATAGAACGAAGGCGTCAGCGACTAAAGCTAAGAAGAGTTTGGTTCCAGGGACGGCGAAGTTGTGGAGATCGGAGGGTGAGCAGTACGCTAGATTTGTGAGTGCGAGATCTGCCCCTGGTGTGTTCGTCACGATCATTGTCGATGATTGGAACCCGAATCTACTGGCCATTTTCGATCCTTAAAGATCTTATTTTTTTCTGGAGAGGAAGAGTGGTTTGATTTTTTCAAAAAAAAAAAAGGTTTGAAAGAATTTAAATGAAGGTGATGATGGTGTATATATAAGGAAGGGGTTCGTTCCTGCGCGGGAGAGAGCGATAGAAATAAAATCAGGGGGTCTTTGATTTCCGGTTCACGTTATGACAGTGTCTTATGCTTTCCATTTTCAAATGCTTACCTTAGCACAGAAGTCTTTTCCTTTTTATTTATTTATTTTTCATTTTTGGGAAAATTTCAAATCAGCCCCCGAACTAAAGCCCAAACTTTAATTAAGCTCCTTAAGAAAAAATGAAATCTCTAACGAATCTTCTAAGGTTTCAACTTTCAGTTGAGTTTTCTTAACGAACTCTTAGCAAATTTTGACCAAAAAAATAAAATAAAAATCAATCTTTCAACAAAACTACACCTTTTTAATGCATAACATACAATCTGTATGGAATCCTTCAACGGATATGGACAAGCGACTTAAATTAGAATTTTCCAAGCCTTTGAAAATCCAATTGGAACAATAAATCAGGGACCAAGTCAAGAATCCGTTTGTAGTTGGCGAGTATATTCGAGGTTTGCCCTTAATTTTACTTCCCTAAGAGTGAAGACGAACAGCATACATTCATGGCAAAAGAGTGAAAACGAAGTGTACATCATTTCGAAGCTGTTGCAAAACACAACGTTTGGATTGATAGGTTTGTCTCTAGTCACCATTGGTTGTAAGACATCTTGATTTCATGGATGAGCCCGAGAGACCTTGTGGTAGTAGTTTCTAATTTCGAACATCTTTTTCCAACACAATCTCACTCACTCTTTAACATCATAGGTCGAGTTGGATGTGGCCGTTTTTTCAACACTGCAGCAATACAAATTTGATGCAAAGTTGCAAACCAACCATTTTCCAGTTCTACTTTGGCAGCCGCTTTAGAAGAGACTGTAGCTCTGAAGTATCCCGCCTCGTTTTAGTGTGTAAGCAAAGCAACCAGTGGAGACAACAGTAGTAAGAAGAAAACATCTCTAGTACTATCATAACCTACATGTCCAACCTCCCTTTTCTCAGCATTCAAATTCTACGATGCAGGATTACTATAATGAGAGGGTCTTTCCATATATCAAAACAGAAATAAATTTCACTTCTTCGCAGAATGGAAAGACAAAGTTATTGATGATACTACACGCACATAAGACAAAACTACATACCCGTGTTTCCATGCAGAACAAGACAGACAGACATAATAATTTAGCACTACGAGTTCATAATTAAAACTACACTCTCCTGATAATTCAAGAAAGTTACTCCATCAGACTTAATATGGAAGAATTATCCTCACTGGCTCAAGCTAAAGGTTTCCCCTTCAAATCTCAGTTGCTAGATTGGCGGAGCTCAGGTCGCACAAAGTCGGCATCTGCTGGCACAGAAATGTCAACTGTGGGTCTTAATTGAGCACAGACTTCAACAGCTCCATGCACTGGATCTGAGAAGAAGTTGCTGATGAGGTCGCGGTTGATGGGGGTACCATTGTCCACAGCTACCAAGGCCTGCTGGGTGATGATATAGTCAAAACGAGGAGCCCATTTCCTTGATCCCAACCTTGCTGTGGTTGAGCAGTTATCAACCATGAAAGAAACTCCACGGGCATGCATAAATGGATTCAAGGAATCCACAGATTCAATCAGACTTTCATTGATGATCTCGGAGTAAGAATGGCCTTTCTTCCTCAATATCTCAATCTGCAATTTAAAATGCTCATTAGATATTAGACAGCAGAAAAGTGAAAACAATTAGGCACCAGCTACTACGAGCTTCTTTATCTGATTCCAACAGGCCAAACATAATTTCGATTTCACAGAAAGAAACTAGTCAGTCAGTTGTATCCAACATAAAAAATCAAATAAGTACGGCTTCTACGAATACGATCTTCATATGGTATATAGCATGGTTTCATAGTATTCAACTGATCCCAATGTAACCAAAAAAAGAGTAATGTACCTGAGCCATCATTAGTGCCACATAGACACCAGCAGTGAATGGATGCAATGGACCTAAGTCCCCTGCTGGCCGGGCAGTTCGGACTCGCTCACCGACCTTCCACATGCGTGTCTGATCTATTTTACCCATTGGGAAAGCAGGTAGACCTTCCTTTTCCTGCGAAAGGAATAGCACATCACAACAATACAAGCTTTAACAAACTTCATACACGGGGCAAAGGAGATCATAACTTTAACATAAATGTAAAAGAAGATATCACTTCTCAGATTTCAAGTTAAAGAATATTTTTCCCCGCATTTCAGTATGGTAGTGCAACAGATAGAGAGTGAACATACATAAAAGCGACGTCCAGCCAGAACAACACTGCGAATCTCACTTCCAGAGGCTACATCTTCATAGCATTCATACAAGATTTCCATGCAGGGATAAAACGAGGCACTGTATGCAGTCTCAAATTCCTTTTTGCCTTCTGCAGACAAGGAATTATATACAGCCAACATGCCCTGTCGTAACAAAGAAATGCAATTAATGACACTATTGATCCCTGCCTTCCCTGATTAAACAAAATTAATGCAGGCAACTGAGAAGTAGCAGGAGAGTTTGAAATTCTCATTTGACCACAAGGCACCTTGGTTGATATGGTCCTTGATATGTTTCCAGTGATGCACTCAACAGTGTTCTTGTAGGCCTCGTCTTCACTCATTCCATTTTCGGTGTACTGTCTAAACAAGGACTCTACAATCCCATGAACAGCACCAAGTAAAATGCCTACAAAACAATAAAAAAGAATGTCAGGTATCAAGCAAGAACAGTAGTAAACTAATAAAAGAATAAGGAACTACACTCACCCCTCTCCCCAAAGATATCACTCTTGTATTCCTGCTCTAGTGTAGTGGCAAATGTGAAAGGTGAACCAAGGGCAACAGACCATCCCAAGGCAACATTTGTGGCTCTACCATCAACATCCTGTACACACAGAGAGGAATAAACATACGAAGAGTTAGTGAAATGAAATGAGCCCTAATGCATGCAGACAGATCTGGGGTTTGCATGTGTGTGCATGTTGGTTTGGGGGGAAGAGAGAACCTGGTGGACTGCAAAACTGGAATTAATTCCAGCACCATTGACCTCTTTGCCTTGAACATAGAGTCTCCTTACAGAAGGACCCATTCCCTTGGGACACACAGCAATGACACTGATGTTCTTTGGAAAATCAAGTCCTGTTGATTGCAAATGCCCCAGAAGAAATCCATGGGAAAGCCCGAGAATGCTGTTTGGCTTCATGTGGGAGAAAATTTTCTCATAGTTATCTGCCTGTTGCATGAGACCAAACTATAATTGTAAGAGGGGAAAATACTGACAGAAACGAGACAACAAACAAAACAGACATCCATCAACTACCAAAAAGATATGGAACTATATGTGATAACCCATAAACTACAAAGTGTTGTTTCATTAACTTGAACAGAACAATAAAAGTTAAATTCTTAAAAAACTGATAGCTTTTATAATCCCTCTAGTTTACAGAAAGTACCGGACAACACAAGAAAAAGAAAAGCTAAAAAAGTTCTAGGAAAGAAACATAGGGTGAAACATTGTCATTCTCTTCCTAATCTGGCTCATAACAAGAACCAATGTATTGTAACTTCTCAGACGGTCACCCATCATTAAACTGCTCCCACCTAAGCATGGTTAACTATGGAATTACCAACTGGTTGGATCAAGCGCTACCATCTATGCCAAAAGCTTAAGCTTATGGTGAAGGCACAGCTTTATTTCCTCATGCAACGTTAGAAGAGACCTGCACTAAGTGTCAGGCACCCAAGAAGTGCTGTGCCATTATAGCACCGTGGGTCGGGCTGTTAGTCTTGGCCAGTTACGTTCTCCAAAGCAAAGGCTGAGTGTTGACCCCATAAGGCCAACATATATACCTCAAAAACATTTACCAGATGCAGAGCACTTGAGAGAAGTCATCAAGAAATGATTATGAAATTAACTTCCAAGAGGGTTTGCTTGAAAATTTTGTAACATACCCTTCTGAAAAAACATAACTATCATCTTAACCTCACATATGGAATGTCAAAGGAGAAGATGTACTATTGAAAACTTCTTTTTCACTATATTGCAACAATTGCAAAGAAAGGTTAATAAGAAACAGAATGGCATGGCTTTATTGACATGCCAGAGCTTTATCTGGCTTATTTTTCCACACAACAAGAGCAGGAATGTTAAATAGCAAATTTAATGCATTTTTAGTTTTACTGAAACATCCAGAGCCACTAATGAAAAGAAAACAACAAATTGGCAAACACAAAGGAACAATCTCAAAATTTGAACCAAACATCTTCAGAAGTACAAACTCAAACGGTGTTAATAAACAAACCTGTGCAGCATCAGAAATCAATAGCAATACTAGATCGCTGCCAGAAATAGTTTCCCATATATCACCTAAAGTCCCATTCTCTTCTGTAAAACCAGCAGCACGAGCTTCAGCAAAAGAACGAGAACCCTTCCTAAGTCCAATCTGCAACATGCAAAGCAGCAATGTAAAGAATGTATATTCAGCCAAGAAAATTGATCAAACATGTCCAAGCAAATTGCTAAACAGATACCAACCCAGACCATAAGAACGGAGTGCAAATTACCTTGACTTTAATATCAGACTTTGCTTCAGCAAGAGAATCCTTTAAATTCTGAGCTTGAGCAGGACCCTAAGATAAATAAGGGATAATTATTCGTTAGCAGCTTATGCTAAGCAATCCGCAGTAAAGCATACAAGTATACTTGCATGAAAAGAGAGCCAAGTTATGCAAATCCAATATTGCAAATTTATGACTTAAACCAAAAAAAAAAAAAAAAAGCCATCAAAAGACAGAATATTCACCTGAGAGCCCCAACCGATAACGCCAATCTGTTTAATACCCTTAAATGCATCAGGCAGCAAATGGAACAAATCCCTCCCTCCTCTCACAATGTACTGCACCAAAAGCCACAGAACATCACTATCAAGAACAATAATAACATAATACAACATATTAAAGCGTGTCTCTTTATCACTCCAAGAAAAAAACAACACAGAAAAAAAAAAAAAGATCTTCACTTTCTTAAACAACTGAAAAACCCAAGATCTTAGCTACATTCAAATGAACCTTAAATAACACATCGAAAATAAGCAAATACCTCATCGTGGCCAGCAAGAGAGACCTTCTCCTTGTTAAACACAGAGGTCTCAAAATCAAGAGAAATCATGGGTTTGACAGTAGGAACCGATGCCACCATCTTAGCACCCAAAACTCCACCATTAATTTTACCATTACTATCTTTGAGTAGTTTGAAGGTCTTAGAAGAGAGTGATGATGAAAACCCTAAATTGCTGTCACATAACAGCGATCTTGATGGTGCAGATTTTAGATTTTTCGATGGGGTTGGAGTGGTGAGAGTTGAAGAGAAGGATGTAGCCGCCGCCATTAGTGTTTCAGTAAGAGACAAATGGAGAAAGTAAGTGTGGAAGAGAGCAGTAGAGTTCTAAAATGGCTTTGCTTTTAAATGGTTGGTGGCCTTTGTTTGGAATGAAACGTCGTTTGATTTTCTTCTTCTTTTCTTTCTCTTTTTTTTTCTTTTTTTAATTGAGATTTTGCCTTTTTCGAACTTTACTTGGAACTGAAAAAAAATGCGAGGTAATATTTTATTTTCCACACGGAAATGGTTATTTACGTAATTTGATGTTGGTCCACGCGAAAATGGTTATTTATTTCTTTTTATATTTATCTATTTTGGCTAGCGTGCTTGTATGGATTTTATCTATTTTTTGCTATTGTTTTGTGTTCTATTGAACGATCAAATTCCTTATGGTTGTTTTTGTTTATCGAATAATGAATTTTCAAATCCAACCTTCTTCCTTTGTTAATTGTATTAGTTAGAATTTTAACTATTGTCTAATTAGCGTACTTTTGATAAAATTTTAAATGTTATTTTTTTCCTGTCAATCAATATATTTTTAGTCGAAATATAATAGAAAAATATTGTCTAAATAATAATTTTAACTTAAAATGTTCTCATGTTATCCTCTAACGATTGACCAATGAAAGAACTATCATAAGAGACAATAAAGATTTTAAATCAATTTTATAGAATTGTCAATGGCTATTGCTGCTTAATTTTTTTAAAAGAAAACTATGAACCAATGAGTAAATTATAAATTAGTCCATCTAGTTTCGAGCAATAAATTAATTATTCTTTTTTTCAAAAACAAATTAATTAGTTTCTATAGTTTAATATTTTTTCCATTTATTTTAATTTTTATTTAAAAACAAGTGAAAAATATAGATGGATTAATGAGAAAAGATAACAATTTATGAAATAAAATAATACTAAATTACACAAGATGAACATTAGTTAAAATACTAAATAATTAGTTTTCTAAAACTTTTTAATTCATTTCTCGAGTATAAAAGGACTAATTTATAACTTATCGATGAACCAATCCTACTAGGTTTGGTCAAAATGTTTGTTAATTGTTATGTCTCAAAAAATACTTTTTTTTCTTTTAAACGATAAGAAAGATTTTAGTGACTCTAAAATGGCCTCTTATGAAAAAAGTTGTCATAAACTTATAACCTAAAGAAAATTCGATTATTCAAGTTCATTAATGTCAAGTTTTTCAATTCTATTTAACGTGTTCTTTTTCTTTTTCTTTTTATAAAATTGAATCAAATGTTGTTGAACCACCTACTTAGATGTTTTGCTCCATTAAATTGGAAAACATGGTACAAGTATTATATTCCAATTAAAAGTGAACAATATTTAGTTTAAACTGAAAATCTAGATTGAAATATCAATTTTGATTCAATTTTTAACTAAAAAATAAATCAAAATAATTTCAGTTTTGATCTGTTTTTTGAAACTTTGGATTTGATTTTCACCAAAAGCTTTTTTTTTTTTTTTTTTTTTTAACATTTTGAACTTTTGATTGTTATTTAAACTTTGATAGTTCGGTTTACAACAAGTTTGAACAATCTATTTTTTTTTTTTATCATTGTGGACTTTAAATGTGAACTGGTAGACTCGTATTTCAATTTTGATACTTTATTTATGTGGTATGACTTTGTGCTTTTATTTAAACTTATGTTTTATATACCCTAATCTAGATCATTTGGTCTAAAGAAATAACTTCATAGTCCATAACATAATTTGTTTGACCTATTTGCATTGTTTTAAATTTGAAAAAAAATGTCTTTATTAAAAACCAAAATTTTGATTTTAGAAATTGAAAAATCAAATAATAATTTGGTTTGGTTTTGATATTTAAAAAAAAAATCAATTGATCAAAATATTAAAAACCGAGCCAATAAACTAAAAGATCACACTTAAAAAATTAAGTTGTAGTACTTAATATAAAAATTTTGTTTGGTAATCTAAATAATCTTATATTTAAAATTTAAATTCAATCAAAATCTATTTAATTAGGTAAGTTAAAATTTTTAATTTAAAATTTTTTATTAACATGCTCTAAATAATCTTATTTTTAAAATTCAAATTCAATCAAAATCTACTTAATAAGGTAAATTAAAATTTTTAATTTAAAAATTTTTTATTAACATATTCAGTTTAACTTTTTAAAAATAACTATATAGCCAATTAGCCATAATATATTCTTATAACCCTAGCTATACATACTTTTTAAAATGATCTCTAATTAATTTTATTTATTTTGTGCATTATACGACAATTAATGCTCTCTTAAATCATGTTAAATTTTTTATTAATAATCATTTTTGTAGAATTTTTATTTATTTATACGGATAGACATGTCTATGTATATATTTTTATTTATATTAAAAAATATTATTTTATAATTGCAAGGTTAAAATGGTCATATATATAGTTTTAATATATTCAGTACTTATCAAACAATCTTATTATATTTAAAACTTAATTTTTCAATAAATACCAAATAATTTGTCAATAACACATTCAATATTTAATTATTCGGGATTTAAAATTCAGTACTTAATATTCAATAATTATTTTTTAGTTTTAACAAACACCATCTTATTTTCAATGAGGCCTTTGAAAACCTATATTTGGAATGCAGAGATGAATTGGGTTGGAAAATAATTTTACTGTGCGATTGACTGAGGTTTTTTATTTTTATTTTCGGAAAGCACATTTGGGCAATGGACTTTACGGATTTTACGAACCTAACCGAACAACCTTATTTTTATTTTGGAATGGGGCTCGGCCCATTCCAAACACGGCAAAACAAGGATCGACAATCGCGAAAAATAATCAATTATGAGCATAGCCCAATTTACTTTTCTTATCCAAGAAACCAATGTTACTCGAATTTTACAAACCAATCCACGAGGCTCTATATTCCTACATTTCAGATGCCTGAAAATTAAAATTTAATTATTACCCACCCAAACTGATGCAACCTCTAGGATTGACAAAACATTATCACGTAAAAAGAGAAAATTAAGCAACGAACAACAAGTCAAAAGCTCAAAATCGTTCTTGTACCATATTGATTTGGATTGGTCTGTCTTTATATTATTATTTTAGTTTATTATGTTTATGTCATTCGATTAAACAAATAACAAGTCATGTTTGGATACATTACATACCTGTAAACTGACATGTATCCAAATTTTAATTTAGAGATGGAATTTTTTTCTGTAAAAGAACAAAGTTAAAAAAAGAAATAAATAGCAATAAAACTAATTGTTTTCAATAAAAAGTAAAATATTTAATTTCTTTATATATAATTTTTTCAGTAAGAGAAAAAATTATATATTTTTTCCCTTATTTAACTTATATGAAAAAATTATAAATAAATAAATTTAAAAAGAATATTTTATATATTATTATTTATTCATTTATTATTTTTCTGAAAAAAATAAAAATAATACTTTTCAACATTAATAATTTTTAAATAAATATTTTATGTCACACACACACACACACACACACACATATATATATATATATATATATATATATATATTCCTGAAATTTTTAAAATAATTTCTTTTATTTTTTTATTTTTGTTGAAAAGATTATAAGTAAAGAAATTACTTTTTTAAAAATAGTTCTTTCATTGAAAAAAATTATTTTCAGTTTTTATTTATTTTTATTTATAATTGTTCTTTCGTCGTGAAAAGAATTCACCTAAATTAAATTTTGAACCATGCTTTAAACTAATTATGGTTTGTTATTTATTTAATCGAAAGATATATTGAATCAAAAAATATAGTTGAGGGGCATAATAAACCAGTAAATTTTTACTTCAAACATGATAGGAAAATATTGTCTAAATAATAATTTTAATTTAAAATATTTCGATGCTATCAATTACCCAAGACATGAGAGATTGTAAATAAATTTTATAGAATTGCTTGTTGCTTCATTTTCAAAGAAGAGAGCAAAGAAATCTATGAACTAGTGATTAAATTATAAATTAGTTCTTTTAGTTTGAAGAAATGAATTAATTAGTCCTACTTTTTCAAAAAATCATATTCAGTTTCTATGTTTAAAATTTTCTTGTAATTTAATCTTTTTCAATTTTTTATTTTAAGATATAAAAAGGAAAAATAAATTAATTAATAAAAAGATTGATGAGAAAATGACATGTTATAAAATAAAATAATATTAAATTAAGTAAGGTGGATACTGGTTAAAAAATTTAATAATTATTTTTTAAACTAAAAAGACTAATTTATAATTTACTTATGAACTAGTCCAACTAGATTTGGTGAAAAGGTTTGTTAATTGTTAAGCCTTAAGGAAGACCTATATATATATATATAGAAAGATTTTAATCACTCTATAATGCACTCTTATGAAAAAAAAAGTTGCTCCCACTTTGTAACCTAAAGAAAATTCAACTATTCCGTAATTGAATTAAATCTTGCCGAACCACCTAATTAGATGTTTTACTCCAATAAATTGAAAAACACGGTTCCGTTATAAGAGCGAGCAAGTATTATAAACTTAAAAAAAATATGACTAAAGTGGCAAATTAGGAGACCGAGCCTATGGATCAACTTGTTTACTCATAGATCGGTTTAATGGTAGATTTTATTTCTGTTATATTACAATTTGATAATTTTAGACTCTTAGTATTAAATTATATAATTTGAATTTCAAGCTATTAGTTTTTGAAAAAAATGATATAATTTTCTTAATTATCATTATATGTTAACTCGTTACTTAGAATGTCAAAACAAAGTCGCTTTGATCGTATTCCACTATTAACTTTTATTAAAAAAAATTATTTTTAACCTCCACAATCTTAAACTTTTTTTAACAAAAAAAAATCTTATAAATATTTTATAAATTATATAAAAAAAACATCTTATAAATATTTTTAAACATCCTTTTTTAAAAAAAAAATTATAAAATTTTTATAAATTTTTTTTTGTTATATAATTTTTAACTTATGGAATTAGGGGGTCAACCTTAATTATATTCATTTTAATTTATAAAATATTTTTGTAAAGATGTTATTTAAAAACAATTAGGAAGGTCAACCTTAATTATACTCATTTATGGGATGACATTTTAATTATACTCATTTTAATTTATAAAATATCATCTCCCATTTCTTTCAAATCCTCCTTTCTCCCGAGATTAAACATCCTTTTTAAAAAAAAAAAACTTTTTTTAATAAAATTTTTATAAAAAATGTTTTGTTATATAATTTTTAACTTATGAAATTGAGGGGTCAACCTTAATTATATTCATTTTAATTTATAAAATATATTTTTTAAAGATGTTATTTAAAAACAATTAGGAAGGTCAACCTTAATTATACTCATTTATGGGATGACATTTTAATTATACTCATTTTAATTTATAAAATATCATCTCCTATTTCTTTCAAATCCTCCTTTCTCCCGAGATTAAACATCCTTTTTTTAAAAAAAAATTTTTTATAAAATTTTTATAAAAAATGTTTTGTTATATAATTTTTAACTTATGAAATTGAGGGGTCAACCTTAATTATATTCATTTTAATTTATAAAATATATTTTTTAAAGATGTTTTTTAAAAACAATTAGGAAGGTCAACCTTAATTATACTCATTTATGGGATGACATTTTAATTATACTCATTTTAATTTATAAAATATCATCTCCCATTTCTTTCAAATCCTCCTTTCTCCCAAGCCTCTCTAACAATTTCTATGCATGGCCCTCACCTTTTTCACACCCGAATTTCTCTTCAAGTCTCGCAACGACGACGTAAATGAAGAAAACGACAATGAAGAAGAAGGTGATTACGAAGGTGATAACAACGAGGATGATGATGATGGTACGGTGTTGTATATGAAGAGAGAATATACAGATCGGAAGAGAAAGAAGCAGAGGTCGGCGCAATTGGGTATCGAGCGATTAGACCGCTCTTGCCACCATATGGCATTGTAATTGTAATTCTAATTGCGCAATTGGTTATTCGTCGTTAAAAAACATGCTATAATTAATAGCTGGATAAGTCGCCGATTAAGAGAAAAAGTTTGCCGATTGAAGACTTGGGATTAAGATTCATCTTCCAGTTGTCTTTTTCAATACGGTGTCCGGTTTGGTTTTTCGAAACCGTTTGGGAAAATGGGGCTATTGTTTGCATTTTTGCGTCGTGGGTGAATCCTTGTGATTACTTTTTTATTTTTGTGAATAGTTCGGATATTTATCGTCGAAGTTTGCTATGGAATCGTTGCTACATGCTCTTGTACACGGGAACTATCTCGGAGAGTGCTTCGCTAAACAAGATAACGGAACTAAGGAAGACGAAAATGTAAGAAATATTTTATAATGTGGCCCATATCTCATGTTTGTTTTAAATCTATAAATGACTATTTAAAGACTTAGAGCCCAATAGACTTTAGTAGTGGGTTAGACACATCCATGATGGATAGAAGTGTAAAATTAGGTTAAAGAAAGAGTCACTCGGTCTAGCCATATAAATAGTAAGTAAAGCCTCGTGTTTTCCATCAACACACAAAACCCTAAAGTATTGGCATAGACTAGAAGGCTCTCTCCCTAGGCGGCTCCAGTTTTCTTTCAAGCAATATCTTAAGCACTTAATCAATCATGGCAGGAGGTATGTATCCTTTTAATTTCCGTCGCGCTTATATGCATAGACATATTTAATTATTCTAACATGTGGTATCGGAGCCTCCTTCTTGCTATTTTGATTAGTGTTAATAGAAATACATTACTTAAATTTATTCAGGATATACTATGATTTTTATAAAAAAATCATGTATTCTAATATGGTTATTTAATTAAAATCTTTAAAGTAAAGGTATATGTATGGCATATTGATGTAAAAAGTATTATGTCCCTCCGGTACGGATTTTTATCAACACGTAAAATTTTCTTTTCCCCACTCTTCCGGCGTGTGTGTGTCTATATATATATATATATATATATATATATATATATATATATATATATATATATATATATATATATATAATGTGTACTTCCATTTGATTTCAAACGGCGGCTTTTCTTTCCCTTACCTTTTTGGTGTTTGTGTGTGTATATATATATAAAGTCATGAATTAAAGATTTCCGGGAAGCTTACAATTAAACTTGGATAGTGCAACTTCCCGATACTTTTCTTAGAACATAAAAAAAAAAAAAAAAAATCATGTCCTTGTGTACTTTCACAAGTACACTTGCTCCAAATTTAATTTCATTCGAAATTTCATCTCATATGTATCAAGTACATATTATACACATTGTCCAAGCATTGTTTCCTTTTATTTTGATTGAAATAATAATAATAAGTTAATATGGCATACACATACATGCATAAGGAATGGCCATGTGTTATATTTTAAGAATATTTTATTTAAGTTATGCAAATTGTATTGTATATCAATTTAAGGAAACATGATTATTTAGTTATATCAATATAAAGTTTTCAATTGATATTAAAGCAATGCTATGTTGAGATGATGATGTCAATTAACTTTGGAATAGCCACAACATCTTAAGTTATTTTGATGATCACATTAAAGTTTATTAAATTAATATGCTCATAAAGTACATAGCTTAATTTGTAATTATTTTATAAAAATAATGACTTGGCCCTACAGGGAGGTTGTTATTTTTATGATTTAATTGGAATAAGATAACAAATTGATATTAAGAATGGATTTTATTCTAGGCCCTCGGGTGTGAATATTTTTTATTCTTGATATTTTATTTATTAGTCTTATTATTAAAGAATTAGTGAATTCTATGTATGATGCAACCTCTACCCACAGGAAGGTTAGAATTTACTATTAAATTGACATTGGTTAATTTAAATAAAGTATGTTTTTCATAGTATTAAAGTCTTTTCTTGGTTATTGCGGCTTTTCTTATCGCTTTTATTGATACATCTAGTATTCCAATGCTATCTAGTGATAATTTTGGTGATTGAAAAGAAAATATTCTCTTTGCATTGGGGTGTGTGGATTTGGATTTGACCCTATGTGTGGATGAACCACCCATCCCCACGGATTCAAGTGATGCACAGGAAAAGACTAATTATGAGCGGTGGGAGCGATCTAATCGCTTAAGTTTAATGCTCATAAAGTCTCGCATAAATAAGAGTATAAGGAGTTCAATCCACGAATGCTCTAAGGTAAAAGATTTCCTGAAGGCCATAGAAGAACAATTTGTTCATCTTGATAAGGCATTAGCCAAGCACCCTAATGAAAAAGCTTTCTGACAAGTCATTTGACTATTCTAAAGGTGTGCGCGAGCACATTATGGAAATGAGGGACAACTGTCTGCTCAATTAAAGTCCTTAGAGGTAGAGATTTCCGAGTCATTCTTGGTGCATTTCATTTTGAACTCTCTCCTCGCGAAATATGGTCCGTTTAAGATTTCTTATAACACATATAAGGAAAAATGGTCAATTAACGAATTATTGACCTTGTGTGTTCAAGAAGAATGGAGACTAAAACCGAAGAAACTCGAAAGTGCTCATTTGGTTTCTCAAGCTAAAGGAAATTTCAAGAAGGGTAAAAATATTCTAAAAGTGAAGAAACATGAACATATGCCTATAAAGCAAAATGGCAATAATAGTAAATGTTTCTTCGTAAGAAATGGGGACATGTTAAGAAAGATTGCCCTAAGTATCAAAAATGGCTCGTGAAGAAAGGTAAACTCATCTCTTTAGTGTGTCATGAATCTTTTTTTATTGAGACTCCTAATAATACATGATGGATTGATTCTGGTTCTACAATCCATATTGTGAATACCATGCGGGGCTTTTTGGACTTAAGAAAGCCGAAAGGAAATGAAGAAGGCATCTATTTAGGAAATCGGATGCGCTCTAAAGTTGAAGCTATGGGGACTTTTAGATTAATTTTAAAATCTAGATTTATTTTGGATTTGGAAAAAATTTTTTATGTTCCATCATTTTCTAGAAATTTGATTTCGGTTTCCAAACTATGTAGTATTGGCTATGGATTTTTGTTTAATGAAAACATTTTTAGTATTTTGAAAAATAAAATCTCTATTGGTGGTGGAACATTAATTGGTGGTTTATATAAAATTGATCTAAACCCCACTTTTGAGCTCAACTATTTATCGATGCATGTTAATACAGGTATTAAAAGGAGCAAAATTGATGAGAATTCCTCCACATTGTGGCATAGGAGATTAGGTCACATCTCCATTGAAAGAATTAAAAGATTGGTGAATGATGGAGTTTTAAATGCTCTTGATTTTACTGATTTTAGTACTTGTGTGGATTGCATAAAGGGAAAGCAAACTAACAAGACCACTTAAAAGTGCCACGAGGAGCTTAGAAATTTTAGAAATCATACACACCGACATATGTGGACCGTTTAATACTCCTTGCCTAAATGGTCGGAGATATTTTATCTCATTTATTGATGACCATTCTAGATTCATGTATTTTTATCTTTTACATGATAAGGCTGAAGCGACTTGATGCTTTTAAGACCTTTAAGGTTGAGGTAGAGAAACAAAAGGAAGAGACCATTAAGATTGTGAGGTTTGATAGAGGTGGAGAGTATTATGGTAGGTACACTGAAAAAGGACAAATGCTAGGTCCATTTGCAAAGTTCCTTTAAGGAGAGGGCATTATTGCACAATATACAATGCTTGGCACATCACAACAAAATGGTGTAGCTGAGAGAAGGAACCGTACTCTCATGGACATGGTTAGAAGCATGATTAGTAATTCTAATTTACCATTATCCTTATGGAGTGAAGCATTAAAGACTATTGTGTATATTCTAAACAGGGTTCCATCCAAGGCTATCTCTAAGACACCTTTTGAATTATGGAATGGATGGAAACCTAGTTTAAATCATACACATATATGGGGTTGTCTGTTGAGGTAAGGATTTATAATCCTCAATTAAAGAAATTAGACCCTAGAACAACCAATGGATATTTTATTGGTTATGCGAGTAAACTCTAAAGGATATAAGTTTTATTGTCCTTCTCATAGTACAAGAATAGTGAAGGCAAAAAATGCTAAATTTCTTGAGGATCTTAACCTTAGTGGGAGTGATTTTCCTCGAAGAATAAAATTTGAGGAAACATAAGATTCAACTATGTTGCATAAGGAT
The DNA here is from genome assembly GCA_963924115.1 of Dovyalis caffra. Taxonomy (NCBI): domain Eukaryota; kingdom Viridiplantae; phylum Streptophyta; class Magnoliopsida; order Malpighiales; family Salicaceae; genus Dovyalis; species Dovyalis caffra. The sequence goes on from CAWUPB010001184.1 coordinate 11,142,304, forward strand.
AAAAGGTAATTGGTTATTGTTCAAGAAAGTCAATTAGATAATGTTGAACAACAACCAATTCTCGAGCAACAAGTTCAAGAGCAACTAGTTCTTGATGAGCCAAACCCACATGAAGATGTTGAATTAAGAAGATCTTCAAGAGTAAGGAGACCAGACAATTTCTAATGACTATGTTGTATACCTTCAAGAGTCTAACTTTGATGTTGGACTTAAGAATGATCCAAACTCGTTTTCACGAAGCCATGAATGGAGAAAACTCTAATTTATGGTATAATGCCATGAAAGAAAAAATAGAGTCAATGCATAAAAATCAAGTTTGGGACCTCGTCGAATTACCAAAAGGATCCGTAGCCGTTGGTTGCAAATGGGTTTATAAAACCAAGAGAGATTCTTCGGTAATATCGAACGATATAAAGCTAGACTTGTGGCTAAGGGTTATACCCAAAAGGAAGGCATAGACTATCATGAGACCTTTTCTCCGGTCTCCAAAAAGGATTCATTTAGAATAATAATGGCATTAGTAGCTCATTTCAATTTGGAGCCATATCGGATGGATGTGAAAACAACATTTTTAAATGAAAATTTGGATGAAGAGGTATACATGAATCGGCCTGAAGGTTTTTATGATGATACAAATAGCCACTTGGTTTGTAAGTTAAAAAGATCTATATATGGGCTAAAGCAAGCCTCCCGACAGTGGTATATCAAGTTTCACAATGTTATTACCTCGTATGGTTTTATTGAGAACATTGTTGATCAATGCATATGCCTTAAAGTTAGTGGGAGCAAATATATTTTTCTTGTCCTATATGTAGATGATATTTTGCTTGCATATAATGACTTGGGTTTGCTTCATGAGACTAAGCAATTTCTTTCTCAAAACTTTGATATGAAGGATTTAGGTGAAGCCTCTTATGTCATTGGCATAGAGATTCACGAGAGATAGATCTCAAAAATTATTAGAAGCTGTCTCAAAAGGCCTACATTGAAAAAGTCTTGGAAAGATTCGGGATGTCAAATTGTGCATCTTCGGTAGCACCCATTGTCAAAGGGGATAAATTCAATCCGAATCAATGTCCATAAAATGCATTAGAAAAGGAGCGAGATGAGTAACATTCCTTATGCATCTGCAGGTAGGGAGTTTGATGTATGCACGAGTTTGTACAAGACTCGACTTGGCATTTGCGGTAGGAATGCTAGGTAGGTTCCAAAGCAATCTTGGAATGGACCATTGGAAAGTCGCTAAAAAAGTCATGAGATATCTACAAGGAACCAAGAATTATAGATCGACTTACGAGCATACTAATCACCTTGAGGTGGTTGGTTATTCGATTCAGATTTTGCTTGTTGTATAGACACAAGAAAGTCTACTTCAGGATACATTTTTCTTCTCTTGGAGGAGTCGTATCTTGGAGAAGCACTAAGCAAACTATTATTGCTTCGTCTACTATGGAAGCAGAATTCATTGCATGCTATGAAACAACGACACAGAGCTATTTGGTTAAGAAACTTCATTTCGGTCTACAAATTATCGATTCCATATCAAGACCGGTAAAGATTTACTCGTGACAATTCGGCTACGGTTTTCTTCTCTAAGAATAATAAAAGTGGAAGCCGAAACAAGCATATCGACATAAAGTATCTCATTGTGAGAGAGAAAGTGAAGGAACATGAAGTGCTCATTGAGCATATTAGCACTGATCTAATGATTGCAGATCCTATGACTAAAGCACTATCGGTAAAATAGTATAGAGATCATGTGGATCGTATGGGTCTAACTAACCCATTTATTGTTTGACTTCATTTTCTTTTATTGATTGTCTAGACATTTTTTAAGTTGTTCTTAGAGATTGATGTGATTTTTGTGCACAATAAAGTATTAATTTTGATATATAAAGTTGGACTCGAATGACTTATTGGAAGTTCATTCATAAAGTTTATTGCTCATTAAGTGCTTGTTTTAAGGATGTAATATATTGTAATACATGGAAGGGAATGCTTAGTTATAAAGCATGACCGCTATGATTCATATATTACATTCTTAATCTAAGTATGAGTGTTTCCACTAACTAATCATTATGGACTCTATAAAGAAAATGTCATTTTTAGGCAGTGTCATATAGGCCAAGTGAGAGAATGTAAGAAATATTCTATAATGTGGCCCATATGTCATGTTTGTTTTAAATCTATAAATGACTATTTAAAGACTTAGAGCCCAATGGACTTTAGTAGTGGGCTAGAGCACATCCATGATGGATGGAAGTGCAAAATTAGGTTAAAGAAAGAGTCCCCGGTCTAACCATATAAATAATAAGTAAAGCCTCGTGTTTTCCATCAACACATAAAACCTTAAAGTATTGGCATAGACTAGAAGGCTCTCTCCCTAGGCGGCTCCAGTTTTCTTTCAAGCAATATCTTGAGCATTTAATCAATCATGATAGGAGGTATGTATCCTATTAATTTTCGTTGCGCTTATATGCATAGGCATATTTAATTATTCTATCGGAAAAGGGATATTACCTAGAGAATCCGAGAAATGCATCCGGGTGGAAATTGCTTGCTTAGAAAAGTAAACACTTAAGAATTAGCAATCAAATGCTAATTGAGATTGATGGGGAATAGATAAGAAATTATGAGCTTTGAACAAATGCATTTGCCACAAGTATAGAGATTGCATTGGTTCGGAGCAAATTTTAATGCAAAAACTGCTCACATGAAATTTATTCACTACTAATCTGCTATTCATTGAAGTTTGCATTTTTGCTGGGATGACCGAATGAGAAACGGCGAGCTGTAGCAGTGAGATGCGGTTATGTGTTTTTTTCTTAAAGAATGGGTTAATGGGCTCTCACGGGCTAAGATGAGGTTTGTGTAGCTGGGCAGAACCGATTGGTTTTGAGACTAATATCAAGCTAAAGTTGAGGTGACACGAGAGCCATACGTTTGTTATTAATCAGGCTATGTTGGCTGAGTTTCAAATAAACTAGTTCCAGAAGGGCTTTAATTTAAAATCATATTCTTGGTGCCATGTTCTGGCTTTCATGGTTCAGATGGAATTTATGCGAGACAACTCTGACGCATCTTCTCTGCTTGGCTGATAACTTTTACAGTAGATTTGCCTGAAAGTTTAAAGCTTATTGTTTTCTTTTTCTATTAAACTCTTTCCGCGAACTGATGCTTCCATGATTGTGTCCCTTGCTGTTGATTTTGAACAAGTTTCTCATGTTAGGATCAATTACCCAAGCAATCACTGGTAGGCCTATACTGCCAGACGCAGCTGTTCATGCGGTTGTTGAGGAGCATGTAAGTGTGATAGCTAACACGCCTCCCTCCTTTGAACACTTTCATAAACACACGCAGATCTCAATGCTTTTGTGGAAGTGGAAAACATCGGACAATTCATGTTCACACAGATACAATTTGCCAATCACTTTTTATTTTATTTTATTAAAAGTGTTTTCTGGAACAAATAAGTTTTAATCTGAACACTTGTGTTCCCATATAGTTAAATTAAGTGATGTTAAATTTGTTACGGTGTAGCTTAACGAGAAAAATATTTTGTTCCGAACTTGCACACTTGATATTAAAAAAAAAAACTAAAAGAAATGGTGTTATAACTATTCATTCAGAGTAGCTACACACTCAAAATCCCTATTCATATATTTGTTTTTTGCATCTTGGTCCTCATTCTTTAAGAGATAAATTAATTAGTCCCTTTGGTTTTCTTATTTTTCTTTTTTTAGAGGGCTGGGCTAGTTTTTTTTTTTTTTTTGGGCTGGCCTCGTTTTTTTTTTTTTTTTTTTATATGAATAATCGAAAACCTACAAAAGTGCATGACCACGCTAAATTATCAAATACCTCACAGAATTATAGCTACATTTCTTTCTTTTTTCCAAAAAAAAATAGTGTATTTAAAGTTAATAAGATCAGCAAAGCATTCAGTAAATTCAAACCATGATAAAAACGTATCTTAAAAAATTCATGGATGATTTTATTAAACAAAATTTTGCTGCATTTCTTATGATACAGATGAAAGTATGCAAGTTCGAGTTGGTCATCTTGACTTTTTTTTTCTTTTTTAGAGGGCTGGGTGTCATTCATTTTTTTTTTTTCCGATTTGGACTCTTCTTCTTCTTCTTTTTTTTTTTTCTAGGCTGGCCTCCACTTTTTTTTTCTTTTCTTAAAGAGCTGGGTTGTCATTTATTATAGCAATATCATTTTTTTCCCTTTTAACGGCTGGCCTTCTCCTTTTTTTTCTTTTTTTAAGGAAAAAATTAATAATTAGTTAAAAAATTCAAAGTTTTTATATATATTTATATATAAAAAATTATCAAAACCAATTTTATAGTAGTTTTTATTTAAATCTATTAACTCGATATATTCCATGCAATTTAAATGAGTTGTTTTTATATATTTATTTATTTATTTATTTTATATACTCTAATTCCGCTAAGTAATATATATATATAATTAGAATTTATCAAAATCAATTTTGTAATATTTTTTATTTAAATCTATTCACTTCTATATATTCCATGTAATTCAAGTGGATTTTTCATGTATTTTTTTATTTATTTTATACACTTTGAGTCTCGCTAAGAAATATATATAGTTTTGTAATATATAAATTCTAATGAGTGGGAGAGAGAGAGTTAAAAGTGTATTTTAAATAATTTGACTTAATTTTTTTAAAACGATAATCAGTAATTAGTTAAAAAAATAATAATTAGTTAAAAAATTCACAAGTTTTATTTGATTATATATATATATATCAAAATTCATCGAAACTAAATTTACATTAGTTTTTATTTAAATCTATTTACTTCGATATATTCCATGCGATTTAGGTGGATTTTTTTATATTTATTTATTTATTTATTTTATATACTTTAAATATGTCATGTATGATATATATAGTTTTGTTAGAAATTAATTATATCTTCACACATAACATCAATTATTTTTTATTTATTTTTTCATATTTTAAAATTTATATTTTTAAATAAAATAATTTAATTAGTGTTTTGATACGACCTCTTAATTATTCAAATAAAATATTTTTATACTAATATTATAAATTATTTTATTAATGAATATACATAGATAAAATAAGTTTGCTTAATATATAGATTCGATTTATATTAATCTTTAAAAACAAAACATCTACTCACCGAGTCTGCTGAGTTGGTCCTTCACGAGTACTATTGTTGTAGCATCCTTCATAGTCCCATTCCTGTGGCTTTTTTTCCCCTGTTGGCATCCATTTTTTAAATTTCTTTTTAACGGGTTGGACTTTTGAAATTTAGTTTGTCATTTCTTTCTTAATTTGTTAATAAATTTGTTTTTATATATATATATGACTTTTGAAATAAAATGTTGGAACATGATTGTTTCATTTTTTAAGATATATTATTATAATTTATATGATTGATTATTTTTATGATTTTTATGTTAAAATGTCGTTATTGCTTATATAAATTCTAATGAGAGAGAGAAGAGTTAAAAGTGTGTTTTAAATAATTTAACTTTATTTTTTAAAAAAAATAATTAGTTAAAAAATTAATTTGACTTGGTTTTTTTTTCAAAAAATTAATAATTAGTTAAAAAAATTCATAATTTTATTTGGTTATATATATATATATATATATATATATATATATCAGAATTTATCGAAACCAATTTTATAGTAGTTTTTATTTAGATATATTCACTTTGACATATTCCATATAATTTAAATGGGTTTATTTTATATTTTTTATTTAGTTTATATACTTTGAGTCCGTTAAGTATGATATATATATATATATATATATATATATATATATATATATATATACCAACTAGGGGCGACCTCGCTCTTTTTTTTTCTTATAATTTATTTTATATTTTTAAAATCTGGATTCCAATCTCATGATAGAATAAAAAAAAAGTTGGCTAATTATTTTAAATCTTGATGTATTTTAGAATTGGATCATCAAGAGGTAAAATAAAACCCTTAAAAGAATATATATATTGTCATAGCATAACTGGATCTCCAACATGTGTTGTACAAGTTAAGCGATCATATATAATTGGTCCCTTCACCGAGAAAGAAAATATATGTATTATTGGTCCATTTAATGTCCATGAACTAATATTAATTATATCTTTGACATTGATATTAACATACATATCAGATTATTTTATTCTTATTGTTAAAATTTATTTCTTCAATTATTTGTTTCTTATTAAATTTCTCATTAAACTAATTCTTTAATTTTTTTGATATAATTTTATTTGTTAATAAATTTGGTTTTTTAATATATGAATTTTGGAATAAAATTTTAGAAAGTCAATGTTTTATTTTTTAAAATATATTATTATACAATAAATTATTTTTATATTTTTAAATGAGTGTTTTACTTTTATATATATATATATATATATATATATATATATATATATATATATATATAGAGAGAGAGAGAGAGAGAGAGAGAGAGAGAGAGAGAGAGAGAGAGAGAGAGAGCTAAAAGTATGTTTTAGATAGTTTTAACTCAATTTTGTTTTTAAATAATAATAAGTTCAAAAATTCATAAGTTTTATTTCCTTTTATATATATATTTATTTAGAATTTATCGAACCAATTTTGTTGTAGTTTTTACTTTAAGCTATTGACTTCAATGTATTTATACAATTTAGGTGATATTTTTTCTATTTATTCTATATACTCGAATCGATATATATATATATATATATATGTCATTAGTTTCGTTTGAAATTAACTATATATAGATTTGATTTATATTAATCATAAAAAATAAAACTTTCTATTTGCATTACACCATAAGAATTGTTAATCCTACGTGTGTAACGGTTGTACCGCTCGCAAAGATAACGACGGTATCCAACTAGTAATTACTATATTTTATTCCTTTTTCTCTCAATCATTAAAGTGTCATTTGCTTACTAAAAATAAGAGGTTCGAAATGAAATATAAGAAATCGAAATAAAAATTAAAAAATCAAAATAACATTTACTATTTCATCCATTATTCAAAAGAATAATATGAAATCAAAAGAAAATTTTAAAAATTTAATATCCGATTTTTAAAATGAATAAAAATAATAATTAAAAAAATAATTTTATTAATTATAATAGTAATAAAAATAATAGAAGTGATTATGGTGGTGGAGGAGAAGGAGGAAGTGATAGTAATGATAGTAATTAATAATAGTATAATAATAATAATAACAACAATAGAATATTTTAAAAAAATGGAAACTACCACAAGGTGATGATGAAATAAGAACGATGGTGGTATAACAAAAAATAATAATAGTGGTAGAAGAGTGGTGGTATAATAATATTGATAATAATGATAATTAAAGAAAGTTCAAAATAATAGTAATAATAATAGTAGTAGTGGTGGTAATGATAGTGGTAAAAATAATTGATGTATAATAAATAAAAATAATATATTATTATTTTGAAGAATTTTTTTTCATTTTTTTTTATCTCCTAGTTGTGAATGAAATTATATTTAATTTGTATTCTTATTTCTACTTCATTTTTTTTTAACCAAACGCTTACGTAATGAGAATAAAACTTCAATTTTCATTCTTATTGTTTCATTTCTTGTTACCAAAAAACAATTATGTGCAAAAGTAATTATCATTAAGAAAAAGATAAGGAAGAGCTACCGTAGAGACAAAGGACATCACCGGGTATGTCAAAAATTCTAAATGATTCTAGTTTTCTCGTCTCCAATTATATTGGTGTTAACTTTTCTCAACCTATATTTTTCTCGTTTTTCAAGAACCGACTAACTTTTGAATAACTAATATTTAAGGAATTGATAAATCAAAGCAAAAAATAAAAAAAGTATCTTTTATGAAGTAAGAAAAGGTCGTGGTTGTCGTTTAATAGGTATTTTACCTTTGTATGTCCACAATAATGGCTTTGTTATTTGGAGTTAACCTCCAATGCTATTTTAACCGAGTGATCTCATTCTTGAATTATCCAATGTACATTTTGGATGCCATTTGAGGAAGAAAATCCTATTATCCAGCCACATATGTGCTAAGAGTTGGTAGATTGGAAATATGTCTTTTTCCCATGGATATTTTTATTTTATTTTACTTTGTGGTTCTTGTTAGTTATTTGTATTTTACTTCGCAGCCAAGACAATTTGCTAGCACATTCTCGTGCTTAATAGAGTTATTTCCAAGGATTAATCAATTATTCCTTGTTGCGGTTTATTAGATTTATTATTTTTTGAAAACTTGTTGCTCTATGGTGATTTGTTTAAGATGTCATTCATGTTGAGATGATTTATAGTAAAATAATTGCAAAGAGTGTGAGCTTATTCTTCCCATTGCTAATTGATTCCGATAGGGGTAGATTTGTTAATTACATGTCGTGCCTGTTTTATCCTCGGCTTAGCCATAAGGCTTTTTTTTTTCCCTTTCTTTTTCCCTCACGAATGAGCCTCGAGACTTTTACATTGCTCTTAAACAAAGTATGTGGTCAGGCTGCTATGCAATGACAAAGTATGTGGCTTTTAAAAGGGTGGCATTTATGTTTTCCTTTCTAATGCTATTTTTTTAATAAGAGATGTGGTACATTCCAATTTGATCATGTTTATTGTGCCAATTTTTTTAATTGATTAGGCAGATTGAATTTTCTTATGTAATTTAAATTCTCTACTTTAATTTAAATTATCTATTTTTTATGTGATTTAAGTTACCTCGCTTTCTTTATTGAATTTAGATATTTTATTTTTATAAGGATGCATACTTATGTTAGAAGTTTATTTTATCGGTCCATATTTAATTTAAACAAAATTAACTATCCATATTAAAATTGGACTGGATTTGTTATCCTTATTTGTTTAGGATTTAGGTTTTCTAATGAGATTAGACCAAAATTTTGTAGTCTTTATTAGACAAGTTTTCTTTTGTTTAATCCAAATTTTTTAGAATTATTTAAGGCATCTTATGAAGTATAAAGAAACAATTTTTATTGAGTAATAATGTTCTTGAAAAGTTTCTCTTAAATTATCTTGTGTAGAAACTCTAGGAATAAGATCATGTTAAGTGTGGATATGGACTTTATTTCGATTACCATTAGCTAGCAGGATGTCTATTTAATTCTTGACAAAGTTGATACCTAGAGAATTCTAGCTTGGTACGTTGATGAACTAGATGTTTAGCCAATTTGAAGACTCCGTACTTCACATACTTGGTCACATTTATAATAGATATGTGATTCCGATCGGTACCCGCCATGATCTTTCCTTTTATTTTTGGGATATGATCTAACAATTTTGAGGTGATCTTGAGTATTTAAACATCATGTCTCCCATGTGAGGAAAGTAGGTCGGATTTAGCCCGACCTAAGGCGTACAGAAAAGAGTAGGCTTGCCTAATGGGTCAAAACCCCACAGAGTCCAATAGCCCAAAGTTTAGCTATTTTCCTAGGTAAATTAGTCCCGATTTTTTAATTTTTTTTGATAATAATTCATTCTTTTACTTTCATGCATAATATAGATTTAATTTCTTTGAATTGTTGATTTATTTATTTGTTCATTTAATTGAAATTTTTAATCATTTAAGTTTTATGTTATGAATTAGAATAAATAATTAATCGATAAACAAATCATCAAGTCTCCTAATTTTTAGAGAATGATGGCGATTCCTCACCAATAATCAAATAAAAAAATAAAAAAATAAAAAAATAGACATAAAAGAAAAAGAAAGAAAAAATAATAGACAAGAAAATCATTAAAAAATGGACAAAAAATTATTAATAAGAAAATAAGAAAAAAAAAGGATAGTAAGAGATCTCTAGGTAGAAAAAAATGAAAGGTAAAAATAAATAAATAAATAAATAACATGTTAAGAAAAAACTAACGAAATCTCTTATTTAATATGAATTGTTGTTAGCAAAAAAATTACTTCAGTAATTAGGTTGTTGTCCGACATACCAAGCTATGTCGGGACTTAAACCGAATTCGATGTTAAACCGACGTGTCTCCTAAAGAAGGATTCTAACAATCAATTCCATAAGATACCACAAACTAGGAGTTCGAATTGAAAATAATTTAGCACAAAAAAAAAACCTTAGGAGATGAATTTTAGGACTAAGTTAGACATGATACATTTCTTAAGAAATGAAGGTTTTTGTGATTGATATCTTTCCAAAAGCGTAATCAACTCATTCTCCTATAATCTCCGTACTAGTACCTATTTTAGGTTTTTAGTTTCTTTAATACTAAGTGGCGACTCCCAAAATTAATAAATAACTCACATCCCCAAAACACCAAAATTTTCAACAAACAAATCTTAAAGAATAAATAAAACAAAAATTTGGGAGTCCTATTGGAAGTCGACTAGTGACATTCGACCATAGGATCATGTGTCGTTCGCTAGACAAGTTTCGATCACATGTTCACATACGAAAACCTTGTTATGACTTCCTCTTCCTTTAAATTATAAAGTTTAGTGGACTTCTCGCAACATCACGGGTAGTGCACCACCCATGTCATTGCAATCCGAACATTTCATCGGACAATTCAATCGATATGAGCAATCGGTGGCATATATAAAAGGTAAGGACGTAATCAATGCGCTAATGACTTCCACTTACTAGGAATTCCTCGTTGAAGACCAACAATTGTAATGATCTATCTCCATCACAATGAAATTTCAAAGGTTACCGAGGCCTATCGGCTAAGGCTATGGCTATATAGACTTGTTGAATAAATCAGTGTAGTATGCGTGCGACTCAAAATATCTAAAGGTATCATAGACTCGTTATTGCCTCAAACTTCCTTGGCTTGAAGGCCATAATCTCAAAAACTAAAATGATAATAACCTAATATATGAATTTCTTAATGTCAATAATTATTTTATATCTCAATAAGAAAACAATATCATAAATAAATGAAAGTGGAATCATACATACACACGCACACACACACACACATATGAAGGATCGATCAAGGTTAGATTAAAAAAAAAGACATAAATCTAGCAAGCAACTAGCAAAGAATTACATATAAAAACAAATAGAAGCAAAGAATATTAGAGCTAAGACATATCTACCCCTTGCTTAACCAAACAACAAAATACTTCATTACCAAAGAGCTTATAGCTCGGTGGTAGTGGTCTCGTGCAACAAAAGGTCATGAGTTTAAATTTTAATAAACTAGTTCTATTAGAAGCCTTGGGTGTGTGAGTTAAAAAAAAACATAATAAACTATTTCATTAGGACATACCTTCCACGGTATTTATAGCAATAATGTATCATATATTCTCCAACATTTTACAATTTGAGATAACAATGTGTTAAACATTGTACCAAAGAGCTTATAGCCCGAGTGGTAGTGGTCTCTTGCAACAAAAAGGTCACATGTTCAAATCCTAGTATAATCCCGTCGAAGATATGAATATGTATTGATATTAATTTCTATTCGTGCATTAATGTTTTTAATCTACCAATACCAATCTCGTCAAAGACAAGTGCAATGAGAATCTGGAAAGGCCAATTAGATTACAAACTTATGAACTTTTGGTGTGAAAATGGCATGAACCTATCCTTAATAGTACTAACTACTATAACTCGCTTGAATATTTGATTTTCACATATTAGTAGTTGAATACGTTTATTCATTATCCACCATATTTCTCTCCTTGGTAAATGTCTTCTTAGTTTTTGTTAATTACATTATGTTTTGTTTTGTTTTATTTTTGTTTTTTTATTTTTTGTTTTGATGAAATTCAACTAACAAAAACAAATCAATTATCAAAGCAACAATAAAAAGATATAAAGATAAAGAGAGGCTAAGAGGATCATTTAGCTTAGAGAGTTACTTGAACCTTCTCCACTTTTTTTTGGTACACCTACTTAGTTTGCTAACTAAGAACTGAAATTGAAAGTATGTCTATCTCTTGATGGGTTCCTAAAAGTTTGGAATGTGATTGGCTTGTGGGTATACCTTTTACATAGAAAGAGTGTTGGGCCAAATGTAGCCCCAATTGTTTTCTCATATGTTTGTATTTTATCTTAGATAGTGTTTTAGGATCTCTCTATTCTTATTCGTTTTTGGTGAAATTGAACTACTTAGTTTGATAATACTCCAAAATCAAGACACAAAATGGTTGTCCAAAATAAATTTTGCTAGGGTTGTGATCATATTGATCATAATAATCCTTTGTTTCTACATGTACTATGTTTTCCCTTCTCTGTCTTTACATGTCTATGAAGGTTAACTGATCATTAAAGAAATGTGATTTAATTTTCTAAGAAATGGAATGAATTTTTTCCTTTTTCATAATTTGATGTAATGAAAACTAATCTTAATCTTTTTCTCTATATTTCTTCAATAAGATAAACTTCAACTAAGAATACTACACTCGAAAAATCATCCGAGAGGAAAAGAATTGGATTTGTACACGAGAAGACATAGAGGAAGAAGGAATGCCTAAAGTTTTTTTTTTTTGAATAAATTTTACTTTGTTATTAAGCATAAATTCACCTATAGATTGATGATAAAAAGCCAAGAATTGGATCGACTGCAAAGCTAGTTGCCCACTTACCAATTCGAAAGTAAAACATAAAATAAAATGGATTGCTAAGGATCTTGAACAACTCACACATCACATCTCACTCAATAGGAAGCCTCGGCTATGAGACTAGTATAATACAAAATATAAAGCACCCAACACCAAGGATCCTAAGCAATACTTCTCATACGCAAATTATGAAATCGATAGTGGGTAAGCCGAAGTTTGTGCCAACAAGCAAGAAGTTAAACCATAATTTCTAACTCAACATTCACAACTGATTCGAAACAAACCCACATCACTATATTAAGGCCTTCGAAGTTGGACAATTTATGAAAATATCCACCATAAAGTAGTAGCAAGTGTCTATGCACTCTTCAATGAAGTAAAACCACTTGCGTCGCCAATATGGATTGATGTATAAAATCACTACAATTGTCAACACCATAATTACGTAACATATCATGAAGCTCACATAGAAAACATCTATATCTATGACATCATCATTTTTTTCTTCATCATTAGGCATAGACTTTGATGGTGATTCTTCTTTAGTGTAATTAGTTTACAATGAAGGTCCACACAGAAAAGGATTTCCTTCATAATCGTTTTCATCAAAAGTCCCAAACTGATTTTTCCTCTCCGGATTTGTGCCTAACAAGTTATTGTATGCCATACCGAAAACTACTAGAGTGGTGATTGCGGTAAGTTGTGGAGGGATGATTCCAATCAAGTCGTTATGAGAAAGATCCAAGCTCTCAATTTGATTCGGTTTTGAGAATGTTACGGACAGAGATCCGGTGAAATTATTATGCGACGGATTTAGTGCACGTAACCCATCTAATTTTCCCAATTCTAATGGGATGTCTTCACTAAATGTATTGCAAGAAAGATCCATTCCCGACATGAAATTAAGAATATCAACTTTGTAATTGTAGGAATATGTCTTTGTTGTGAACTCTAAAACTTCATCGACATTGATTATAGGATTTAAATTTCCATCATAATAGGAATCTATAATTGGTAAACCCATGGATACGAAATTTGACTTGTCAAAGAATAGATCTACAAAAGGTAACCTATAAACATATTCTTTTTCACTGATTGCCTTGAAAGTTAAATTGTCGGAACAAGGGGTAAAGAACCAAAAAGTTTATTTTTTGAAACATCCAAAATGCTTAGTTATTCTAACATGCATACTTGAATAGGTAATTCACCATTAAAAGCATTAGCGTTTAGAACAAGAACACTCAATCCTAAAACATTGCCGATCGAATTTGGAATTGGGCCAGTAAAGTTATTATTTGAGAGATCTAATTTCACCAAGGTGGAGATGTTAAAAAGTGAAGAGGTTAAGGGGCCACTCAATTGGTTTTTGGATAGATGGATATGGGTTATTTGAGATGGGTTAAAACAAGATGGTCTAGAACTAGTGAGATTATTCTTAGACAAGTCAAAATACTCAAGCATGTTGAGCTTGCAAAAATCTCTTGGAATTAGACCACTTAAAATGATTTTTGGACAAATCAATCACCGGGAGATTTGACATATTGCCTATCCATTTCGAAGCATGCCTAAAAAATGATTGTTATTGATATCCGAGTGCTTCCAAAGATAACCCATTGATAGATAAAATATCTCATACCTCTCCTCTAAGATTGTTTCCATTTAGGTAGAGTTCTTGAAACTAGATAAGTTAAAAATTGAGGGAGATATGTGCCCTTCCAAGTTGTTGTTTGATAATTTTAGAAAGGATAATGAGGTCAATTGCTTCGATTTATTGTAAACAATGCATTGTTGGATAAGTCTAGAGAATCTAGAGTGCTCATATTTGCAAAACAAGTAGGAGTACCTCTTTCAAGTCTATTTTTAGCCATGATTAAAACCCTCAAATTTGGAAATGTCGAACATATATTTGTCGGAATTTGACCATATATGCTTGTTGTTTGCTATATCTATGGATCGAAGGTGAGGATTTAGATGGTATCAAAATTGCAAAGTACCTCTAAAGAAATTGTCTCTCGGTAATAGAGTTTCTAATCTTGTATTGTTCTCAAACAACCAAGATGGGAACACTCCTCCGATTTGTTGTGGGAGGGATTAAGAACTTTTAAGTCATACTGGTTATGGAGGAAGTTGGGAATTTCTACTAATTTTGATATGTAATTCGCGAAGCGAAGAACATTAGTTGGAACTTTGGAATAATACTGCGAAAGAAAGGTTCAACTATTGCTTTGTTGTCATCACATGAAAGGAAAATGAGGTTCGAATGGTTCACAAATGACTTAAAATAAGATCGGGACTTCAAAGCCATTTTTTAAAAGGTCAAGGTATTTAAGGGAAGTGAGATTGGCAAGAGCATTAAAGCCAATATTACCGACCAATTGATTGTAAGAAACATCCAACGAGTTGTAGAGATGGCAAGTTTCTCAAACAAGATGGGAGTAAGCCTTTTAGTTTGTTAGAAGATAGATGTAGTTGTTGGAGGTTCTTCGACTCACACCGACTCGTATAATAGATATTCATGTTCATATCGGATAATGGTTATGAAGCACTATTATCCAATAGTTGTTCATCTAAGAAAATGTAAAAATATCATATTGTAACTACCTTGAGCGGGAAGGGTGCCATTGAGGTCACATCCTTTCAAAGATAAAACTTTAAGAGCGAGAAAATGCTCCCATGTGCGGGAGAAAGTTTGTTGGGAGAAAAGAATCATCTAGTGAAAGTTCTTCAAGGTCTGGTCGAATTATGGAACCTCGTTGAAAAGATAATGATAAATCCAATAATGAAAATGATAATAACGTTGAAACATCATTGTTTTATTGCAATAAAATCTCTCGGTGACAATAAATTTAGATGAAATATAAAGAGAATTTTGTTTGATTGGTTATTTGAAAATTAAAATTTTCAATAATGAATTTGTACTCGATCTTGAGTGACCTATTCCATAATGAATTTTCAATAATTATGAAATCTACTTTGTTCGAGCGGGATGCCATTAAGCTCACATCCATGCGAAACAACATTATAACTAAGAGCGAGGCAATCCTCCTATACCTTGGAGAAAACTTGTGGGGAGAGAATTCGAATCGGACAATAAAGTTACAAGAAACATAAGGGAAATTTGTTTGACGGAGTTATTGAAAAAATTAAAATTATTTCCGTTTTATATTTATAACAAAATTATAAATGGACGGTGGGGAAATTTAGAGGTTTTCGATAATTCTTTTAATTAATCAATTATCCTTTTCTTATAATCGAAATTTTCTTCCTTAAAACTAAAACAAAATTTTGTCACTAACAACTTGAAAATCCTTTTAGAGATCAAACTAAACTTACATTGTGTTTTTATTTAATTATGTTTAAAATTCTATAGGATCAAGTATGAATGATCCTACTACTTCCATAAAAAGTAAATAAATAAACTGCCATACCTAATTTAAATTACAATCAATAAGAACTAAATCTTAAATCTTTTTGAACAAGAGTCTTCTTTTTGGCGACAGTTTCTTTACATTGATACATAATGAATTATGCATCATAAAACATCTTTCTTAAAAAAAATGAAATTAAGGGCATAATTGAACGAAATCAGAGAGTGCAATTGTCAAAAAATTTGAAAGTTCCAGGACTGAGTTGATAAATTACCAAAACAAAATAAATACAAAAACAAAATGCTCGAGATAGTGAACGTATTGTTCACTATCTCCCCTTTTTGCAAATCCAGAACCTCACTGATCCACCTAGTCACCACGATTCCAGCCATTATCATCCAATAGCATCTTCAAACTCAATTGCTTCCTCCTCCACAAGCTAGATCACACAACCATCAAGACACTCAGAGTGTCTTCATCCTAACCTAGCCTCAAGATCGCCAACGCCAGGCATTACTTCATGGCAGCCACCCGAACACATGCCATCCTTATGAATCCCATAGCTCTTTTAAACAACAACTACCCTCATCTTCGCCTCTACTTCTTTCTCCCTCGCACTGCCAAGAACCCTTCTGTCACAGCCTCAAACCCCTAATAAACACAACCACACCCACACCCATACCCACAGACCCTTGCCTCTCCATTAATGATCAAAGTCACCACCTCTATCCTTCACCATGACACGAGATAAATAACCCTGCGGCCATCCTCACTCGTGCAAAACTTAACAGTAGTAGTGGTAGTAGCCCTATTGTCCCTCCCCACAGCCATCTGACCTCCACAGCCAAGCTCTCACCTTCAACGAACTAGCCTCCCTTAACTGCGATACCCTGCTCCCAAAAACAGTTTCATCCTCCTCACCAAAAACCACCTATGCCGACCAGGTTAGCTCATCTAACCATTCCCCCACAGTCACTGTAGTTGTTCTAGCCATCAGGCCATTCTCGCCCAAAACCATTATTCGAGCCTCTCTCTCAGGAAAAAACGCAAACACCTAGCCAACATATTACCCCTCACCGAAAAACCACCTACGCCAAACCCATTTTCCTTCACCAAGCCCTCCTACTGCCATTGAAATCCATCATTTTCTTCTCCACACAGACACTCACCAAAGACCCTACCAAAATCAAGCCAACCGACACCCTATACTTTGTTTCTGGATTTAAAAAAAAATAAAGGAAACATAGCGATTCCCCAACTGTCTATCCATTCGTTCAAAGCTTGATTTCTATCTCCCATCGTTAGTCAAGTTTGCCAAGTACCATGTTCATCCTTTCCCTATTACCTTATTTAAATTGTTTCTTCATTTGGTTCTGGGATATTCTGGAAAATGTAACTGTCATCATGTGGTGAATAGAAGTTTGAAACACGACTCACTTTGGTTTTGGTTAGCTGGCAACGGTATAAGCTTTGGTGATGGGTGTTAAGTTTCAGTTCGTTTTGTGATGAAAATGTAACAATTGGTGTAAAGGTTAGCGATATAGATACTGGGGATTAGGAGTTGAGGAAGAAGAGAAGGCTTAGGGCTTCAGGTTGAGAGGAAGGAGATGAGGCAGAGAGATTAGATTCGCAGGCTAGAAAGATTAAAGAGGAGGGAATCTTAAGGTTCTTCGAGTAAAGGTGGAGGAAGAAGTCTATTTGCTGGGAGGAAGATAGAAAGATGGAGAGAAGATGAGACTGGGTTCGAAGGAGAAGGAGAGTGAGAAGAATGAAAATTGTTGTTTTAATCCAGAGAGAAATAGGAATGGGTGAGGGAAACTGTTTCGGTAGAATTGTTTTGTTATGCGTCTCATTAATCGGCAAAAAGGAAAGGCTAGGCTTGGTCAAGCCCAACCTGCACGATAGGGCCTGGGCTGATCTCAGCCCAGACCAGGCCCAAAAACAGAGCAGATGAGAGGGTGGCCAGCTTAGTGGGTTAGCATAATGGGCCAAGGGCCCACTGACCCTAAAAAGCCTGATGCCCAAATTTTAGCCTTTTTTTTTATAGATAAATTGACCCTAAATTTCTTTGGATGCATTATTATTTTTTTTGCTTAATTTAGATTTAATGTTTTGAATTTCCTTAAATTTGTTTATTTAATGTTTAATTTTAGAATTTATTTCAATAATTAAATTAGATAACTAATAGGTTGATGAATTATCGAGTCTCCTAATTTTTAGGGATCGATGATGATTCCCAATCGACAAAAAAAAATGCTAAGGAAAAGAAAAAAGAAAAATAAGGGAATGCTAAAAAAAAAATGATAAAAAAAGTAAAAAGTAAAAATATAAAAAAAAATTAGGTGGAAAATCAACAAAGTCTCTTATTTAATAGGGATCGATCTTAGTCTAAATTAATCATGATTTAATAATTAGGTTGTTCTTCGACATATTGGTTATGTCGAGATTTTAATTCAATCCGATTTGAATTGACGAGGTGCTCGACGGAGGGATTCGATGATTGGTTTCATATGATGTCGGAAAAAAATAAAAAATTTAGTTTGACATAGGAAATAAAACTTGAAATTTTGACTAGGATTAATTTTGGCAAAAATAAAAATTTTTAGGCAATAAACTTTAAGACTAAGCTCGATATGGTGTCATTATTAGGAAGTGATGCTCTTGGATGATTGATATCTTCCTAAAAATATAACTAACTCCTTATTTTTGGACCTCTAAACCGAGTGCCCATTTTAGGTTTTTAGTTCCTTAAATACTAGGTAGCGACTACGAACAAACAAAATAAACAAATCATTAAATAAAATTTTAGGTGTCATATGAACGTCGATGCAAAAAAAGAGAAAAATGGGGAAAAATGCATACATGGCCTCCATAATAAGCACTATTGTTACTTCTTGAATATTTGCTTTTCACATACCGGTAGTTAAATAAGTTTATTAATTTTCCAACACATTTTAATGTTCAACTCATATACATTTCTCTCTTTGGTAAATGTACGTTCAGTTTTTCTTAATATAATCATTATATTTTATTCCTTTTTCTCTCATGCATTAGAGTGTTTATCTCTCAATCATTAGTGTCATTAGATTATTAAAAATGAAAGGTACTAAATAAAAATACAAGAAATCGAAATAAAAATTAAAGAATCAAAATGATATTTGTATTTTCATATTATGCTCGGAATAGTAATTTGAAATCAAAAGAAAATTTAAAAATTTTAGTATCTATTTTTTAAGACGAATAAGAATAGTAATTAAAAAATAATTTAATTAATTATGTTGATAGTAAAAATGATAGATGTGATTGTAACGAGTGGAGGAGGATGTGATGGTGATGATAGTAATAATAGTATAATAACAATAACAATAACATATTTTAAAAAAATTGAAACTATCACCATAGAAGGTGACAATGAAATAGGAACAATGGTGGTATAATAAAAATAATAGTAGTGATAGAAGAGTGGTGGCATCATAATATTAGTGGTAGTCATAAAGAAAGTTCATAATAATAATATTTTGATTTTTTTTTATCACGGTCACCAATAGTAGTGGTGGTGGTGGTGGTGATGGTAAAAATAATTGATATATAATAAATAAAAATAATATATAACTATACTGAAGAAGAAAATTTTCATTTTTATTTTTTGTTTTATCTCCATTTTCCGGATGAAATTATATATATTTAATTTGTATTCTTATTTCTAGTTCATTCTTTTTAACCAAACAACCACAAAATGAGAATAAATCTTTAATTTTCGTTCTCACTATTTTATTTCTTGTTACGAAACAAGAATTACATGCAAAGTAGTCGGCTACTCGCATTACGCTACGAGAGAAGCGACATCGTATGTGATGGCAACTTGAGTTTTTTCTAGGCAGTGTTGGAAGCCACAAAACATTTCATGTAGTAATATAATAAAACCAATGTGTTTAACGATTATTTGCTTGCATGATGTGTTTTTATATGTGCGAATCCTTACAATAAACAAAAGGAGAATGTTTTTTTCTATAGTTATCATTTATATGTTTTTCTCTTATAGTTATCTATATATATATATATATATATATATATATATATATATATATATATATATATATATATATATATATATATATATATTATCCATGCATGTTTGTTCAATAACACATAAAGATGAAAGGTTTATTAAAAGTAATACATAGCTAAGCGATGGATTTCATGATCCAATAATAATAAATCTTCGATTGTAACGGTCGATGTGTACTCATCATAATCGATTAATTTTGAAGAGAAAGATTGATTAATAAAAAAGTGGGATAAAAATGTTTTAGAGTAATGTTTGAAAAATAATAGAAAAAGTCAAGAACATTACCGATTTAATGTACTAATATATGAAACACATAAAACTTGTGTTTATATTCATAATTGCCTACTATATGTATGGCAATACTTATACCACAACTCAAATTCAATCTGGCATAAAATAATTAAAGTTATTTGGAGAAGTCTTATGGATAGTATAATAAAAATAGAAAAGAGAAGGAAATGAAGCTAAATACCATGGTCGAGCTTTTGTGCTACATCATAAAGCAAAAGGTTAAAAGAAAATGCAATAAAGCAAAAAGATAAAAGAAAATGCAATAAAGCAAAAGAAATACAAATTTTGATCTAGATTATTTGTTATCTCATGATTCTTAATAAACTATGAACACTCACCACATAATCTAGCCCATTGCAATAAAAAAGGAATGGAATTGTTAGAAAAGGTTTGGTTAAAAAAGAATATAAATAGAAAAGCATAATGCAATTATGTGATAAACAAAAGAAAAATTCATGATGAATGCTATAGTATAAGACAATAAATATTTATACAAAAAGAATTGATTAGCTAGTAATAATTAGATAAAGAAAGATCAAAATATTAAAAATCACATCACCGAAGAGTGAAGATAAAGCCTTTGCTAGCATGTAAAATTTTTTAATGATAATAATGAGGAAAAAACCCAAAAAAGAGAGTAAAATATCACACATATGCAATCATCGGATGTAAATGACAATGTGCTAAAACATATAAGTAAATAGCACAATCAGCCATTGATTACTTAGAAGGTCGAAGTTAATTAAATCTACATAACTATTAATCGATCATAGATTGAGCAATATAGTAGATTCTAAAAAAGAGTAATGCAATTGATATGACTATTATATAATTCTTGTAATTATATATATATATATATCAACTATTAATCGATCACAAATTAAGCAATATAGTAAATTCTAAAAAAGAGTACCGTATTACTAAAAAGCAAGTGACATGTCTAGAAATAGGGTCGAAGGTTTTGACTTTGTAGAAGATGTTGAAACCTACATATCCGTTGTTCCAATTACTCCTTAAGATGTTTTTGTTGAGTTTTGAGCATATCTCTACTACTTTGTCAAAGAAGCTATGGACCTACACACACATAGATTGGGAAAAGAAAAATAGGGGTTATGGGAATTTTTTTTTTTTCAGTCTTGAGCATAGCAAAATGAATGCTAAATATAAAACAACTTTACTTATATATAAGAATTTAATGGGTGTAGTCTAAAAAATTTAATCACATGTTGCTAGCTTATGTCATTTATTTGAAAAACTATAAAAGTTTGCTATCGAGCGGTTTATATGTAGCAAGAAGCAAAAAATAAAATAAAATAAAATAAAATAAAAAAATAAATATTCCATGTGTTAAAAAATTCAAAACTCAATGTTTCATGTATTGAAAGGTGCACGCATAGCAAATGCAATGTGAAGAAATAGTTTTGAAATCAAGCATTGGTCTAGTTTTTTTTTGTCTAAACAACACGATAGATAGAGCGTCAAAAGAAAAAAAAATACCACAAATGTCAAATAGTTGGTTAAGAATTTCAAAACGAAATGAAAACCTATACACATGCATCAAAAAGCGTAACGATATACAACACCAAAAAGCAAAGCAAAACATCAAATCCCCGTAGAAAAAGAAAAAAAAATTAAAAGAAAACAAAGACATAAAAAGCAAGAATAAATAATCTTTTTAATCTTAGCTAACTATAGAAAAAAATAAGACGAGTGAAAGAATGAGAGAACAAAACAAATTACAACATAAAATGAGGTAATATCCTAGACAATACAATGTATGTAAAAAACAAAGGAGCGACTTACGCAAACAGATTTTCAACATAAAAAGATAGACAAAAAAATAAAGACAAAAAAAAAAAAACAAAATTAAGGATAAAATATAAAAAATCCAAAAAGAAAAAGCAACATCAAATAGCTTAGAAATCAAAAACCAAATAAAATAATATAACAAAAAAGAGCATGAGAGATGAAAGTGATGTGGAATGATGCAATAGCACACCTTCAAGTATAAAAAACGTAAGAGAGCGCCTTGAAAAGAAAAAAGAAACATGGTTAGCTTGAAAAGAGAGAGAGAGAGGAAAGAACATAAAAAAAAGCACGGATAAAAAAAAATAACAACGAGTCGCTATATTGAGGCAAAAAAAAAAAAAAAAAACAACCAAGAATTCTAAAATCAATAAAAAAAAATACTCACCTAAGAAGAATATTGAGGTTTTTGCAAATTACGAACAAAGTCGTAACCACAATCGAAGAAATAAAAATAAAGAGAGAAATGAACAAACAAAGATAGTCGATAATGAATCAAAATCAAATTAGTAATCTAGACGAATTGAATGAAAAGTTAAGATGAATAGAACATAGAATAGACAAAAAATAGAAAAAATACTACTACAAAAAACCATTCTCTAAAACTCCTTAATGAACTAAGAAAATACACATATGTACCTTGTGGTAGAGGAACACTAAGTTGTGATTGCTACTAATAATCTTAGTAAGAAATGTTTTGTTCTTGGCCAAGAAAAACAAAAAAGAGAAAAAGAGAGGAGAGAGATAACGTGCATGGGAGAATGAGATTACATTTCTTTTAGTAGTAGATAAGTGAAATAGATAAGGCTAAACGAGGTGGTGGAGGACAATTAGTTACGGAGATTACATCCCTATCAACATAAATTACATCTTAAAATGAATGGAGAGCCATGATTTTGTGTTAAAAAAAACATTACATCTTTCAACATGAATGGAGGCCAACCATGATTTTGTGTTAAAAATAAAATATTAAAATGAAAAGAAAACACAAACATGAGTGACAAAAGGCATTAATGTTTAACGTTGAATGCTCTCGCAAAGGAAGAAATGAAATGACAAAAAAAGGCTAAAAATCAAGAAAAGAAAGATAAAGAGGCAAGAAGGATAAAGTAATATCAAACAACTATAATGGCATAAGATAAATTAAAGTGGTAAAATATGGATTGGAAACAACTAAGTTGCTAAGCACTTAAAATCGAAACATTGGCTACCAACAAAACCATTAAGAATGAAAAAAATCCAAAGGATGACATGAAATTCAACTATCGACATCAACATTATAACACGATAATGATTAAATCCAACTATTGATATCTAAACCAAGAATCTACAAAAAGGAAGCAATGTGCTAGATGGAACAAAAAGTAGTAGCACGAGTATTAGTCCATAGTGAAATTGAGTAACAATGAATAATGAATGAATAGTAATTATCCTAGATCTCTTAATTTTTTTGTTAATGTAATTATCTTTAAGAAAAAGAGAAGGAAGAACCACCATGGAACCAAAGGACATCATTGGGTATGTCAAAAATTCTAAATGGTTCTAGCTTTACGTCTCCAATTATGTTGGTGTTAACTTTTCTCAACCTATGTTTTTCTATTTTTTAAGAACTAACTAACTTGAGAAAAGCTAATATTCAAGGAATTGAGAAACTAGAATGAAAAAGGCGACTTTTATTAAGTAAGAAAAGGTCGTGGTTGCTACTTAATAGGTATTTTGCCTTTGTATGTCCATAATAATGGCTTTGTTATTTGCGGTTAACCTTCAATGCTATTTTAATCAGAGTGATCTCATTCCTGGATTATCCAATTGATGTGAACTTGTCTAGCTCGATGGCTAGATAACCCATGAATAAGAAGGAAGAAATCCCAAAAAATCAAATCAGATTGGAAGTATATGGATGCCACACTTTAGAAAGGGAGTGATAATTCACTCGAATGCCATAAAAATTGAATTAGACTCTTGATTAGTTGTGAAATTCAGTTCTAGAAAGAACTAAAGTGTGAATTTTCTCATGAAAGTTGATTTGACTCAAAGATTGATTAAAACAAAAATTACACATTGCTTTTACCTAAATAAGGTGCTGAAAATTCGGAAAGACAAAGTTGAATTAACTTGCATAGGATCTAACAATAAAAATTTTTGGATCTAACAAAGTTTTAAAAAGTCTTCTTGAAATTGGAAGCAAAATCCTTGGATTCGGTAGCCATTATTATGGACCAAAGCTTGATGAATGCCGATTGAAAAATTAGATGTAAAATATTAACTTTGGAAAGCCTTGGAAATGGGTTGAATCAATAGCTCTAGCTTTGTTAATATTAGCCTAAAACATCAACACAAGATGGTTACGCCAAATTGGATTTTTAATTTTGAAAGTTTTGGCCCAAAAGCTTGAATCGGATTCACGAGGCCCATGTGCAATTCTTCAAGCCCAATGATGGAGAAATCGGCCCATTTAAGGACTCGTGGATCTTATTGACCCTAGTCCATGTGATTGGGCTTACTTGGAATGACCAATGGATCGGCCTTCTCAAGATCAAGCCCATGGTCGGATTGTGAATCATTTGAAAGCACACGACCAACCTCTTGATTAGCCTTTGAAAGCCCACGACCGGAAAGTTGTTTAGCCTTTTGAAACATATGGCCAACCTCTTTGGCACTTGGATCATTTGGCCCAAAACTCATCAACTTCAATTCTAGTTGTAGATCAAGCATTTTCAACCCAATTGCTTACTTTGACTCCTCTCCAAGCCTTTATCATTGTTGGTTAGCTCATTGAGTAGTCTATGTACCAATCAACTCATTGGGCATTGAATAGTCCATACTATTCAACCTCCGTGTTCTCATCACCAATGTACATTTTGGATGCCATTTGAGGAAGAAAATTCTATCATACAACAACATGTACTAAGAATTGTTATATTGAAAATATGTTTTTTCCCATTGAATTTTTTTTTTGTTTTATTTTGTGTTTCTTGTTAGTTATTTGTATTTTACTTTTGTAGCCAAGACAATTTGCTAGCACACTTTTGTTCTTAATAAAGTTATTTCCAAGGATTAATCAATTATTCCTTATTGCGGTTTATTAGATTTCTTATTTTTGGAAAACCCATTGCTCTATGTGGTGATTTGTTTAAGATGTGATTCCTATCGAGATGATTTATAGTAAAAATAATTGCAAAGAGTGTGAGTTTATTCTTCCCATTACTAGTTGATTCGATAGGGCAAACTTATTAATTACATGCCGTGTCCGTTTTATCCTTAGTTTAGCTATAAGGCTTTTTTTTTTCTTTTCTCTCGAAGAATGAGCCTTGAGACTTTAACATTGCTCTTAAACAAAGTATGTGGTTGGGCTGGTATGCAATGACAAAGTATGAGGCTTTTAGAAGGGTGGCGTTTATGTTTTCCTTTATAATGCTTTTTTTTTTTTTTTTAATAAGAGAGTGTGGTACATTCCAATTTGATCATATTTATTGTGCCAATTTTTTTAATTGATTAAGAAGTATTGAATTTTCTTATGCAATTTAAATTAGCTACTTTAATTTAAATTATCTATTTTTTTATGTGATTTAAGTTATCTACTTTCTTTATTGAATTTAGATAATTTATTTTTGTAAGGATGTATACTTATGTTAAGAGTTTATTTTATCGGTCCATATTTAATTTAGACAAAACTAATTTTTCATATTAAATTTGGGCTGAATTTGTTATCCTTATTTGTTTAGGACTTAGTTTTTCTAATGAGATTAGACTAAAGTTTTGTAATTTTTATTGGACAAGTTTTCTTTAGCTTATCACGAATTTTTTAGAATTATTTAAGGCATCTTATGCCTTGTAGAGAAACAAATTTTATTGAGTAATAATGTTCTTGAAAAGTTTCTCTTAAATTATCTTGCATATCTTTTGCTTAGAGTTTGTGTGTGTTATCTTTGTGTTTACTGATTTTGTATTTCTGTTGTATCCTCAAAGTTGATTGCTTGAAGATTGTGTGTGTGTGTTTTTTTTTTTTTTTTTTATTATTGATTAACAAGTTTCGGCCCATTCAAATTTAAAGACTAGAATTATCAAACTTCATCAATCTTATTGGGAAAGATTTAGCTAACCTTGCATCAAGGTTAGTTGAATTTGGCTTCACCAACTTTGCCGGTATGTGAGCTTCAGCTCCTTGACTCTTGAAGGAGTAGAAGATTGGAGTAGTTGATTTGGTCTAAAGTCATCACAAGACAGGTGTCATTTTTTTGCTTGAATTGCGATATGCCAAATCTACACTGTCACATCTGAAAAACAGCAACTTCGTGTTTGTAGTGTGGAATGAAAAATTAGGTGTTCTAGTGTGATTGTGTCCCCATGTGAATGTGTTTCTGTAATTCAAAACAGCAAATGTTTTGCACATGTTTTTGCTACTTGCACGGTCGAAAAATATATGGATAGAGACAATGACATTGCATTAAATCTCATCATTTCCTACTACTACAGTCGTCCCAGTTGATTGTGATATATGTTAATGGGATTTGCAATACATCCCTCGTTTTTTTTATATGAATTTATATTTATTGATGGCACCTGCAATGCGAGTTCCTTCCACCTCTCCTCTCGCATGAATATCTCTTTGGTTGACTCGAGTCTAGATTAGGACGAAACTCTTCACTTTTGGTCAAATTTATTTAGTCCTTTTCTCCTTTTCATTAATATTCCATTGGTTTTATAGAACTCTAGTTTCTTACTTGGTTAAGGTCCCACTGATCCTCACACCATCGACGTTTTTGCTGTGCCTGCCAAGTATATTTAGCCTTAGAACGCACTAGCAAAATTATGCTATGCATGAAATGACCTCTCTCCCTCTCGCTGTCTCTCGCTCGCAACTTATGTGATGAAAGACCATTATCAATAGTTGAACAGGCTTAATGAAATAGTTATTGAGGTGGAGTGGAGATGAAGCACATGGACAGCTGGAACCTGCTTAGGGGTCGATACAACCAGGCCACCTTTATAGATTTTCCGTTTCCTCTCATATTCTAATTAAATTGAAGTCTAAACTTTATGTTTTATGAGTGGTTGAAAGGCCATGACGTTTATTATTATATGAATGAATATCTCTTTCCATGAATCAAAGTGCCTGTAAGTGGACTCACTTTCTTTGCCACTGTTTAGTCATCTTTCAACTACAACCTATATATTAAAAAAAAAAATTGGAATTTTCGGAAGCACTTTGTTCCTCCCCTACTTTCCTTTTAACTATGATTATGTTGATAGAATTGGCTTCACAATAGTTTCTCCACTTTCTTACTCCTTAACCCTAATTATTGTAAGCTATATATATCTATATCGCTACGTCTTAATGGTTTGGATCGATTGCAAATATAAACTGTTTGATTTTTCAGCTATGTTTTAACAAAACTCAAGCTAAACCCTAATTTCAAACCAGTTGAGATCTCTGCTTTCAACTTTGTTATGATCTAAATTTTTTTTTAGTTGTTGTGACTCAAACAAGTATCAATTTTCTTTGTTTTTTCGACAGTTTTGGTTCGGTTTTATTCTGTTTGTTACAATTGCATGATGCAGCAAGAACACCAATCAATCCGACGGCCAATTGGTAGTATTGTACTAATTCATTTCAGGAGGACAATAGCACAAAAACTTTAATTGCAAGATCAAGATTTGTGGTCTAATTAATGTGGTGAAAATCTACCACGTTTCTTAATTATATATAGTAAGAATCTAACCAAGCACTAGAAAATCCTGCTAGTGGTTTACAAATTGAATTGCAAAAGTTCCTTTATGTTATTGTTTAATTTGCAAATCACTAGCAAGTGTATTTGGTTGTAATTTGTTTTTATGCATTAAATAACGATAGTGGTTAAGAGTGGATTTCCTCTCTCCCTTTCTCCTTTTATTATTTCTTTCGAAGAGACAGTCTGTTTTCCCCTCTCGTACGCGGTTCATAATGGATCCACTTGCTTACTTCTCTAAGATTGATTTGGCGGTGTGCATGCTCACACGCTACTTTTCTCTTCTGTCAAAATTGATTTTTCTTGGTTTCTTAATTTTATGGTTGGATTACACATTAGAAAGTTATCTTTTTCAATTTCTCCATTGATCTCTATATCTGAGCACGAGCAGATTCGATCAATCTGAATTTGGAATATCCTTTTTGATTCCTAATGACATTACGTCTCTAATCTCAGTGCATACGCGGCGCCAGGCATTGGAAATAAATGAGGGAGTACGGACGGGCAAAAAAAAATTCTTGTTTATTCTATTAATTAATAATTACATTTGAAATCAGATTCTATTCCATTCTATGCAAACACTATGCTTTAATAAAAAAAATTAGAATCATTTCAAAATAACTATATTTATTTATTATTAGAAAACGAATCAAGTAAAAAAATAAAATAAAAATAATCGCACAAACATAAAAGATTTTGCATGATTTGACAATAGTACCTATTCCAAGGCTGTAATAAAATTTTTTATTAAGTTTTGTCAAATAACGACTATAAATACAAGTGATGTTATCTCTATTTATAATGTGGACAACTAAGGTCTGTAAGAAAAAGTCATAACAGACCTATACACCTAACATAATATTTTATAAATCTTTCGGTAGCTTTGCCCTTGAGTCTATGCAAAAAGCGTTGTCCCCTTGACCTCCACTCGCTAACCGGCTAAGAAACTACAATACTAGCTTTGCATAACACCTTATATTGTGAACCCCATGCATATTAGTTTTCACAACTTAACATTTGTTTTATACATCCATATATTTTAAAGAAAAAAATGAATAAGAAAATTACATCAAGATTTATTAAAAAAATGATAATAAAAATAACAAAGTATTGGTAGTTGGTATAGGAATGCTCTAAACTTTCTATACTGTAGTGGGAAATTAGATCACAAATTGTAGATAGGGATAATGGATAAATTTATGCTTATATAATATGATGATTATCCAATTAATTATATTTCTAAAATTTCAATAATATAGTTTTTAATCACTTTTTAAAATTTATCAAATTTTTCTATCTGAACCAACAAACTTTCCCATGTATAATTTAAATTACAAATCTATAATTTGAAAGAAAAACTTGATGGAATAATTAATTGGAACTAAAACTTCATTTGATAATTAAATTAGAATATATAATTAAAAATATAGAAAATGATTTGAGGACTTTATTTGATATTTAAATTGGAAAAAATAAAAATAAAAATACAGAGAATGATTCGAGGATTGCCCCGTTGTATGAGGATGTGTTAAATCATTACCCCCAAATACTAGATGAAATACCCTACACACACACATATATATATTTCTTTCTCTCCAAAGAAAACCGACAGTAAACATCAAGTCCAAATTAACAAACACAGCATAGGATCACTTGCATGCTCAAAAATGGTGTACTATGCTTT
Organism: Dovyalis caffra; assembly: GCA_963924115.1. Classification (NCBI taxonomy): domain Eukaryota; kingdom Viridiplantae; phylum Streptophyta; class Magnoliopsida; order Malpighiales; family Salicaceae; genus Dovyalis; species Dovyalis caffra. The sequence continues at coordinate 11,171,808 of CAWUPB010001184.1, forward strand.
TTCTTTTTCTTTGAGAAAGAATTTTTTCCATTTCAAGAAGCTGATTTTAAAATCATACTTAAAAAGTGACTTGCTAGCAATAAGGCTTTAAGGGGAAAAAAATATGTCTTCTTTTAGGGAGGCTTAGTTAGAATTTACGGATACGGAGTTAAAGAGCAAAATATTAGAGATGAGTGAAAAACTAAATTGAATTGAAATTTTCGATTCAGTTTTTGTCTTCTTCTTTTTTTTTTTTCAAATTTGTTTTTTTGAAATTGAATTGAGCCGAATTTAATTCTGTTTTTCAATTTCGATTCGGTTTTTAATTTTTTTAATTTAGTTTTTATCAAAAACCAAATTAAATAGCATTTACATAAATATTTTTTTTAATAAATGAATTTATATCTATAACATAATATATATTAATATTAGTATGTTTGTCTCTATATACCTATATATAATCTAACATTAAAAACCCATAAAACTATCCTATTAATTCAAATCTTTATTTTTTTTCATTCCTTATTTTATTGCTGAATAAATTTTATCAATGATTTATGGGTTACATTACTTGACTTGGATGTTTGATGCTATTTTATAATTGATTGGAACTTTAAAATGATATTTATTTTCTATTATTTTTTTCAAAATAAAATGAATAATACATAGAAACTCTCTAATTTATGAAAAAAATGGCGTTCAAATAATCAAGAATAATAACATTATTTTTTTTATCAAAAGAATAATTCTGTTTTTGTTTTTTATGAAAAACTGAATAAAAATAAAAAACTGAAAAATACTTTGATTTTAATTTTTGTGAATTCAATTAACCAAACCGAATTACCGAATGCTCACGTCATTGTATAAGGATGCTTAAACAAATAATGTGTGTCTCAAATCTAAATATTTTGAAATTAATTTTTTATTTGAGAATAAAAAGTATCTTTAGATTAACTTTCGTGTTAATTGATAACAAATTTTTTCCTCGAACGATTTTAAAAATGCGTTCGGTTACTCAATTGACTTGGATTTGTTAGATTATATTAATTACAATTTATACAAAATGTTAGCATTTTTACTTGCTGCAATCTATGGATCGATCTTGATAATTAAGAAGGCTATTCGTAGAGCATACAAGTCCATATATACTTGTGAATAGGGATAGAGTGATCCTTCCACTGTTTATGAGTTTGCTGTTGTTATCTTCTGAAAAGATATGAAAAGACTGATTTTTTTAGTCCACATTCATAGGTTAAGCTGCTCTAAGAGCATCTTTTATTTCCTTTGGTGAAAATTGGGTTCGTTCTATGCATCTATATATACACACACACGCATTGTTTGATTGCAAACCGTCCATTGTTGATTTGCAGTTCCGATGCATAATTCCACTATGCTGAATATAATACAAGTAATTATTTCCAAGGATGGTTGAGGAGGAAAAGGAATAAAAGATTTGTGTCTGTTTGTTCTTGGTGAACCAAGGACTTCCTTCTGTCTTGGTTCACTAAGAATATACCCTACTGAATGAAGTGGCTACCAGATTATCCAATTACATGGTTTTTAATTTTTTTTTATTAGGCTTGTAATTTCACATTGTTAGTGCAATTTTGATTTTCATAGATTTTAAAATGAGTAAATTTTTATTTAGTAAAATAATTAGATAGTCCTTTTGGTTTGAAAAATCCAATATTAAATTCTTTATGATTTTATTTCCGTTTATAACGCAGTCCTCTTGTAAAGTATATATTTGTTCTTTTTGTCAAGTATTTGTTAATAAGATGCCAAATTATTTTCAATTTGTTTATATATATGTATATATATATATATATATATATATCTTTTTTTTCCCTCAAAATACCATTCAACTATTTATTAATTCAGAGGAATCAAGAGGTAGTTTTTAAAGGATTAACAGTCAGGAAACTAAGTTATGGTTTTTGAAATAAAAAAACTAAACATAGGAACTAAATTATTATTTATTCTTTTAAAATTCAAGTGTTAATTAACTGTGGAGCTGGACCAGGGATGATACAGGAAGTTGGCTCTGCAAAAGTTGCGAACTACTTATGTTCAGTTCAAGTACACGAGACTTGAAAAAGTTTTCTCAAAAATCTCATTGCTTTTGCTCGAAAAGTTAGCTCATTTCTTTGGCTCACACTTGTTAACCAACCCAAGCCTATGTAGAACATGGATTCTTGATAGTTCATAATTGAAAAAAAAAGAAAAAGAAAGAGGAGTTCAGGAACTTGGGATCGATCACATCAAGGGCAGGTTCAAGAGAAAGTGCAAGAAGGAGCACTTACAGTCCACCGAAAAAGAGAAAAAGGTTGTATTAAAAAAATGTAAAATATGATCATTGATCAACTGAAAAGATGTATAGTTAGGAAATAGTCATTTTCATTGCCATATTTAAGCAATATTTCTGCCTTTCCAAGTAGATAGTGAATTAGTGCAGTTAGACAAAATCATTCTTTGAAGATTAATACAACTAGAGAAGACTAGAGCTATGCCGCCTTGCTAGCTTTATATTGGCAAACATGCTTACCTACATAAATTGGTTAATCAAAATATCTATGAAAATCAGAAGTCATTAAACTTATGGCAGTTTACACTTTTGTCCATATATAATTTGGAATTTCTTTTCGATAAATTCCATAATTTGGATCTACCAATGAAAATAATGTAACAAATGTTTAAAAATTAGGATAAATTACATTATCCTTTTCTTCTAACGTAAAAATACATAGATATTACATAAATCGGAATGATTTTATCAAGAGCAGTGACATATGAAGTACAAAAGGGCGTTTATGAAGAATTTTGAAATTTTTAGGTGCTATTTTTTTTTTGGCGCAAAATAGGTGATTTTTTTTTTTTTAATGAAGGCTATTGTAATTTACCTTAAAAATTAAGATGAAATAAACAAGGCATTAACTACAAATTACATAGACATATGATAAAAATGTCTTATTAATCATGCCTTAACTAGTGATCATGTGATGTTGTTTTTTGACAAACTAATCACATGATGTTCTTAACTTCCAAAAATATTTCTAGATATACCGGCAAATTGCTTTGCATGCATACACATTATACGTATACATAAACTTTGCATTATATTCTAGTCTCTTTTTTTATTTTTTTCACATAATATGTAAAAACAAAGTGTGTTAATCAGGTCTGAACCTAAGTTAAGAATACTCTTTGGACTAAAGTATAAAGATTAGGATAAACAGAGATTAAACAGTGGTACTGATCAGCCTTGATTGGTGATTTGATCACTTCTGTTCTCCAGGAAAAAAAAAAAGGTGATAGTATCACTTATTAGGCATTTTTCTGTCCAAAACGGTCAGTATTTACCTTAAATGAGTAATGCTACCAAACATATTCTTTATGCTGTTTCAAAAGAAAGCTTGATTAGATTACATTGCAACTTCAATTAGCTAACATGTGGAAGCCATTAATCTGTATGATTTTGTTATTGGTGATAATATATATATCATTGTAGTCCTCATTTTAATGATATGGTCCGACCAGTTGTCTTCTATTAATATCGTAGAGGTCATAATTTCTGCCGCCACGTGCTTGGTTTTTGACAAAAGAGGCTATAAATGGAACTAGCACCTGGCAAACCCTAAATTTAAATGTATAAAAATGGAACTCGGAGACATAAAACATGGACCCTCTTTTCTTCTATTTTGTTTTGCTTTGAATATCGGCACAATTAGACAGTCAGCATAAGTGGGAGAAAAGTTATCGGAGACTTTACAAGGACTCGACCGTTGGCAAATAATAATAATAATAATAGCAATAACCTTCTTTAGCCTCAAAAGTACTTCATTATTAGTTGAGTTTCAAAAGTTTTAGTTTTATTAATTTTGCCCTTTTATTCATCCAATTTTAATGGTATTTAAAAGTTCCATTCAATTTTCATATGCTCTTTAAATTCTTCCATCCAAGACGCCAACATAACCCTGATATACCATAAAGGATTTTAGCTTCAAATTATGGTAAAACTTTTTCATCAAATTATGGTAAATTTTTTCTCTCTCCCCATTCCACTAGCTTGTATAAACATAAAAAAATTTTACCATATTTTGATTCGGACAATTCATATTTAAAGGAAAATGCAATGTTTTAAATTGAATTGTGAATTTTCGAACGCTTAGAGTTTAGAGTTTAAATAGAGTCTAATATTAACTCAACTTCACCTATAAATTATAATGAAATAAGTTTATTTCGTTTTATTTTATACTTGACAAGCTATTTAATTATGGCAGATTAAACTAACAAGTTAGTATTATTGGGCTGATTATTAAATAAGATAATCGGTTATTCTTTAATAAAGAATGAGTCAAATAATATATACAAATGCTGTAACAAAATTGTAAAAAAGTATACTAAAATCAAATTGCAATCCTGTCTTCTTTCTCTCTCTCTCTCTTCTCCATCCTCCTCCTTCTTTCTACCTTGGACATAAAAAAACCTAATACACTTATATCATATTTCAACACTATGATTAATTTTTTAGAATATATTAGTGTTTATTTTAATGTTTTGAATGAAAATGCTTAACAAACAGGTGTAAATTAGACGAAACCTTTTAATTGACAACAGTGGATGGATGAAGATGTAAAATTGACTAATGGCTGACTGTATTGGGGCAGAGGTGATAAAGTCAAAAGATTTTGAATTCAATTGATAGTACGGTAATACATTAGGGGCTAAATTTGAGGTTTTTCCTACTAATTAGGGTGTGCCATTTTATTAGAGATGAAGGGCAAATTAGTGTTTTGACTCATCTAACTGTTTTAGTTAGCTTTATCTCTAGCAAGTACAGTATTTGTGTCTGATACTGTTGGTATATTCTGTGCGTATCTACAGTTAGCAGTCTGTATATGTTATTGGATGCTAATGAAAAATTAAAAGCACTCAAAAAAACCTCCAACGTTTCAGATTTTAGAGAACCGAACTAAAACAGCCTTAAACACATACCTAACTAATTCTAGTGAGAGAAAGAAAGTGACCCTTTGTTTCCTTTTCTTTCGCTACTCACTGTGTTTGTGTCTTTGTCTTTGTGCAATGTTCTCCAGTTCTTTTCATGGCTTGATGTGTGGGTTTCAGAGAGGACATCCTTGTTGACCTCTCTGAATTCCCGGTTACATAAAGCTGCTTTTTTTTTTTTTTCCTTGACCAAGAAAGTCTGAGAAAAATCAAAAGAACTTCGTTTTATTGCCAAGTTATGAACTGGGTTGAGTTCTTTTGATTGGCTCATGTAGTACTTTGTGTGGTTTTCTTGGTGGGGGTGGACTGTTGGTGATAGTTTGTACATATGGCTCCTGTGATGTACAGAAACTTCAAATGGTACCTTTTCTCTTTAACCTTTTGATTTCACATACATGCATACATATATATATTATGTGTATAATAATGTTGTGCCTCATGGTGGAGTTGATGCATTCTTTTATGTTTTGGAGGTTTCTAGAACTATGGCGTGGTTTGTTGGTTCTCGTTGTTTGATAAATAGAAGGGGCTATTTGAGGTTAAATTTCATGTTTTTCATATCTCATATTGTTTTGAAATGCTTTGGAAATTGGAATCCAATTCTTTTGTTGGCTTTCAGTGGAATTTGTTTATGTTTAGAAGGTGCTTGTTTGCTTTATTTAGTTTTATTTATGCTGTGAATTTATGATGCTCTTATTGAAGGAAGTGGTCCTGGAATATTTAGAGAAATATGGTTTAGACATTCTGTCTTTAGGATACGCTAATTATTTCTATTCTCCTATACTTGTGCCCTCTGCTCATATATCTGATTGAGTTTGTGAATCCCTGAATGATCTCATGAAGTCTGGTACGTAAAATTGAATTGAAGAGGTCTTTATTCAGAATTGGGGTAGATTTTTTTTTTTTTTTTTTTGAATTAATCAACTAGAATTCTGTTTTTTTTAATGTTTTTCGCTAATGGGATGTTATTCTTTGTCCGTAAGAAATATGGTTATAATAGGAAGAACAATTCATGCATCATGTTTGAAAATTTTCTGTTGATTGCTACTTAATTTACTTATTTAGACCCTGCTTTAATTTTTTTCCTTTCACTTCTTAGCAAAAACATCGTAAATTTGATGAGAAAAGTTTTCCTTCTCATAACTTATTTGATTTACCTGTTTATATTTTCTTCACATAATACCATTAAAAGGTTTTATTCTTGCAGGTTGCATGGAAACAGTAAATTAGATGTAGAAGGGTTTACTTTTGGAAACTAAAGATGGCCATGAGAGAGTTCTGTTTAAGATATCATTGAGCACATGATTAAGTTAAGCTGCAAGAAGCTTGTCCGGTTGTCCTGACCTTATTCTATTTAGCTGAATACTTGTCATGAGGTTTGGCAATTGGCACTAGACCAATCTCGCCGAAAGTTTGGCTTCAAGCAGGGCAAATCTTCTTTGGCAATATAAATTTGCTTCCCAAAAGAAGCATTTTTTTTTACCCTTTTTTAGGATTTAGTAGTAGTATTTAAACACTTAGATTAAGCTCTTTAGGGCAAATCTCCTTTGGCAAAGTTACTGAAGTTCCTCTTGCTGGAAAGTTCACATGAAAATGAATAATCAAGAAGAGTTGATACTTCTGATAGCTGTACTTTATCATCACCCACCAAGAATTCCCCTCCCCATAAAGGAAAGATCTTCTTTGGCATTAAATTCTTTTTTCTCTATTGAGCTTCACTCTAATCTGCAGCAGTTGTGACTATCAATTTATCAGCTCTGCAGTACAATCTTCTTTGGAAATTTCTTCTTGCAGAAGCTTCAGTCCATTCATTGGGCAAATCTCCTTTGGCATTCAGAGTCTTCGTCGACTCCTGTTGTCCCTGTAGGGCAAATCTCCTTTGGCATTAGGAAGTCCTTAGTTGGCTTCCCGTTATCCCTTTAAGGCAAATTTTTGGTGTTTTGAACATCATCTCTGCCTTTAAAGGTTAAGATATCTTGTTGAGATATCTATATTGATCCTCAGCATCGGTTGAGAGAAAAAATAATTGTTCAACCCATTCCAAATTATCGGCACCTTTTAGTTTGATCATCTGGCACACCACTGTTTAGTGATCCACTGCCAGTGTGTTTATCGTGGCATTACAGTGGCACTGCTCTTGGACAGTTTCTTGAAAAAGTGTTAATTGAACGGTACTTCTCTTTTCTTCCTCGCTGTTAATTTCTTTCTTAACATATTGTTAAATTTGCATTTTTGGATGATTATTACCTTAAATGATCATGTCGTTCTTGTCTCAGAGCTGAAGTTTAGATATATTGTTGTACGTGATGGGTATGCTCCCTAGTGACTCTGATTGGGAAAGTTCCAGTGATAATGGTAGTAGCAGTGAGGACATAGAGGAACTTGAATTTCTGTATGGCGGTAGGGCAAGCAGCATTTTCTCTAGTCTGGAGGAAAGCATAGGGAAAATTGATGATTTTCTCTCATTTGAGAGAGGATTCATCCGTGGAGATGTTGTTTGTTCTGTGACCGATCCATCTGGACAGATGGGCAGAGTTGTAAATGTTAATATGCTTGTCAACTTGGAAAATAGTCATGGAAGAATCATAAAAGATGTTGATTCAAAGAAGCTTTTGAAGATTCGTTCCATTTCAGTAGGAGATTATGTGGTTCATGGGCCATGGATAGGAAGGGTTGATGAAGTTATTGACTCAGTCACTGTAGTTTTCGATGATGGGACATCTTGTGAGGTTACTGCAGTGGATCAAGAAAAGCTCTTGCCTATATCTCCTAACATACTTGAAGATTCAACATATCCATATTATCCAGGACAGAGAGTGCAGATCAGGCTCTCAGCAGTATCTAAATCAGCTAGATGGTTATGTGGAGCTTGGAAGGAAAATCAGGATGTAGGGACTGTTTCTGCTGTAAAAGCAGGCTTGGTGTATGTAGATTGGCTTGCCTGTGCTCTTTTTGGTAATGACTTGAGTTTGCCTGCTCCTCAGCGTTTGCAGGATGCCAAAAACCTGACTTTGTTTTCATGCTTTTTACATGAAAATTGGCAACTTGGTGACTGGTGTATGCTTCCTTTGGCCGATTGTAAGGGTTTGAAAGAGCAGATAATCTTTGATGCATCCATCATTGAGGTCATTAAAGAGGACAGGCAGATCGGCCATAGTTTTAAGGGACGGAACCCCTCTTCAAATTTTCAGGATATACTAGTTATTGTGAAGACAAAAACCATTGTTGATGTTGTGTGGCAGGATGGTAGTTGCTCGCAGGGATTGGATTCACAGTCTCTGCTCCCTGTAAATATTGTCAACACTCATGATTTCTGGCCTGGGCAATTTGTACTAGAGAAGGGTGCTTGTGATGATCCACATTTTTCAGGCAACCAAAAATGGGGTTTTGTGAATTGTGTGGATGCAAAAGAACGGACTGTTAAGGTGAAATGGAAATCAGTTGGAGTGGACCAGGCTAACAATGTAGGAAGTGACCAGATGGAGGAAACTGTCAGTGCCTACGAGCTAGTTGAACACCCTGACTACTCCTACTCTTATGGGGATATTGTCTTTAAAAATTTGGATGAAGCTGATAAAGACTATGCGAACAGAGAGACTGGAATGGGTGTGGATGCTGCTGTTGAAGGCAGTGACCATGGTGAAGATCAGGTTGATTACTTTTCGTGTATCGGCTATGTGACAGGCTTCGAAGATGGTGGAGTTGAGGTGACTTGGGCTTCTAGTCTCAAAAGCAAGGTGTGAGCTCTAGCCATTTTCATTCTTCATTTGAAATTATAATATTAATTTGTTTATTAATTTACAATTTTCTAGTTTCAGCAGGCATTTGAGAGTGCGTGATGAGTTTGCACTGTCTTGGACACATGTAGATAGGTAGTCCCCTTGTTACAGAACAAGGGTTGATAGAATGGAAGTTGCACTGGATCCGAAGGCTAATTATGAAAAAAATTGTTAAAAAGTGGCAATGTATGCCTTAATTACTTTGGTTATGACTATCTAAAACATGTGTATTTTCTTATTCTTATTACACATTACAGATCTTGCTGTTCATGTCATGAACCTGCAATTAGCCTTGAAAAACCCACCCGGCCGCCACTGGCCTAAGAGTTGTTTGGACTTTGCACCTCTACTTATTATGGGAAGTTGTCTCGTTCTTTTAGATAGGAGACCATTAGTAAGCTTTTGGTAGAATCCTAGGCGAGCCATAAAAATAGGGCCAGCAGGTTGCTTGGGTCAGTTCACCCCACCCCACACCTAGTGATATTATGGTTTGACTTGAAAAAAGAAAGAAATTATTCATCACTTTGGATACAGGTCTAGTTTGGGGTCAGTTTTTTGAATTTCTTTTACCTTTTTTTTTTTTTTTTTTTTTTTTGACATATAGAAGTAGGATTTATATTTGTGTTAGGAAGATTAGCAGGTCCAGTGTGCTGTTTGTTTCCAGTAACCTGTATGTTCTTGACATGTGGTAATCTCAGTTTCAAAAACCAGTTAACTATTCTAGTAACTTAGAATGTTGGCGTAATTTATCCTCTGAATCCAGCTTTTAAATAACTTTTTGTCTTTTGTTTTTCATTCATTGCTGGGGAGATTGATTGAAGCATCAATCTTAAATACTATGTTGCACATTGTTACAGGTTTCACCTAATCACATATTTCGAATCGATAAATATGAAGTTTCAGCTGAAACAATGACGCAACATGAACCACTTGAAGAGGACGTGAATCAAGAGATGGTTGATCATGACAAGCAATTTTCAACCCTGAAAGGAAAAGTAAATCCAACTCTTCTCCTCTCGTATCAAGAAAATAGAGTTGCTTTCCAGTTTTGGGGTTTTATAAGGATGATAACATGCTGAAATGAAGGGTCTAATTTTTGCATTTACTATGAAATAAATAAGGAAGCATCGGGCGTGCTGGGTCTGGACTATGGACTTCTGGAATAGCTTATGCCAAATCCAGGATTTCAGTTTTGCAGGGTGTTTCATCTGTTGCAATTTTGGTGAATGATCTGTTGGGTTTTGAAGTATCGAGACATAATAAAAAGTGAATATAACCTCGACAAAAATACTGTACTATGTAAAACTCATCAATCAGGACCTGTTTGCTTGACGCCCATTTGATTGCTTAATAAGCTGATGGGAAAACAAACTAATAAAGAAAAGTAGGCTCTAAATAGTGACCCAACGTAACCTTGCTTTTGTGAGTCACAATAACTCGAAGTATCCTTTTGTGTTACATAGTTGGCAGACCATAAACAAAAACAGAATTCTGGTGAATTTCTTTAGCTTGGGATAATTAATGTTCTGGTTATTTGGTAAAACTTCTTGTATCATCTGCATTTTCATCTCCTTTAAAATCTGGAACTGAAGATCAGTTACATTCTCAGGACTTGCTTAATTCCATTGGCATTGGCTATGAGAGCACTAAGTCTAAGTGCCCATGGGAGTCTAGTTCCTTTTTCCTTCCTCAATCCGCTCTTGGATTTTTCTCAAGGATTGCAGAAGGTATATTTGGATTCTTTGGTTCCACAACAGTTTCTGGGCCAATAACATCTGACCCTATTATCGAAGATGGAAATCAATCCAAGACACCTGAAGAAAAAGATAAGCCGGAAGCTTGTGATCTGTGCTTTGAGTTGCAACCTTTAGTAGCTGACGACAGGCTGAGATTTGAAGGGACAAATTTAAAGCCAGAAGTCTTTTATGGAGATGAGAACAAACATCGATCTTCATCTGCTGGCAAGAGACCAGAACAGTTCAAGCGATTTGATATGGTTGTTGATTGCTCTGACAACCACTTTCTTGATGGTGCAGGCAATGCATTGGCATTGTCCCAGGTCAGAAACTTGACCTCATTTTTTCCATAAACTTAGTAGTCAACAGGAATAAGGAATCATATGCTTTCTGTGTTTGCTCCACACAGGTGAAAAGAGGTTGGTTGAAGAATGTTCAACGGGAATGGAGTTTTCTAGAAAAAAATCTTCCTGGTTAGCTTTTTATCTAATTTTGTACTGCACTTTTGATTCTTATTTTGTGAACAGGCTCATTGTTCAACTTTTGCATCATTTATAAGAACTTTGGTAACCTGAACAGAATCAATCTATGTCCGCATCTATGAGGATAGGATGGATCTCCTTCGGGCAGCCATTGTTGGTTCAAATGGAACTCCATATCATGATGGGCTGTTCTTTTTTGATATATTTCTTCCTCCAGAGTATCCTCATGAACCACCTGTAAGTTAATCTAAAGTTCCAAAGCTTTTCTAGTGCTGCTTGAGTAAATGGCTGCAAATCGTGCAGGGCTCAAAGACAACCTGGTCTTTATAAGTTCTCTTCCCTTTTACCAAAGGGTTAATCTGACTATGCAGTGCCATTGTTCGAAGAGATATACAATTTTTTTTTTTTTTTTTGAATTAGGGTATCTAATTTAGAAGTCTGTATCCTTTCTTTTAACAGTGTATCTACTTGTATGAAAGAGGATGCATTCATTTTTTACAAGAGACTTACCTTTGTTTGATATAATATCTCACACAGGCAGTGCATTATCGTTCTGGTGGACTTCGTGTCAATCCGAATTTGTACGAGTCTGGAAAAATCTGTCTCAGTCTCCTCAACACATGGACAGGCTTAGGATCTGAAGTATGGAATCCAGAAAGCTCCAGTATTCTTCAAGTTCTTCTCTCCCTCCAGGCCCTCGTGCTTAACGAAAAACCTTACTTTAATGAGGCTGGGTATGATACGCAGATAGGGCGAGCTGAGGGAGAAAAAAATTCTATAAGCTATAATGAAAATGCATTCCTTATGACCTGGAAGTCCATGCTTTACCTAATTCGCCAACCACCAAAGGTAAAATCAACAGCTCTGGTATCAAAATTACTCCACTATTGCATTGATTTTAGTAATGACTATCATGATAATTGCCTTTGAACTATAGCCATTCATTAGAAAGCCAGCTGCTTCTATGTTGACTGCTACTTTTACTTTTGGATTAATCTAACATTAAGGGTGCTTGGATCTCGTAGACGAATTTGGCATAGTCCTTGGAACAACAATGTCATTTCCAACATCACAGGCTGAAGTTGACACTTTTACGGATTAATACTTTTTCAAGTGCTGTATTTCATGATGATTGAGTGCTACGTATTATGTTTGTAAAAAATAAAAAATAAAAAATATTCAATAAAAACAATTTCTTTGAGATTGCTGGATTTTGCTATCCTGTTATTTCCGCAAGCTTATCTTTTCCCCCCATATGAATGCTGTAGAAACACAGTAAAGAATGCCTTTTATAATCAGTAATAATATTGTCTACATCAATGTACTGTGTTACAGCATTTTGAGGCACTCGTGGAGGAGCACTTACATCGACGTTCCCAGAATATTCTATTGGCTTGTAAATCGTATCTGGAAGGAGCTCCAGTGGCATATGCACTTGACTGTGGAAAGACCAAGCATGAAAATCAAAAGGGTGGTTCTACAGGGTTCAAAATGATGCTAGGAAAGCTCTTCCCAAAGCTCGTGGAGGCATTTTCTGGTAAAGGAGTTGATTGCAGCCAATTCATTGAACAAGACAAATGAATGTGCATAGCAAGGCATTCCTCCCGTATACATACTTCTGTATGATATCAACTTGTTCTTGGTGATTTTCTGTTTTCAGTGTGATCTCATTGTGTTTGCTGTTTGAGAGCAAAAAATAAATAAAAATAAATTATATATAGACTCTTGGTTTCGTAAATGTGTTATGTTATGGGCTGTAGCAATAATTTATCATGAGGATAATACATTATTCTCAAAAAACAATAATGTACTGTGGGTTTGAATAAAATTTGGATTGGTGTGTAAATGATTGTATAGTGATGCGGGCAGTGCTTTTTGTCTCTTTTGAACATTGTCAAAGCAGCTTGCATTACAAGAAATTCCTACAAATGTTTGTTCTCCAGGATCCAATTGCCTCAACGTGCAGAAAAAAACATAACGTTTTTATGCAATACATGTTTATGACCAACTTTTCATAGACCCCTGATTAGATGCATTTCTTAACAACCAAAGAGCTAAGCTGAATTTATTCCATCCTGACCTGCATTTTCACTTAAAAAAGAAGAAAAGAAATCTGAAATTCTTACATCCACTAGGTATATGAAAGTAGGGCTGTTCATATTATTTGCCCCCCTATAATAACAAATGAATCATAGTTATTATACGAAAACCCCTCATTTCAAACCTTTTGCTCTCTATATGTTAGCTGCGAGCTGGATGGATGGGTTGATTCTTGATAGAGAATACCTTGTACATCCACTACGTTTTTTTTTTGATAATTGACGACTTGACGAAACATGATTTGCAGTTTTGCAAAACCGAATACCTAAAGACAAATAAAGACGAGACAAATTATGAAATATAAGAAATAAATCAAATATTTTAGTGAAATTGAGAAAACACGAGAAAGTAGTCAAAGTACATTGAAAATTACCCTTAATTTTCAATAAAAACTATTCTATGCTAGGATCAGTTTAATTTAGAGCTCATAGAAGATATAAATCCGGGTTTAGTACATTATCAAAAATCCAACAAACATACCTGTAAGGTTAAATGGATTAAATTTTTTATGAATTTTATTTTATTTTAAAATCAATACCTAAACTTTTAATTTTGGGTTTGGCCTTCTCTGAAATTTTTTTAGATTTAATATATTCTATGATTTCTATCTATTACTCTCATGTCTAAAAAAATTCAATTTTTAGTATTTTGAGCTGATGTTTTGCACAAGTATTGAAAAATATTCAATACTTTTTTTGAAAAATTTAAGATTTTTTGAAGGTCAGGATGTATAACTTTTTTTTTTTTTAATTTTCTAAACATTAAAAATATAAAAAATGAGAAAAATAGAAAATAACTCACAATGATCTCAATTTTTTTAGGAATCCTAGACAAATATTATTGAATAATTTCAGGTTTTCCCTACATTTGGACTCTGCATTTTTTAATTTTTTTATTAAGATTTTCTAATATTTTTAGTTTGATTGAAACCCTCTACTCTTCAAATTTTTTTAAACCCTTTGTTATAACATTACCAATCACTAATCGACATGTGATATTATAAAGAAAGAAATCTCAAAGAAATATCAATCACTGATTGATGACGTTATAACAGAAGGTTCAAAGAAAAAAATCTCAAAGAGCAAAAGGTCTCAATTAAGTAATAAAAAAATAATAAAGGGTTTTAATTAAAAAAATTGAAGAAAACATAATTCAAATATGAAAAAAAATATGAATGATTTTTATCATGAGGCTATTTATGAGACCATTAGTTTTGAAAAAAAAAAAAACCTAAAAGAGGGACTAAATCTAAAAAATAAAAAAATTAGAAGAAGTTAAATTGGAAATTAGAAGTTAAAAGACTAATTTTTAAATAAAACTAAACTTCAGGGAAGTTTGACCCATTTAGGCCCACCTATAAATACCATCCTGACCTCCACTTCAATCTTCAGTCTTCCCCTTTCCGAAATCTCCAGACTATGGAGCCGGCTCGAGCTCTTAAATCATCTTCATTTCTCAAAAAGGCTTCGCCCCCGTTAAACCCTCCAAAGCCCCACAAATTTCCTTTCACTCCCTTCCATATTTTCCTCACGTTCCTTCCCCTAACAACCTTAGCAATCTCAACACCAACAACAATAAAGCCATCAAATTTCCTTGAATTTTACGCCAAACACTGCCACAGCGTAGTCCCTGAATCACCAATCACAGGGACTATAATAAACAATGCCTCTCTTTTTGAAACCAAAACCAAAATCCTCAATTTTGATGTTGCCTATTTCACTGGTGGCTCACAAATCATACCCAAAAAACCAGACTCTGATTCGCCTCCGAATTTTCTCACTTTTAAGCGAAAAAGACTCAGCCTTCATCAAACTGAGAACCCTTTTGTGGTTTCCCTTCAAGGGTCTCTTAGATTTCGCTTTCCTGTCGGGTTTCATTGGAATAATATTACTCGAAATCGCAAGAATTTGAAGAGAATCCGGTACCGGCCGCCTAGAATTCCAGTAAACTCTAGGTATCTAGTTTTTGAGCTATATGGGTTCTGGTCAATGAATTCAGGGAAGCTGTGTATGGTGGGATCTGGATCAAGTAATAGCGGTGTAAGTTCTTTAAATGCTGTTTTTAAGGTTAATTATCCTGTGGGTTTAAGCGATTTTAGGGTCTTGATTAATGGGGTTTTGGAAAGTTTGGATTTTCAAGGTAGTTTTGGTTATTTTGAGCCGGTTTCGATTTTGGGTATACCTCATTTTGGTGAATATAAGTATGCATTGGTAGATAAGGAGAGTGGGAACATGGGTTTTAGTGAAAATGATGATAGTGTAGCAGAGAGTGAGAATTTGCCTATTGAATCGATAGATAGAAGTACGTGTTTAAATGAAATGTATTGGCATACTAGGATATTGGAATTGGAGTATGGGAGTGATTGTAGTGGTGTTATTGGTGGTAAATGTAATCCTTTTAGTGGGAGTTTTGAGGTTTTGCCCAAGATTATGACAATTCAGGGAATTAGATGTGATCATGAGCATGAGCATGAGCATGAGCGTGAAGCTCGGGTTTTGATAGGGTTTTTGAATTCTGCTTTTGTTAATGGTTATGGACCTTATGGCTCTGAAAAAGTTTTTGATCCTAATACAATGTTAATTGGCGAGGGAGTCTGGGATGAGAAGAGGAATAGACTATTTGTGGTTGCTTGTCGTGTCTTGAATTTTAATGTTTCATTAGCTAATGCTACTGTTGGTGATTGCTCAGTTCAGTTGACCTTGAGGTTCCCGAGAACCTTGACGATTAGAGATCAGAGTGTTGTTGTGGGGCAAATTTCTAGCAACAAAACTGTGAATGATACAGGCTACTTTCGCAGAATTGGGTTTCATGGTTCTGAGTTTGAGGTAAGGCGACTTCCAGGTCTGAACTATGAGTATACTATGCTTGACAAGGCGCATAAATCTTGTGCAGAAAAGAAGTCCATGAAAGCTAAAGGGAAAACATACCCATATGGTTATTCATCTGACATGCGGTTTGATATGTTAGTGAGAAATGGGAAAGGAAATGTAGCACAGGGCTTTTCAACCCCGATGTTTGTGGGTGATCGGCTGTTTGAACCATATCTGATGACCAGCAACTACAGTGGTCCTCTAAATATTAGCTACAAGATGGTGTTCACAGATTTTTATAATTCTAAGTTGGGCATGCTTCCATCAAAAGAATCAGGCACGATTTCAGCTGAAGGAACATACGATAATGAGATTGGTGTTCTATGCATGATTGGTTGTCGATATTTGATTTCACATATGGGAATTTCAGCAAAAAATGATTCAACTGACTGTGATGTTCTTGTCAATGTCCAGTTTTCCCCACTGAATGGAAAGGGTCAGGGTAACATCAAAGGAACAGTTGAAAGCATAAGGGAAAAGTCAGACCCTCTTTACTTTGAGAAGCTCAAGATATCTTCAAACTCGATTTATCGGCACCAAGCTGTGGAATCCATTTGGAGAATGGATATGGAAATAACGATGGTTTTGATTTCTAATACTCTTGCTTGTATCTTTATGGGTTTGCAACTCTATCATGTGAAAAAGCATCCTGATGTGCTGCCGATGATTTCTTTTATGATGCTTCTTGTTCTTACTCTGGGTCATATGATACCTCTATTGTTAAATTTTGAAGCCTTGTTTGTGTCAAACCGTAACCAACAGAATGTTTTTCTTGAGAGTGGTGGATGGCTTGAAGTCAATGAAGTAGCAGTAAGGGTGGTAAAGATGGTAGCCTTTCTTTTGATATTCTGGCTTCTACAGCTCACCTGGTCTGCTAGGCAGATTGATGGAAGCCATAAAAGCTTGTGGCTTTCTGAGAAAAGGGTTCTTTATTGGTCTTTCCCAGTGTACATTTTTGGTGGACTCATTGCATGGTATGTGCACAACTGGAAAAACACTTATAGGAGCTCACATCTACTACGAGGCCATAAGGTTTACCAAGGAAATCATCCCTGGACAGATCTTAAATCATATGCTGGTTTGATTATGGATGGTTTTTTACTCCCACAGATAATGTTTAACTTATTCTTGAACTCTAGAGAAAACACTCTTGCCTCTTCGTTTTATGTTGGGACAACCATTATTCGTTTACTGCCTCATGCATATGACCTTTACCGGGTTCACAGTTCTGCCTGGTACCTTGATTTGTCATACTTGTATGCAAATCACACACGTGATTTTTATTCCACCGCTTGGGACATCATAATCCCTCTGTGTGGTCTGTTGTTTGCTACCCTCGTTTACCTACAGCAGCGATTTGGTGGTCATTGCATTCTTCCAAAGAGATTTAGAGGGGGTTCCGAGTATGAAAAGGTTCCCATAGTTAGCAGTGAGGAACTGCAAGAGATAGGCACTCATTGAAGATTTTATGCCATTGCAAGACTGCTTTTGGTGTATAAAAGCAACTGAGGTATGCTAAATACTCTGATTGTCTTAGATATCTTACAAATCTGTAGTTATGGAATTTTTAATTAGTTTATTTGTTTGGTGATATAAAATATTTGAGCCTGGTATCAAAATCCACCCGAGCTCTTTTTCTTGTATCCCATCTATTCTTGAAAATTGAATTCGTGTTCTTAGTCATCTGGCCTTTTTCACTGCAAACATGCCAACACTGCTAACTGAATGTTTTTTGGTTGCTGCTTGCCTGTTGGTGTTTCTGCATTGTTCTTTGACAGTATCATGGAGTAAATTATGCTTCATATTTGCATTTTAGTACACGTGTATATCTTTGTGCATGTGTTTTTGATTGCCATCAAATTTTGGTTTCTTTCAAGGGATAAATGTTCTACTTACTGTCATGTGTCTGTGCTCCATAAAGTTACAATGCGAAAAATTGATGTTTGGTTGGTTGGCTTGTGTGTTAACTGCACTGTGCACATATGCTAACCAGGAGAAAATTTAGTTGGCATGTGTTTGATTCTCTGCAGACTGCAGGCATATTGGCATCTTCAAATTTGATATTGCAGCCCATAGAGCTTTTAATTACAATTTGATTTTCAGAAGTCATAGTTTGTTCTGATCATGATGATTTGAATTTGGTAGCTACGGGACAGCTGGAGCAGGCCATGATATCAGTTACACAGGAATCTCAGAAAGCAGATTTAGAAGACACGGGGGCATTGAGTTGTGGAGAGGGCCTTCTTCATCTACTTGTTTCATGGAGCTTCTTCATTTGTACATCTCAAGAATGCTTTTCAAGTGTGTTTTGGCTGTAAATGAACCACAAAAGTTGCCTTAGGTGTTAGTCATCCATAGGAATAGTTGATTTTTTCAGCCACCAATGAAGCATCTTCTGGAATTTGGATGTATGCTGAACTTAATTTGTGCATGCTTTCATACATGTAGAGAAATAGTGTAGATAATTCAAATTTTAACATGGTTCTTCCTGCCAGCTCTAAATTATTTTTTTTTTACGAAGTAAAGATGGATTTTTTTCCCCTCTTGTGAGCGGTATTTTCAATGTGGGTAGATAGAAGTATAGACCTGCCCATGTCTCTTCTATCTCCAGGAAATAACTAAAGGCATCTTAAGGAATACGGAGCCAATTTGATTACCTTGTTTTTCAAAAATTTTGTTTGCTAATTTGAAGACTTGAATCTAATTTTGAGTTAATTCTGTAGTTCCATAACTTTTTCTCTATATAGGTTCATTGAAAGACCCCGGTTTTTCTCAAAGTTTACAGCTAATGTTTTAGACCCTGTTTTGTTCAACACTGGCACGCGAGCCTTACCTTTGGTCGGCCACTATAAGAAGTTCGACCAAGGAACCATGCATAGGACGGTATTAGCCAATTTGGCCCCTACAACCAAACTCTAACTTCTGAAAGCCTACGAATACTCTTTGCCTCGTTTTACTAAAGGGGGCCTTGAGGATTCAATAACACACATGTATTTTTTTATTTTGATGGTAAGATATATCTTTAGATTAATTTATGTTTCATTGAGATTAAGTTCTCTCTCTAAGTGATTTTAAGAATGCAAATTAAATATCAAACAACAGATTTTGTTGAATCTGACCACTATTTAGTTGGATCTGATAGATAAAAGTTCTTGTTGCTAAAAAATAAATATTAAAAATAAAATTGTTCACATGAATTTGATGTCAATATGCAAAATCTTTTAGGTCTTGCTAAGGAAATACCTTACAATTAAAAAGCAACTGGATCGAATATCTGATATTCACAAGTGCAAGAGAATAATTAGTAATGGACACAGGAGCAACCTGTAAGAGGAAGGAATTCAGGAAAATTACTGGAAATAATACTAGGCGCTACTTCTAACAAGCTAGCATTGAAGTTCTAACATATCAACAATATTTACAAAGCCATAAATAAATTAAAAGCGCAACTACACCAAAATTCCTATGAATCATTTCTAATTATTCTGTACAAGCAGAAAGATTTTGAAATGCAACAACACGATCCCATATGGCAGCAGCAGATGAAGTTGACAGAGGTAAAGATCAGGATCAGAACAGCAGCATAGAATAAAACCAACTCCTTGGTCAGTGAGGAATCTCCAATTTTATTCTGCGCACAACTCCAATGAGCATTCCTGTGGCAATTTCAAGAATTCATCAATTTTTCATATGCGATTCTGGCAGTAAGTCTCGGCGTCACACGCAATTCCAAAGAAATGCATACTACCCTAAATTTCATTCAGAATGCAGAAAAGAACTGACAGCAGGCAAGACACAAGAGCCAATAGCAGGTTGTTGATTAGGACTCATCAAACACACGAAGGATGCAGTATATGGTGTTCTTCAGATTCATGCAATAATCATAGAAGATTACAAGTCATTTCTGTGAGAGCACAAAAAGCAAGAATGAAGAATCCCATGCAACTAACATATTTTAACAATTCTTAAAGAGAGAATTTCAGTATTGTTCTTAGAATCAGAAACTTCAGTAATCAAAATATTAGACCCAAAACCCCCTCAAAAAAAGAATAAAGCTTCACCTAAATCTGTCGTGAAACTTGGGTTCCGTTACAGTAGGACAGGTAGGATTCAGCGGCTATCAGAGCAAATAGCAAATACAGAATGACCTAGATTTTTAAGTCTGAAAGCAATTAACTCTTTCATGGCCTGAAAATCAAGATAGTTTTGATGTTCTAGGAATGGATATGCATGAACTATAGCTATATAAGAAATCAAGCTGATGATGTCAGCTTGGGATTAACTAGTTCAGGGTATAGCTTGAGCAGCATGTTTCTTGGCTCAACTAGGACCAGTTTTCAGTCAAACTAGAGATTCACTCAATAAAATTCTCGCTCAGGATACTATAACTTAAAGAAACCATGATTTCCCTCGGCCTGCCTCAAGCTAGTATGAGTTCCATCAAGTAAAGCCGATTGTACAGGAAGGTACTAAGCTTAACAGGCTACTGATTAGCTCAAGACTCAACTCTTCTCCAAGAGATTTGAGAGCCTATGCCAAACTCACAAATGTATTTTGGGTTCACATAATTCTATCCTAACATACAGGGGGAGAAAGTGAATGCTCTTATTGGGAACGGTACAGAGAAATAGTTACCATTGAAAATCAACAAAAAGAGTCATTCTGCAGGATATGTTATGTGAATCATGTTAGAATTAACAATTGAAACTCTGGAAATATCAGCGAAGTGCACCATAGGTTCTTCGTACAAGAACAAAATTTAACCTTACAGAAAAAGCGATAAAGAAAAAAAAATCTTTATCATTTAAACTTGAATATTAAAGATTAACATGAGAATAGATGAAGCAAATTAATTCAACTCAATCAAAAAATTCATTCAATTGACACATGGTCAATGAGCAACAGCAATATGGAAAACTCCAGAAGTCCAATAATAGTACCTCAAGTTATATATAAATATCAGTTCGACTTTTTGCCAGTAAGGATTCGAGATATCTGGAGGCCACGGCTAAATGCCTCGTTAAATAGGATCCTTGTCTGCATTGACTGGAATCCAGGCAACCAAGACAGCAATGCAACAGGAGCCATAACAATTACTCCAAACAGCAAATCATACAGCCGAGCCAAGGACACCACAGTGTCCCACACAACAGTGGACTCCAGAAACGGTCTAAGGACCTGGGCAATGGATATAAGGCCCCACCCCGTTGGAATAAATGCCAAAAGGCTACTCACGAGATCAAGAACTATTAAATTTGTGAACTTCAGCAATAAAACAACCACAAGTACTGTAAGCACAATGACTATAAGCTGAGTTAGCCGATATTTGATGTGCTCCTTAGCTGCAAATTTGTCGTGGGCATATGCAATGATCACGTAAATCCCAACTGCTACAACCATGTATATCCAAGATAGCAAGTAAACAGCTACACTGGTGTTTCCGCCAGTAATGTTAAGATGGTATACAACACCATATTGGAAGAAGAAGAAACGTAGATCTAAAATAATCTCCAATAGCTTCCCCCAAAGACCAGTCGTTTTCAGATGGCTCTGTTCCTCATACCACCATGCTTCCCAGCTTTGCTCTGCTTTTGTGAACATCCCACCACTATACCATAACCAATTGATAAAATCTTCAAAGTCATAGACAGTCTTTAGCCAGTCAAAACCAGAAGGATTGAACACAAAGGGGGCCATCATCCATGAAATCACAAGGAACCAGCTAGATATTGTCATGGCAATGTAAACAAAAGTATTCCGAGCTAATGGGCTGTTGGCAGCATAAACTGTTAGAATGACTCCAAGCTCAACTGCCTTCACAAAATGGCTTCGTGCATAGAGTCTATAGTTCTCAGCAAAGCTCTTGTGCTGCACTACAAAACCACGTCCCGTCGCTCGGTATTTGGCACCCCCATGAAGAATAGTCCGACCAAAGAAATGGGAACGAGTTCCCAAGGAGAAGGTGTAAAAAAGAGATGCTAGCTGCAACTGCATTGTCAGAAAGTCCCAAACTGCAGGAAGGAATCCATGCTCAAGGGTATTCTCCACGATCATTGGCAGGGCAGTGAAGAGTCCAAGCTGGATAATGAACTGCTGGTTCAGAATTGTGCCAAGAGCCTTGTTGTTGTTACTATGGTTCAGGGCATATTGCTCAACGCCACTGAGAGCAAAATAAAGGCGACCCCATAAAAATGTGTAAACAGTCAGGACCACAATCATTGTGCTGAAGTAAAACCCAACAGTTGAGTAGTAAAAAGAAAGCATTCGGAAGAAGTCCAATCTGTGACCCAACCGGTATACATCCCTGCTCAAAACCTGCTCACCATTGCCACTTGCAACCTTTGCCTCAAACATTGAAATCTGATTCAATCCAACATCCCTTCCCTTGCCTACCTGTATATACTCATGGTGTGTCACATTGCCACCTCGAAGTGTGCAATTGAAGCCAGCAAATATATCTTCACTGATATTGATAACTTTGGAAGCCTTGCTGATTCCACCTTTAGGCAAGAACCAGAACCTATCAAACACATCTGGGTGACCATAATGCATTCGCACCTTCAAAGGGTTTGCAAGAACACGCTGCCCCAGGGTCACAAAACTCATTTCCTGCGCAGACATGAACCAAGCAAGTGAGGACACTGAACCAGTGAAGATATTCTCACGGACTCCTAAAATGGTTGGTTTCCTGATACCATAATAGGCTTTAAATTCCTCCAGCAAATTTCGCATCTTTAGTGCCTCTTCAAAATAATTATCTTGGTTCATGTCAATGGTCTGGAGTGCCTCGCCCCGAGTAAAGATTATAGCATGGTTCTGATTTTCAGGTTTTCCTTCTCCAATCTTTATGGAACCAGGTAATTTGATCCGATAGATCTCCACTTCCCTCTGCAGCTGCTGATCATACTTCACAAGAACTGAATAATACTCCACTTCATCCCTCCCCAAGCGAACCTCATCAACATAAGCAACTCGAAGGGCCTCGTTGTTTTTCATGAGATACAGAATCTCTTCAGCACGTGGGTCTGGCTTTGCCTTTTGCTGCCCATACAACTGGCAGGTGACTACGTATGTGAATTTCATCAGAGCACTCCCATACTCATGCCCTTTAAATAAAAGACTGACATTGCTGCTAGCTTTGCTTAGTTTACGTACAGATGGTGGCTTGACTGAATTAAGACCATCCAAACCACGGCTGTTCCTCAATGAATGATGAGAGGCGAGTTCTTGTGTGCCCATCCTTATATCCATCTCAGATGCCGAATCTAAGTAGGAAAGTGTCTTAAGTGCTCGATAATAATACATCATTCCCCTCACAGTGCGGGATAACGTCTGGCCTCTGTATGAAGCCCAAAGTCGGAGATCCCTAGACTTCTTATCCCAGATTTCCTCGTCATCCTCTAGACCCTCTCTATGCATGCGTTCCATAAAATTATTCCACTCATCTTCATAGATTTTTTGCAGATAAAAGATTGTGGAAATGCCATCTTCATTTGGGCGTCGAAGGTTTTCTTTGCCAAAGCACACTTCTTCATCATAGTAAGGGGTCAGAACACTGAAAGCCATCATTTTCTCAACATTGGGAGCATGTGGCATGTTCATGAAGAGGGAGTTGCTAAAGAAGGCAATACGTCGTCTTGCCTCAATACTTTTTGGGACATCATGCATTGCGTCTCTAGAAGTAAGAATTGTGTGCAAACGCCGTACCTGCCTGTTGAAGAACTCATCTTCAGCATCAGGAAACTCAACGGCATTCACAAAGAGCAACCCTTCATTGGTAGCTGGACTATGAGGGGCCAGACCATCTCGAATCAATTCCCCGGTGTTCCTCTTTTCTCTTGGAAATTCTCGAACACAAATCTCATACAAAGCCTGCAATATATTCACTGCTTTGCTAACTGCTTTGCTAAGATCTTCCCCCGGTCTCATCAGAAGATCAACAAGTGATATTAACTTTGGATGAATGTCTGGCAGTCTATTCATCTTGTAAGACTCAGAAAATATCTCAGACTGTATCTTCTCATCCACTTCTTTAAAGAAATTTCCAACGATGAAACTCTCTTCTGTGCCAGGTTTGACAACCTCAAGAAGCAAATACTTGATGCTATCATATGCTTCAATTATAGCACACCGCCTGTACTCACTTTGGCTTACCTTCAACCAAATCCACCGATCAGGTGCATTGGCCAGCTCTTCTGCCTGACTCAATGCAAGCAGCAACTCATTGCAGAGTAAGATGCAAGGCCAGCGAATAACCCTAATGTTCCAACAATTAGGTGGCAGTTCTAAGAGTTCAAATTCCCGATCACTGATGAGATCTTCTTCCCGAAAAGTTGTCATAATCTCATTCCATATCAAGGCAAATCTAGTTGCCTCCACTTGGCTTGATTCAATCTTTTTGTAAGGCTGACCAAGTCCATATCTTAGCTTTAATCTGTGGATTGCATCACGGAGCTTCTTCACCAGGGTCATCTTAGGACTTAGCAATTGTTCTTCTGGCATAAGATTAAATTGCATAGCACTGGCAAAGAACTGAAACCTAAGCCTAAGCTGTTCAACATTCCTGATCTCACCCAAGTGGGAAAACAGCCCAATTGTTGCACCAACAATCGAAGAGAAAATAGCATACCAGATCTGTAAATCCATAAAATAAATTAGAACAACTGGGAGCCACAGCAGCACAACTGCAATTCTGTTACTGCTACTGAAAAACTCATGCCAATTGTACGACATGCGCCCGAGATCCAAAAGAGCCTTTGTTGGGGCAACCAGTGGCTGGATTTGAAAGAAATAGCTGAACACAAATTTCGAAGCCAATACCGCGATCCAGAACAATGTATAGCTGATATTGTTAAAAAGCCCTTCCCTCAGTCCACGCCCCACAAAAATCCGAGTGTGAAACCACCAAGTGAACACATACAAAATACTCCAATCCAGTTCTTCAAGGGCATTCCTAATCCAAGGAAGTGCAAAAAAAGCAATGCCAGCAACTCAGGGATAGCAAACACAAAGGCAGCCCCAAGAAATGTCACTATTCTCCTGTCTGCCTCAGGAGACCAAAACCCAGCAGAATTCTTTGCACTCCAAATCCTCCCATAAAAGACCCCAAACACAATGGTCCACGTCAAAGCAACCATGCTTTTCAACCCCATCCTCACCCCCAACAACAGCGTCTCCCTCGAAACCAAGCTATATTGTGTCCCCGCGTCTAGCACCGACTGCACAAACCTAAGACCAGCCCAAGTGATAAAACAAGTCAACAACTCAACCTGCACATCCCGCCTCTCCAACGCCTGCCATGGGTGTTTAGTCCTCGCCCAAGCAACAATCAAACTAGCTTGGAAAAACAAAATCAACAAAACCCAAAGCTTATCGAAACTCCTAAACACATTCCAAAATGACCTCTGCTCCACAAACCCTGTCTTGCCAACTCTCCTGCTTTTCTTAACCTTTGCGAAAAAATTACTATCTAAATTAATAGGCCATTTTAACTTCTTAAAACACCTCCTACTCCAAAAATACTCATTTATATCATCATAATTCCTCCAAGCGGAATGCGGCTTACTCCCATTTCTACTACTCTCAACCTCAGCCTTAATAGTTTCATAAAAGGGCACAACAATACAGTTCAAAAACGCACAATCACCAGAAATCGAAGGCAAAAAATGCCCACCTGTACTGGGGTCTGTCCAATCATCAAGAACTTTATTCAATTCCATTGCCATATGATGATAAATATAGCAAACACACTCCGGCGTGAACCGAAGATTCGCAGATTCTCCCCAAACAAGGAGAAAAAGCCCAACATAAAGCAATTCACGGCGAAGACTATGATCATTGCTAACTTTTGGTAGAATCACCTCCGACTTCTTCCCCAAATAAGAACACCAAGAAGTGTAATTCCCCAACAACTTCCTCCGAAAACGGCGGAGTACGGTGGCGTCGAGAGCGTCAGGGATAGACGGCGGCTTCTCAAGCTGCATTTGGGAGTTTGCTAACTGAAGCACCAAGTGTTCTCTTTGGTTCCTGACGTTGTCTTTCTGAAACCCAAAGAAGACACCTAGCCAGTCCATCAAGTCCCAGTGCGGGTCCCATGTTACATACGGTGGTTTACGGAGGTCACCAACTGTGCGGAGGGCGGCGGCGGCTGCTCGGACCTCCGGGTACCGGAGAGACGGGTGGTCCGTTAGTAGGTCATGGATTGGGATTATATTGTAGACGGATGGCGTTATTGGTGGTGGTGGAGGAGGCGCTTGGAGGTCACTCCGACCGCGCGTGTAATAAGGCTCCTGCCTTGCACTCATGGTAACTAACAGGTGTTTTGAGTTCAATCTTGAAATGTCTGTGCTGCTGCTGTTGTCTTCATTTCTGTAGGTTTCAGGCAAGAAGGAGTAGAAGTGGAAAGTGAAGTTTAAGGAGAGCAAGAAAGGTGGGTGTTTTAAGGAAGTGAAAAGAAAGCCGGAAGGAAATGCAGTAGTTTTAGGATTTGGATGACACTAGAAAAGAAAGTTTCAAAAGCGAGGTAAAAGTGGAGGCTTTCTGTGTTTGTTGGGCTTCATGATTGCAAAGCAGTCCCTGAAGTTTGAAATCAAAGAATTTTAGTCTTTATCGTACACCAATACTTTGGGCTCAAGGTTTTATTGTTTGTTTCTCCACATTTCTACTAATATCATTTGCTTGTCTATAACATCTACAGCTTTTTGGCGTATCTTTGATAAATATTTCTATATAATATGCTTCAATATCATTCAATCATGAACATTTTATAAAATAATTGATAAAAAGTTCAAAGTTGATGTTGGATGGTAAAATTGCGATATATTTATAGCTTTCGATGCTCAATTCAAGTTAATTTAAAACTGTAGGGACTGATATGTAGCTACGCTGATATTATGATCAAATGGTACCTGAAACTTTTGTGATGTTGGAGCACGCGCTATTAAAGAAGTGACATACACGGAACAATCAGTGAGGTAATAAGTGGGGATCCTGTGGGAGCCCACCTATCAAGACGGGATTTTCTAGGAATTAAAAAAAAAAGGACACGAAAATAATGAATGTGATAGTTGCTTTATTTTTATATTATAAAATGGATAACGTGGCTGGTTTGGATTGGTTTATTTAATAGTAACTTACATATAGACGTTTTGGGGAATGTCTGAAATTTATTACGTTTTATTTTTTCTAATGCTGAGGTGGGACCTTCGGTTAGGGTTTCTCTGAGTTGTAACGGTAGTGCAAATTGGAGACGGGCATGTGTGAGAGTGATTAGGCATTTTATCATCTTTCAATTTTGTTGTTCATGCCTTTCCGTTTTCTTGATAAGATCATAAAGGAAAGTTAATGGCTAACGAAAAGCTTTGAGTGAGGACCATTAAAAGAGGAAAAATTTGTGACAACTACACAATTCACAGTATATTTATATGATTTCAATTGAGCTCTTAAATTTCAAAATTAAAACGAATTACTCTATCTGCTCCAAACAAATTGTCATATTTGATTTTTCACATATATTAAAAACATCATTTCTTAGTATTTCATGTTTTTTATCCATACTTTTCAAAAATATCTTTTATTTTTAATTATAATTCCTTACAAATGAGTTTTAATTAAGGGTATTGTAGTAAAATACATAATTTAAATGTTTAGATCAAATAATTATTTTGGAACAAATAAAAATAAAAAGCAGAACAAAGAGAATAATATTTTAAAAACAAAAAACCAAACAACATTACCTTAAAATTATAATTTTCTTATTAGTGTAAATACATTACCTCACATTTGTACCTTAATGAATAACTTAACAAAATTAATTAGTTACGGGTTATTTTTGCATTTGTAAGTGATAGCAAAACCCCCTTCTTCTTCTTTTTTTTTTTTTTGTCAAAATCAAAATTAAATTGTCAATACACACGATTTATACGTGGTTAGCTTTTTAATTTTTTCAGTAGTTAAAAATATACAAAAACTGTTTTTACTTTTTCCTCCAATTTTTTTATCCTTTTAAAATATTTTTTAATTACTTATTCTTAAGCATTTAGGAGGGGGAAAATAAATTTTGGAGAACAAAACAAAATATCCATAATTTTTAACATGTTTTTAGTTATTGAAAAATTATACTTATACATTAAAATTGATGAAAACTTAACGGAATGATTTAATTTTAAATAAAAAATAGTTGGAAGGAGATCTACTCCGAAATTAAAAATTAAAAAATTTATTTTTCAAACTTAAAATTTAGAGAAGGTTTGGATCATTTAACTTAAATAGAATAATATATTTATGTATTTTTTAAGAATTAGCTATGGGTCAAAATGAAAGAAAGAAAAATGGAGGAGGATAAGGATTGGTATACATGATTTTATTGTTGTCATTTACGATAGAATTAGGTTTTAAGGCACACATTAAAGAAATACACATAATTAATGAGTTTCTTTAAGCTCTTGACGGGTTACGATATACTATTTAATTTTGAATTTTGAAATCAAATTTGATCATATATATACATATAATTGCGACTGATTTATCATAAATAAAAATTTATTTAAAAGAATTAATGCTTCTTGGCTTTTCGACTTTCTAAGTGTAGGAGTCATTTGGTTTTTTTTTAAGCAGTTTCGATGTCATACATTGTTTTGTGTTTAAGTAATTAAGAATCACGTGACCGCGCATGATAAATACATTGTTTTTTTTTTGTTTTTTGTTTTTAGTTTTTTGTCATCACTACATTTGGTTGTTGGCACTAGCCAACAAAACATTTGCGTAGGTATTACCCTGGCAGTGTACAGAATCTATCTGCTTCAACTTGACGCCTGACCACCTGATGGTGTAAGTGCATGCGTCGGCATTTGTACTGATCCTGGTTTCAAATTCTAACAAGAAGCAAATTGATTTTTGCGGACTATGAGACAATATGAGATCTATTATTCAACTTAGTTTAGCTACTTGTGAAATAGAACAACACTCTATTTCCAATTTGATTTCTTGACAATAAAAATTTGTCAAATTGGTAGGATTACAATTCATACACGGCTAGTTTTGAATAGTGGATGACTAGTTATATTTGTCCAAAGATTCCACAAAAAACTCATTCTTTGTAAATCAATAAAATACTAATAATAAGATAATTAACGAATAATAATAATAATAATAGTAATAATAAACGCTTGCCAAGGGAAAAGAGGTTTCCTTAATTTAGTATTGTATGGCTAGATGGGCGTAAGAATTATAATCAAGTCTAGTAAAATTAAAATTTATTAATGTATAGCTTCTTCGACATGCTTATAATATAAAAGCTTTATTAAGAAAGATAACAAATCACCAGTTCCTTTTCCTCATAGATTCGGTTAAAGAAAATCTTAACTAAACAAGAGCGCTTGAAAGAAATGTTTCAACAATCTTTCTAATATTGGCATTGTTAATACCATTAAAGCCAACGTTAATGTATATATACGTATGTGATGGATGTAACAACAATATGGAGTCGAAAAGAAAGATAAATAAGGTACATTTAAATTTATATTTATTTGGCTACTTAGACTAATAGGATATTTTTCCGACCTTTTCTTTGCTTATATATATATTGTTTTCTTTCTATTCCTTTTAGGCTTTGAAAAGTGCATGAAGGAAGTCTTAGGTTGAACTAATCTTGTCTCACAAGATTGGTATAGCGATAGGCTTACGTCTTTTTAGTTTTTATCTTTTCCGATGCAAGACTATATATTAGCCATGCTTTTGTTTTCTTAAATGATTGATTCCTCCAGTTCTTTATGCTTCTTTCTTAAAGCTAACAATTGGTATCGAGCACGAAATCTCTATCTTTCTTGTATGAGAAAATAAATATATGTCAACAAAAAGTTCTTTAGTTCAACTAGCGGTTCCAAAATTTAGTGGGCATTATGTTCATTGGGAAATGCTAGCACTCATGGAAAATTTCGTAATGGGATATACTGCAATAGTAGAATGTGTTATTCTTTTAGATGTACAAAAAAGGAATCTTGAAAAACATAAGTTAAAAGATTTAAAAGCAAAGAATTATTCTATGAAATAGAAGTATCTAAGTACAATACCGATCAAGAGAGCACAATTGCAAGCTCTCAGAAGAAGTTTGAATTTCTCCATATGAAAGTAGGAGAATCTATGAATAAATACTTTGCTCGAACCCTTACCATAGCTAACAAGATGAAAGCCAATGGCGAGGACAAGGGAGATGTTATTGTTGTTGTTGAAAACATTTTAAGATCCATGACTTCAAAATTTAACTATGTGTTATGTTTTATTGAGGAGTCAAAGAATGCAAGCATGCCGACTATTGATGAGTTACGGAGTAGCTTGCTTGTGCACGAACAATGTATGAGCTCTCATGTTGAGGAAGAAAAAGATTTGAAGACAACTCGTGGAGATCAATTCGGAGGAAGAGGTGGTGATCGTGGTAATTTTTGTGGTAGAATAATGAGAAAGGCATGCAAGGTTTTAACAAGGCTACGATAGAATGTTATAATTGCCATAAGCTTAGGCACTTTGAGTGGGAATGTTCAAGTAAGAAAAAGAAGATAAACTATACTAAAAGTCAAGAAGAGTTACTAATAATGGCCTATATGGATGAAACTATAGAAACTAGAGAAGACATGTGGTTTTTTTACTCGAGTTGAAGTAATCATATGTATGAAAAAATGAATGTTTTTCATATTTTGATGAAAAATATAAAGATTCTATGAAGATGGGAAACAATTTAAAAATGTCTATCATAGGGAAACGAAATGTAAGGCTCTATATGAATGGAACAATGTAAATCATCATGGAAGTATTTTATGTGACGAACTAAAGAATAATTTGTAGAGCATTAGGTAGTTCCAAGAAAAGAGACTTGACATTCTGTTTCAACATGAAGGTATTTCATCTCGATAGAGCTTTAATTATGGATACAAAAATGACCTTCGATCGAGTGTACATACTACATGCCTTATCTCGGTCTATGATATCCACTTACTTCAACATAACTAGTGAGGATGAGGTGCGACTTTGGAATTATAGATATGGTCATTTGAACTTTAAGGGCTTAAAAACTCTTCGGTAGAAGAAAATGGTGACTAGTTTACCACAATTTCGGTCTCTTTTAAAGTCATGCAAGGATTGTTTGATAGGAAGGGAAAAAAGATACTCATTTCCAAAGAAAAGCAACTAAAAAGAATCATATATTCTTTAATTGGTGCCTGTCGACATCTATGGACCAATCAATCCCATCTCCAATCGCAATAAGAGGTATCTTATTACTTTTATCAATGATTTCAATAAGAAAAAAATAGGTATATTTTTTTATCATGAAGTCAAAAGCTTTGGAAGTGTTCAAATGGTTCGGAACTCATGTTAAGGAAAAGATAAACTTATTCATTAAAAGCTTATGCATCGATCGCGAGATGAGAGTTTACATCACATAAATTCAACAGCTTTTATGATGAAAATGGGATACAAAGACAACTAATAGTTGCATAAATAGCTCAACAAAATAGTGTTACTTGAATAAAAGAAAAGAACCATGTTGAATATAGTTCACGACATAATTTAAGAAAAACAAATTCTCAAGTCTTTTTGGCTTGAAGTTATAAATTGGACAATGTATGTTTTGAATTGTAGTCCTATTTTAGCGAGTAAGAAATAAAACTCCAAAAGAGGCTTAAAGTAAGATCAAGCTTGAGATTGAATGTTTTAGAGTTTTTGGTCGCATCTTATATGTTTATATTCCGACGAGTAAAGAACAAAGCTAAACGATATACGTTTATGCTATGTTCCCTAAGAGTTAATGAAAAATCTAAAGCTTACGGACTTTATGATCCAACTACATAAAAGATCATAATAAGCGGGGATGTTGAATTTGAAAAAGATAAGAGCTAGGATTAAGATAAAAAGTATGAAGAGCTTATCATGTCACGTTTCGAAATGAGTGATTGAGAGGAGGAAACAATTGTGATTGATGAGAATCATGTTGAGAGTGATACTAAACATGACATTGCCATATAAAAAGAGTGTTATAAATAAGTCACTTAAAAAAAAAACTCATTAAGTTCCATTAAGTGAAGAATTAGACAACCACCAACTTGGATGATGGACTATGATTTAGAAGAAGGATTCTCTAAAGATGACCATGATGCCCATTTAGTTATGTTTGTAACCAAAGACCCTATTCACTTTGATAATGCTATGAAAAGTGAGAAATAAAGGAGAACCATAGATTTGAAAATAGAAGTAATAGAATGAAATGGGATATGAGAATTGACGGAGTTACATAAAGGATGAAAAAAGGTTAGAATGATGTGGGTCTATAAAACTAAATTTAATGAAAAATGAGAAGTGGACAAGTACAAGGCCATGCTTGTTGTGAAGGGATATAAATAGCAACATAGGATAGACTATATAGAAGTGTTTGCACCAATAGCACGCATAGAGACAATTCGTTTAGTTATAGCTTTTGTAGCATAAAAGAGTTGGGTTATCTATTAGTCTGGATGTGAAGTTTATAATCCTATATAGTGAGTTAAAAGATAATGTTTTATAGAGTAACCTTGTGGTTATGTGCAAAAAGGAGAAAAGCATAAGGTTTACAAGTTAAAGAAAACACTATATAGGCTCGAACAAGTACCACATGCATGGTATAGCTATATAGAAGCCTATTTTTTGAAGAAAGGTTTTGTAAAGTATGATTATAAGCATACATTATTCATCAAAGAAAAAAGAGAAGGCAGAATGTTAATTACAAGTTTATATGTTGATGATCTAGTTTTTACTAAAAATGATAAATTAATGTTATTAGTATTTAAAATTTCTATGAAACATGAGTTTGATATGATTGACTTAGGGTGGATGAAATATTTTCTTGGTCCGAAGGTTTTACAAAGATTAGATAAGGTTTTTATTAGCCAAAAAAAAAGTATGCTTTGAATGTGCTAGCAAGGTTTGGGATGGATAAAATCAATTTTGTTCATAATCCGGTTGTTCTACGTTTTATGCTAGTGAAAGATGAAGTAGGAGTTAAAGTGGATAAAACTCATTACAAACATATTGTGGGAAGTCTTATATACCTCATAGCTACTAGGCTTGACATGATGTTTGTGGTGAGCTTCATTAGCAGATACATGAAGAATCCTATAGAGATTTATTTATAAGTGGTGAAAAAGGTGCTTGAGGTATTTGAAGGGAACAAGCTGGGTTTAGGATTTTCTATAGGAAGGAGGAGATGAAAAACTCATCACTTACATTAACGAGTGATTATGTTAGGGATATGAAAAACGGAAAAAACACCTTAGTCTTTGTGCTTTTGTAGAATTTAGGAGTAGTATCTTAGTCGTCAAAGAAGAAATTAGTAGTGAGTCTATCTACTACAATAATGTCCGCATGTCGGGAATTTTGGTTAAAAAAAGTGTTAGAAAAGCTAGATCGGAATCAAGAGAAGTCAATCATAATTCACCATGATAGTAGTTCTCCAATCAAAATGTTAAAAAATCCAATAATGCATGAACGAAGTAAGTATATAGATGTTTGTTTCTATTTTCTTTGAGAGCTTACAAAGGCTAGGACTATGTAATTGATGCATTGTAGGACACATGAACAAATATCGGATATAATGACTAAACCTCTCAAGATGGATTTCTTTTTTTTTTTTTTTTTGAAGCTTTATAGTCTATTGGGAGCATGTTCGGAGGTCGATATAAACTGAATAATTATAGAATTCAACAATTATTCAATTGAAGGAAGGATTTGTTAGGATTTACTTTTAGATTGTTATTTAGCTTATATGTTAAATAAACCCCTATCTCATGAGATAAAGTTTAGGTAGATCTAATCTTATCTCACAAGATTAGTATAGCAATAAGTTTATGTCTTTTTAGTTTTTATGTTTTTTTTTATATATATAAGGCTATATATTAGCCATGCTTTTGGTTTTCTTAAGTGGTCGATTCCTTCGAGTTCTTTGTGCCTCTTTCTTAAAGCTAACGAAAAGGTATTTGTGCATTAATAAATTCGAGCAAATTTTTTATTCCAAAAAGGAATATACTTAGGCCAATTCTTACCATCATGTTAGCATGTCGGGTTCATGCTCGTAAGGCCTCAATTTAGCCAATAACGATATCAATTTAGATTACTTTCAAATGCATTGATCGGTTTAAGTTATCTAGAGATAAAACGTAATTTGATGGCCAAGGCAAACTTGTTTCGAGGCAAGGATAAAATTATCCACCGTTCTTATTGTAAGCTTATATTTCTTGAATGTTATGTTACCAAATCGCTATCTTAGTTAGAAAGGCTAGCTAGTAGTGATAATTGATGAAACTGATAAGTTTTTTTTATCGATTTGTTTTCAACCCATATTAATTTATTTGGCATTGTACTATGATTTATAGGTATTTTTTTTGGTGATTGGCAATAATCGTTATTATTATTATTATTTTATTATAGAGGAGATCAATTTGAACTAGCGGGGAGACATAAATTTCAACCTAACCTAATGAAGGCTTATCTCTTTAGTTTGATGTGCATTACCTTGTGTCCGCTTCTACCGATCATGGGAAGCTTTTATTTAGGTTGGTATTTGGGTGATTTTTTATTGATTGTGTCAAGTGTAATCTTTGTTTTTTGAACTTCTAATTCCTTTATTCATAATAAGAAAAAAAAAAACATGATCTAGCAAAAAGGTAACTAAGTTGAATTTTTGTAGGCTTTCCTAATCAAAATACATGACGATTAGAGGGGGCAACGTTAATGGGTTTTACGGCTACATGATTAGTTCTTCAAGAAAGAGTTTTGAAATTGAGAAAAGAGTTACCACTTAGTATCGAGGAAGATAGAAAATCCTAAAATGACCGGTCCGTACAAAGATCTAGGTAAAGGATCGGTTATGAATGGAAAAGATCAATATCATCACCATCGCATCCTACCTAAGGTAGATGGTATTGTATACATATGAAAACTAAAGTCTAGTCTTACTATGTTATGAATCTATACTTCTTTAAGTGAGTTTATTTTATTAAAATAAATTAGTCTAGTAATTTAGGATTGGAGTTGGTTGAAGGCCTATACCCATATTCTAAGGGTAAAAAAGGATAGGAATTGAAATTTTGACTAACTCTTAATGACTACAAATTTGTATTGATAAATAGGCGAGCCTTTAAGGATGATGAGCCATTGCTAGGAGGTCACCTAGTAATAGCCGACTAATTTTTCTTTTCGAAGCCAAGAGATCACCTTGTAATAGGTCGACCAATTTTGCTTTTCGGACATAATTCTTCTTTATAAGATTATTAAATCAAGATGCATAAAAACTTGTTTTCCTACATTCTTGTCATTTAAGCATTGTAAAAAAAAAAAAATAGTTATCATCATCCTATTTTTATCCCATAAAAATAATTAAAAAAATCTAGAAGAAAAAAGGGAAAAAAGAACAAAAAATGAAAGCTCGAGACCAAGAAAGAAAAAAAAAGAAAGAGAAAGAGAAAAGGGGAATTGGATAAACTAGGACAAGTAGGTGTTAAGCATTAGGTTAGATTGTTTAGGCTCGATTAATCATAAAAGAGAAAATTATAATAGAAAAAACCCTAAAGCAACTCTAGGTGCACACATATTAATAGCATGCAAACACACACAAAAAGGAGACATTGCCAATTAGAGAAAAAAACCTAACGACCTAAAAAAAAACGAGAGAAAGCTAAAAGTACAATCAAGAAGAAACTACGGCTACTCTCGACCTATCGACTTTTCGAAAACACATGTCGATGGAGAAGAATCATCTAGTTAAGACGATTCCAACACCATAAAAAACATTTCATTCCAAGCATTCACAGAGCCCACATGTGTTGACTAAACTTTTACCATCCATGGTGAACTTCTTTCTAGTTTGGTTCTCGGTTTTTGATTTTGATAATTACACTCATACGTCTTCGATTTTTGATTTAATCATCAATCGAATTTTATTATATTGCATAATTATTAGATTGATTAATATATTTTTCATGCCAATTATGTGATTGAGATGGAATTCGGATGATTATTGAATTAAAATGTCTTGATTAAAAGAATATAATTTTAAAAATTAAAACTTGATATATTTTGTAATTTTGGCAAATTTAAAAGAGATCTATTTTTTTTTTTTTTGATATTTATGTGTTCTTAAATTTAATCTAATTAAAATTTCTTGATTAATATATTTTTTATGCCAATTATGTGATTAATATGAAATTTAGTTGATTATTGGATTAAAATATCTTAATTAAAAGGGGTATAATTTTAAAAATTAGAACTTGCTATATTTTGTAATTTTTAGCTATTTTAAAGAGGATCTAAATTCAAATTATTTGTGTGTTCTCAAATTTAATCTAATTAGATTAGGGTTTTGTGATTTTTTAGTTTTGATATATTATTATCTTCAATTTTATTTACTTGTTATTATTTTTATTGAAAAAGGATTAAGGGCTTGACATACTATGCAACATTTTTATTTTTTATATAAAAAGTTTATGAGGAATTGTCTATCGATAATGAAGCTAGTAATTGGCAAGGAAATGTTTTTCTAGAAAAAGAAAATAAATAAATTAAATTAATATAATAGAAAAAATCCTAGGTTTAGCGATGAAATATTCCATTGCTATATACATATTTTTCGTTGCTATTATCTTTTAGCAACGAAATTGCAATGAAAACAAACCATTGCTAAAAGGCTTGTCGATATTTTTTTTTAGTGATGGATTTTTTATTCCATTGCTAATCCGTAATCGTATTTTTATTGCTATTTTGATGTGATTTTATTGCTAATTCAAAGTAAACAGTCGGTTACTAAGTATAAAATTTGTAACAAAATTGTCTGCTAAGTTGTTTTAATCTTGTCACTATATAGAGACGAAAATTTGTCGTTACATTTTATTGCTAAAACTGGTCATAAATCCATCACTCGATTTCTATTGCTATTTCCAATATATTTTATTTCGTCATCATTTTTTATTGCTTATTGATTAATTTATTATCTTTTTTTTTGTCATTAGTTGACCATTGATCTATCGCTAAATTAAAGAAAATTATTTTTTAATAAATTTCATTAATATCTATTTAATGTTTCACCATAGTAGCAAAGAGCCAAAATTAAAATTATAACATGAAATATTATTAAGTAAAATAAAAATAATATAAAATAAATCAAATATTTATATAACTATCTTTCGGTGTATGAATTTATTAAAAAGATTAAAAAAAAACCTAGTCCTCCTCATCATCAATATTTGTTGCATCATCTTTCGAATGCCGGGTATCGAGAGGAAAGATTGACTCCGGGTAGAGGAAAGGTTAGTAGGAGAGGTGCGAGTTTATATGTCATGTAACGACCATCGCATCCTCTCGCATCTCCCGTTAAAGAACCCGGTATTCTGTTTGGTGTTTGTCTTCCACCTCTTAGATCCGTCGAGCACAATCACGTTCTATATCCTTTAGCCTCTATTAGTACGACTCATTATCCCGCTATAGATGACTAGGGAACAACGATGTGACGAGAGGATGAGTTGGCGTCAAAATGAGAGTAATATTAGGACGTTTATGATCTAAGGTTGTACACTCTATGCTTCTTTTCCCTTTTAGCGAGTCTTGAGATATATCTAGATTATGTCGATGTCCGGTGACAATAAATCACCCTTTGATTGTTGGCTAGCAGTGACTCATATAATAAGTCTACATGCACCTACGTAATTAAAAAAATTATAATATGAAATCATAAATTTAATTTTTAGATTAAATTGCCATATGTATAATTAAAAAAATAAAAAACTCACTTGAATTGTCTAGGACCGCATATCAATAAATGACCTTTCTCGATGCTTATGAGTCCCCATGAATAACTCCGTAAGGATTTGAGTTATGGCCTAACTCCTTAGTCCGAAAAAAGTAAACATAAATAATATGAGACGTAATAAAATAAACATCTAAAATACACAATACATGCAAATATTTTCAATTAATTACCATCTTACAAACATCAAACAAAAGTCATAATCAAGCAATCAAATAAATCAATTTGTGCACACCGAGATTGACACTTGCCTCGGATAATTCTTTTAAATTAAAACTTAATCTATGTCATTCTAGCTTCATTGCAGAACACTAACACCACTTTATTTCTTCTCAATTCTTGGAGGTCTTCAACTCTTCGACTTTGATATGTTATGATGTATCTAGGCATACTTCAATAACTATTAGTAAAATAAATTCAATATCGGTTGTCATAATTAACTTGCAATATATTCTATGACATAAATTATAAATTATGGTTTTGATAACTTACCTTGCAAAGTATGAGTGGCTAAAAAATTACTAGAGTGGTTGGAGTGATTGCTAGCATGCATTACTACCGACTAGTTGGAACAAATTTATATATGAATAATTAATATCACAATTCATGTAACAACTAATTATTTATTCTTATCAAACAAATTTGACCAAAAATTAATTTATCAATTTTTAAATCCTAAGTTCAAATAATGTTATATTATGTCAATTTTAAAATTAATGTGTTATTTTAAATCCAATAAATTAACTATCAAATAAAAAATATGCTCAATTAAGTTTCAAATAACATAAATTTGAGTTTTTAAATATATTTAATAATAACTAATTATATATGTATCAAAAAATAAAAAAAATCAAGAGATACAAAAAACCCACACAAATTAAATGTAAAATATGGATTAGGAGAGAGAGAGAGAGAGAGACGAGATGAGACCTTTTTGAGGGAGGAGATCACGACTGTTTTGGGAGAGGAGACAGTTGGAGTGGCTAGAGAATATTAGAGAGTGAAGGAGAAGGATTTGTAAGGTATTTTAAGGGGTGTTGTAGGTGGCATCACTTAGAGAAGGTTGCGGGGAAAGGTTAAAAAGGAGAAGAAACAACAAAATAGAGAAGAAGAAAAGATTCTACCAATTTAAGGATTCAACTTTAGTAATGGATGCTACTCGGTCGTTATTTCATCGCTAACATAAGTGTTCATCGCTTATTTGACATTTAAAAACTAGCTCAATCAACGACTCGTCATGTTTCGTCGTTAAGTTATTAATTTTGTTGCAAATTAGTGACAAAAATAAATGTCTTGTTGCTGATTTTAAATTTCAAAGAATTGTTTTTTTCCCTATATCATCAATTGACATGTTCCGTCATTGATATTAGACTTTTGAGCGACACACATGATCCATCACGGACTTGCTACAAATTAAAGGACTTAGCCATGGAATATTTTCTCGCTAATAAGTCAAAAAAGGCTCCAACATTAGTGACGAAAATCATAATTTGTCACTAATTACAATTGCAATCCAGCTTGGAAATTTATCAATAAAAAAGCTGCAAAAAACTTGCTACATTATTTAGCGATGGAAGGGTTCCGTCGTTGATTTTCCATCACAAATGGTCGGTATTTCATCGCTAACAACCCCAAATCGTTGACAATTGTTATTCATTTGCAAATCGGTTGCTATATAGTTATAACATGTTGTTCGTTGCTTTTTTCGTAGCTAAATTGCATTTTTTTTTTTAATGATAAGCCAAGAACCTTATGCATGCCTATTGGCTATTTTATTTTCTATGTTGTCGTCCGATGTGATTTGTGACTTTTACATGTTAATTTTATTATGTCTTATACTTTATGTGTTTATTTTATGTGATGCCAGTCTAGGTCGGTTTAGATGATTAGACAATTGTTGATTTCATTGCAAATCGGTGACAAAAATAAATGTCCGTTGCTAATTTTAAATTTCAAAGCACCATTTTTTCCCTATATCGATCGATCGCCATGTTCCGTCGTTGATATTGGACCTTTGAGCAACAAACATGATCCATCACGGACTTGTTATAAATTAAAGGACTTAGCCATGGAATATTTTGTCGCTAATAAGTCAAAAAAAGGTTGTAACATCAATGACGAAAATCATGATCTCGTCACTAATTGCAATTCAATTGGTAATTGGTCGCTAAAAGAGTCGTAAAAAACTTATTGCATTATTTAGCGAAGGAAGGGTTTCGTCTTTGATTTTTCATCACAAATGGTCGATATTCCGTCGCTAACAACCCCAAATCGTTGACAATTGTTATTCATTTACAAATCTGTCGCTATATAGCGATAACATGTTGTCCATTGCTATTTTTGTCACTAAATTGCATTTTTTTGTAGTGATAGGCCAAGAATCTTGTGCAAGCCTATTGGTTATTTTATTTTCTATGGTGTCGTCCGATGTGATTTATGGCTTTTACATGTTAGTTTTATTATGTCTTGCAATTTATGTGTTTATTTTATATGATACCAAGCTATATCGGTTTAGATAGAGTAGGTTTAGGATCCGAGATCGACTTTGTTCTAATGATAAGTATTTTCTTATTATTGTTATTTTTTATTTGGTTTAATGTTAATTTAATTTTATCTTCTTAGTATTACTAATTTTGTTATCTTGTAGATTTGTCTTTAAAAGAAACGTTGGATATCAAGTCTAATCTTAGTATTTTATAAGTGGCATAGTAGGTGGATATGAGTTTGAAGCCCATCTCCTTATTCTTGGATTTTCTTTTTTAATTTTAGAATTGTAATTTTTATTTCATAGTTTGGTAGATGAATTTGAGCTTATGGTCCATGTTTGTTCTATTTTATTTTTTATCCATCTTTGTATGAGATTTGGGGTTGTTCTATTGGCAATAAGCTTTGGTCCAACTTTTACCTTCTCAAGTGAGCTCCAACGACTTGCTTGGACTTTGAGCATTCACCTACTTACTGCCTACTTGTTCGGACTTCGACCATCCACTACTTACTACCTGCTTGCCACTCCACCTGGTGCCTTACTAGCATTTTATGTCCTTCATTCCACACCACTAACTATTCTATTTGCTTTTATTCTACTTCATTGGTGATTATTATTTCTGCAAATCAGAATATTAGCTCTGGACACTTTGGCTTGTTTGTTGATCCGTTCTTAAGAACCCCGAAACGTAACTAAATCCAGCAGGATGTTGATGGGGAGAATTTTGCATCCAAATTCAATGGCTAGCTTGTAGCCATAATGCTTCAATTCTCTCTGATAAGCAATAATTAAATTGCTATATCTACCTATATCTGAAAATAGTGTATTTTGGATTCATGTTCTGGAAAATACTGGTCTACTTATAAAAATTTCAATATATTACGTCTATGAATAGCGAATACTGTACGTGATTAGTCCACGGTGTTCCCTTTATGAGCTTTTACCCCCTAAATGGCATATTGAAGCAGGAAGCCAAATCACCATGTTTTGATAGTTCTTGTCATTCTTATTCTTCCTAAAGAGATGCAATCAACGGAATGGTTAGACATGGTATCATCGATTCACCGGTCTTTTGGGTTTCTTACAAGTGATTAGCCAAGTAAGAGTACGGAATAAAGCAATGATACGGTTTCCAAGTGAATAAAGCTTAGCTTGTTGGTTGTCAGCAATAAAAATAATGCATGATTATTACACAAGTTCAATTTGCAATGCTACTTGGTTGCATTTTCCCATGAGCTTAACTGTCAAGGTTCTCTTGTTCTATATCATCAAAAAATGGACAATTGATGGTTGGTCTTATTCTTTTTTCTCGCTACTCTTGCCATCGCTGTTGATACAGTTCCTTAGATCACCAGCCATATAATGAACACCACAGTTTTTGTGCTGCCCGGGTGGCTTAATATTTATCGATGAATTTGGTGATGATCCCTTCATCCTCCATGTCTACAAGGCAGCCTGTCAAGTCTTTATGGACAGGATCCTGGCTTAGAATGAAAAATTGATGCCCTTCATAAATGTTTTTGCTTTCCCCAATCACAATGTGAGACTCCTGTTGACCAGTTAAATTTTGATGTGTCTCCAAAACCATTTTCACGGTGCATCAAAACATAATAAAATGATTTTAGTTTCATATTGGTTAAAAGATGCCAAAAGGAGCCTTCACCAGTAATCAAGACAAGAACACGAGCCATCCTTGAAGTGGTGGAAGCGAAGCTTGTCACGAACAATAAGTTCTCTATTGGAGACAACTGAAATATATTTAATGGCCAAATGACAATCTTCACACATTCGGAGGTTCTTCACAATCCTGATAGGAGTCCCATGGCTGGTTTTCAATAACCCAAATGCAATCGCTAGCTTCTCACTATGGTATCTAAGTGCATATTCTCTCTCCTCCTCTTCCAATTCATGCATCACTGAATCAGATATTGTCACATAACCTGCTTCCCTACATTTCCACATCAAATCATCTAGATAATGATAAATTTCATTTGTCTCAGTGTGAGACTTGTCCCCCGTGCTAAACAAATAAGTCTTTTGATCCACTTCTATTGTACTATAACCAACATGTTTCTTTAAGCGTTTTCGAATCATATTGTCTCTAACCACTTCCACTTGGTCCATTCTACCTGCCAAAGCATATATATTTGAGAGTATCACATAATGAGCTGGATTTTCCGGTTCGGCAGCCAAGAGATGCTCAGCAACTTGTGCTCCAAGGTCAAAATTCTTATGCATCTTGCAAGCTCCAAGCATCGCTGTCCAAATAGCAGGTGCTGGCTCTTCAGGAATTTCTTCTTTGATAAAATTGTATGCTTCATCGAGAAGTCCAGCACGACCAAGCATATCCACCAAGCAAACATGATGCTCCACTCCAGGCACCAAGTGATACTCTTCTCTCATGCTTGCAAACACCCAGCGCCCTTCATTCACTAACCCCGCATGAGCACATGCTGACAAAACAGCAACAAATGTAATACTATTAGGAAATAATCCATTTCTTCTCATTTCATGAAACAACTCAACAGCTTGGCTACCATAACCATTTGTTCCATACCCAGAAATCATCACCGTCCAAGCTACTACATTCCTTTCCTTCATCAAATCAAAAACCTCTCTGGCTTTACTCACATTCCCACACCTTGTGTACATATTAATCAACGAAGTACCAAGCACCACATTCAAATCCAAACCATTCCTAACAATATACTCATGCACCCAACACCCTAAACTAAATGCACCCAAATGAGCACAAGCGGATAAAACACTCACAAACGTGGCGGAATCCGGTTCGACACTCATTTCCTTCATTCGATCAAACAACCAAATTGCCTCTTTAGCATACCCATTTTGCTCATACCCAGAAATCATTGAATTCCACGCCACAATACTTCTGTCACGCATTTTATCAAACAACTTCCTCGCATTACCCAAGTCACCACATTTTCCATAAAAAGCCACCAAAGCCGCTTGAACATACACATCCAACCCAAACCCATTAACCAAAACATGTCCATGAACAATCCTCCCATGTTTAAGAGCCAATAAATCAGCACAAGATTTAATCACACTCGTAAAAGTATAATTCGAAGCTGGAACATTAGAAAGGACCATGAGGCTATAGAAGTAAAGGGAATAAACTGAGAAGTCGTGG
The DNA here is from genome assembly GCA_963924115.1 of Dovyalis caffra. Lineage (NCBI taxonomy): Eukaryota > Viridiplantae > Streptophyta > Magnoliopsida > Malpighiales > Salicaceae > Dovyalis > Dovyalis caffra. The sequence goes on from CAWUPB010001184.1 coordinate 11,215,217, forward strand.
AATTTGGACGTGGATTTGATAAGGGAATTGAAGAGGAAAGAATCTGGATTTGGGACAATGAGAAAGATTTGGCGCGTGTAGCTAATCGAGCCAGCAGCGCAAGCTAAATTGAGAAGCTTAGTAAGAAGGGATCGGCTGCGACCGTATCCTGAGGCTATTATATGGGCGTGGACTTGGTGGAGAAGTTTGAGACGTGATCCTGCTAGGAGAAGGAGATTGTAGGCTGAAGAATGTGGAAGTCTGTGGGGTTGTTTGGTCTCCATGAAAGTTCGCCATGAATCTGCTAGTGTGCTGCTTATATGCAATTTTGGCGGGTGAGGAGGGAAAAAAACATGTATTATTAGCAAAATTTAAAAATAATAAAAAGAAAATGTTTCATTAAAACAATGGTTTCTTGATATAATGGCAAGCATACAGCTGCAATAAAATTATTCTTACATTATTATTGTATATTTTAGTTCAAGACATTACTAGAAAGAATAAAGGCTCAAAAAATTACTTTAAATTAACATTAGAAGAATAAAAAATTTAAATTGTACAAAAAATTGATAAATATTAGTAACTTTTTAAATATAGCATAAGCAGTACCAAAGATTTGTTGTTAACTTAACTTTTCACCTTTTTCCCCGTTGAATTAAAATTTATTTTTACTTTCAAATAAAAAAATTTTAATAGTTCAAACATCTTTTGAACTTTAAGTCATTTAAAAATTATTTTTTAACTTTTAATTTTGAATTAAACCTTCTTCTAATTTTTTTATTTAAAATTGAATTTTTTGTTAGGTTTTTATCAATTCTAATGATGAAAATATACATGGCTTGTACATAATTAAAATTTTAATTTTTCAAATAGTTAAAAATATGACAAAATTTATGAATGCTTTACTTTTAAAAAAAAATTATTTTTTCTAAAATATTTTTTACTTGACTGCTTACTAACATTTAGGAGAGAATAAATAAGTTTTGAAAGAAAACGTAACGCATACATAAGTTTTGGCATTTTTTTAATTGCTGAAAAATTACACTTATATATTAAAATTGATAATACCTAATAGAATATTTCAATTTTAAATGAAAAATTATTTTTTAAAAAATCAGCTTTAAATTAGATTTTCAAATAACTTAAAATTAAAAAAAAAATTGAAATGCTTGCTCCAAAAAAAAAAAGAACATACATTTTGAGATGAAGTTTAATTATCCAAACAATTTTGTAGCTCACCTGTATCAATGTATTAGTGATCCATTGATAAAATATTCAATAAATAGTATCATCTACAAGTAACATTATTAATATTTGAACTTTCGTTTTTTACATTTACACAATTATCTATCAGTATTAAAAATCCCGTAGCAATACAAAGGTTTTACGATTGTAAATAAAAATTAGATACAAATTATAGCAAAGTGACTAAGTGTACATAATTACATCTAAATTGTGCAAATTGATGCTTAGTTTTGTGATGGATTTTATCCATACCTAGAACATTTTTATTCTTCAAATTATTTTAAGTGAAACTTTATATTTACTTTTGATCGAGAAATTATTTACTTTTTATTATGTATTTTTTGAAACTTTAAATCATAACATTGTTAATTATGAGCTGATGTGATATTAACATGATATTATTTGTTATTATAAAACTCATTTTGTGCTCAATTTTTAAAATAAACTAACGAGCTGGCTTCTACAACAAATTTCTTGTAGGAGAAAAAGGTAGTACTCTTTAGATATTTTTTGTACCAAAAATCACCAATTGTGCATTTTTTATCCACACATTAATTTGTTTACTTGTTACCTAAAGTTTTTTTTCTCTAGTAAATTATTATCAAATTTCTGAAATTAAGGGTACTATACATTTTTTTAAAGAATTTAATGAAAAAATTGTCAAAAAATGAATTGCATTTGTAAGGGAATGCATTATAGAATTATCTATAATGCATTCCCTTACAAATGCAATTCATTTTTTTGATAAGTTTTTAGAATTTTTTTCATTAAATTTCAAAAAAAAAAAAAGAGTGAGAGAGAGATTATGTTCCGCCTTGCTTAGGACGAGCTTGTATTGTCTCATGGGACAAACATGCTTCCCAAACAATCTTTACTCATTTTCCTTAAATTCAAAAATATCTTTCACTTTATTGGACTTCGGACCTTTTCATATATCTTATTTGTGAAAAATAAATCAAATTACTCATTAAAAAAATACACATTTATTTATTAATGAGAATAATAAAAAATATTTAAATAATTTATTTTCAATAAAAGAAATTAATTACTTGGAAAATAATAAAAATAATACTACATCAAATATTTTATAAATAACATATTTAAATTTATAACTTTAAAATAGATAAAATAAAATAAGAATTTTATTTATTAAAGTAATCAAATATATTAATAAATAAAATAAACCAATTACTATTTAAATATAGTAATAAATAAAATAACTATTTAAAATATGATGAAATCAGTTGTTTTTAGTATATAATTGAATATAAAGTAGAAAAAAATAATAAAATAACATAGTATAAAAAGATTTTTTTAAACATAAATTAATTAAATTTCTTTATTAATTCATATTAAAATAATAAATTACTTAATTCTATACTTAGAAACAATTAAAACAAAATTATAATATCATTTTTATATTATTTACATGAGACAATATAAGGGTATTGTTGTCTTTATAGCATACTATTTTGTTTCGTTCCATACTTGCCAAATTACAAAAATAAAAATAAAACAACTGAATAGTTTACTATTCATTTACTGTAGGGCAACACCCATTGTCATTCTGGACCAAGACTCAAGTGGATCGTGTTTTTCTTTTTACTTGCCTCTTTGCCATCTGATTATGCTTCTTTTTGTGTTGTTGTTTGCTTTGTTAGATCGGATCCATTACTTGGCCATGCGTTTTCTTTTAATATTGGCATGTGCTATTAAATTTGTATGTCTTTCTTTCAATATTGCAAGTTGTGTATTTGCCATCTTTTTTTTGTCATATTTTCTATTTTACCATTCTTTAATTTTGAGCTGTTACTTATGTGTGGAGTTTTAATTATCAAATCAGATTTTATTTATAAAGAGAGAATGATGTAATCTGCTCAATCAATAAATGATTGCCACTGCAACTTTATCTTGAAAAGGAGATAAGATGTAATCTACTCAATCAATAAATAATTGTCACATGTGTAGTCTTATCTTCAAAACCTATCACTATCCTCGCATCCACTAATCCAGTCCCCACTCACTCCTCTCTTCAACAAAATAATATTGTCATTTCTGTTTCTCTCTCTTCTTGCTTTAATCCAAAGAGAATAAAACTATTATCAAATAGAGACTTTTATATCTTGATCATCATACAAATTTTTTCATAGAGAATTATTGAACCATCAGGCAGAACATCATCTTCGACAACTTCTTTCACTTCAGTTGGTACAGATGGATACAGCCTCAGGGATTCGGGTAATGCTGCTTGGAGATACATCATCTTGTTCAATTCTTCCATTGTGAAAATGATGCCATTTTTGGTCTGTGTCTCGCGAAGGGACAGATTGTCATTGATCTCCCATAGAATTCTGTTTTCTTTTTCTGGATTCCTGTGTACTAACCAGAAAAACCATGCCAATGCCACCGAAGTGGTGTCGCGCCCTGCTAGGATAAAATTTACACACAAATCTCGGAAATACTTATCTGGGAATTGCACCTTCTTGCCTTGTCCACTCTCAATAAGCCTGGACAAGAGATCAGATTGATCACACAACCTACCATGCTTGCTTATCTCATCCCTTCTACCGTTCACTGTCTTCTCAGCGAAGTCATGTACAATGCCAACTGCCTCCTTCAATGCCTTCTCATATCCTATTCCAAAGAACCTCATGGGCTTCCAAATGAAAGGCGGAATCAGGAACCTGAACAAAGTTAATTCTGTTGCCTTTTCAAAAGCTTTTGCGAAGGGAACGTCAGGAAAATCCAGGGCTAAGCACCCAGGATTAACGCCAAAAGCTGCAGTGCAAATGTTATCAAACGTAAACCGAAGAAGCACGTCTTGGAGATCAAAACTATCTCCTGACTCCACCAGTTTTTCTGTCAGCTTCAACAGCTTCTGGTGCACCAGATCTTGCATTGTTTGAAGCGAGTGCTCAATGAAACGGCTTGAATGCATCTCTGCTTTCACTGTTTGCCTTTGTTCTCTCCACAATTCATCGTCAGCATTGAAAATACCATCCCCTAGCAAATCCCGAAACCTCTCTCGGAAGTATGTTCCTTTGGGGAAGTTCTTGAAAACAATTATGAAGGAAAATAGTCGGTACCTATTGTGGTTGTAAACAACGTCTATAGCAGAGTATGTATGTTTTTATTGAGTGTGTTTTCAATATTTTTCTTCCCTATTGTTGTTATTATTGTTTTGCTCTTTATCATTTGCATATGGATTTGATGCTTCTTTTCGATTAGGTATCGAGCTTTTATTAATTGGAATTCTTGAAAATTATATTTTTTGCTCAATTAGGTTTATTGATTTATTGAGAATGTTTGTTATGTTGTTTTTTCTTTTTGTGTCATTGATGAGTCTTAATTTCGTTTATTATCTTTTATTGATCTATTATTAATTCTGGTTATTGTTATTTTGATTGTTGTATCATCATGTCATCCTCCCAAGTTTGTGTCCTCTTTTTTGTTAACTTTGTTTTCTTTTAACATTGTATTATTTATTTATTTCTGAACTTTTTTTCTTATATATTTGTATGTGTGTGAATGATGACTATGGCTATGTTTCAACTTCTTTGTTCAATTTACATCTATTGAAAAGCTACTTTAAATGAGGTGGGGAAGTACTGTATTGTGCTTTGTAAGTTTTTTTGCTCTTAATTTTTTTTTTTGAACTTTATTAGTTTCATGTTGTTGATGACTAATTATCATTTGTTGGTTTTGTTTGTCTTTTTCTATACCAAAAAAAAAAAAAAATGAAAATCCACTTAATTTGATTGTGGTGGTGAGATTAGTTCTTATTGTGATGAGATTTTTTCTGTTAATTTGATAATTAATTGATTTAGATATGGAGGAGTTATATTTGGTTTAGACAGATGATGGTTATGATTTAGGTCTTCAATGATGTAGAAGTTTTTTCAATTTGTAACTTTTCTTTTTATCTCCTCCTTTTGCTCCATTTTGCTTTCTTATGGTTGTTTTTTTTTTTTTTTTTGAATTTTGAATTTTGCATGCATTATTATTGTTTTAGGCTTTTAAGAAGATAGAGGAAGGCCTCTAATTAATGGCCTTGAGAGAATGAAGGAATTCTACAGACTGTAGCCAAGCAAAAAAAAATTGATTTCACCTTTTTAATTACTTTTTTATGCATCTATTGCTTTACTTCGTCTGAATTCCTGATAACCCGCATCGTTGCAGTTTTGCTGAGAATAACTAGGATGATTTTTTTATAATAAATGTTGGTATTTTTAACTTCATCTGCTAGTTGTGGTTGCTTCTAATTATTATATTTTTTTTGCTTCGCTTTTGTGTTTACAACTAGGTAATTTTCTCTAATTGTCATCAATTGTTTCACCTTCATGAATGGATAGAGAGTGATGTAGTTTCAAATCAAATACTGCAATTTTTTATTTTTTTTTTGTGACTTGCCCAAAAATTAAAAATTGCTACATTGAAATGTCTCTTGAACTTCTAAATGCATGAAATTTAATGTGGTTGTGCTAACTCTAAATCTCAGGTTTTAAGTGAATTATTTCTGTTTCTTTCATTTTTTTCACAATTACCATGAGCTACATGCATGACTATGATTACGTTATTACGTTTGTTTGCTAAAACATGTGCTTGCAGTGTTTGGCAAATGAGTTGCTTTTTTTTTTTTTTTTTTAAATCTGAGATGACATTGCTTAATGCTTTCAAAAATGTCTTTCTAACATGTTATTTATAACGACTTCTGATTATATCATTTTTTTTTCTTTCTATTTGTATGAATTTTGCATAGTTTGTCCTTAATTCTCCTTAATTCTTAGTTTTATTTTTATAGAATTGGGGCATATATTTACCCTACTTGACTCTCATTCAAGTTAGTGACCGGTGCAATAGAGTGATTCCCATTCAAGTTAGTGATTGATGCACAAAATTAAAATCTTACTATTGCTTATACATATGCTAATAGTTTTGTAATAACGTACGTAAACAATGACACTTTAAATTCATATTTAAAGCTTTCATGCATTTCAAAAAATTTATGCACACAACTTTGATTTATAATAAATATTACATAGTTGTTGAATATATCTCAATATATTTAAGCATTCTATTTTTTATAATGCTTTTTATATTGTTTTTTTATGAGACTCTACCTGTAACGTAGTGCAGGCAACAAGCTAGTATAAAATAAAATAGTTGTTTTGCCTAGTTCAGTGCATGCTAAACAATAGATAAGATTTTTTCTATCTTGTCTTATCCATTATAGTCTCATCTCTTCAGTTCTATCAACGAATAAGCCTTAAAGTTTAGACCAACTTCATAATTATGCTTCTACATTAATTTTTTTTCCCACTCAATCTCTAATGGAAAAAATTTGAAGATCAATTCCAATCAAATCATTATTTCTTTGAAGAACCTATGAAAGAGTTTGAGCCCTTTAAACACTTGATTGTGAAGTGATAACTACAATTTAAAGCAAAAGATAACCAATATGATTTGATAGAAAGAAACAATAGAGGAGAGGCTAAAAGAGCATGAAACTTATTTTGAGTCAGAGGTTAGCAATGGAAGAAAACAAGAGGAGATTGCATAGCTTGAAAAAACATCAAAAGACCTTAAGTTAACCCAAGGATTAAGGGGGAAAAACTTTTAAAAAAGTACAAAATATAAAAAAGAATTAGAATTTAAGTCAATGAATAAGCAAATTGATGAAGAGTACTGCTATCGATCCATAATATATTTTCATCCTCAACATCAGATGTATGAAAGCCAAATCATTTTCACGATTGGCTATAACAATATTCATAATTAGAGAAATAATGCAGATTACAAGTTGAAATTAAATAAAACCCTACATATCATCGTAAATATCTCATCCCAACCTTAAAACAAGGATAATAAAATCAATATCGTCATTTTGAATGAGAATGCTCAAGTTATCTTTCACCACATTAGTTGCACAAAAATCCTATATTACAATGTTTGCATGTACCTTTTTGAATTTCAAAATCTTTTAAGCTACATATTTTACATATTTTATCGATTGTCTCTTTTTACAAAATCCAGGAGCAAAACTAAGAAAGAAAGACTAGCAGCATATATATCTAGAATTGGAACATGGATTATGCTATGAAACATAACTACGTAACCCATATTGTGCTTATAAATCTCATCCAACCCATGTATTATGCAACATCAACTTCTCTTAATGGTGTTATATATCCTATTCCGCCTTTAATTTCCATAACCACTTGTTTTTTATGCTTCAAATACGTACTAAGATAGAAAATACTTGTTTTGTGGAGAGGCTTCTACCATAATTTCAAATTTATCAATCACATGTATCCTGTCATCTATATATTGTGATTTGTGAACTCTTAATGTCTCACTATTTCTTTCAGAACATCACCTTTCGTGAATAATTTGATACTTCTCTCAGCATCTACGCATTCTTAATTGATTTTATTATCATATCCAAAGTAGTTTCAAGTAAACAAACAGTGGTAGCCTTAGCAATTGTCTAGCATGCAAAACGTTTTTTTATCCAAATAATCATGGCCTTCATTCTCTTTTAATGATTAAGTAAGAGGGGATACAAAGGCCAATAAAATTCCTTTGTAGATTGAAACTATTAAAGTGGCAACTATGATAACTGCCATTCACATTGCATAGATAGAAAAAAAAAATCTTTCATATTATAGATAAAACCTTTAATTCCGCTATTTTATTTCATCCTTCATTTAAAGTAGAAAGTTGGGAGCACTATAAAAAAGTGTAATTAGCAGCAACAATGAAAACTTGTTAAACATTCAATCTTGGCTTTTGACTTTAGCTTTCAAAGGTGTACGCTTATGAGAGTCATTACCATTTAAGCTTTACAGCTTCACCCAAACCTATGTTGATGTCAATCGCTGAGATAACCACTTGAAGATCTTTATAAGCTATATAGGCTTTGGAAGACAAAAATGGATTTGACTTAGCATTTATCTCCATAGAGTCAACAATTAATTCTATTGAATCTCGATTCATCTACTTTTATCGAGTTGACATGCAATAACAATCCACCGCTTAGAGTTTCACCTAAAGCTATATCTAATGATGTCAACTAAGATGACAATCATTTGAAAAATCTTTATAAACTACATTGTGGAAGTCAAATATGGATTTGACTTGGAATTTACCTCCACGGAGTCAACAATTCTATCGAGGCTCAATTTTTCTACTCTTATCGAATTGCCATCCAATGACAACTCATCAACAAGAAACTTTCTGCTTCCTTCAAATAGGCAACAATCCAAACAACAATTACTGAGTATTTTGTTATAGATTCTAATTTCTTATGATGCGGTGATCTCTGAACTGTTGTAAATACATATGGTTCGAAATATAAAGTCATTTCTTAATTTTCTTAAAGTGTTTACTAAAAAAAACCTAATAAATTTATTCATATAGTCTTGATTAAGGGAGTTGATTACATAAATAGAAAATCCTCATAATAATATTATTTTATATTTATAGCCTATGAAAATTTAATCTATTTTGTGTCCACTTGTTTATCCCCGTTTATGAGTGCGGTTATCATGCCTTTTCTAATTAGTCCTAAACAAAATGGTTAAAAGATTAAAAGAAGATTCAGCCTCTCACTTAAAATATCATTGAACCATTAAAACGTATTTGAAAGGATAAATGTTAGGATGAAGACATATTTACAAGTTTACATACACAAATTTATCTAAACAACATGTATGCTCTCCGATATATAGAACTTTCAAATTGACTAAGAAAAAGAATTAAGGGTTTTGAAGTCATCACCTAATATTGAAAAGAACTAAAAAACTTAAGAAGACACTAGATTCAGACTTTTTTTCAAGCAAATTATGTACAAAATAAAATAAAAAAGATACATATAGAACAAAATACTTGTGCGAGTTTTTATATGATTCGTAATAAATAAGTATATAAAAATTGTTAAATTATAAATTAAGTTCCAATAAGGTATCGTAAATGTTGAAGTACGATTTGAAAAGCTTTTATTAGCTTTTATATGGAATAAGTATATAAGGAAAAAAAATAAATTATTTTTTAGAAACTACTTTTTTTTTTAATTAATTTCCATTGATAGGGTTCTCTCGAAGTAGGATAAGTACGATATGATTACACTATAGTATTAGGATTATTATATATTATTAATATTGTTTTAAAAGCATATTAGTCAATCATTTTTTTTAAATGGTATCTTTATATATAAAAAATAATATGACAATATTACTATAAATTAAAGTATAAATAATGAATAACATGGGTGGTTCATTTTCGATATAGACTTTTAAGCAATCCTCCAGTATTTTTTAAATCAAATGGGATAAAAATCATTCAAAAGTTATTGCCATCTCCTACGATAAGAGATTTCAACATAAAATCTATTAAAAAAAAAAAAGATGAAGAAAAAAATTGAAATTGTGATACCAATTAAATCAAACGGTTGAACTAGGAAATGATATATTCAATTTGAACGACTGAGAGTCCATAATAAAATAAAAAAATAATAATAATTTTGTTTGAGTAATAATAAAATATAGAGATAATGTATCCATTTATATTTATATAGTGGAGCATCGTTCCTTATACTGTTTAAAAAAAAATTCACTTTATATATATGCATCTGTATGTATGTATGTCTTTGTACATTTATATTTTATCCCCCCTAAACCCTTTTATCATATTTTGAACCGACATGTCCCTTAGACCATATAATAATAATAATTTAAGAAACATAAAAAAAAAGTTAAAATTTATTTTTTAAAGTAAAAAACCCTGTAAACCCTAAAAAAATGAATAAAATGAAGAACATAGAAAAGTAAAAACTTGGTGCATCCAAAAAAAAAAAGAAGAAATAAGCCATAAACTATATGAAAAAACATTGGAAACTAATAAAAATTTTGAAAAATCCCCATCTTGCAAAAAATTATATTTTATTATTTAATTTTCGTAGACATATTTATATTTACGAAGCTTTATTGATATGACTTTTTTTTTTCCAAAGTTAGTTTTATCTTTTCTTGGATTTTCAATTTTTTTCTAGATATTTTAAATGTTTTTTTATTATTATTTTAAAACTTTATGATGGCTTTTAATCTTTTTTCTATTTTTGAAAATTAAATTTTCTTTTGATGGTTTTAAAGGTATTTTACGGCTAACGTATAAACAAAATTTCAAATATAAAAACAAATAATGTAATAAAAATGATAATGCAGGCTGTGGGGTTCGAACCCACGCGTACTTATGTACAGAAGATCTTAAGTCTTCCCCCTTAACCTCTCGGGCAAACCTGCTGTTTGTTGCAGCTCTCGCATGTTTTTATTTGGATGGAAAATAATAGGAAATGCACAATCGGTAAGTGAATACGAATTGTTCAATAAATTCACTTAATGAACCATAAAATTTTCTTTTTTTATTTAGTTAATTATTTCATATTTATAATATTTGAAAATAATTAAATATAATTTCAATAAAAAAAATTGTCTTGTTATCTTGGAGACAAAACGAAAATATTTTTAAGTGATTCCAAATTAACAAGTATTTATACTTGTAAACATTATCTTATTATTTTGTCAATTTGAAAGCGTTATAATTATAATGTGTTGAAGTAATCATATAATGTGTTGAAGCATTATCTATCTGTATTAATAAAATATAAGAACAATTTGATAATTTTAGATTGTAATTAAAGGAAACTTGAGAATACTACAATAAATTAATGAACAAATTGTGACCGTATATTCATTGTGGGTTGACAAGTGAACATTTTTAACAATATTTATATATAAATTACTCTGAAACATTAACTTAGTTTTACGGATGGGTTAATGGACAATGGTTACAAAGGTCTTTTTACTTTTTCTTTCGTTTTTATGGTGTTTCTCTTTTCTTTTCTTTTTTTCGTTTTAAGTTCATCTCTCCACATCTAGTTTTTATCTTAATTTTGTCCCTTCGTTAACTTTTGAACTGACGGTATTGACCTTTTTTTATGTTTTAATCTCATACTTCTACCTTATTTTTCCTTTTTAATTTTGTTTTTTTATCGAATTTAAATAAATAAAATTTGGAAAAAAAAACTGAAAAAAAATGCGAAATAATATTTGGTCATCCTCTTTAAAAATTCAAGAAAAAAGTATATAAAAAAGTGAAGATAATTTTTTTTATCCAAAATATTTTTTATGAGCTTAAATTTGTCTCTATTATAATAAGTACAGTTTGAATACAAAATAAAATATTCATAATATGTGTGTGTGTGTGTGTGTGTGTGTTTAGATGATAGTAAGCAAATTTTGAATATAGAATGAAATATTTATAGTATTATTTAAAAAAAAACATGAAGATAGTTTTAGTTAAAATTTTAAAATTAAAAATTTATAAAATCAAAATAAGTAAATTATAGTAGACTCTTTTGAGGTATTATAAAATTATAAATACCATTCAAAACTTTAAAATTTAACTAAAACACTTAACATTAAAGAAAATACTGTGAATATTTTATTCTACACTCAAAATTTGTTTACTATCATATAGATAAATTTAAACCAAAGAGCTTGTAGTCCAATGGTAATGGTTTCTTGTATCACAAGTTCAAATCCTAACATATTAGTTACGCTAAGAACCTTGGGTGTGTGAGTAAAAAAAAAAAAACAAAAATATAGATAAATTTAAACCCATAAAAAACATTTTGGATAAAAAAAATTTAACTTTATTTATTTATTTTTTTTTTAGAGAGAATGGTTGGATATATCTTCACCTTTTTCTTTTTTCTTTTTCAAAACTCATTTATTTAAATTTGATTAAAAAAATAAGATTAAGATGGAAAAATATATCTTCACCCTTATCTTTTTTCTTTTTCAAAATTCATGTATTTAAATTTGATTAAAAAATAAGATTAAGGCAGAAAAATAGAGAAGATGGATGCAATAAAGATAGAAAAAAATTAATATTGTTAGTCCAAAAATTAATGGAGAGTTGGAGACATGAGATTAAGACAAAAACCAAATGTGGAGGAACGAATTTAAGACAAAAAAAAAGAAAAAGAACATGATAAAAACAAAATAAAGAATAGAGGGACCTCTACAACAATTAACCGTTTGTAGATTGTTAAGCATACACTAGCAGATTCTAGCGAAATTGTGGAAGTGTAGAACCATTGGTTAGAAATGTAGAGAAACAAAGTGGTGTACAATTAAGAATATCAGCTGGTAGTATATTTGTGTTTTGTTTGTTTTTTTTAATTAATTTTATTTGTTTGGATTTTGATTTATTCTTTTAGGTTTAAACATGTATTTTAAAATACGTTGATACTATTAAAATTAAAATTATATAAAAATATGAATTTTTATGGAGAAAACCTAACAAAAAAATGAAATGAATTTATAAAATTAATTTTAATATGATTCTTTTAGGTTTAAACATGTATTTTAAATATATCACCATTAATATAAGTAAAATTATATGAAATTTTAAATATTTATTGAGAAAATTTAACAAACAAATGAAGTGAATTTATAAATTTGATTTTAATGTGAAAGTCAATTTCTTGAGTTAAAATCGAATCTTAATGAGGAGATTTTTTTTTATCACGAGTAATTTTTTATGGATAAACTTAATAAAATCACGAGAGTTAGAGGTCATTAAAATGGGTTAAAAATAGACAGGCTATGAACTAGAATTTAACACATCCAAATTACTTTATAGAAACATGTTAAGGACGTAATTATTAGTTATATATCTCTATTGCGTCCTTTTTGTAATTATCTTCCTCTCTTTGATAATACATTTAATAATTATTAGTTATAAAATTGCTCAAATAATAAAAAAAATTCTTCTTATATTTCGACTAATTAGATTAATAGTTTTATTTATTTATATTAATGTTCATTGAAGCACAATTCATATGCATTTTTTGAGTTTAACAATATTTATAAATATTAAAAAGTGTGATTTTTTATATGAAAATAAAGAAGATATATATATATATATATATATATTAATTTTGATAAAGGTAGAGAAAAAAATCAAAACAGAGGGCCTAATTATTAAATATTTAAGTGAAGAAACTACATATCTTATTTCCGTAAACAAGAGGGACTAAACTGTATGAATATCCCAAAACTCCATTTTATGCTAACAATCCGCGCCTACCACGCTCTGTTACTGTTTACAAATCATTTTCCTGAGAGGAATTTGACGACAAGCAAAGAAAAAGACGTTGGTAAACAAAACAAGAAGCCACTGAGCATAAGGACTCGAGTAAATCACTAAGCCAAGCTACGAGGGAAAAGGAACGAAAATAACAACAGATGTATCATATTTATATATAAAATGCATTCGACGGGCTATGGTTCTTTAGGAGTTTTCATTATAGTGTGTAGCTAGAGTACCTAATGCTGTGGCTGCAGAGGACTTTCTGATGTAATTTCCATTGCAGTTTCCAAACTCACGCAGGCAGTAAGTACATAATATCAAACATGTTTCTTTATATATTTATGAATAAATGATTCGATGTGTTTTTACATAATAGTTTGAGTTTTTTTAAAAAATTTATATTTTTAATTATATCTATTATAATAGATCAAAAAATTTGATCAAAATAACATATTGAAGACTTAAATATTCTTCAAAACATAATAGATATAATTAGAAAAATAGAAATAAATTAAAAACTCAAACTATTATATCATAGGCATCTTGAGCTATTTATCCTATGTTTATTCAACAAGTTGAAGATCTAACAAGGAAGAATAATTTGAGTAAAATAGCATATATATTTCTATTGATATGACATAATATGTAAAAACACAGAAACTCTTTTGACAAGAGGTCAAGAAGATTTTGAATTTAAATAAATTATCTGCTCTAACTAACATAGCTAGCTGGATAATAGTATATTTTGAATTCTAATATCATATCCCTAACGCCCCACCCCTCAAGTTCAAAATCTCAAGCTTTCAAGCGAAGCTTATGATAGAGGAACAAAAATCTATAAACAAAGAGAGGTTTGGTTAGGATATCAACAATTTGATCATCTCTTAAGAGGTGATGAACTTGTAACTTTTTCCAGGACAAAATAAAAGTGTACTTCAATGTATTTTGTCCATGCACAAAAAAATAGATTTGAGGAAAGAAATGTAGCTCCCAAGTTATCACGAGTATAATATCGGTAGTTGAGCTAAAAATATTCTTAGTTCCTTTAATAATAATGGTAACCAAATAGCCTCGGTTGTTGCATTTGTCAAAACCATGTATTTAGATTAGTGGATGACCTTGTTATGATTTATTGCTTCTTTGCTGACTAGCTAATCAAATTCTTCCCAAAAAATATATAGCATAACCATTTGTTAATCTTCCGTCATCGGGATAACTTGACCAATCGGCATCGAAAAAGCTTCCATATGTAATAGAGAGGACTTGGTGATTTGTAAACCATGTTGGATTGTATGTTAAACATGTTGTAGAACTCATTTGACAGCTTGCCCGATGGAGATAAATTACACCTATTGCCTAACTCTAAATCCCCAATAAAGTCTGTCATTTTGTCGCTACTCGGTGTTTGTGCATCTTTCAAAAATAATAAGTTGAAAATTGTAATTTGTTTATTTGGGGATGTGAGTTAAATCACTTTTTTGAAGTTGTCACCTAGTATTAAAGACATTAAAAACCTAAAATTTTCACTAGTTTAGAGATTTTAAGACAAAAAATTGGTTATGCTTTTTGAAAGATATCAATCGCCTAAAGGTATTCTTTTTAAGAAAATGTACCATATATGACTTAATTCTAAAAGTTTATTTCCTAAAAATTTTTATTTTTTTCAAATTATTTCTTGAGTAAAAATTCCAAGTTGATTATTTAGGTCAAATTATTTATTTTTTTATGGCATTATATTGAATCGATTGTCGGACCTCGACGTTGAGAGTCTTGTCAATTGAGCATATGATTTAGATTAAGTCTCGCCGTAACTCGGTATGTTGGAGAACAACGTAATCACTAAAGTTTCTTATTTGAATTAATTAATGATGTCCGTCCTTATTGGATATGAGATTCGTTAAATTTGCTTAAAAAATCTTTCTTTTTTGTTCTTATTCTTAATTAAACTAAATGTGTTTTATTTTGAGACATGTAAGAAAAACATTATCAAAATCATTTTTTTATCTTTTTTTATTTACGACAACATATTAAATTAAAGTCGAGTCCCAAAATTTGGAAGTCTCGTCAATTTAACATCAAATTTGAATTAAAGTTTTGACTCAAATGGCATGTCAAGAACATCTAATTACCTAAAAATATTTACATGAAATGCTTGAATAAAATTGACCCAACTAGATTCATTATTATTATTATTTTGGCATTTTTAACACTAAACATATATATCGAACTACCATCCATCCCTAATAAATAAGAGTTGCGTTGGTCCAACATCACAACCAACTCAACTCTATATATTAAAATAAATTTCACAAACTAAATATTTCTAAGTTTTCTAATATAAATAAAATTAACATTATTACAAAACAACATCATAAAGTAATTAAAAATAAATAGGTAAGAGAAAAAAATCAAATAGTTAGTATAGAGTGACCAAAATGTTCCTACGATGTTATTGAAAAATGACTAAAATGCCCTTACATGTCAAAATTATAGAAATATTCTCGGCACGTGTATTACGGACGTCGCCACTCGTCCGGCCATTATGGGTGGCTACTCCAATCAACTCCAAACACGTGGAAGGGTACGCAGGATAGGGGAGCTATCCATCTGTCTTGGTGGCGACATAAGTCATCGTTGACGAAAAAGGAAGATTGACTTCCCCAAAGTTTTGATTAAGTCTCCCTCTTTTTTGTTTTTTGATTCCGATAAGGATACTTGATTTTGAAGCTCCAAATCAAACCAAAGATGTTCATAAGACTTTTTAGAGTATTTATTTAGCCTTAAAATAGGGTAATTTGGTTGAAAAATGATGATTGAAACAAGTGAAAGTAAACAGATTAAATGAGGTTAGCCAACTATCTTCTTCTTCAATTTGGTCGATTCTCATGAGTTTTCGTTGGAGTTTCAAAGGGGAAATTCTTCCGGGATGGTGAGAGACACATCCATGGTTGTAGGGTAGTTGGTTTGGTCAAAAACGATGATAATAGTGGATTCACAATCGAGTCAAATCGTCGACCTTCTCTCCTTGATTTCTCCCTCGTCCAACATCCTCTTTTTTCCTAACCATTCGAAAATGACAAATCGAGTGGTGGGCTATTAATTTATGATGGTGGATTGAATCAATTTTGGTTAAAGAATGATAAATTTTAGGGAGGAAATAATGATGGGATTGCGAGTTGACCCGTGAGTGACTTGGGTCCGTGACCCTTTTTAAGGGCTATATGGTAGCCTCTTTTTCCTTCTTTTTTTTTGTTTTCTTGAGATTCGTGTCCTATAAAAAAATTTTAGAGACATGATGAATAATGAATTTTCTACTTTTTGTTTTTTTTTTTTGGTAAAGGTGATGGGTATTTTAGTTAGATTGTTTTATGTATGAGAATAGTTGTGGAGGCTATATTGTTTTCTTGGTAGGTAGATGAGTGATGGAGTCTAGGGTTTTTTGCGGTAGGAGAATAATTGTGGAGGCTCCCTTAAAATTGAAGTGAAATGGTGTTTATATAAGAACTTTTTAGGTTTTGGGATAAAATCAATTTAGGTCCTTCTTTGGATTATTTTTCTCAATTTCAATCAATGTTCCATTATTTTTTTCAATTAGCTCCTTAGTTAAAATTATTTAATCCATATTCTCTTGATTTCTTTTAATTTCACACTCGGTTAATTCAAAATCAAGTTTTTTAATTTTTATCTCTTTCCAATTACATCTCTATTTGAATATCACTTGGGTCTCACTTTTCATATCATTTTTAATTGGATCACAAATCAACTTCTCAAATTTTTTATTAATTTTTTCTTTTTAATTAAAAATAAGGAATAAATTCTAAGAAATTAAAATCCTAGAAATTTATAAAAATACCTAATAACCATGAAAAAGACAAACTATGCAACCTTTTTTTTTTTTTTTGAATTTTTAAATTTCTCTCTTTAAAAAAAAATTAATTTGTATGAAAATAAATAGGGGGTTAAAAAATGGGGTTATTATAGCTACAAAAAGTTGATTTGTTTTTTATTTGAAGTTAGAGGATTTATTTATTTGTAATTTATATTTGTTATTAGCATTTGTTTACATTATATTTGAAATCTCTGTTGGTCAACCGGATCATCTCGCCTTGATTCACTATTACTATATGAAAAATGAACTCTTTTTTTTATTTTTATTTTTTTACTATCGTAGAAAAGAAGTTGAGCTTACACAATAGAGGTGGTGGAAGTAAATCATTTAGCTTTTAGGTGAGATAAAAACAATTATTTACTCTACCGATTTAGCTTATCATAAAGAATTCATCTCTTCTTTTTTAGTTGTTTTTGGCTTTCTTTTCTTCAAATCATCTTTTTATATATATTTGTAAAAATTGTTTGTTATTTAGTTTTCTAATACTTATTTTATGTTGCATTGCTCTATGGAATAAGTCTATTGTTTTGTGATTCCTTTCGTCAAGTCTTTAAACTCGGTAAGTAATTGGCGGCTACCTCGTGTGTTCTTTTTTTCAACCTTTAGGTTTGCGGTGTTTTTATTTTTTATTTTTTAATTTTATGCATCGATTGCTAATGATATGATAATTTTCTTTGCAACTTAGTTGTTGCCTATATTGTCATATATTTCATCATAATTTTACCTAGGGCTTTGTTGGATTGTCTTCTCTCTATAATTTAAACGTTTTTCTTCTTTAAATGTGGCTCATGTTGTTTTGACTCGTTTATGTATTTTGCTGTATAAGGATTTCTCGGTTGGTTTAATGAATTTGTTTGGAAACCATGTTTACTTAGTGTTTTGTTTTACATTATCCTTATTTTTCTTTGCATTTATTCTATTGTTTTGAAATTATTTGGTAATTTGTGTCCAACACAAGATACTCAATGACCTGCATTTCTGTTTGAGTTCATCCAATTTACTTCTATCAATTATTTTTTCCATCCTCAATTTTGTTTCCAAAGTTGTATTAACATTTTAAATCATCCTCATCCATTATGTATGAGTTTTTTGGTATTCTATTTTTTTTATGCTTCCTTTTCTTTTTTCTTCATATAATTGTCATTCCTTCCCTTAAAATTTCTCAACAAATAAATAAATTATAATGTTGATGTCGATACTTGATTTATCCCTATATTCATTGTGTTATTATGGGTTGATGAATTGTTGCTTCATTTTTGTTTTTCATCATACCACTAGTGTTTGGAGCATTAAATTTTAGGTGTGTTGTGATTCGAGTGCTTTTTTTTTGAATTTTTAATAACAATCTGGTTTTTTTGCCTCCATTTCTCATGATTTTTGTTCAGTTCTAGCATCATAAGTTTTAGAGTTTTGATCGTTACTCTCTTTTTCTAATCAATTATTGTGTTTTTTTTTTAATAACCTTTCAAATGTTGCTTCTCAAGTTCGATTCAACTTATATCCCTCTCTTCTCTCCTCCTCTTTATTCTCTTGTGAACTTGGACATTTGTTATTAAAATATTTGCTTGCATAATTTCATAAATGAGTTACTTTTTTCATATAAGATGCCATCTTTGATCCTTTCATTGATGTGTTTGATCATGTTATTAATAATGGCTTCTAATTACATCATTTTTCTTTTGTTACATAATTAAAATGGACCAGCTACTTTGCTGCCAAATATATATATATATATATATATATAACACCCAACCACTGAAAAATCTAATGCCTATTGTTTGACCCATATCCACCCAGCAAGCTCACGTTGGGCCATGGCCTTTAATTTAGGAGGGCACTTAAATATAAAGCCTTTTACAGCTAAACAAGGCTTAAAACAAAGCAACCATCCATGAACCCTTTTCTCATGCTGGACTGGTGACGGTGAATGAATTGCAAGAGCAAATAAATATATTTATCCACCAGGACAATCAATGAGCACCGTGGAAACAGATTAGACTGTAAACTACATTTTCACCCTTATGGTTTTATCAAGATCTACTTCTATCCTTATTGTTAAAATTTCTCAATCTTACCCCTACGTTTAAAAAGCTTCCATTTCTCAATCAATTGTCTCCTTTCAAATCCCCCGTCAATGTTATAATATCTCACAAAAATGCATCAAAATCTTCGAGAAAAAAAACTCAAAACCTAAATTTTGAAAGGGTGGAGCCTTTTGGAAACTAGAATGGTAACATTGGGAGGTTTAAAACTATAGGCGTAGAAGTGAATATTGATCAACCGGAGCGGCAAAAGATAAAGTAACAGAAAAAAAAAACAATTGCTCACGCAAAGTTGTCTGATCGACGCTCACCAGTCACGATAGTCCCAGTTAATAAATATTTCCTCATCAATGCATCTAAACCACCAACCGAAAATGGTAGAGAGCCAAGTGGGACATAAAAAACAGAGAACAATCGACACATACTAGTTTTTGGACCCATCGTACAACAAGATGGTTTGTGGAGTTCTCACCTTCAGAGTTCCTCTTTCTTCAAGCTCAACTTTCACTTCCAATTCAAAAAGACTCAAAATTCAATGCTCAAATTCTAGTCCAGACGTTCCTTTAACCGCTGGTAAGCTCTTCTTTTTGTACTTTTCCATTTTGTTTCTCAATGGATTAGGTTTCCATTATAAATCCAAAGACTAAAATAAAGCAACCAATGTTCTTGCTAGAGTATTTGTTTCAGCAGAATTGTTTGCATGCCTCACTTTTGAGTTCTCTGAGATTAATAATGGAAATTTGGTTTTGCCATGTGATTAGCTTTGTGGCCTGCTTGACCTGTGAAAGAACACATTTTTTGCCCAGTTGATCATTTTATGCACTCCCAGTATAGGGTGCTTGCTCTACTTTTAGTCTTGTAGATATAATTGTAGAAACCCTTCGAAAATTTTCTTCTTGAGAATCTTCGTATAGCTTTCTGCTTTACTCAACCACCCCAGAGCAAATACGAATTGAGGCCTAGCAAATGTTGATGTCCAAATTAAGGCCACTATGCTAGGATTTCACCAGCTTGTTCCTTGTAGTGATAGATAGGTACTCAAGCCAATTTGCGAGGTACACAGCACTGTTCTATTTGCAATTTACTTTAGCATTTGAGAAATGAAGAAAAAAATCTTATGAACTGTACCAATCTGAGAGACAGCTTATAAGTATTTCCCGGGAAAAATTTCGACAGTTATAGGAGTACAACAGGTTGTAGTTTTTTTTATGTGATGAAATTAGTGATGCCATTAAGCCCAGTTAACCACAGAATGCTTCGACAGAGAAAGAAAAAAAGAAAAAAAGAAAAAAAAATCCCCTTTAATCATATTTTGCGTGAATGACAGCAGCATTACATAATCTTAGTATGCATAACATGATGCCAACCTGTATGTGCACAAGGAAGGCATTCAAGCATAAACCAAACCCCTTCCCTCCATCTGCCACAATCACAAGGTTTGCTTAATCAATCTTGTGAAGTACTAGCTAGGCTAAGCTTGTTCCCACTTGGAGCTGATTTTAGTTATGGATTTATGACAGAGAAGATTCCGAATGACTTTTATATGACTGGCGGTGCATATGATTTTGATAGAGGAACAAAATCACTTACACAGAAGTTATTACCCTCTTCAAAGAAGGTTACTATCGTAAGGCATGGCCTTAGCTCTTGGAATGAAGAGAGTAGAGTTCAGGTTTTTAGCTCCTCTCTTGTAATTTGTGGATAAATATTTCTTTATCGACCGTTCTATGGATGCTGCTAACTTGATTATGGTATGCATACCTAGGGAAGCTCAAACTTATCAGTCTTAACAGAAACTGGAGTAAAGCAAGCAGAGAGGTGTCGGAAAGCCTTGGCAAATATGTACTTTGATCAATGTTTTTCAAGTCCAATATCTCGTGCCAAGGTTTGATCAATGATTGCCATGGAGAATCCTATCTTTCATTTTTTTTTTTCTCTCTATCAAATAACAAACTTGGCATTCAATGCAGTCCACTGCTGAAGTCATATGGCAAGGGAGGGAAGAGCCACTAGTTTTCCTTGATTCACTGAAGGAGGCCCATCTATTTTTCCTTGAAGGCATGAAAAATGGTCTGTCTCTTTTGTTGTATTTGCTCAGCTAGTGTTAAAGCTTGAGAATTTCTTCGTAAAATTCTTGTGTTTTCTCTTCATATTCTACCTCATGCCATCACTAGGTTGTGGTGTTCATAATTCAGTCAAATTTGAAGAATAAGCAGTCAACTTTAATGCATAAAGTTAGTCTCTACTTTCTGGTTGGATTGAAATTTGTTGAAGTTAATGAACAACTTGAACTTGGAGAGTAGCACTGGACATGCATTTTTCTGTTCATTTTTATCAGACTAAATCACATTCAGAATTTGGAGGCAGTGGATGCTAGGGAGAAGTATCCAAAGGAGTACACAACATGGAGAGAAGATCCTGCTAATTTTAATGTCAATGGCATCTACCCATTGCGAAACCTATGGGGGACTGCTAGAGAAGCTTGGAAGGAAATATTGCTTTCACCTGTGAGTAACTTTCCTTCCGATGGTTATGCTTTTAAAGTTTTCATGAAATGTTAAATCTACAGACTTGAGAATGTTTTCATCAGGGAGAGCACTTTTTGGTCATCACACACAAGTCAATATTGAGGGCGTTGATTTGTACAGCATTGGGGTTAAGCCCAGAGAGGTATGTGCTGGACTTGAAATAATTATAGTCACCCTGTTTAAGACATAATGATCCTACTGAGACATCAACAACTGGTTCTCAAAAACCTAGAGCACCGAGCCTTGGGCAATTTTTCTATACGAAGTTTGATGTAGCCTTCTTCAGACATTTTATTGAAGCCTGATTGCTGCTCTGCTTGAATATCCCTTTTATATGACAGTAACACATTTTTGCTGCATGCTATCAGCATTCAGCTTAACGTTTCTTTGTTTGTTGGTTCAGGTTCCGTGCAATTGATGTAAATAATGGTGGGATATCTGTATTCATTTTCAACAAAAAAGGAGAAGCAATGCTTCAGTCTTTAAACATGACAGCCCACATGTACAGTGATCATATGTATCTTCACTGAAATTTCAATACTTCACTTCTTGGCTAGGAAGAAAATTCTGCTGACAGGAATCGCATACCAGAAACAGTGATACAGTGCTCATGGAATGATAATGAGTAGAGTAAGTGTGCAACTTACAACTAGT
The DNA here is from genome assembly GCA_963924115.1 of Dovyalis caffra. Classification (NCBI taxonomy): domain Eukaryota; kingdom Viridiplantae; phylum Streptophyta; class Magnoliopsida; order Malpighiales; family Salicaceae; genus Dovyalis; species Dovyalis caffra. The sequence continues at coordinate 11,237,710 of CAWUPB010001184.1, forward strand.
TCCAACTTCAACTTTGTTTATTTAACATGAGGATTTAAAGATCATAGTTTAGAAGTTGGAAATTTGTAATAGATGCATATTCTTAGCTAGCACCATTGTGGCTTGTCCATGGTAAAGCCTTTTCCTGAATTGATAACGAGAAAACCTTCATTTCTGTGGAATATTATTGTAAAGCCCTTTCCAGAATATTCATTTTCTCAATATTCTCTCTTGCAATTTTCTTTATCAGCTATCTTTTTTCTTGTCGAAGAATGATATTCTCACAAAGCAAGAGGTTTAAGGATTCGAGTTCGAGTCCCGAATTTGTCAATTGATTAACAGTCTCGAAAAAAGAAGTATACATGGAACAGAAAGAGTTGGAGATTTCGGAACCTGAAAAGCAGGGATATGTTTATACTTTGCTGAAGCTTTGTTTTGGCAAAGAGCTAATAACTTCTCGAGGAGTGAATGAACTGCATGGTGTCTACCTTCCATTTTCTTGTTTATCACTTCCGGTATTATTTCTTCATAAAAAAAAAAGAAAAAAAAAAGAAGAAGGTGAGGCAGTGAGAGCTGTGCTCTTATAGAAATTACATCTCACTGCAGAACTCTTTTGGCTGCCTTTGTTCAATAGTGATACATGTTAAGGAATTTGTGGAAAACTAGAAGGGAAACTGTGATCATTCTATTTTATTTAAAGAAGAAGGAACAGATTAAGGTGGTGAGAAGGTTACTAGAAATTAACACGAAACATTTGGTTTTTGCCACCGATATTATTGAGATTGCCAGCATGAGGATGAGAATGTCTACAGGTTGCTGCATTTTTTCGGTTAGTCTTTTGTGCCCAAATATCTGGTTGCCCACAAATTAGAAATACTCAAGGATTGGAAATATCTTTTTTAAGGTCTATAATTTGGAGAAAAATAGTGTAAAAAGCAAGTTTAAGTGCCACATTAGTTAATTCTAATAAATGCAAGGGTGAAATGAACAGAGGGGCAGTGAGGTGGTTGATGTCTTAGGAGATACACACTAAGAATTTTTTGTAAAACATCATTTTTGAGTCGTAATTGAACACTAATATTGATGATTAGCATAATTACGAAATAATTAGATAAGTTATTGAATGGTAAGATAAATTATTATAATATAATATATAAAAATATTTAATAGTTTGTAACTTGAAGGGATTATAATTATAATTACTTCAAGTAACCATAGAAATTGCCCACTCACTTTACGTAAATGATTTCTTACTTGAAAATAATGATTTTCATTTATTTCACTAATGTCAGTCATTTGCAATTAAACTTTATCAGAAGTTGTAACGAATTAAAAGAGTTATTTTCTTCCTTTATCAGAATTGAAATGCACAGGAGGACTGTCTTGCCAACATTGTTAATTATTGTATAGAACTATGCATTGGTGGTATAAAACTTCGGAGTCGCATTATATTATTTGAAAGTGATAGCATTCGCTTGTTTTATTATTATTATTATTACTACTATTTTTGCTCTTTGGAACCATTTTTTTTTTAATTGTTCTAACTTTTTATATACTCCTTTAAACCGTGCACATACCTGAATTTATTTAAATTTTTTTATATATAAAAAATAAAAAATATTTGCAATCACAAATATTAAATTGATAAATGATATATATATTATCAAATATTTTTCACTGAGATCTTTATCAAACTATAACATGTTTATACAATAATCAAAATTGTTTTTATTCACACCTCTTGAACTAGCTAGGTTAGGGGCCAGTCTTTTTGTGCTTCACAACACATCGAAAGCAATATTTTTAATTTTTAATTTTTTTTACCAATTCATTAACATAATATATTTCTTTATTTACGAAGTAGCGTCGTATTGTGTAGTATATGATTGTCAAAAGGCAGTATAGAACTATGTATTGGTAGTATAGACCAGTGGAGTTGTAGTAGATCATTGGCAAGAAGAAAGTTTACATGTTTCATTACTTTCTTGTTTTGCATTTTCTTTTTGGACTTGAATCTAAACTAATTTTAATTGTCCCAACCTTTCTTCCATACTCCTTTTCGAACCTTCATCTACTTAATTTATTTATCGTTTTTATATTTAACAAGCGTAAAAGAATTGTAATCACAAATGGTAGATTAGCCTAAATGAGGCTAAATTGTACAGGACCCTATGAACTATTGGTAAAAAACGCTATTAATCCCTAGATTAAAAATTTGTTCGATCTAATTTAGTCCATTGTTAGTGAAAATTAGGGTTCCATCCAGTTACTAATATATACACACACAGACAAATTTAGAGTAAAGAGATGACTGAACATTAACCCAGTTTTTAGTCATGCACGATATTAGCAGGTGACATTTTCCTTTAGTAATTAAATTATGGAACCCTAATTGTCACTAACGATGAGCTAATTACTTCAAGCAATTAGTACAAGGACTACTGTGTGTGAAGATTTTAGTTCAGGGACTAATAGCAGTTTGACTTATGGTCGAGGACGATCCTGTAAAAAGTTAGCCTAATAAATGATCAATTACCGAATATTTTTCATTTAGACTTTATCAAAGACTAATATGTTTATACAAAACATTATTATTATTATTATTTAAACACCTTAAAATAGGTAGAAGTTTGGTTATTTGCGCTTCAAAACGAATAAAAAGCAATACTATTAACTTTTAATATTTTTTTTTGTATATTCAATATTGTAAAATATTTCTTCATTTATGCAAAAAAGAATGAAAAATCATTAATTATTCAATTTTTCTCCATTTTAATTTTTTAAGAAATTTTCATTTAATCTTATTTTAATATAAAATTAAAAATTTTAATCTATTGTATTGATTCAAGTCTTTTTATGTCCAACATTGCATTCAAATTTTTGGAAAAGAATTCATTATAATTCTAATGATGTGCATGAATGAACATGCCAAAATCACTCTTAAATATTTATATAATGTTTACAAATCAAATATTTTTTTTTCAAATTAATAGATAAAAATAAATTAACAAATATACAAACAAATAAATATGTTTAAAAAAGATTTTTTTTCTTTTGTTCTTTTCATTTTCTTAAAACAAACCTGTTACGTATAACTACCATGCTGTATTCACGTTATCATAAATTTGCTTATGATACCTTATTATAATTTAATTTGGAAATAATTAAGATTGGCAATGATAAAAATTTTAGTGGCTTAAATTTAGGAGTAGAATCTTAATGGGAATATTGGAAGTTCTTAAAGTAAAAATATTAAAGAAGGAAAACTTCTTCAACACAAATTTATTATACTAAACTTTTTCTATATTTGTGTTCTTTGATTAATTAATACATAATAAAATTTTAGTGACTTAATTCAAGTAGAATATTTTGTTGATATTTAATGAAGAAATTTTGGAGTTAAACTTTTTTTAATAGAAAATGGCTTCCATCATAATTTTAATTTTCATGGACAAAAATATTGTGAAAAAATATGAAATTAAATTCTTTTATTGGTGAATTTCAATTTTTTAATTAATTCAAATATTTCTAAATTTATTCATTTTTTTTATCAAGACTTTACTTAGTTTTTCTAAAGATCCTCCGAGATAAAAATCACACAATTTATTTTTTCTATGATTTTAGTTTTAGTGAATGTGGGGGGAACGATACAAACCACGAGTCATTGTTGTATGATCTAGTGTTAAACAAATAAACAAAATATAACAAATATATTGTCGAGTAAATTAATAAGTAAATAAAAAATACACCATTTACTATAGATACAAAACAATCAAAATACACAATGAATATTTAGTGAATGTATGAAAACCGATATTATTAACTCGCATGTAACAAATTAATAAAGAAACAAAAATTACATTATTTCTTACTAATATAACAAATAAAAAATATATTTAATTAGAACTATCATAATCACTCGTTTAAGTTATCATCTCAATCATCCGACGTATTTTCACACTCATTACATCGTCTTCGTCAAACACACCTACATCCGTATCTACAAACAATCCATTTGGATCATTCAACAAAGTAACGTCCTTGACTTCCTCTATCAATTCGTGTCGGATTTTCGGATCGTTTTGCTGAAATAGTTCAACATTTTGTTGGACGGTAGTCGATGAATCAAGGAAGTCAAATATAGACCTAGCTTTGATCTTACACACGACCCACCAATCTCGATTCTCGCACCTTAAGCTAGGATACTTCACATAATACACCCGAGTCGACCGTGATGCTAGGATAAATGGTTTGTAACTCGTTCAAGGTTCTCTTATAATTAACATCCATAAGTTTGTACTTGTGGATGAACTCTTGTTCCTTGCGGTGTAGGATCAAACCAATCATATTTGAACAATATTGTTCTCTTGGTTAGTAATGCGGGATATTCTATTTCAAGAATTTTTGTCGGTATCGCATAATAGTCACTCTCGGCTATATTATAATTACTTCCTTTAATGCAAACATCACTATTGAAAAATCCTATTTTCGAAGATCCCTAAAGTGTGCAGAACCTATAACCATTAACAAAATAATCGTTGTACGATCTTACAATAAGCAATGGTCATTATGCGAGATCTTTCAAGAAATGGTCTTTCATGGAAATTGTTTATGCATTTTGTGTTTGTAAATTAAACATAAAATCCCTTAAAAGTTTTGCTATCTTTTAATTAATGCTATCAAAAAAATAAATACGAATAAAATAATAACACTTACATATTGATTAAACCGGGAGGTAAACTCATTTTCAATTAGAGCATCGGTCTCATTTTCGGATATGAAGGGATTGTTCGGTCATATTTCGGTAAGAAAATCCACTAAAAACAAGACAATTAACAACAAACGTGAGTTAGTCTCTACTATGTTGCTAATATTATTATATGTAATAAAAGAGATATGATCTAAAATTTGAATTTTGATAAACTCACTCAATGTAAGGTTTTACTTCTTCATAATTCAACAATATATATTGGTAGAGTCGCTTTGTATTCAAGATGTGTCAATTTCGTATTGTATGTCAACCAATTGGTCGAACTTGTTTTTTGAATACGGATAACATCCTTTCAATGTGGTCGTTTTCTTCTCCGTCATAGTAGTCAACATTATGCGGCACTTTCCGATGCCTAGTATCCACACGAGACTCGAAATAATACGAGCGGAATAGGCTTCTTCAACCAAATATGCATTGCATATTGATCCTTCTACTTTAGCTTTATTCTTAACATGATTTTTTAGCTTCCACGGATACCTGCAATATAAATTATTTTAACTTTTAAAAGTTATCAATTTATTTAATTTTGCATTTAAATTCAATGTCAATACCTTTCAAATGGATACATCCACTAATATTGCACGAGTCCCGAAATGGATGCCTCATATGACAAATGGATTGGAAGATGTTTCATGGAATCAAAAAAGCTGGATGAAAATATATGCTCTAGTTTGCACAAAATGACGAGTATCTCATCATTAAGCTACAACATATCTTCTTTCCTCAACATTGTAGAAGTCAATTGCTTAAAGAACAAACTTAACTCCGTAAGTGCTTGCCAAACTTTTCTCGACCAAAACTCCCAAAATGCAATTGGAAGTAACCTCTGCATGAAGACGTGACGAGTCATGACTTTTTATCCTATAAAGTTTATCATGTTGCATATCAACGAGATCTAGCTAGATTGGACACATCCATCGAAAAACCTAAGTAAATGCGAGCTTTAGGATACTTTCTAGATGCATCATCCTTTGCCAATTCGGCCTTTTATAGAAAAATTTCAAGTCTTCCTTGGAGTTGACATTGTCTTTAGTCTTACCCAACACATTTATGATTATGTTAAAAATATTATCAAACACATTTTTCTTAATATGCATGAAATAAAAATTGTTCCGAATGAGATATGTATTTGAGTAAGGCAAACAATTACTTATCACCATTCCTATGAATTTAAAATAAAAGTTAAACATATATATTAGTTGTGAAATTAATAGTACTAGTTATGAATTTTGTTTTAGGAATTTGAATTTATATTTAATTGATTGTTTAAAGAAATTTTTGGAATTTTTTTCTATTTTTTTATTCTTAAATACTTAATTTTATAATATTCAATGATTTATTGCGTAATTTTATTTTATTTTACATTTTCTACCTTAAGTTGAATAGTAACCCTAACCTAAACCAAACATTTTCTATCAATTTCAACACCAATTTATCATATAATTTCATTCAATTATACCTTACTATCAAGAACTAACTCAATTAGGTATTCATTGATCAATTACATGTATAAACTCCAAATTGGGCCTTATTGAGCCTAAATTTTAATTTAGGCAATTTAAGCTAATTTTTCAATTTCAATATAATTTCTCATTCTAACTCATCTCATTACATTATTCTAAGTCTAAATTGATTTTGAAGTATTAATTAGAAGTCAATTACACCTAAACCCTAATTTATTTCCAATTTGGGCCGAATGTGGGCCTAAGATATTTAGATAAAATTATTCTATTTTCGTGAAATTTTTCGACTTTTATTCATCAATTCACACTTAACTAAGTCCTAATTAACCAATAGTTCGTTAACTAAGCAAAAGAAATCAAATCCTATTTTTACCAACTTTGAGCTGAATGGATTCCTAAGGGATTAAGTGAAAATTTATCATTTTAACTTCAATTATATGAAATTTTATCTATACTTGAAGCTAAAAAAAATTATGTTTATTAATTTTTCCTAATTAATTTAATATTAAATTCAAATAAATTTAATTTAATTTAATTTATCCTAAATAAAATGTTTATTAAATTCTATTAATTAATAAAATGTTTATTAAATTTTAAATTTTAAATTTCAACGTTTATGTTTATTTTCTAATTATATTTTTTTCCAATTTTTTTATTTTTTGAACGATTAAATCATCATGCATGTTATCTTCTTTCAATTTTAATAATTAAACTATAACAATTACTTCGACAATTTATATTCCAAATAACCATAAATCAAATCAATTACATTAAATTAATTTAAACTAATTAAGCTAGTAACCAATTCAAACGAAACATAATATCACAAGTTAAAAAAATTTAACCGACCAATAAAATTAAAAATACCTTAAGAAATAATCAACAAAATTTAACTAAAGTACATACAAAATTATATAATTTAAAAATTAACTTAAAACAAACAACTAACAAAATTCACCTAATAATTAACACAAATAAATAATTAATTAATTTAACAAATTTAAAATAACAATTAAAGATTAAATAATTAAATTTTAACCTAAAAATTAAAAACAAATTTACTAAAAATAAATCAACCTTAACCAAGTTACATAAAAAAATTATATTAATAACATTAAACCTAAAAAATTAACATAATTAAACTTTTTTAGGTTGAAATTAACCTAAAAACTAACATAATTAAAAAGTAACACTTAAAAAAATTAATCTAACAATTAAGAAAATTAAATAAACAATTAACAAATTTACACTAATAATTAACATACAAATTAACATAATTAAACATTAACATAACAATAAAATTAAAAGAATTCAAACAATTAATCGGCTAACAAATAACAAAATTAACCTAAAAATTTACAACATTCATTTAATTTTTTTTAAAAAAAAACAAAAGAGCTAGAGAGAGAAAGTTTTATCAAAGAGATCAAGGAGAGAGAGTAGAGATTTCGTCGGATTTTGAGGGAGAAAGATGCACCTCACCGAGTTGAATGGTTTGAGGAGTCACTTGGTGGCATGGGTAGTCGTTTTACGGCCGGTGATGTTTTTTGGTGGAGGAGAGGGGAGTCGAATGGGAAAGAAGAAGAAAAACTAGGTATTTAAAGGGTTTCGGATTAGCGACAAACACAATTTTGTTGTTAATCCGTCGCTAATTAGCAATGGAATCAACAATCCATCACTAATTTGAAACCCAAAAGGCATTGGAAGTTTCTCGATTTGTTTGTAAAATTGCCAAAATAGCAACGGATTGTCAAATCATCCATTGTTTTAAAATTCAAATTAGCGACGGAATATTTAAACCGATTTGTGTAGAATTTTCCCATAAAATTGCCAAAATAGCAACAAATTTTCAAATCTCTTACTATTTTAAAATTTAAACTAGCGACGAATCGATTTTTTTGCTAATTTGAACTAATTTCACTAGATATTTTCCAAAAAAATCACCAAAATAGCGACGGGTCACTATTATGTCACTAATTTGAACCCGAAAGGTAACCCATTATCTTTTATTTAGTGATGGAATAAATCCATCGCTATTTACCGATCGATAGTGACGGATCTTCTTACGTTGCTAAATCGATGATGAAAATCCGTCGCTAAACGTGACACTTTTTTTACAGCATTATTTTGCGATGGAATTAAATCTGTCATTGAATTTTTCTCGCTATTCCGTCACTAATCACTTGCAAAAATCACCTTTTTATCGTCCGTCGTTAATTTGTCTCTAATTAGAGACCGGATATTATCCGTCGTCGATTGCCAATTTTCTTGTAGTGATGAGTCATTTCTATTAAACATACTTCGAACTTAAAGTAATTTTAACTCATTTTTATATTAAGTTAATTATGAAGAATAATTTTTATATTATGAGTCAAAGTAAAAAAAAATTATAATTTAAAAATCATGCCAAACGGATTTTAAATGTATTGAAAACTCGAATGATGATATATATATATATATATATATATATATTTGTCTAGTAACTTAATTGGAATTTGATTCTTATTTTGTCGGGATCACAAATAAAATGATTTAGGCTTGTCCATTGAGGAGTTCATTGCAAATTTCTCCAAATTGTTTGGTTTTCTTACAAAATTCACTTAAAAGTAACTTTTTTTTTTACACCAGTCATTGTACTTTAGGTCAAATTTTTACATTTGTTTTGGTAGATTTAGTTGATGAAATTTTGATACTTATTCTGTCAATTTCATTGAATTAAAAGGATTTGGATTAATGGCCTATTTGATTTTACATAGTTGCCGTATTATAATTTCAGAATTAGTTTCAAGATCTTTCAAAACTATGCTCAAATACTTTGGTTTCATCATCAAATTCATTTAAAGGTCGGATTTTTGGGTAACCTTAAGTCCAAGTTAGATACATATTTTTTCTTATATTTATTCTATTGGTATTTACTTTTTATTTATTCAAATCCTTTTAATGCACTAGATTAAAGATTATGTTCAAGTATTTCAAGAATTTGTTATGAAATTTATCATAACCGGGGACAAAGAGCATGGCAACATTAGTCATTTGGTAGTTTAGATCACAATAGCTATTTTTTCTATTAATTTACAATCACTTCGGTTTTGTCGCAAACAAAATAAAAAGAAATTTCAAATCATTCAAATCCTACATGCGATATATCTCAAATCATTATTAAACCTTAATTTTCGAAAAAACTCGAAAAGGATTAACTAATGAAAAATTTCTTATTATTTATTATTTAGTGGCATTAATTCAATGAATCAAATTGATTTTTGCTAGCATATTTAACTAAGGACATGCTTTGGGTTAAAGACCCTTCGTCCGAAGTATATAATTCATAGACTAAATTGTAAAAAAAAAAAAAAAATTGTATACATACATTATCACCACCATGTTATTAGCCATCAAAAGCACACATTTTCGGTACATAATAATAATAATAAAAGCAGACTTTATTCCGTTTATATATTTTAGCTTACACATAATTAAGGATGAGGAACTGAAGGCTATCGCCCTATTTATTCATATGAAAGTAGCACACTTTAATTACTACGTAGACAACAATAATTTGTTGCCTTTAATTTCTTTGAGTCGCTTTATATATAAGTAGATATGCTCTTGGGGAAGAGGGCGAAGTGATATTTCATCGATCATGTGAGTAACTATTTGATTACAAGCTAAGACTAGGATAAGACCCGTAACCATAGTTTCATCAACGACGGACTCAAAGATGGTGAAAAGTGGATGTGTGAGCTACCTAGTAAATATGATTGATACTAAAAAGGAGGGGAGCTCAAAATTAGAGAAAATTTAAGTGGTTAAGGATTTTTTGGATCTTTTTCTCAAAAGTTTAACGGGATTACCTCCGAAAAGGGATACCGATTTTGAAATTGAACTAGAATAAGAACTATACCTATGTTTAAGGCACCATATCGAATGACCCTAGTAGAATTAAAGGAGCTTAAGAAGCAACTCCGGGAATTGTTAGATAAAGGTTATATTCGGCCAAACTATTCTTCATGAGGAGCACTAGTATTATTTATAAAGAAAAAAATAGGTCACTTCGACTATATATAGATTATCGAGATTTGAATTGATTAACCATTAAGAATAAATATCTATTCGTGTGTATTGATGATTTATTTGATTAGTTAAGAGGGAGTTTGGTGTTCGAAAGATCGATCTATAGCTAGAATATCATTAGTTTAGGATTAAGGAGGATCATGTGAAAAAGACAACCTTTAGGAGTCGAAACGAGCTTTATGAATTCTTTATAATGCCATTCGAATTAACTAATGCAATAGTAGTATTCATGGATTTGATGAATAGGATGTTCCATGAATACATGGATAAGTTTATAATTGTATTTGTTGATGATATCTAGATATACTCAAGGAGTCATAAGAAACATATAGAACATTTAAAGAAAACACCGTAAACTTTACAAGAGCACAAATTATACACCAAACTCAAAAAGTGTGCATTTTGGCTTAAGCAAGTAGATTCCTTGGACATGTTGTATCCAAGGATGAGATTATGGTAAATATTAGTAAAGTACAAGTAGTAAAAGAATGAAAATAATAAAAAAATATGTTAGAAGTAAGAAGTTATTTTAGGATGGTAGGATATTATCTTAAATTTATAGAAGGATTCTCTAAAATTGTTATGCCTCTCACTTTGTCGATAAGGAAAAATGCTAAGTTCGAGTGGGATGAAAAAAGTGAAAAGAGTTTTCAAGAGATAAAATTTAGGCTTATTACGAGTCTTAGTATTGGCTCTTGTAAAGGATAATGAAGATTTCATAGTCTATACCCATACCCCCTAGATTAGGTTAGGGGTAGTCTTGATTCAAGATGGAAAGGTAATTGTTTATGCATCTCGACAATTGAAGGACTATGAAAAGAATTACCACATTCATGACCTATAATTGGCTATTGTTATATTTACCTTAAAAATTTAGAAGCATTACTTGTAATGCATTCAATGTAATATCTGCATTGATCATAAGAGATATGACTATATCTTTAACTAGAAAGAATTAAAAATGAGGCAAAAAAGATAGCTCGAAGTATTGATCGATCACGACATCATTTTTCATTACCGTATTGTTAAAGCAAATGTCATGGTTAATGCTTTGAACATAAAGTCAATAACACATTTATAAGTGTAAATTGCATAAGACATATAAAAACTTCAATTAGAAATCATGCCCAAAAGAAGTAATTTGAATTTGTTAGGTACAATGACACTACAACCATATACTAAGCAAAGGATTAAGGAAAGACAACTACATGATGAAGAGTTACTTAAGATTTAGCAGAAAATAGCTAAAGGAAGAATGATAGATTTTGCCATCGATAATGAAGGTATTTGGCACTCTCATGGTAGATTATGTGTTCTCAACATAAAAAACCTTTGAGAGGAGATTTTGAAAGAAGCCCATGCCACTCTCTCGCACCATACATCTTAGTGGTACAAAAATGCATCGAGATTTCAAAAAGACTTATTAGTGAAAGAGAATGAAACATGATACTGCAGAATTTGTGGTTAGGTGATTGACATGTCAATAGGTCAAAATTGAACACCAAAACCCTTAAGATTGTTAAGACCATTAGACATTCTTGAGTAGAAATCGAAACACATATCAATGGGTTTTATATTTGGATTTCCATGATCGAAACGTGAAGCTAATGGTATTTGGGTCTTTGTAGATCGATTAACTAAATTAGCTCACTTTTTAGCAATCAATTCCACATATTCCATACAATAGTATACAAAATTATATTTAAAAGAGGTTATGAGATTGCATGGAATCCATATATCTCTCGTATTTGATCGAGATCCATGATTCACATCACTAATGTGAAAAAGTTTTCATAAAGTGATGAAAACCAAATTGAAATTTAGCACAACCTTTCACATAAAGCAATGGAAAAGCGAAAGGGTGAACCAAATAATTGAGGATATGTTATGAGCTTGTATGCTTGACTAGTCCATAAAATACAAAAGATACTAATCATTGGCTGAATTTGCCTACAATAATAGTTATCAAGCAAGCATTGTTGTAGCACCATACGAAACTTTATATAGAAGGAGGGTTGGATCACCAATACACCGAGATTATGTAGCTGAAAGGAAATTGTTGCTACTAAATTTAGTTCAATAAACACCTAATGTGGTGTAAAAAATTAGAGAAAGAATAAAGACAACTCAAAGTAGACGGAAAAGTTATGCTAACGTAAGGACAAAGGAATTAGAATTTGAGGTCGGTGATAAGGCATTTTTTAAGATGCTCCAATGAATGAAATAATGAGGTTTAGGAGAAAAGAAAAGTTAAGTTCGAGGTATATTGGACCATATAAAACATTAGAGAGAATCGATGACCAAGCATATAGATTAGCATTACCACCTTTTCTCTCCTTAATTCATAATGTCTTTATATGTCCATGCTTAAAAAATATGTTAAGAACCCAAACATATATTAAATAGTGAGCCATTAAACCTCTAGCCCGATATGGATTATGAAGAAGGACCAAAACGAGTTGTTGGATTAAGAGGTCAAACAATTACGAAATAAATAGGTTCCCCTTGTAAAAATATTATGAAGAAACCATAATATTGAGCTAGCAACATGGGAAAGAGTGGCAAAAATGTTAGCTAGATATTTCAAATTATTTAGCTAGAAATTTCAAGGACTAAATTTTAATAAGGAGGGAGGGCATAATACCTCGAACTCGTGAATAAGTGAAATAATATATTTTAAATATATATAAAAATTATTTTGTGTGCATAGAATAATTGTTAGAGGGGATTAAAATGATGAAGGGTGAAGATTAAAAGAAAAATCAATGCTAGAGATTGAAAACAAATGAATGGCTAGGATGAGAGTCAAACCAAGAAAGTCCACCTTTTTTTCTATTAATTTTAGCTTGAAGGGGGAGGAAAAAATGGTGGGCAAAATAGCAAAAATAAGCCAAAACTTTGCCAAAAATTCACCAAAATCACACACCAACTAAACTAAGACACTAAAAACATCCTAAAATCACTAAATCAAGCCTTAGATTATAGTTGGAAAATAAAAAATATCAAAGAGGAATTTTAGGAGAGGAGGCTGAAATTTTTAGAAGAGGAAGGAGAGAAAAATCTTACAATTTCAACTCAAAAGGAATTAATTTGGAGCATTAATGGTAAGTTAGTTACACTACATCATAAGAACTTAATTATTGGTGTTGAATTGAATGAATTTTAAATGAAATGATGATGTATGCTATATGTTTGAATGTGATGATGTTGATGGAATTGGGAGTTACGTTAGATGAACTATTAAAATTATGGTTTAATTATGTTGATTAGATAGAGATTTTTCAAGAAAAAGAAACAATCCCTCAACTTATTTGATGATGAAAAATTTTATCAAGTAGGAAAAATTTAGGGTTTGTGAATTTGTTAAGAGACCATAAAGAAATGATGTTAATTAATGTTAAAATGTTTATCTAAGACAATATATGCATTGTTTCATTGTTCACTTTGTATGGATCGTATTATTCACCGATTTAAAGCTACTCATTGGCTTCAATATAGCACTACCTTGAGGTGACGAGAGTAGGAGAGGTTATGGACCTTTTAGCCGTGGCTCTTTTGCAATTCCAACTCTTTTTTTTTTACTCTTCATGCTCTTCATATTAAGCTCTTGTACATATTTAGCCGATGCAAAAGCATCTTGTTCGAGCTGCATAAAGGCTTTCTAGAGTCGATAATACCTATGCCCTATTGCTAGTTTCTTTATTTTCTATTTGAACAAGCTTCACTCGGTCCTAAAACTAAGTGGTGCCGATCGCAATGACCGAGTTGCGATGTGGGGCTCGAGCGAGTGGTTGGTATTTGCTCCTCAGGACGGACGTTTGATGGAAATAGACGGCTCAAGCCTTTTTCTTTCTACTCTTCAAAACTGTGAAACAACCCATCTTATTACATTTAATTCTTGAAAGCTATAAGGAAATCATCTATGATTCTACCAAAAGAAAAAGCATAGATATCAATACAAATTTGGAAGAATTTACATAATAACAATTGCCCTCATTTTGGAAGCAGCATCAATTTCTAACATAGCATCCACAATAGCATCACCAATCACCTTACGACTCTTCTTCACACAATCGGACCCTCATAGCGTCACAGATTGACGCTTGTTATGTCCATCTAACATGTTGACATCATCACCGGAGCCGGACGAACCATCCTTATCCACATAAGCCATAAGTGTACTAGGATGAACAAACATCCCTTTTAATTCTCAATACACATATAATCAAGAATTGGTCAAATTGAATAAAACCACAAAATAAGACAATATATGATCATACTAAACCATTGCTCAAAATGCCCTCAATAAATCTAGGAAAAAATATAAGAAATTTGAAAAAACAAATGATTTGATAACCCGGGTTTAGTAAATTGAAAAAATAAATAAATTATACTCCAAGGCCTTACCTAACAAGTTAATTTTTTAGATTGAGATGATCATTTGATATAGTATTAAACCATTGCTGACCAAACATCATGAGTTTGAATCCTACCACCTTCATCTTTTCTTCTAATTAATATTAAATAATTAAAGAAAAGGTAATGGAGGATCTATGTAAGTTTTAAATCCAAAAAAGTTTTACTTGAAGGGGTGTGCTAAAGAGAATTAAAAATAAGACTATTTTTTTTCTATAAGATTGCACAAAGTAACCATAAGTGATAAATACAAAGATATATATTTTAAGTTTATGTAAATTAATAATTTTGTTAAGATAGAAATTTTATCTTTAGCCACAAGTTTGTTGTTGTTGTTGACTATTACTATCTATAGCATCACCATCCATAGAAATAATTTGTTGCTTCTAATTTAATAAAGTATATAAATCATATCTTAAAACCTTATTTAACGAGTTTAACATTTTAGGTTAAGATGGCCTTTTGATATGAATCATTGACGTAAGCTATTTCGTTAAGAAATTTCATTTATGGTCTAAAAGATGTTGATTTTATATCAAGATTGGTAAATATTTATTTTGATAATTCGATTGTAGCTTTCTTTTCTAAGAATAATAAGAGTGAAAATTGAAACAAACATATTTATATAAAATATCTCATCATGGGAGAAAAATTGAATGTACATGAAGTACTCATTGAGCATAATGAGCTAATGATTGCAAATCTTGTGACTAAGCACTATTAGCAAAACAATATAGTGATCATGTGACTTGTATGGATCTAGCTAACCCATTTAATATTTGATTTCATTTTCTTTTCATTGATCATCTGAATATTTTTATGATATTCTTAAAGATTGATGTGATTTTTATGCATATAAAATATTATTTTTTTATATATGTTATATATAAAGTTAGACTCGAATAACTTATTGAAAATTCATTTATAAAATTTATTTGATCATAAGCACTTATGATAAAGATACAATATATTATAATGTACGAAGTACATACTTATGACCCCCTTATGATTCATATATTGTCTTCTCAATTTAAGTGTGAATGTTTTCACTTACTAGCTATTATGGACTCTATTAAAGGAATTCTCATATGGGTCAAGTGAGAGAATGTAAAAAAAAATTTCCTTAGTGCACCTCATATGTCACGTCTTATTTTTAATATATAAGTGACAATTAAAAGTTTAGAATGCATTGGACTCTAATGATGGGCTAGACACATTCTTGATGGATGGAAGTGCAAAATTAGGTTAAAAAAATTTTTTAGTCTACCAATATAAATATTATGTTAAGTCTAATATCTTTCATTAACACACATAAAATTTTAAAGTATTAGTATAGATTAAAAGACTTTTTTCTATATATATAGCACTAGCTTTCTTCAATAATTACTTAACCACTTAATTAATCATAGCAGAAATATGTATGTTATTAATTTTTGTTGTGCTTATATGTTTGGAAATATTTAATTGATCTTATACTTTGGAAATATTTAATTTATCTTACATGTTAACAAACATGAATGTAATGTGAGAAGAGAAATCAACTAAAAAAAATGCAAATAACAAAAAATTGATGCTAAAACTAGAAGAAAATTGAAATTGGAACTACAAAAATAGGTTTAGGGTTTGTAAACAAGCTTCAAAACATATTTTGAATGATAATAATATACATAAATTCTAATCCTTGTAGGAAAAGGAATGACTAATATAGAATCCTAACATTATTAGGATTTTTGGTGACAAATTGAATCAATATTATATGTTTTTTCTTTATTTTTATTAAATCCATTTCAATAAAAAATTTATTCAAATGCTTGCTAATGCAAAGCATGTAGTACCTTTAATCCAACTCTTCCGAAATTGAGTTAATGGTTTAGGATGTTATTCAATTGTTTTGTTTGTCTTAATCGTGTCCATTAACTAAATTTTTCATTAATGACATTCCTTAACTTTAACTTTTCGTCTTAACTCGTGTCTTTCCATCCAAATTTTCAAGCAACGACATCAAATTCCAATGAAAAATGCACATGATATAGACACATGATATTTTTTATTTAAAAACCCTAAAATACCCTCACTATAAAAAGTTTGTAAACAAATTTTTGAAATTTCTTTTTTTTTTCCAATTTTTTTCATTAATTTTAGCAAAACATTACTAAAATTAAAAAAGTCTAGTTAATTTTTTAAAAGTTTATTAATGTTTTGCTTAAATTAATGAAAAAATTTGAAAAAAAAAAAACAAAACAGAAATTTCTTTATGGGTTTTTTACAATGGGGCATTTGGGGGTTTTTCTCATTTCACAATTTTTTTTAAACAAAAAAAAAAAATTATGTACAAGTATCAATACCATGTGCATTTGTTGTCAGAATTTGATACCGTTACCTAAAAATTTTAGGCAGAAGGACATAATCAAGATGAAAAGTTAGAGTTGAGAGATGTTATTAATTAAAATTTTAGTTAAAAAACGTGATTAAAACAAAAAAAAAATATAGTAGAAAGACAAACTGAACTATTAAATCTTGCAAAATTCATCTTTTTTTTTTTTTTTTTTTTACGGTAATAAAATATATTTTCAGACTAATTTGCGGTGTCAATTAAATTCAACTTTTCAATAATTTTAAGGATATAATTTTCACATCAACTTGATGCATTTAGGGGAAAAGAAGAAGAAGAAGCAAATCTCCAGAAAGAGTTCGTTAGAGTAAAAATATGAAAACGTTATGGGATCCATTATGATAATGCTTCTGAAACTTGTTGAAGGTTAAGGAATTGGGTGCTCAAATTCAAATTATAAAAATAACAGTGGTCATAGTTAAAATACATGTAGCTTGTACAAGAAAGCCAAATGAAGGACAGGACTCCATAACAAATCATAATGCAAATTCCTTAGTCTTCACTCAAGGGAAGCTTAACAAAAATAGGACTGAGGACAACATAGATAGAACAGAGAAGAAGCACAAAGTAACTTATTGCTGCAACAAAACCAGCAATAAGAGCTATAGTCACTTGGTCACAGAAATCAGGAACTTGACCACAAACAGGTAGCCAACCGGCATGAGTGTTTCCTTTCTTGCCGACTTGAGCTATTGCCACAGCAGCAGAAATGCTTGATGTCAGCAGCACTGTTGTAAACTATAACAAGCAAACTCCGATTAGAATCCATAGATTAATATTTTCATGGACATAGAAAAATTGCATCATTACCGTATCTAGGATTACAAGTAAGCGCCAAAACTGGCTTTTGAATGAGAGAAGGATGGATATAGCTATATATCCACCTGCAATTGCCTCTGCAATCAGAAAGTACCTATATATATGCCAACATTTTAAACCAATAAAACCATAAGTTAGATATAAATATGTACCAAAAAAGGATGGTGATTATAATAATGGGGGCAGGGCATGGTAGGTGGTGAAATTAAACTTACTTGAATGCAGGTGTGTTGCTATATTTGGCAGTGAAAGTTAAGTTCAAGACTTGGGCAGAGTCATGGCTGGTGGCCATGAAGACAACTGCAACCACAGTGGCAGCCAAAGCAAGGAACCTTAGGATGTTGGTGAAAATCTTCTTAACCTTAGCCATGGAGGTTAGCAATTGTTGGTGACTTCAAGTTATACTAAGAGCTAGGGAAATGTGGGTTGTAGGGAAGCTTTTAAATGCAGAAACATTTGGACGCATAAACTTGGGACCGTACAGGTGGGTCAAGCAAAGAAGCGTGATGTGTTGGACAGACAGATAGAGGATGGTGCACTTGTTTCCACGTTCGGTATCTTTCGGGAAACCATGGTTGGTAACCGGTCCATGCATGAAACTGTAGAGTCCAGTGCTTTGATTTTTATTATTTGTGCATGCAACTTTTATGGAGCATATATGTAATTTGTAAGTTTTTCAAGTTATTATTATTATAAATAATAACATGATAGCAAAAACGCTCTGGATTGGTATATGCATCCCCTCCCATTTTCTTGGGAAAAAAAGAAAAAAAAATTATTTAAAAAAAAACCTCAAATATATAGTAAGTATGAATTTGTTTGGTAAAGTGAGACGAATGAGGTTCAATTTGAGTCTCACTTGTACCAATTTCTCCTTAAAAAAAAAAAAAATCTTTGTCATTAATAACAGCATGAGATACTATTTTATTTTAGAATAGATTCATTGTTAAACATTTAATCTACAAAAGTTTATATTTTAAGATAAAAGAAAAAACAACTTATATTATTCATAAGATGAAAATATTTTATGAATATCTTTGCTATTAAATCATGGATCCCACCACTAAATGACTTTTATCTTTTTATTCTTAACATTTATTTTTCATTGGTATAAAAAAACTCAACAATTATTTTTGAGTAGTTTTTATTACCATAGAAAAACAATGAAAAAGTAAAAAATAATTCCCATTAAAGTTAAAATAATTTTTGACATAAGTTATTTTGCATGAAACTTGCAATTGACCAAGTTTTTGGAGATAAATTAATTTTAAAAAAAGTTGAAAATATTTTAGAATTGCATATCTTATTTGAAAAAAACCTGGACATAATAAAACTGATACATAATTATCGAAAGCAAAGCTGTGAAATAAACACCAATCAATCATGAATAGGTATGTCCATCTCTAGAAAATACCAGCTTCTTGTACGATGTATATGGTCTTGATTAGGCAATTTTGGCAAAAATTAGCAATGAGTAGTTGAACTACGACTACCAACACTAAGGAATTTACCATTATTGTCCACGTGGACTTCTTATGGCTTAGTAGATAGGTGTTCGATCCTTTGAGGTTCATTCAGCTAGAGAGAACAGAAATACGGTGGTGGGCAGCGGGCACCATGACTTGGCCCTTGATACGGAGGGGAAGCCCACATTTAATGTCCCCTGCGGCCACAGCTACTGGGTCAGGGTGAGGGCCTAGTAAATCCCCCGCCACATCTCTCTCCATATTATGGTCCAGGCTAGACAATGGTAAAAGCCCTGGTTAATTCTACTTGGGTGGAAACTCAATGAATGGTTAGTTTGGAATTCAGGCTTATTTACATTATCTTAGGTACAGATGAGTAAACGGTTAAAAAGTTTGATTTTATACGAATTCCATTTGAATTTTGGTTAGTCAAACTAAGAAAACCAAAATCAAAACCGAATCAAAAGAAATTCAATAAATTTAAGTTCGGTTTAAAAATGAATTATTTAGATTCAATTTCTTAAAAATTCAATTTTAATCCAAATAATTTTTTTTAATTGATAAATTCTAAATATGGACTAGGTTAATATTTGGAGGCTTTTTACTTTTTAGTATATGAGTTAGGCTAATTGGTAGATTCTAAAGAAGATGAAGGAATGAAGGATGGGGAGATGTGGTTGAAAAGTGAAAACTGACTTAGGTTAGGGAGCTAGGAACTTTAGGGTTAGAGATTTAGCGGTAATTAGGTGAATTTTTTTTTTAGTTTTTTACTTTTAATACATTCAATTTTTGGTGGAAATTTATTTATTTATTTATTTATTAAAAACATAATCGAACCGAAATAATTTTGGTATTTTGATTCAATTTTTAATTTTATATATTTAAGTTCAAAACTGAATCGAAATACATAATTTGGTTCAATTTTTTGGTTAAGTGGAATTATGCTCCCCTTAATCCTAGGGATGGAAATGTTATTCAATCTTATATCCTTTTTATTTAAAAGCATATTCAACTTGTGCATTTAAGAAATAATCCTCTAAATCATTCTCAAAACATATTTAGTGCGTATCCATGTATTTGATAACTCTTTATTTAAAAGTTTTTTAATTTTTTAAAAATAGATATTTATTTAAATTTATTTATCTCTAATCTTACTCATCATTCCATTTAAATTGTCTAACTAATTTGGACTAAGTTTACAATTTGAAATATAAAGATTTTATTGAAAATAATTCAATTTAGAGACTAAATTATATTTATTGTAAAATATGATGATGAAAAACTTTTCAATTAAGGACTTATTTATAAGAAAATAAAATACAAGAACTAAAGTAAAAAAATTTAAAAAAAAGAGCCAAAAACTAAAAATTCCAACGGCAGCACCTGATATACGTGTCAACTTTTAACGGTACCAAGAAAGGAGGTGACATTGAAAAAAAAAAAAAAAGTAACTTACAGAATTGCTATTAAGATAAAATATAATAGATGGATCTTTTAATCATAAAATGAAGAGTACAGGGATTATGAAAGCATTAAGCCCAATCCCAATTACCAAACACACAGTCCAGATCACCGCTGGCCATGGCCCTGTCCCTTCCTCTATAAATATCACACTGCAGAATCTGTTCATCCTTTTCCTCCTTTCGCAACTTGAGAAGTTTCTCTCTCTTCTCTCTAGGGTTTCCAGTGGACTAACAAACTCTAACCCATTTAATCTAAAAAGAAAAGGAAAAAAAAACCTGAATTCAAAAATAAAATAACAAATCAAATAAAAAACAGAAACAAAGAACCAGAATCGCAATGGAAGACGACGAGTACGATCATCCGATGAACGACGATATCGACCTAGAAGAAGAAGACGCCGAGGAGGAGATAACGCAGGAGGATGCCTGGGCCGTTATTTCTGCTTATTTTGAAGAGAAAGGCTTAGTGAGACAACAACTCGACTCCTTCGATGAGTTCATTCAAAATACGATGCAGGAAATCGTAGATGAGTCTGCTGATATTGAGATTCGGCCTGAAAGTCAGCACAATCCGGGTCATCAGTCTGATTTTGCTGAGGTATTTTGAATTTTTTTGGTTTAAGAGAGTTATTTTTCGAGTTCTGTTTGTGTGATGTGGAAAGAAACGGAAATTTTACGAATTTCTGAAGTAGAGTTGTTTGAGTTGAAGACATTTTGGTTTCCAGTGGAAAGTTCTTTACCAATTTCCTGTTTCTAGGGATTCTAGGGATTCTAGGCTGTTATTGGTGAGACTTCAATTTTGTAACTTATGTAGTTTTGATGGTAGAGTGGTGGAGTTATTCTTAAAAAAACTGCTAAAGGCACCATTCCAGTGGGGTTTAAGCCTTGATATTTTCCTGTTGTTAGCTTCTTTGCGTTTGACAGAAGTATGATACAAATGTTAGAAATATTTTTTATCGAACCCTTTTTCATTCGACAACTCCAATTTCCATTTTGCGGTGCACATCATGTTTATCCTGTTGGAAGGTTTAAAATTACCGGAAGTTTCGGGGAGACTGTTTTGGGGGGTGGAGACAGTGGACAGAGAATTTGCTGATTAAAGAAGTGTGGGTTATTAGAACTCAGTAAGAGAAATTAGTTAAAGAGTTCTGCTATTCTTTCCATCCTTTCTTTATTTGAAAACCTAAAAGAGCCTGAAGATTTGAGATTAGTGTATCATTTGTTTTTGCCCCCTCTACCCCCTCCAAGCTGATATCTTAGGTTGCTTTTTTCCAATAACAGGTGCACTTGCATTATTTTTCAGAGCATAGTTCCAATTAACATAGTGATATACTTGTTGACCTTTGATTAATTGCTGAGTATTCTTTAATTAGATTTCGGGAAAGCATGTTTCTGTTATTTGTGGTCTAGTGGATTCTTAAATGGCAACATGGTATGCTTTTTAAGATATTTTTGTGATTGAATTATAGACTTTGAAACACTAGTTAGGCTTTGGTGAAAATACAGGAAACAAATTAGTTGAAATTTTAAATGAATAAATTTCATTGTGTTATTAGATCAAGTATTGTCAGATATCTGGTCTTAAGATTGTCTACTTTTTGGAGGAAAAATCATGATTGTCCTTGTAGGAAATTTCAGTTGCTGGAAAGAGGAAAGTGGAAAGCTTTCAAGATTTTGTAGATGTGTCATTTTGTGGTTATTTTTGGGGTCACTGGATGTACAGGAATGCTAGTATTTTGAAGGATTATTTTGCATTGGGATAGTTATTCTGGGATAAGATTTTGTTCCTTGCATTATTGTGATACAATGCTTTGGGGGATTTTAGTGTTTGTCTAGCTAATTTTTGGCAGGATCAGAATGTCCTCTTGGTCTGAGTTCTGCTTTCTCTTTTTGTTGCTTTTACACGTCTTATTCTCCAATTTGAGATTATTGTCTTTTCTTTCGCCAATATATTTTTTATCCTACAGAAGAAGAAAAATTGTTAGCTTTCAGTTCACAAAGTTAGATGCTGACCGGAGAATAATTTTATCTCTTTCTTATTTTCTTGTTGGTTCTTAACACCACGGACTATACCTGCAGACTATCTACAAGATCAGCTTTGGCCAGATATACTTGAGTAAGCCCATGATGACAGAGTCCGACGGAGAAACTGCAACTTTGTTTCCCAAAGCTGCAAGGTTGAGGAACCTGACATACTCGGCCCCTTTGTATGTGGATGTTACAAAGAGGGTTATAAAGAAAGGTCATGATGGTGAAGAAGTCACTGAAACCCAAGACTTCACCAAAGTTTTCATTGGAAAGGTGAGTATAATAAACTCTTCATTTGTATGTTGATGAATCATACTCTGGAAGCACTAGTCTTTACTGCTTTTTGTGCCTTATCAGGTTCCTATCATGCTTCGATCGAGTTATTGCACGTTGTACCAGAATTCAGAAAAGGATCTGACAGAGCTCGGCGAGTGTCCCTACGATCAGGGTGGATATTTCATTATCAATGGCAGTGAAAAGGTTCTAATTGCTCAGGAGAAGATGAGCACAAATCATGTGTACGTGTTCAAGAAGAGGCAGCCAAACAAGTATGCATATGTAGCAGAAGTTCGGTCTATGGCAGAGTCTCAGAACCGGCCACCAAGTACCATGTTTGTGCGGATGCTTTCTCGGACTAGTGCTAAAGGGGTAAATGAATTGCTGGTGCTTGGATATCTGGTTTTTCGGATCATTTCTCCTTTATAGACAGTTGTTTACAGTCTTTGCATGATCCATTTGATTGTGTCCATTGATGTTATTGCAGGGCTCTTCAGGGCAATACATACGTGCTACTCTTCCGTACATTCGAACTGAAATTCCGATTATCATTGTTTTTCGAGCTTTGGGTTTTGTTGCTGACAAAGATATTTTGGAGCACATATGTTATGATTTCTCTGACACTCAAATGATGGAATTGCTTCGGCCATCTCTGGAAGAGGCATTTGTTATTCAAAATCAACAGGTACCATTTTTTCTGTTTTATTCAATGTTGTAAGGTAGTTGTAGTTCATAGTTGAAAGTGCTGTTATATTTGTTTTGACCATTTTGTCAGCACGACAGAATTGTGATCCTTTATGGCTGATGATATTGCATAAACTTCTGCTGTTAAAATGTGTGTTCCTTTCTATTAAAAAAAACGAACTATTTTTAATATGGCATTTCTTTCCTTTTTTTCACATTTCTCTCTCATTATTATTTAATCATCTCCAATAATTGAAATTCAGATTTTCCTTTGTGAAGCAGATTATGAGTTTGGCTCACGTAGTCCCTCTATTCCTTGTTTCTATCTTCTATTGACCATTGAAATGGCCTTCTTCTTTTTTCCCCATTACATCTGTGATGGCTTACATAACAAAAAGTTAGGATTATAATAATATTGTATTTATGGAGTTTGTTATCCTCAATACATGCACTGAATTATTCGACTCTGTACCAAGTTTTCCTTGCTTGTTGCCAAGAACATTGTTCATTTTTTATTTGCGAATCTGATGGTTGATATGTTATGTGCTGTTGCTTGATGCAGGTTGCTCTTGACTACATCGGAAAGCGTGGGGCAACTGTTGGCGTAACTAGGGAAAAAAGGATTAAGTATGTGTTAGCAAATTTACTTGGGCAGCCAGATATTCCTTGTGAAATTTTATAACGTTCAAAGATTCATGTTAACAGGTATGCAAAGGAGATTCTTCAAAAAGAAATGCTTCCTCATGTTGGTGTTGGAGAATATTGTGAGACCAAAAAAGCTTATTACTTTGGGTAAGATTTTTGATTTTGGTGAGATACTTACATATGCATCTGGTGATCTGGCATTGATTAAAAAATTCTGAGCAGGTATATCATTCACCGACTTTTACTTTGTGCACTTGGCCGGAGGGCAGAAGATGATAGGGATCATTATGGAAACAAACGGCTTGACCTTGCTGGTCCTCTACTTGGGGGCTTGTTTAGAATGGTTTGTTTTTGGTTGAAAGTATTGGTGGATTTTTGAGTGGGGTCTTGAAATTTTAACGTGTTATTTTATCTCATCCTTGCTGTTCATTTGGATGCAGTTATTCAGAAAGTTGACCAGGGATGTCAGGTCTTATGTGCAAAAGGTTCTTTTTTTCCTTATAAAGCCTTCTTTCATTTGTTCTCAAATCACTTAAATTCTTCCATGGCATTGACCTACATTTCTCATGTATGGTAGTGTGTAGATAATGGAAAGGATGTTAACCTGCAATTTGCTATTAAAGCAAAAACCATTACCAGTGGTCTTAAATACTCACTTGCCACTGGGAACTGGGGACAAGCAAATGCAGCTGGTACAAGAGCTGGAGTGTCACAGGTTTGTCTCATTTTTCTTTTCGATATCCGTTTATGTGTATATTTCTTTGCTGTCTCCTTACCTATCCTATAGGATTATCTATAACTTGATTTCTGTTTGTTTGTACTGAAAACGATTTTATGGCTTATTGTAACAGGTGTTAAATAGATTGACATATGCCTCTACACTGTCACATTTACGAAGATTAAATTCTCCAATCGGACGTGAAGGTATCACTTTGCAGGATCCTGTTATATTTGATGCTTCAAATATTTGGGCGTGTGTAGCTTTGTGCAAATTGTACCACTCTCCCACAGCTGTTTGCTCCTGGATCATGATGCCATTACTTTGTTTTTTCTGTTATCTTTTCTCCTCTTCAACTCAACTGTGGTTTTTCTAATCAGGGAAATTGGCAAAACCGAGGCAGCTACATAATTCACAATGGGGAATGATGTGTCCAGCTGAAACACCTGAAGGACAAGTTAGTATAGTACCCACCTGTTCTATTATGGAATATATCCCACTCGTGCAAGTTGATGCATGCTTATTTCTTTGCTTCTAATGATGCATATTTGCTGGTGTAACCAGGCTTGTGGATTAGTGAAGAATCTCGCATTGATGGTATACATTACGGTTGGATCAGCAGCATATCCCATCTTGGAATTTTTAGAAGAATGGGGTACTGAGAATTTTGAGGTGCATACTTTTGAGTTCTGTGCCAGCAGATGCTGATTTCTGTTTCCCCGTTCTTTTAGCATGATGCTTTCCCTTTAATTGCAGGAAATATCTCCTGCGGTTATTCCCCAAGCTACAAAAATTTTTGTCAATGGTTGCTGGGTGGGCATCCATCGTGATCCTGATATGTTGGTGAAGACGCTGAGACGGCTGAGGAGAAGGGTCAGTTTACCTTTTTTGTTTATTATCTGGTAGTAGTTGTGTGAACAAATCTTAGTTATTCTTCAACAAGCAGATTATGGGCTTGGGGTCATGGGATGGCTGCAGAAATTTCTGGCAGTTCATATGTTTTTTATGTGATCCTTCAGTTGGGAGGAGGGGATTGGATATGGAATGTTTGGGTATGTGGTTCTGCAAGCTTTATAACTTTTGTTGCTTGGTCAGATCCCACACAGAAATATAGAAATAAGAACCAAACCCAAATATAGACATGCCATGAAAGATTAATCTTGAATTCTCCTTTGTTCGCCTGTACTCTCTTCTAGCATGTTGCTGTTGTTTGCCCATATTTGTAGTGGCTTCTAGCAAAGCAAAAAAGTATAAATGGGAAATAAAATTCCAGAAGAGCAAGAAATTAATGCATACGTTTAAATGTAAAATTCCTTTTGAGACATGATATTACTGATTTGATCAAAAAATAACATGATTTATAAGTGCCTTAATCTCTTGATTAAGAGAAACATTTTGTGGTTGCATCTAAGAGGTTAAACCCTTGCGGTGCATTTAATGAATTTAAGCACCCAAGAGCAGCTCACATCATATAAGATACTTGCCAAGAATGAAGAAGTCCTCTCTCTTCTCTTTTCTGCTTAAAATTATAGTTTCATTCATTTTTTTAATATTTCTTTTGTTTTTCCAGTGGATGTTATGAGAAAGAATGTTTCGTATTTGAATGCTGATGGTCTTCACATGTACAGGTTGATGTGAATACTGAAGTTGGAGTTGTTAGGGATATTCGCTTGAAAGAGTTGCGGATTTACACTGACTATGGCCGATGCAGTCGTCCTCTATTTATTGTGGAGAAACAAAGGCTTCTTATAAGGAAGAAGGACATCCATGCACTGCAGCAGAGGGTGAGTCAATTAATTTAAAATGGTCATCTTTACTAATGTTTTCCCTTTCAACTACTAAAGTAGTGCTATTCCTTACCTTTTTTTTTCTAGGAAACCCCAGATGAAATTGGTTGGCATGATCTTGTGTCAAAGGGATTCATTGAATATATTGACACTGAGGAAGAAGAGACCACTATGATATCCATGACCATACATGTAAGTTAACTACCGGAAAAGGTCTCTTGCTCGAGTACATCCTTCAACTAATTCAGTTGGAAGCTGGGAGTATCTGACAGAATTTACTAAAAATCTGTTTCAGGATCTTGTACAAGCGAGGCTCAACCCAGAGGAAGCATATTCTGATACTTACACCCATTGTGAGATCCACCCATCATTGATTTTAGGTGTTTGTGCATCTATTATTCCTTTTCCTGACCATAACCAGGTAAGTTAGTCGATATCTTGTTTGAGAAAATTTCTTGGTGGCATGGTATCTGCACATATTTAACTATACGTATTTGTTCTTGGTGGCTTGGTTCTATTAGTCCCCACGTAACACTTACCAATCTGCTATGGGAAAGCAAGCCATGGGCATTTATGTCACCAACTACCAATTTCGAATGGTATGTTTTTTCCCCCCTGTTTTTGACCATTCTGCCCTTTTTTTCTTTTCAATTGGTGCCTTTAGTGTTATTTCTACTGATTCATGTGTTTTGTCCTTCGCTTCCATATTCAGGATACGCTGGCTTATGTTCTCTATTATCCTCAAAAGCCACTTGTTACTACAAGAGCCATGGAGCATCTTCATTTTCGGCAACTTCCTGCTGGCATTGTGAGTATTTGATTCTATGTCTGTGTTTCTTTTTCATTTTATTTATTTTTTTCCATCAACCATGTTTCTGACTTTCTTTCTATCCCTTTCTGCCTTAGAATGCTATTGTTGCCATTGCTTGTTATTCTGGATATAACCAAGAAGATTCTGTTATTATGAACCAATCATCAATTGACCGTGGATTCTTTAGATCGCTTTTCTTCCGTTCATATAGGTAAGTATGTTGATAACGCCTTCTGGCTTATGTGGTTCTTCTGATACTTGGCAAGTTGTTGAATTGCTGAGACCCTTCTTTAATTCACAGGGATGAGGAGAAAAAGATGGGCACACTTGTTAAAGAGGATTTTGGTCGCCCAGACAGAAGCAACACAATGGTGATGACTAGTGTTCAATATTTGGTATTCCCTTACTGCTACATGTGAGCATTAAACTCACAACTTGTTTTACAGGGCATGCGGCATGGCTCTTATGATAAATTGGATGATGATGGTCTTGCACCTCCTGTAAGGATACTTAATTCAGTTGTGATTTTTTTGCCAGTTGTGAGAATTTTATTTTGAATTTATTTTCTTTTATTGCATGATTAGGGTACAAGAGTTTCAGGAGAGGATGTGATCATTGGAAAGACGACCCCTATCAATCAGGAAGAAGCTCAGGGGCAGTCTGCACGCTACACAAGGCGTGATCACAGTATAAGTTTACGTCACAGTGAAACTGGGATGGTGGATCAAGTGAGCTCTTATTATTTGAATTTGCCATGTTTTGATTGAAGTATGGTGTCTGTTGCTTTCATAATGATAGCTGATTATAAAAAAAAAAAAAAAAATCACATTGTAGCATCCTATCGTATCAGAGGAAATGCGGATCATATAATTACAAGTAGCCAGCTGTTAGACATATAAACATGATGCACATAAATTTGGAAGTGTTTTTGTCCAATTGCAATGCTTTTGCTGACTGCTTTGTCTCTTTTGCAGGTTTTGCTTACAACAAATGCTGATGGGTTGAGGTTTGTGAAGGTAAGGGTCAGATCTGTCCGCATACCTCAGATTGGAGACAAGTTTAGTAGTAGGCATGGTCAAAAGGGAACTGTGGGCATGACTTATACACAAGAAGACATGCCTTGGACTGTGGAAGGCATCACTCCTGATATTATTGTAAACCCACATGCTATTCCCTCTCGAATGACAATTGGACAGCTCATCGAGTGTATCATGGGAAAGGTTGCAGCACATATGGGAAAGGAAGGGGATGCCACACCATTTACCGATGTCACTGTAAGTTGCATTCCTCCTAAATCTAGGGCTACAAAATATTATTGGTGAAAGATTTTCTAATTTTCTAAGATGAGCTGTATTTGCTGTTCTCCAAAGTCTCGAATGATTTGATTCGTTGCTTGTTAGCTTTAAATGTTGTCCAGTGTCCAGAGGCTTGCTGTGGAAAACTCTGGTCATGACACATGGACTATTAAATAGAAGATGGGAAATTGTTAGGTGTTGATATACGGAAAGTGGATGGTGAAGACATTGGATTAGAATCTTCAATAGCTTCATTTGTCACGTGTTTTTTCTTCCTTTGTTATATTTAAAAAAATGGTTGATTTGATGGGGTAATTTGTTATATTAACTGACCATAGAGGGACTTCCAAACCTGATTTCTCACTTTGTATTTGCGAAGAAAATCGTGAAGTCGTTACATATCCACAAATAAGCATTGGCTTTGGGATGCCTATTCTTTTTAGTATTCAGAAAATAATTCTCTGTCATTGTTTTTTCTAAGAGTTTGAGCCACCATGGTATTATGTTTTATTGTGCTTGCTGCTTGATTGAATCTCTCTTCAATTTGTTTTACTTTGAGCCTCTCAATTGGTTATTGGATGCATTAGGTGGATAATATCAGCAAAGCTCTTCACAAGTGTGGGTATCAAATGAGAGGGTTTGAGACCATGTATAATGGTCATACTGGCCGCCGGCTGACAGCTATGATTTTCCTTGGTCCCACTTATTATCAGAGGCTAAAACATATGGTTGATGACAAGATCCATTCACGTGGAAGAGGCCCTGTGCAGATCCTCACAAGGCAGCCTGCTGAAGGACGATCACGTGACGGTGGTCTCCGCTTTGGTGAGATGGAACGAGATTGCATGATAGCACATGGTGCTGCACACTTCCTGAAAGAGAGGCTGTTTGACCAGAGTGATGCATATAGAGTCCATGTCTGTGAGCGTTGTGGGTTGATAGCTATTGCAAATCTCAAGAAGAATTCTTTTGAATGCCGAGGTTGCAAGAACAAAACTGACATTGTTCAGGTGATTTTCTTCATATATATATATATATATATATATATATATATATATTCATGATTGTGCATTTCTCCAAACTCGTGTTATTATTCTTGTGCCTGTGCTGTTCTTATTCCCATGTTTCAATATACTAAAAGCTGTCTACATTTTCTCCAACCGCCATTGATTGTATATGCAGGTGCACATTCCTTATGCCTGTAAGCTACTCTTCCAAGAGCTTATGGCCATGGCCATAGCACCAAGAATGCTTACAAAAGATGTCAAACAGGCCAAAACCCAGAAGAAGAAGGGAGCCTAACTCATCGATGAAGCTAAGGTTGTTGTATTAACTGACCGGAGAGGGACTTCCATGCTTGCAGGGCATATGTTGGACGTTTCTAATTACAAGCTTGTTGTATTAACTGACCGCAGACGGACTTCAATCTTGCAGGGTATATGTTGGATGTTTCTTATTACAAGCTTGTTGCATTAACTTACCCCAGATGGACTTCCATGCTTGCAGGGCATATGTTGGACGTTTCTAATTAGGTAGGTAAATGTCAATAACAATGGTGTTCGTTATATAAATACTGTATCAGTAGCAATTTTGTTAGTAATGGATGCTGGATGCTGGATGCGTTCGAGTATATAGTATTTAATAATTTGTAGTTTTTCTCTGCCCACTTTGGAGTGGTACGGTTTGTATTTCCGGGTGGTCTTTTGGTCGCTGAAAGTTCTAAATTCATTTTACGGAGTGTTGATCAATTAAAGTTCTAAGTTAGTCACAGAGCTGTTTGCAAAATGAACTTGTAAAAGGTTTTTAAATACTCGCGTTAAAATCGCAGCCGCATTTTGCCTCTTGTGGAAACAGGATGTATGCAAAATCAAAATTCAATTTGTTACAGATTTATAAGTTGGTATTATTTTTAATAATTGTTTTCTGTTAAATCTACCTGTAATAAATTAACCAATTTATTTATTCTACCTAGAGGCCATATATCATGTATTTTATGGAACTATAATATTTGTGATTGGAATTAAATCATGTCACATCAAAATGATATAAATCTCCATTCTATTGGCCTGTATATATGCGTTAATATTATGATCCATTTATATATACTAATAAACTGTGGCCTAGTAGTCCGTATTCAATAGTCACTGCAGCTAGTTTGGGCCTTTAGGTTTTAGACTGATTCTCCAAGCTGCCTTTAGGTTTAGACTCGTTCTCCAAGCTGATACATCAAGATTTGTTTTGCACGGTTTGGCTACGTTCTTTCGTATTTTGATGTCTCAAAGCTAAGCACAGTTGCAATCAGTTTCCAAAAAGACCGAAAAAAATAATAATATAAAGTTGTTATCGGAACGATATTAAGTCACTAGATGGTATTAAAACTGCGTAACCACCATGGGCCAGGCAATTTCCAAGCATGGAGCCACAAATTTTTATGATATCGTCCATGCCCAGGACTAGTGTCCCATTAGAAATTAAAACTAGAAGTCAAAATAAATAATTGTGAGGCACTATAACGCTAACTCTCTATTTGTTTTCTTGTGGCTTGGCTGCTATATCATAAGTGGTTATATGTACTTGCAAACTATCTTTAAAATAAAATGTCGTAAGATAGATGTGATTGAGCCCATGACAACATGCAACTCTAACATTAACAATTAACCAAACCAATTAAAAGTGAACGATGGGTAATTTTGGAAATCCAAGACAAAAAAAAAAAAAGTTTAATGGGAAAAAATGCTCCCAAGCTACTAGGTTTTGGTAATTTTGGGCCTTTATCATCAATTTAAGTTAATCCGATCTTTTTTTTTTTTTTTTTTTGGCAAATGTGATTCTTATCCATTATTTTTAAAGGGTTGACTGTCAACATTCTAGGTTATTTTATTTTTTTATTAAAAAATTAGTCAATTTGGTTAAAAAATGATCTAC
Source organism: Dovyalis caffra (assembly GCA_963924115.1). Taxonomy (NCBI): domain Eukaryota; kingdom Viridiplantae; phylum Streptophyta; class Magnoliopsida; order Malpighiales; family Salicaceae; genus Dovyalis; species Dovyalis caffra. The sequence goes on from CAWUPB010001184.1 coordinate 11,269,719, forward strand.
ATATGATTATATAGTAGCTATTCGTTAAATTTAAAAGTTAATAACACTTATAAAAAAATTTAAAGTTCAAATAATCAAATACAAATATTTAAATAAAAAATAAAAATACAAATACTCGATTAGAAATAAAATAAAATGTTCATACTTATGTGGTTGATAAATCAATTTAATAGTTATGTTAACATGAGTTTAATAGAAATACTTAATTATAAAAAAAATTTAAAATTTTACATTAACGATAATCTAGTTGATACTAGATTTAAATATTTTATTTTATTTCTAATCTAGTCAATTTAATGGTTATGTTAGCATGAATTTAACAAAAATATTTGATTAGAAAAAAATTAAAAATTTACATTAACTACAATTTTAGTTAACGTGGGAATGCATATTTTATTTTATTTTTAATCGAGTGTTTGTACTTTTGTTTTTTATTTAAATATATGTATTTTTATTTTTTCTATTTGATTGTATGCATTTTTAATTTTCTTTTACGAGTGTTATTAATTTTAAAATCTAACGAATAGCTATTATGAAATGTTATATAGGCCATATTTTGACCAAGTTAACTAAAAAAAAAAAAAAACAAAACAAAATAGAATGTTAATAGTCAAAGGGTTTACTATTGACAGTCAACTCTTTGAGCGTTAAAAATAATGAATAAAGATTACATTTTCCAAAAAAATATATATATATATATATATATATATATATATATATGGGGTTCAATTAACTCAAATTGATAATAAAGACCTGAAATTGTCAAAATCTAGTAATTTGGGAGCAATTTTTTTCCATTAAACCCACAAAAAGTATTCATTCACTATTTATTCAGGGATTTTTATTTAATTTATTTTGTTAATTATATTTATTTTTAGTCCTTGAAACTTAAATTTATGCGATTTGATCCCTACGTGTAAAATAATGAAGTCAAGTATTTTTAAGTCCGTTAACTTCAAATTTTTTCAATATATTTCCTTCTATTAAGTATTTTTGTAAATCGTTTCAATTTAGGCTACTAATTTTAAATCTATTCAATATAGTCATTATATAAAGAATAATTGAATCATCAATTTTATTGAAAATTAATGATGGATCTATACACAAAACACTATTAATTTATTTAATTTTTAGATATTTTGAAATCAATTTCTCTTCAAATAAAAAATTAAAATTAACATCTTAATAACCACAATAATACCATATTTTTCAAATAAAATTAGAGTTATTTTTATTCCAATAGTAGTGATTATCTAAGGAATAATAATCTGCGAAGCTAATGTACACAATTTTAATATATAATTATCTCATGAATATTCAATAAGAATAAAAAATTACAATTTTATTTGTTGAATTTATACAATCTTTTTATAAAAATTACAATTTTATTTTTCAATACAATCTTTTATAAAAAAATATTAAGGCAATCATCCTCCCACCATTCATGCTTTCAAGACACAATTATCCAATTGGTTTTCATTCAAAGACCTTGGCAAGTTGAATTATTTTCTGGGCAGGGAAACAACCCGATCCTCTAATGGTCTCTTCATGTCATAGCAGAAATATATTTAGGATATTCTTCAGAAAACTAATATGCATGAAGCAAAGGCAATTAGCACATCCATGTCGTCTTCCAAAACACCCATACTTGATGATGGTTCTACTAGTCAAGATCCGACTAAAAATGATCAAGTCATTGGTTCTCTTCAATATTTTTATCTTACAAGGCCGGATATCAGTTTTGTGATTAATAAGTTGGCTCAATTTATGCATTGACCATCCTCCACTAATTAAATGCAGTGAAAAGGATCTTGCGGTGCTTCAAAGGTACCTCATTGTGGAATATTCATCTTTGCTCTTTCACCTCTCTCCATGGATTTGTCGATGCCAATTAGGCTGGTAATGCATATATTTGACACTCTACATCTGCCTATGTTGTTTTTCTTAAGTCTAATCCTGTTAGTTAGAGCTTCAAAAAACAATCTACCATTGCTTGTTCCTCCACTAAAACTGAATACAGAGCAATTGCTATTGCTACTGTTGAAGTGAACTGGATCACTAATCATCTACAAGAACTTGTTATCTCTATTCCAGCTTCGCCAGTGATTTATTGTGACAACATTGGAGCTACTTGCGCTCTAATTCTATCTTTCACTCATGAATGAAGTACATTGTCATTGACTTTTATTTCGTGCATGATCAAGTTGCTCGTAAATTGCTTCAAATCTCTCATGTTCACACCAAGGATCACCTTGTTGATTCACTAAATAAGCTGCTAGCTCGAAAATAGTTTCATTTTCATCGATCCAAGCTCAGTATCCTTCTCAGCCCCTTGCACTTGCGGGGGCATGATAGAGCATAAAATTAGGAAATTTTGTTTATGGAGAGTTTATTTTTCCTGATTGCAATTTCTATGTAATTTTTTTTATCTGATTGATTCAGTTTTCTATAGCCATAATTAGTGGTGATTGATTCGGTTTTTTATTATATAGCTATAATAAGAAAGAAAAATATTTTCTCATCTGTTTGTAATCGCAGTCGCAATTGCTAATGAAAATAAAACAACTTTCATCAAATTCTTTAATATAGAAAGTGGCGACGACATTGGATAAGAAATTTTTTACAGTTTGCCCCTTTTCATATCCAACAAAATTGATCAGACTTGTATGTGGTTAAGTTTGTATTAGTAACCGGTTAAGGGTACTTCTTAATAGCTTCCTTTGTTATAACCTTTTTCCCCTCTTTCATCTCATTCAACGAAATTTAGTAAGCTTGTATGGATGAGTAGTTGTCATAGTAACCGATACATAGATGGACCAATTAATCTTGAAGTTGTGCAGTTGTTACATGATTGTGTGTTATTTATTGTGCCCGGTTGAATTTCTATTCTATTACTCAGACATGAACGTCTGTGAGTTTTTTTTTTTTTTTTTCTCCTCAATAATTGAACTTCTCTAGCTACTTTGCTATCGTTCTATATTTTCGGTGGAGTAGAATGTCCACCAGTGAACGTCCTTCAGCAGGCTGCCTTGTGAGGATCTGCAAAATCTTGTAATACCTATATTTTCCTAGGTCTTACGTACCTACCAAGAAAAGCATTTTCGTGGAAGAGGCTTGGTGCAAATCCTCACAAGGCGGCCTGACGAAGGACTCTCACGTGTTGACGGTCTCTGCATGCGGTGCTGTATACTTCCTCAAAAAGAGAGGCTATTTGACCGTGTCCATGTCTGTGAGCTCTGTGGGTTGATATCTATTTCGAATGTCAAGAAGAATTCTTCCGAATGCAGAGGTTGAAAGAACAAAATCGACATTGTTCAGGTGATTCTCTTCATTTATTTTCTTGATTGTTCACTTCTTAAACCTCCTTAATTATGCGCTTGCGCTGCTCTTAATTATCTCCATCTTTCGGTGTCCTTGAAACTCTTTAACGTTCCATGGCCTCTTGCCTGGTTGATTTTAGATGCAGATGCACATTCCTTATGCCCGTAAGCAACTTATCCAAGCGCTTATGGTCATAGCTATAGCACCTAGAATGCTGACAAAAGCTTTCAAAAGAACATATTATCTTTATCTTCAGGACAAGACATAACACACAAGTTCCGTCGATTTGCCTTCGTATCAAAACAAGCCTAGCTTTAGTAGACAACCTTCGTTTTGGAGTTTTTTACAAAACTAAGGTATTTTTAAATTTTGATTCTTTAAATAAGGTAGTTTTAAACTTAATTCTCAAACTAGATAATTTTTTTACCACATAAGATATTTTCATCCACGTCACTTTTCTTTTTACCGCAATCAATTGTCCTCTTCTATGATGTTAAGCATGATTTGTAACTTCTTAATTCTATAACCGACTACCACCAATTTTAATATTTTTCAAAAAAAAAATTATATATCTCAATGATACAAACAACATTTTCCCAAGAGACCCACGGGAGAAGAAAGAAGTGCGAGGATTGGTTTAGATCTATACGATCCAATAAACTAGCTAGAAAAAGATCCGTCGATCGGGTTTGTGACCTCCTTTGCATCCATGAAAATATATGATTCCCAAAACTCATCTTTCCATGGCTTTGCGTGGGTATAATTGGACGCACTTGTGCTCGTCCGATGCCCAAAACTCATCTCTTTTTGTGAAGATTCTTGTGATTGAGATCTTTGGTGGTGCACTCGGGTTGTTTGGAGTGATTGTTGGAATTATTATGCCCGCAAGATCGGTGCAATTTGTTTTTCTTATCATAGTGCAAAATATTAGTTATGATGAAGTCCAAGTACATGCTGTATAACCTAAATGAAATTTGTATTTTATTCATTCAATGGTAGTCAGCTTGTAAAAACTTGAGTGAAAATTTGTTGATATCTCTTCTAATCTTTAAAAAAAGAAAAAAAGGGTCCAACATGGAATGTGTTAAAATCAGCTTTTTTGTTGTTAGGTTTGTGTCTTCGTCGTGATGCTCGGCTTAGTTTTCTCTTCTAGCCATGTAGAAATAGAACGATTGTAGAGAGAGGAAAAATATTTAACACAAGGACAAAATAGATGCTCGTGAAAGAGAGATATTTTATTTGATCCTACTACGTAGCCTTATATAGGCGTACAAGCAACAAACTTAGTTACCGATTCTACTTCTTTTTAGCAACAAACTATTGACTCAACTAATTCAACTAAGAAGTAGGAAAGCAAGCGGTAGACTAGGTAACAAATTAACTTAGCACGTGAATATAAATTCTTAAGTAATCGACCAAATAATAATAGACCAAGTCTTCAAAAATTGTTCCACGTGCTTGGTGTTGTATTTAACATTCCCCTTCAACACTAGCTTCTATTCTTTTTATCATGCCAAGTTGATGACGAAGGTTTTCAAGCTTGTTGCCACCTGGACCTTTTGTGAGCAAATCTGCAATTTGATCCTCTCGTCTTAATATGCCTTAGCTCAACCTCTTCTTCTAAAACTTTCTCCCCGAAAAAGTGATAATGCACCTCCACATGTTTAGTTCTAGCATGGAAAATTGGATTCTCTACCAACCGTATTGCTTGACTGGTTGTCACAATATAGAGGAACTGCAGAATCTGTTGTTTGATACAAGTTCTTCAACAATTGCATAAGCTAAATACTCTCTTGAGCCGCACATGCCTGCAGCTCGGTATTCTGCTTCGTTATTGATAAAGACACAGATTAGTCGCCTTTTGCTATATCAAGAAACTCGCTCCTAATCCAAGCATAAAAACATACCCAGTAGTTGAACATCGAGTGTCATGATCACCTGCATAGTCGACATCACAATAACCAACTAGCTTGCAATCTCCATCTTTCTTATACAAGACACCATAGTCTAGTATACTCTTCACATATCTCAAAATTCATCGTACTACTTCCAAATGATGCTTCTATGGATTCTCGCACGTACCGACTCATCACACCAAATGCATATGATATATCGAGTCCGGTTAAAGTTAAGTAGATCAAACTACCCACTAGTTGTTGATACATTGTTGCATTTTCTAAATTTCTCCCTTCATGAGCACACATTTTGGCATTTGGCTCCATTGGAGTCAAAATTAGCTTGCACTCAAGCATTCCAAACTTCTTCAACAATTCTTTAGAATATTTTTGCTGATGGAGAAATATTCCTTCTTGAGTACGATCAACTTCTAGACCAAGAAAGTGCTTCAATTGTCCAAGCTCTTTCATTTGAAACCGAATTGATAAATTCTTATTTGTTTGGTGGATTTCTTCTTCACAATTGCTCGTTATGATTAAATCATCCACATACACTAGCACAATAGCTAGTTTTCCTTCATTAACTTTGACAAACAAACTAGAATCTGTATGTGTCACGGAATAACCACTATGAATCAAAAATTCAGCAATCTTACCATACCAAGCCCTTGGTGCTTGCTTTAATCCATAGAGCGCCTTTCAAACTTTACACATATATTCGGGATGATCTTGATTTTGAAAACCTATAGGTTGAGTCATGTAGATCTCCCGATCCAATTCTCCATGCGAAATGCATTCTTCACATCCATCCGCCACAAGTTTCAGCCTTTACTAATTGCAAGTGCTAGTAAGACTCGTACGAGTTGTAAGCTTTACAACTAGACTAAACGTTCCATCATAGTCTAGTCTATATTATTGAAAGAACCCTCGAGCTACCGGACGAGCCTTGTATCTTTCAATCGAACCATCCGTGTAATGCTTTATTTTATAAACCCATTTGCAAGAAATAGGTTTCGCATCTCCCGGCTTTGGCACGATCTCCCAAGTCCGATTTCGTTCTAGTGCGAGCAATTTTTTCTTCTATGGCTTTAGTCCATTCCGGATCCCGAAATGCTTCCTCAAATGTCTCTAGTTCTTTTGCATCTACTTCTTCCACTATAGCGGCATTGACATATTTAGGATTTGGCTTTCCGACTCTTGTTGATCTTCTAAGTGGAGTTGGTGCTTCTACTTCACTAGGCACATCCTTTTCGTCTAGTTGTTGATACACACTAGTTTGCCAAGGACTTTGAACTAAGCCTTCTTCAACATGATCATTATCATCAACATCTTCATTTTCTCCTAAACTCGACTGAATCCGAGTAGATTTCAACTCATCTTGAAAGCCATCCGAGTCCGGTAACATTTCTTTTTTTTAAGACCACCAAGAAGATGCTTCATCAAACACCATATTCCTAGATGTGTAGCATTTTTGAGTTATAGGATCACAAGCATCTCCACCTTTTTCTTTGATCTGTTATATCCCACAAAGATACATATAACGACCTTTTTATCAATCTTGTTACGTAAATGATTTAGGTACAAATACATAACATACACAACCGAAAACACAAAAATAACTAACCGTAGGTTTCATGTTTCATAATTTTTCAAAAGGTGAAAGAAAACATAACCTTTGTTGAGGAAGCCTATTGATCACAAAAGCTGCAGGTGTTCATTGCTTTTGCCTAAAATCGACTTGGAACATTTTTTACATGAAGCATGCTCCGATATATTTCAGTCGAGTGTCCGTTCTTTCTTTCGTTATATCGTTTCTGTTGTGGAGTGTTAGCACATGTGAATTGATGGTGGATTCAACACTCTTATAAGAAACTAAGAAACTCATCCGAAGTATACTCTCCCACATGGTCGGTGCGCGGACAACGGATTTTCTTACAAACTTCGCCTCGTCGTCTCTTTGAACTCTTTGAACTTTGAAAAAGTTTCGATTTTTCCTTCATAAACCGAACCCACACATACCTCAAAAATTCATTAATAAAAGTTACCATGTACTTCATCCCACCGATAAAGACTTGCTTAACGAGTCCAAACACATCGAGTGAATTAACTTTAATGGTTCCTTTGCTTGAAACTTGGACTCTTCATACGACAACCGATGTGCTTTCCCATACCGACATCCCGCACGTGATTGTGTTTGCTTTTATTTCAAGTTGAGGAAGTCCCTTTAGTATCGATTTTTTTATCATCATATTGAGCTTGAAATAGCTAACATAACTTAATCGTATGTGCCATAAGTCCGCTTGTCTCATTCTTCCTTGTCTTGTCTACATATATAGTTTTTGTTGACATTACATAGATCGATTCTTGTCTTCATCCCTCCATCACCGACTCTCCTATAACTTCGAGGTTGTGAAATACCTTCACATCTTGTCGACTAAACGAACAAAATGGCTCGAAGATTTAAATTATGCTACCGATAAAAGATTTTTCTTCATACCGGGAACATGATAAACATTTTGAAGTGATACCTTATTAGCATCGTATCGAGGAAAGACTACCATATTACCAATGTGAGCTATAGGTAATTTGGAATTGTTGGTTGTCACCACCACTCGGCTTCCTTTGTACTATGATAAATTTTACAGACTTCTCCTTATTACCTGTCATATGGTTTGAGCGACTCGAGTCAACAACCCAATCTTTCTCATAATCTGTCCGTTCAATCATTGTTGTTGTGATAGCTAACTCCTCATCTCGCTACAGTAAATAGTGTCTCGACATCCCATTCATCTTCGTTTTTGGAAGTAACAACATTACTCTCCACGATCTTTTTCTTGAACGAGTAAATTTTTACCATATGACCTTTCTTCCCACAATTGTAACACTTTCCTTCAAACTTTTTGCTATTGCTATAATTCTTCAAGGCTTCTCCCGAATAAGTGCTTCTTTTACCTTGATGAGTTTTTGCCTCGTCCTCATTCCTTTTAGATCCACCAACGCCGTGCTCGCTTGGAATTCCATATGCTTTTGTTGACGTAGAGTGCTTCCTCTTTATCCTTCGGTGAAAGTCCTCCCATTTGCTTGGCTAAGGCTTCCGGCTAGCAAGCAAATTTTCGAATTCAACAAGTGATGGCTCCTTTTGCCATCCCCGTACTGCAAGTAACAAAGCTTCTATATTTGGGTCTCAAACCATGAATAATTATTCTCTTCATCTTAGTTTCCTTGATTGGAGCTTTAGGATCTAACTCGAAAAGTTCCCGACACGATGACTTCACGTTATGAAAGTACCGAGAAATCGTCATGTCGTGTTGTGCTACGTGAAAATAATGTGCTCTCTAGAAGTTGAAGCCTCGTGTCATTCTTCTTTGAAAAAAGCATGGCTAATGTATCCCATGCTTCTTTGGGATTTTCTGAATTTCAAATGTGCTCCAACACATCTTCTTTAATCGTAGTCTTCAAAGCAAACATTGCCTTGCTCGTTCTTATCTTTCACTTTCGCAGCGTACCATTTACATCCTCTCGCTCTTGGTTGCATGACTTCACTTCCATTGACAACTTCCCACAAATCTTGGCCTTGCAAATAAGATTGCATGCATGTGGACCAAGAATTGTAGTTTTGATTGTTAAGCTTTTTAATTCCTTTAACGACTTGAAGATCACCCATCCTTGCTCCGATACCGATTGTAGAAAAAAGAGACTCGATTGTAGAAAACGAGAGAGGAAAAAATATTTAACATAAGGATAAAATAGATGCCGTGAAAGAGAGATATTTAATTTGATCCTACTACGTAGCCTTATATAGGCATACAAGCAACAAACTTAGCTACCGATTCTGCTTCTTTTCAGCAACAAACTATTGCATCAACTAATTCAACTAAGAAGTAGGAAAGCAAGCGGTAGACTAGATAACAAATTAACTTAGCACGTGAATATAAATTCTTAAGTAATCGACAAAATAATAATAGACCAAGTCTTCAAAAATTGTTCCACGTGCTTGGTGTTGTATTTAACAAGCCACTCTTCTTTAGTACTTCATGTTGGTTCCTTGTAATAATCACAACTACCCTTTTCTTGCTTCTTAGCTGATTTCTTTCATAGATCGGTCCGGATTCAATTGAACATCATATGCAAGAAATGGATTTGGTGCCAATAAATCTGGAGATAAGCACAAGGAGGTGTGATGTTTTTCTTAATACATGAATCAAATTAAAAGTGATCTGCATAGGAAAGAAAGGATATTTAAGTCTTTACTTCATCACCATCTAAAGGAAAAGATAGTTACAATATTCTATATATTCATTCATAGAGAAATAGAGTCCGTGAAAAAGCTTTATCCGTAAAGCTTGAAGCGAGATCCGAAAAAATAGAGTTAAATTATTTGATGACATGTATATCTATGTGTCAATAAATACTCATTTTGATAAATAAGTTTAAAAGTATCCTCTTTTGGTAATAAATATTTAAAAGTACCTTATTTAAAAATAAAAATAAAAACTCAAAAGTTCTTCCAACAAAAAGTAAAAAAAAATATTATTTTTTTAGCAAGGAAATGCCAAACGATCAACCATAAAACGTGTATAAAAAAAAATCGGAGAGAATGAAAACGTGCTTTCCATGGAAAATGCTAAGTACGTCGGATAAAATAATACGGGATCAATTTAGAAACCGGGAGTTTTTTCCCTAAATAGAATACTTTTTAATCTTATTTCTTATAATAGGATAGTTTTAAACTTATTTATAAAAAAGTGGTAGTTTTGCCATATAAGCATACATGTCATCTTTTTAATTAAATGTTATAATAAATATTTAATATAATAATTTAAAAATTAAAAACATAAAAGGAAAAATTAACTTATGCTCTCTGTCTTTTTTCGTTATTTTTGTCCTAATTTCTTAAAGTTCAAATACTCTCACAATTTAAAACCATTATTACTAAAAAAATTCTCTAGCATATTTATATAGTTAATTAAAGTACTTTTCTAAATTCTCTTATTTTTATTTATTTAATTGTGAAAAAATTTTCTTTTAATTCTCTAACGGATGTTAATAAGATTTACCGATTCTTCTTCACTTCCTTTGGATAATAAATTGCACAAAACAACGAGCATTCTTGGAGAAATAAGCACCATTATCAAAGAATATAGGGCATTTCTTGAAGGAAGACTGGTATTCAAAATACCATTATCAAAGCAAAGCACTTCACTTTGGGACATCAAATTAAGAGATTTTGTGGCCATTTCCAACGTAGTATTAATATGGATGCAATCACATCAAAGCATCATCAAAGCATAAGCTCCTTTTGCATGCTTTTGGATTTCCCTTCTTTTCCCAACCAATCAATTATCGCCCACACATACCATACCCACAAACAATCCTCGTTTTTACAAGTTGTGCTTTTCCTATGTGAAAACCGAGAAACGATTGGACTCTAACTTGTTCTTTATCGGTACCAGTCATGGCAAAGACTAAAAACAGTCTTCCCATTATAAAAACAAAAGAGATTTTTCGGTTATAAAGAGAAGACGAAGAACAAAAATTTTAGGATGATAAAACAATTTTTTAGAAAAAAAAATAAAGGTGATGTGTTAAATGATTTATTATTAGCATTAAAAAAGCTGACATGTGTAGGAGGTTTAGTCTACGTGGCAAAAACTACCTTGTTTTGATAAATAAGATTAAAACAACCTTATTTTTATAAATAAGTTTTACAAGTATACTCGTTTAAAAAAAAAACTCTTCGTTTTGTGTTTCATTAATCTAAAGAATTAATGCACTAATCACGTGGTTAGATATGCAAATTTGAGCCATTTTGAATTGAAGATTTTGGATATCCAAATCTAATTCACACCATCCTTAAATATCAATCCTCACTAAAAAAACAAAAATTGCATTACTTATGAAATTTTTGTGACACTTTTTGAATAGTTAAACTACCTTTCAAAAGTAATATTTTCATTTCTCATTGAAAATTTTATTTTAAATCAATCCTGCCATTACTTATTTGAATTAGCGGTTAACAAAAAAATGTTTATTTGTATTTCTCGGAGTGGAGGATATATATATAATTTATTGATTTATATTCTATATAAAAGTCGAGTCAATAATGCCTTAATTTTTTCCAAAAATAAAAAATAAAAATTGGTGTAGACTAAAAAGTGTTTCAGTTTTAATTGTATTTGCTACATAGCCATCAATGAGCGATTGGGGTTAAAGTAATTAAAATATAATCTCACTAATAATTTGATTGGTTATTATTAAACGACATCAATAAAGTCAATTGGTTATCATTTTTGTAGCCAATGATGCCATGTGATAGTGTCATTTTATTGTATTTAAAGGAATCAAATTTAAGTTATCATAGAAAAAGAAATTAGTGTGAATATTTGGCTTTTTTCTCATAAAAAAAGTTGTAATATGAGATAATTAGAAATATAAAGGCTTGTAAATTAAATAAACCAGTTAAATGATGAAGTTCAGTTGCTATAGAATAATGTCAAAAATTTAATAATGCTATAATTTTAATTAAGTTAAATTTTCTCTTTATATATGTTATTTTTTCACTTTATTTATTTATCATTGATATTTATTATTTTTTAAAAAAATTAAAAGTAATTATTATACAAGAATGGAAGAAGATGGAAAAAAAAGTGCTATAAAAATCCCAAAGAAGAAGTATATATATATATCTAGATAGAAATTAAAGAAAATATTTTATATTATTAACTATTATGATTAATTTTTAATACGTCCATAAATCTATGGATTTTATTATTAAATATTTTATTAAATTATTAATTAAATTTATTAAAAAATTAAATATTAATCACATAGAAAAGAAATGTTAATTGAAATCCTTTTATTAAACCAAATTTTAGAATTGTATAATATCAAACCATGAAACTGGATTATGGATTTTTGTATGGATATTGAGGTGTAATATAAATAGGATTTTTTTTAAAAATATAATTTTAATGAATGTGAATTTAAAATTTGAAAGTTATTGAGAAGAATAATAAAATTAATTTTAAAAAATTTTGAGATAAATTATTGTTTTAAAGTTTTAGTACCAATGAAACTATTACAAATGCAAAAAATGCTTGTAAGCAATAATATTTATGGTGAAAATTAAGATTATTCCCTTAAAACATAACATCAAAGAAATCATTATTTGATGAGTTTTAATTAAAATAAGAAATATATATATATATATATAGATGTTTGGTATGGATAAATTAATTGACCTGTATATAATATAGTGATAATGACACTGTAAAACTTTCATGTAATTATTTTAAAAAATATTTTAGATATATTGTTGGGAAAATAAGAACAAATTAAAATATTAAAAATAAAAATTAAATGATTGTAGAAGAAGTTAAAGAGAATAATCAATAATGTTTAATGGCATATGATCAATATTGCTTAAATGACTATTCCTTTAAAATTATAAAAATATTTATTGGTATTTAAGATTGTAAAAAAAATTGTTATATATTTCTACTTTACTTATTCAGTAAGAAATAACTACTAGTTAAAAATATCCATTATATAATTCGAAACTATTTAATAAAATGAAAAAAGATATCCACTGTATAATTTTTGTTCTTAGTAGAATTTTGGCTAAACCAAATACCCTTCTCCAAAGGTGTATAAATGTGTTCTTGTTTTTTTTCCCCTTGTTTTTTTATTGTTCTGTCAAACTTTCACATTTCAAACTTCTATAATCTTGCCAAATATATATCTTTTTTATTTACAAAAGTTTATAAACCTTTTAATTGGCATGCAATGTATGTCAGAATTTTCCAAATTTTTTAGCAGTTTGTAAACCCTTTAATCGACTGCTGTTATTGTCCTAAAATGGTGAGCATAAATATTATGCAATTTCACAATTTTTTTTTAAAAAAAAATTCCTACAACTAGCCTTTTTGTAACTCATGATTATTCAATTTTGTTCATTCGTGTTTTCACCTACATTGTCCGGCAAGTGCACAACCATTCGACTACCCCACTTTGTAACAAGAACTAACACTTTAAACTAAGGATAGCAATGGGCCGAGTATCCAGCTTATTAAGTCAATTTTGTATCATATCTATTAAAAAATATTATACCCATTATCTTATTCATTACTCACTAAGAATCATTTGCTTATTTCTTTACCCAACTTATATCCCTTATATCATACCTTGTCTATATCTTGTTCATATTCGTTTACCAGCTTTTTTTTCTCCGATGCCTTTTTTTTTCAATTTTTTTTTTTGTTATAAACTCTTTTTATCTAGACTCTGTTTATATAATAAGATTTTTCTATATAGTTTTTATTTTTTATGAAATAAAAAAAGATAATAAAAATAAATAATATGAAAAGATTGATGAAAAAAATATTCTTAAAATAAAATAATATTAAGCTAACAATGTTGAACACCAGTTTTAAAAATTAATTAATTAGTTTTTAAAACAAGATAAACTATTCAATTCATTTTTGTAAAACTAGATGGACTAATTTATAATTTATTCTAAATTTGTGCTTCTTAGTTTTATACATGCTACCATAGTATTAGCAACTCAATCCCATCAAAACATTTTATATATTTTTGAATATATAATAGCTTGATTTCTCTTTCAAAGACATCACACCATTACAATTGAAAAAAAGTTTTTTTTAAAAAAAAAGCATAAAATTACAAGGTTTTCAAATTCCTCCAACTAAATTATACCTCTGTACAATTTGAAAATGATTGAAACTGTCCCCGATTTCAACTTCTAAGGCGAGTTATGAAATATATATATATATATATATATATATATATATATATATATATATATAAACTATCCTCTCTCTTTTTTTTGTTTATTTTAAAATTTTGTGTTTTAGTTTTTTTTTATGTTAATGAGTAAAAAATGTGTATCAATAACGTAAAAAGAGGCTATTCATATTTATGAATAAATTATCCATTAACATAAATGGGTAATACTATTTTATTCATATTTATCCCATTATCCATATTTTATCCATATTTAGCCCATTATCAATTAGGATATTTTAAAAGGATAATTAATGGGTAGGCTTGGCAAGGTACCTATTTTATATCCGGTCGAGTGCAATCCCTACTTGAAATCGTCTTCATTAACCTTTAAAATACAAACATTAATAAACATGATCAATGCTAACAAAATCAACAAAACTTTTTGAAGTGTTTTCTCGGCTATAAATTAGACGTGTGTGATAATTCAATTGCATCCTATGAATTAATTCTTTTTCAAGAATAAGAAATTGTTGTTGTAAAAAACATGGCAATTTAAAAAAAAAACCATTTTCATAGTACTAATCATTTTTATTAGTGCATTAATTATCATTAGACCAGTTCATAGTTTTAGAGAATATCTAGAAGTTGTAAAGTGTTTACACAAGTTATCGAGGAGTTGTGTAGGAGCAATTATTAAAAGTATGAAGGGTGATTATAACAATATGTCGGGATATTGTTGTTATTAGCTTAAGGGAAAACTTGTCACCATAATTTTAATGAGTTCCAAAAACTCATTCAAAAAATAGTAATGACATGTCAATTTATGGTTGAGAATGGACGATAGAGATTGATTGTGTTTTTTATTCGCTTTTACGTCGTATACCTACAAAACAAGTTCTTTTGATAGATCGAAAAACCTTTCAAAAATCTAGTTAGTGATTAGATATAAGGAAAATGATCCGATTAGGCTATTGAAAGGTGTTCGTTAAGAAGATGAATAGTTATATTTTCTTACCTGTAGAGAGAATTGTGAAGAGTTGGGAATCGAAATCCTTGGTAGTTAGGATCTTTATATAGATGAGACCTTAGAAGACGAGCATGCTTAAAAAAGTAGGATAATCTATTCTTTTGATGACGTTCACTAACACCAAGTGGAGTGATTTGTCCCCTATGATGTGACTTATAAGACATTTGGTAATAGTAGTGATGATGTGAAAGTTTTTGATATGACAATAAGAATGGCTAAAACATGCTTTCATTTAATAAGAGATTCATTGGGTCTCTTTGATGATTGTGCTCACCTATCCCAAGGTTATAGATCATGTGATGGGTTCACATGATGCATCCAGATGATCCTATGCATAGAGAGTCCCCTTCCTTAGCATTTGATAATGTGTCCCCTTGGATAGACCTTGTTTTATGCCAAATTACCCTTGTTTGGTTCTAAATTTAGAAGACATCACCAACCATTTATTTTACATCATACACACTAACATAATTATAGAACTTCTAAAGATGAAGTGATTCTTTAATGATTGTTGTTAAGATGGTAAGGCTTACTCGAAAGATGGTGATTATGCGTGATGGAATAATTGTAAAACAAATCCTTCTAGTTAGATGGAGGACTCTCTGATGATCAAGTTAGTGTATAAAGGAGAAGATCAACTAGAGGATGAATAGTGATAGTAAAAAGAGAGTTTTAGAACCATTAACTTTAGGTCTCTTAGTTGTTGTATAACTAAGAGAATCATCAAGTTGCATAGAAGGAGGGTAGAATGATTTATTCCTTTGCTTGTCAATAACCTATGATACTAGTCGGAAGGATAAGTTTTTTTTATGTTGACATGTTACTATTAGAAGAACATGATGGTGTCTTTATTAGTGTTGGTTAGACAAAAGTAGTCTTAAGAGTATAATTTTATTTAATAGATTTACTCTTTTTTTTTTTTTGTTGGCAAGAGGTTTGTTTGATTGTTTGGCCCTTGATTGATCGAGTTCTTCTCATAGGTGTTTCTTAGTGGCACATATACATCTGCCTATTTATGTCTTAAGAGTGGTTTTGTCCCTTAAAATTTTTCTCCCATGTATCATTAGGCTAGCTAAAATAGAAAATCATGTGTATATGTGTAGCTCATGGTGGAGACTTATGGATTATGTGGGATGACACATGTCACTTGGATATATTAGTTACCTCCCGAGTCTTGGCAAACATGATTATGAAGATTAACTTTACATCTAGAAATTTATGGAACATGTGTCACATCCGAATAATCAAGAGATATCTTCATCTATTCTATCTTTATCTATTACATTCGAAATCATCATTGTATTTTACTTTGGTAGTTTTGCCTTTATGTGAGAGACCAATCTTTTATGATTGGACGTATGGGAGGAGGTGAAAAGACTAGGCATTTAAAAAAATTGAATGCCTGCCAGGATTTAGTCCACATCATTATCTAAGTACCACAGTTGACTTATTGTGATTTGCCATGTCACCTTAGGCTTGCTAACCGAGCGTGGGTCCTTCATGTAATCTGACGTGGAGACTTATGTGTATGGGATTATATAAGGTAATAGAACCTTTTTTTCTCTCGTTTTCACTTCATCATCTTTATTATTAGTTTTATAATAAGTGATTTTGGACGAGGGTATGAGATTTTTTAAGAGTATTTTAGACAAATTTCATCCACCAACCACCTTTAAATAGTCCCTCATAAGGTTGCAAAGGTGTCCAAAAGTCTCCATGCTGATGAAAATCTTAATAGAATAATATTAAGAGACTCGTTATTTTTAATAATCATTTGAGGTGGAGGTACCATGTTGTTATTCCAGACCAAAAGGATAGGATTAACAAACAGTTAGCTGGACTTAGGGGGGACATGTAGATAAATGCCTCTACATATATTTATGCCTACAATAACTATAACCTCCCTCTGTCAGGATTTGTGGTAGAGGTTTCCAACATTATAACCTATGTGTGACTCTATCTTAAAATCAATTTGCAATCTGTCCAGATAGGCTGAATTGCAAGTTTGTAAAGGTAATTTTTCATAACAATAAAGATATTAAATGAGCAATTCAAATATCTTAAGCTAATTTAAATCAACATAACAAGTTCAAACTAAAAATTACAACATTAAAAAACAAATGTATGAGAAAAGATAAAATTGCAATATTAACGACGTAAAAAATTTAAGCAAAAATTCATATTTACTCATGATGAATATTGCTTGTAAATGGATACTCCAAACGTGTCAATCCTTCACGATCACAAACCATAGATGCAGGACTAGAATTAAGGCTCCGTTTTGTTTTCCAAAAAATATTTTCACGTCGTTTGACAATTACATGAAAAAACTATTAAAACATATATTCTTGCATTTGTTTGATATAGAAAAGTAAAATACAAAATCAGTATGTGATTGTTACATCAACAAGTTTTGAGAAAACTTCAAAAAGGCATATTCACAATTTCATAATATAAGATACATTTAGAAAAAAATTAATAAATTTTCATAAACACTGACTCTAAAATTTTAATTCAAAAAAATAAAATGTACTTTTTTAACCATCATACCAATTCATTAAAACTACTTGACACAAAATCAAATCAATATTCACATTTAGTAAAAAATAATAATAATAATAAAAATAAAAAAATAAAAAAAATTAAGTAATCCTAGCATTGTTATTTTGGTAACTCAATTAAGATGTTTTTTAAAAAAAAATTTTAACTGTTAATTAAGTCTAAAAAATAATTTTATAAATTATTAGTTATCATTTGTAAATAATTATTCATTTGATTTCAAAATATTAATGTTAGAATAATTTGTAACCAATTATTCACTACAATTACCAACAAAATTTACAACTGATTAAAATTACAAATTATTAATTTAGTTGTAAATGAATAATATTGGAAAAAAAATTTATTTATTAATAAATTAATTAATTTCAATTTTTTTTACAAAAAATTACGAGTCTTGTAGTAATCATTTTCAATCATTTAAGTATAGTTTAGGTAGTATTTGAGATAATAGTAAAAAAATAAAGATAAATTATTGAAATATTTATTATAAAAATAATTTTAAGGTGTAAAAATGATTTTTAAAAATATTTAATGTATCTATAATAAAAAAATCAAATATTAGTAGAAATAGAGAAAAAATAATTAAATAATTAATAATAATTGATAAGGAATAATTAAAAACTAATTTGATATATTTGAAATAAAAAAAGATGGAGAAATTTTTTTAAAAATATATCGAGAGAAAGGTAAGTAACGCAAGAGCGAAACAGTTCATAAGAAGGAAAATATTTTTCTCTTTTTTAATTAGAAAAATAATTTTTCAAAAATACTCTATCATTTTTAGTTGACTGAAAATCATTTTCCATTGACTTTCTTTCTAAACACGAAACAAACAATGGAAAATGAAAAAAACAAGTTCATAGAATTTTTTTTCCTCTAAACAAAAACAACCTAAGAATCAATCGATCATCTTACAAATCTATCAAGCATATTTGATTATAACTTATTTAATTACGATCTACTTAATTACAACATACATATTACCGCTTACGAGCTATAGCCTAACAAGTTTCGAATATATTGAAATTTAAAATAGTACTCTAGAAGTTGTTTGCAATTTTATTTATTTATTTATTTTACAATTTGAGTTTGTTTCCGTGTTGTATTATGTTTTTTTTTTTTTCTAGCTTGTACTTATAGGCTTTTTGGTTTTTTGTGATCTTTATGTTCCTAACAGAAATGGATGAGGAGAAATTGGAGAGAAAAAGAAAGATGTTGGGGCTGATTGGAATAACAATGAAAGATGTGAGGGCTAATTGAAATAAATTAAAGATTTTGGATGAAATTGAGATAACATATAAACCTCATGGGGTAAATTGAAATGTACCAAGAATGCTCTTTCGACTGAAACAAGTGTCGCTTGAAGGACATCACACTCCATATTACTTCTTTCATTCACAAAGAAGCCCCACATGCCTGCCTCTTGAAAGAGAAAATTAAAGTGAATGGCAAGCAAAGAAGAAGACATGGCAGAAGAAGAAGGACCACCGCCTGGTTGGCAATCCCTCCCTCCAGAACCATCTGGACCACCACCTGGGTGGCAATCCATCCCTCCAGAGCCATCTTTACCGCCGCCTCCAACACCACCTCCGCCGCCTTCAGGTGAGCCCCACCATACGTACACATATTTCTACTTTCAACCTTCGGCAATAATATATCTTCCAATTGAATCTAAAATCATCCCAAAATCTGTAAAAGAAAGACACTTTTTGTAGCCTTCATCCATGTAATTAGTCCTTAATTATTTTTGGGTTTAAATTAGTGAAGGATTATTTGTATGCAGAAATGGGTCAAATGGTTTGTGGGTCTTGCCGACGACTGCTTTCGTATCCAAAAGGAGTCAGACATGTACAGTGCCAATGCTGTCAAATGGTCAACTTTGTATTGGAAGGTTCAGTACCTTCTTTCTCTTCTATCTCTAGCGTAAAAGATACTAAGAATATTGCTCAAATCATTAGCGTAATGTTTTATGATATTGAACTTTAACCTGCTTGGTTTTCAGCTCATGAAGTAGGGCAAGTAAAGTGCGGTAGTTGTGATGTATTGCTGATGTACCCTTATGGAGCTTCATCTGTTCGATGTTCCTCGTGTCGATCCGTGACCGAAATTGGGGTAAGATTGTGGATATTTTCATCATTCTTTGGATTAGTTATGATTGGATGCTTTGGCAAGGCTGGCATCCAGGAGAAGGATTTGCTTTTTCTATGATCGAATATGCTGTGATGCTTTGGTGTGAGTTTTTGCATTGCAGTATTAGAACTGTGAGAAGTTACCGAATTATTTTCATTTACAAGGTTTAGGAATTACAATGTTTCTTGGTTTCTTACTTTGTCTTGTCGAAGTTCTTTTGGATTGTCAGATTGTTCTATTAGGATGCATATGATAAGAAAAAAATCTTCCTATAGGATTATGCGTTTTCATAAGATAAATGTTGGGGATTTCGATATACTTCAAACTTGACTAGACACAGATGAGCTAATGCATCCAGAGATTGTACCTAAACTTAGGCAAAATTGAAGATTCTCAAGTGTAGAAATCGAAAAAGGTATTCTGAGATTGTTGTCTATGATAATCTACAAGCATTTGCTAGAAAAGAAATCTGAAAAATCTTCTGAAAGAAAACATTGCATGGGCTTTTTTCCCCCTGATGTTCTCTTAGTTGTTATTAATAACCTCATACATGCAAATGTCATGTTCTAGACATTTTGATGATGTTCATGTGCAGGTGCAAAACAGGCGACCGCCATGGTCTGTGATACAAGGTTACCCTCCCCATACCGTGCCGTCGCGATAGATATTATTATTATTATTATTTAAGCCATAACTGGGCAGTGTTCACTTCTCTGGATGTGATTCTTCAAAATGTCTCTGAAGAGACACTTTTGTGGTTGCTGAGCTACATATCAATGTGCAAAAATAGTGGATCCTCATTACCCTCTCAGAATGAGCACCTAAGGTATACATCAAAAGTGCTTTAAACTTATTAAAACAAGTGATTGTATTTTAGGAAAGCCCAGCCATGTTGTTTACTCCCTCCAGCTTGAGTTCGGAAGTGCTTAGGAATTGGTGCTACCATCCCAGTGCCATCTTTTTGTCAAATCCATCTTTTTCAGGAATGTGTAAGATTTTTATACATTCTGCCATTTATCTCAATTGTAAAGATTGGCATTTCTGTTTCCTTGCGTGTCTATGCCAATTTAAAGAATTTTATTTTAATTGGTTTCTAAGTTTCTCAGAGATTTTATTTATTTTTAATCACATGCATATATTTTGTACAAGATCCTTTTGTTATTGATGTAACTTTTCAAGTTATTCAAAGCAGAAAGAAAAATCCGTTATGTCTTGGACGAGGGAGTGGCAGTTGGTTCATCTTTAACTAAAAGTAAATAGCATAGCTAGCAAGCATTTTTCTTTCCTTTTCATTTTTTTTGGCTGTGCAATGTTTAACTTGTCACGAACTCAAAAATTGTGCCCTTAATTTTTTCTGGCTAGTGCATATCCAGTACATGTTTGAGGACTGCTGAGTGTTACTCTTCAAGGGAGGATGGATGACGTTTTATTCTTTTTCGAGTTCCATGTCTGAACAATGCTACACTCAATTGGGGTTAACTTGATCCTTAATTTATGCTCGAGATTAATTGTATGGTACTGTGATACCATGGACTAATCATTCCCATATTCCGGCATTGAAAACAATTCTACATTGTAGTCACAATCTGTGCCCATTTTAGGCTTATGACTTCTCAATCTATGTTGTAGTTGCAAATTGCTAGAAATCACTGTCTAGTCTGCTGCTGAAAAGGGCTCTTTAATGGGTGGGCAAAGCGTGTTTTTTGTGCAACTTTGTACTAGGGTGTTCAGATTTTTGGGTTCAACTTACATTAAATTTTAGAAAATTTATTGGAAGTGCTAGAAGTTACTTTCAAATCAACAAACATTGATCTAGCTGTGAGATCTTTACCTGTTGCTCCAAATCGGCAAAGATTTCATCACGGTGATGCATTCTTACTGGTCGCCATGGTAGACAATCTTAGCCGAACGGTTGAGGCATTTTGGTGGTAGCTTCTTTATCAGATTTTGAAGCTGCTGCTTCCCAGTGATTTTCGTTGGTATTGAACATAAAGGGAGAATAGTGAGGTGAAAATTTCACATAGTATAGAGAAATGAAACACAGCATCAACAAAATTTAAAAGTTAAAAGCCCATTATCAATAAATAGATAGGTTAAATAACCTCCGTTTCATGCAACAATGCGGCAATTTCAGCTAGTTAACAAACATCAAGAATATTAGAATCAAAATGGCCTACCTTCTCAACATATGAGAATAAAGTTCCATTATAACATGCTATCTGTTTTAGCAGGCAATCTCCTGAGGAAATTTTGAGGAATGGAAGGAATGCCAACACGAAGTCTTGGAGGCCTCATCGTGTAAGTCCATGCAGCAAGAACCAAGTACTTGAACTGAACTTTATGAACCAAAAAACAAGCAATCAGACAGAATATCAAAAACATTGCAGTGGCTCGCGGATCCCTCCAGCTTACTAGAGCATGAATCCTCTCCAATTGAGTTGCCAAATCTCCTATCATTATCATCAACCTCCCTGCAATCCCTCTCAATCTATCATACCTTGTCTTTAGTGCTTCACCTTGCTTGGAAGACGGAAATGTATCAAATTCTTCGTCGAGTTCATCAGGTTGTGCAGTTTCAGCATGAGATAATCTGGTATCCATATGTGGAGGGTGTCTTGGCCTCTTTGGAAAGCACCAAACTCCAAGCACGAAGGTAGCCAAAAAGAAAGTAGGCAACACTAGATTTGGAGACATAACCATGGCAACGAACAATGAGTAACTTAGGATTGTGATTGCTGAGTTCTTCCAATGGCGTATCTGATCAAACTGCCTCCAAAGAACAACGATACCGCTCAAACATGCCATGACCCTCTCACAATTTGCCTTTGCTCTTCTCAAGCTCCATTTGTTTAGACCTGTATCAAGCATGTATTCCACAACCTCCCTCCTTAGAGGTGGGTCGGCACGGCCAAGCCTCAAAGAGAGGATATGATTAGCTTGGTGTCTTAAACTGTCAAGCTGATAAACTGATAATGGTTTAAGGTAATGCATCATAGGAAGCAAAGGTTGTGAGTAAGTATGAAACAAGTTAATCCAATTGTTGCAACTAAATTTCACAGCCAAATGAAGTTCTCCCATTTTCTTCAATCCATTTGGTTGCAAGACTATAAGTGGGTAGGAATGTGTGTAAATCCTACCAGTCTCTAGAGTAGACAACCGAATCCTTACCTTGCCAAGCCTTGGATCCCTCGTCCCTCCATTCTTATCCCCTGCCTGTAAATGATAGTTATCAAAAACTCCAATAGTAACAACTGTGTAGGGATCATAAACATCCCAGTAATATTGCTCATTCCACTTTGGAGCATAACTGTCTACTATAGTACTAGTCCTAACCCACTTTCGGCCGTATTTCGCTACGCAGTAAGCATCGGTAGTTCCACGACCATCCTTGGACTTCGTCGGCAGCAACCCTTCAGCTTTGAGGATGCCTAGCTCCAAGACCCCTATTTTCTCTGGGCATAACATGGGAGATGTTGCCCTCAAATCACTGCTGTAGTAAGTTGGTTCATCAAAAACATGATACACACCATCTAAAAAGATCCTCAAATGAAGCCTACTAGCAAACTTCACTTCTCTCTTCTCCTCACCCTCCGCGACATGCTTCTCGAGATTAATCCACTGATCACCAATAGGTTGAGGCAGCAACCTCTTCTCCACTTGGTGCAGAGGAATCACAGACCTCCCTAAGCATGCCTCCTTATTAGCTCCCATTTTGTCCTCCACACTTAAAATCAAGGGATCATCAAACGGCTCTGCTGCAACAAACATCACTTCCTCATTCCAAGTAGGATTGAGATTCTTATCCTTCGAACCTGTAGTCCTCAGAACCAAGTTTCCAAGAACAGCCTTGACGTAAGCTTCCGGTTTCCTGTTCTTGTCTGCAGGCGCCAAATCCTGTGCTGCAATCACTTGAATTCTAAGATACCAAAGTACAGGAGAGAGGTATACATTAGAACGAGTGTTTGAAACGCTTTTTCCACTAACAGCAGCTGCATCAGAATGCCAAGCAACCGAAAATGCGTCGTCAGCTTGATTCCCTATCCAAACAGCTAACATCAACTCACCTACAACCTTAACCCCATTTCTATCCTCCAATTTGTACCACTGTGGTGCCAATGGACTATCTGGTGGAAACCGTGTGGGAATATTGCCCAAATCAAAGGAAAGATGGCCAATAATCTCGTTAATCGCAGATTCCTTATTCCTTACCAAGATCTCTAATCTCCCACCCTGAAGCCGATCTCTTGTGAAAGCATAAACTTCGTTCCATTCTGGGTTTGAGGTCTCTTCAAAGCATCTACTTGTTCCCTTGTAGTTTCCAATCCTTAGCTCGACAAAAGGGTTACAAGTGCCGGTCGTGTTGTTCACTGGCAAGCCACTGGCTCTCACAATTCTGACGTAAAGAAACTGTCTTTGCTCAACTAGAGTAAGCTTGTCACTGCCTATGACTGTCCTTCCACCAATATCAGGTGATGTCACCTTGAGGGTATAGTCCTCCTTTGGATTCTCTTTTGGAGGCATTTTCTCAAACTACAAGAATTAACAGAGAGTTATTAAAAAGAACAAAAAAAATAAAAAAGAGTCACTGCCTGGAATCTTTATTCATTCCTGTTATACATTTTGTACTAGGAGCAAAAGGAGCACCAACCTTTCAAAGGTAAATCAATATCCAAGAATATGAAAACACAGGTCTCTGTGAAAGTTTTGAATGCTTGACATCTGTGGTCATAAGGAAGGAAAATACTTTCAGATTTCGTAGTCAAACTAGGAAAATTCATGCATATTATTCATCGATATGTATTCTTGTACAAGTGTTCAAAATATGATTTTAACAGTAGTTTGTATCGGACAGACTTGCATAACATCCTAAAGCCTATCAAACTAACAAATAGATAATGTTTGTCGAAAAAATGGCCTAGCTCCACCACTTTCAATATCCTATTAATAATTTATACAAAAATTCTTCAGATCATGACCTATATAATAGTCATATATGGCACTTTGATATGTGGTTGCTATCACATCAATCATTTTGTAATGTTACAGCATATAATAAGCCTGATCTGCACAATTTTCTGCCTATGCCACGCACATCCACCTAGCATACCTTCGAAAATTATGATTAAGTGCTGTAATGCAAAAATTATAACCACAAATAAAGCAGAAAATGTCTTATGTTTAGTAACCTAAGAAAGCTGAAAGGAATAAATCATAATAGAAATTTCAGAGAACGAACCACCTAAAAAGTCATGTGATAATACTGTCTTTCCAGCAGACTTCAAGCATTAATTAAGTACAAACTGCTACAAACCCCATTAGCAACCCATGCTGCAAGTTAGTAGATAGCATAAGAAATCAAAACCCTATAACAAAAATATCCCAAAAGTGCTTGGAATGAGTATTAAAATCTGAACATACCAACAATTAATTGTTTATAGATGTGCAAAAGCAGAGTAGGCTCAGAAAAACACTGATATAATTACAAGAAAGCAAAAATGATGCAACAAAAATAAAACCTAACATATTACTTGAATGTCAGTAGTTCTTTAAGGCACTATCTAGCTCTCTTGTACTCAGGCGCAAGCGTAATTGGATTCAATTTGTTGAGAATATGTTTTGTGCCTGTTGTTAAGAGTTTTTCAGGTCCAAACGAGTAAATAAATAGAGAGATTGAGATGACCACCTTTGCTAGATGAATTGGAATTAATAATAATTACAGTTGAATATTTTACAATTATAGGTAATTGAAAATGGTAAGTTTAATGAAATCTTATATTTGTCTTTCATGATTATGTAACGGTTGGGTGTTGAATATAGAATTGCCTAGTACCATGCAGGTGATAATGAATGAGAGAGACAGCCTTGAGATTTTCCCTTTTCTTCTAGTGGGATGGATCTTGAATGGCAATCTAAAAAGGAAAGTTTTTTAAAAAATAATAATAGTACAACCAGGTTGATTTGGAAATTCAATTTGCATTGAATGCTAAATGCTTCTTTCAAAATAATTATAATGTTTTTTTAATAGGAATAATAAGCTTTGTTTTTTGTTTTATAGCTACAAATTGGCAATTTAAGGGAATCTTTAACATTCCATGGGTATTCAATTCATACCCATCAGGTTAATTGCATCAATTTCATGAATTAATTATTCAAAATCTCACGATATTACGTTTGATTTTTGCTGCTTAATGGAAGATTATCCGCTGATTATAATTCTATGACACGCAATAAATTATGAAAGCTATCATACACTAGCAAGGCCTTAACCGGCAGCAATTTTGGAAGAACAAAACCCTATGAAGATTTCTTTTTCTGCTGTTAACAGGACTTAGCTTCTTGGATTTATATTTCATCAGTATTATCACCGAAACAATCATGTTTCTGTCATTCATACGATGAACTTAGAAGTTAAAATACTAAAACCAATCCAACGCATGCAAGCTTCCAGAATTTCACTTCTATAATCACCTAAGTCGCCTTCTTTTGAAAATTCCAGTATCTTTTGGATGATTTCTTAATCTAACTAGTTAAAGCTGTCGTGAATTCCTTAGTCTTCGTGATTCACCCTTTAAATGAACAGATACTTCCCTAGTCTTCAACCTAACATGGTGGCAGCAGTGGCTGTGGTAATTGCGACATCTATACTTGCTTGAAGGAAGGATAGACTGAACTTTTCTTCTTCCCGTTATGGACTTCTGCTTTCTACCAACACTTAAATGATGATAAATATCTGAAAAATCACTTTCAGAACTTGAAGTGTACCCGTCAGCTAGCTTCTTGCATGTCTCGAAATTGGCGTCTTCAATTTGTGCCAGTGATTTTGGTACGAAAAAACGTGCATTACCAACATATATAGACTCTAAAGACCATGAAATCTTACCCAAAAAAATAAAAAAGAGCAAACATATATCACAAACATGAACGTTACCGATGGAGAAATTTTATAATACATAAAGAGTAATTAATGGTATGTACAATAATTATTTTTTTGATCTACTTTGAAAATAGAGATAGACACACAAAAAGAAAAAAAATAAAAGAGAGAATAAAAAAATTTGAGCGAACGTGAAAATCTTCTTATTACTTTTG
Source organism: Dovyalis caffra (assembly GCA_963924115.1). Classification (NCBI taxonomy): domain Eukaryota; kingdom Viridiplantae; phylum Streptophyta; class Magnoliopsida; order Malpighiales; family Salicaceae; genus Dovyalis; species Dovyalis caffra. The sequence continues at coordinate 11,296,488 of CAWUPB010001184.1, forward strand.
GTAGATATGGATATAATTTCTCTCTTTTTTATATGTCTATCTCTCTCTTCAAAATAAAAAAAACAGGAGAGAGAAAATAAAAAAATTTGAATAGACATGAAAATCTTCTTATTACTTTTGTGGATATGAATATAATTTTTTTCTTTTTTATGTGTCTATCTCTCTCTCAAAGTGGACTCAAGGAGTAACTATCGTACTTATCACTAATTACTCTTTATGCATTATAAAAATTTTCCATTATGATGATTTCTATCTAAAAAAAAAAAAATTACTTATGTAGGAGAGGCCAAAGATCATCAGCAGTTTCCAAAGATTGGAGACGCATAAATGTTCAATGAAACAAATTAATTCACATGGTCCATAGCAGACGTCCCTGCAGGTTCAAACCAAGAAATTCAACAGCATATGAGAGCAAAAATACATGGATTCAGTAGCTAGAACATGATTACCTAGCTTTTTAAACAGAGAAGAAAAGAGAATCATCATACATACTCGCATGATGCGCCAAATATATTCTTGATAGGAGCAGCAATAAAGCATTTCCAAGAACACCTCCAATTCCATTATCAGCTTTACTAAATGACAGAACCCTTTTCTAAACAAGTCGACAACCATATATTTCGCTTCAAAAATCAACATTAAGTCACTGAAAGTAACTCTATTCCCGCTTAATTATGAAAACACGAGAAACGATAAATAAAATCGTTAAATAGAATCGGTACAAAACGCTAGGAAAAACTATGAATATACGAACCATATATATTGTTGATAATAATTTACTAGGCTGAAGATTCGATTGTTATACAAAGGATTATTTCCAAAATGCTGCATTTTGTGGCCAAATTGTTCTTATTCACTGCAAAATGTACGCACATGAGATGATAAAAACACAACTAACTTGATTAATTGTTATTTGTAACACTAACAATATGCATACAGATACATATAAATGAATGGAAAATGAAGCATTTATAAGAAAAACTGAAAACAGAAATGGAAAACGGAAGGGAAATAAATTAACAGATTGCCTGAGTCCTGACTGAACTCAAAGCCTTACGAAAGCCACGAAGTGTTCAAAGGGGGAGGGAGAAGAAACGGTTTTTAACGGTAAAAAACTTTGTTTATAAATGAAAGGGTGTGGGCTCTTTAGATGTTATTTGGAGTTAGGCCTAGGTTCACATCCTAGCCCATATTATGCCCAACTATGGATTATATAAATTTGAAGATATTAACTAAAGGAAAAAACTTCTTCAAAAAAAATTGTTTCAAGTTAGAGAGGATGAATTTCTTCAAAAAAAATATCTATATTCACTTGTGTTGGTTTTCCTCATGAAAGTAGTTTTCCAATAGTAGTCAAAATTGCGTATTGCAAAATTTCTCGGCATGTGAAGAAGTCTTCAAAACTGTACCAAAAAGATTTACAGGGAAACCTCACAAATAGTCACCTCTTAATTTTGCTCTCAAACAAATTTTTTATCAATATTTATCTTTCAAGTTTCAAAAAAAATCTCAATTGAACATCTCGATCCATATTTAATCATAAATTCCATTCAAACTGTATTTACAAAAAAAAAAAAAAGAAACCACTTATTTTGAAGAAAATTTCTATTAAAAATATTAAGTTCCTTGCTAACCCTTCAGTTGAGAAATCAAAATTATTTGAAATAAAATTGATAAAAATATTTGTTTCGAAACAAAATTTATACTAATTGAATAGATGAAGGAATTTTTGAGATTTGTTCCAAAGTTATTGGTTTTTTTTTTTTAATAAATCCCACGCTCATATGTGCTATAATAATTCAGTAGTGTACGCAAACGGAAACCTATTCTAAGAACAACATGTCAATTCACTTTGAATTATTGTCCTCCACAAAGCAATAAATTAACTGACTTTAGAAACTACGAAAATAATGAAATTTGAAGCATTCAAACTCCTGGAAAGCATGATTTACGTGTATCACCAAACCTATTTTAGTATTTCTCTGTTCATTATTTTTTATGATTGACTTCAATCTCTTGCCAAAGAAACTTCCTGTTGTCTCACCAAACTACTTGATTTATTACTGTAGTCATTACTTAATATTTTCGAATGTCTTACCAAATAACTCTCTTACCTGCTACCGCAGAATTTTCTAATGATACCGTTGGCCAAACCTGAACAGTAAAAGGTATTGCATAGCCTGACGCTGGTAGTCAAAACCACCAACAGCTGCATAGGCAACGTTTAGCTAGTCATCCTAAGAAATTTTAAGCAGCCGCCAACACTGGTAGTTTAATTGGGACTGGGACAGGGACATGAAAGAGGAGAATGCTGGAAGCAAATGCATAGTAGTTTCCTCGGGGCAGGATTTTGTAAACTACATTGACCATCCACAATTAAATGCTTGCACTAATCTCTACCGATGCAATCTTCAATCATCAGGAGGGAAGTCCTCATCTGAGCCATTTTCCAGGAACGAACCAAGGCTTTTCCTCAAAATGCTGAAAGTTCTGTCATCCTGTGTTTCGCAGAAAGAAAAATGTGGGTAAAAGTAGTGTTGACACGAGAGCGGGCAGATCTAATAATTCAGTGACCTGATGTCTATAATTAGGTTACCTGCTTTTTCTTTTTCAATGACTCCTCCAATTTGGCAATTTTATCGGCACAGGTTTTCTCATGCTCAGAGATCATGCTCTTCTCTTTCTTCCCTGATATCGACCCGGGAGAATGAGTTGTATTATATTTAACTAGGAGAAATAAAGAGTCTTATGTTCAGTCCTTACTTATTTGTTCATATCTCATGCACAGCCTTTCCTTTTCTTCCTCGAATTTGGAAATAGTATCTGCCAAGCAGCGTTGACAAATAGCACTAAATTCAAACCAGAAATGATTCGGAACTGAATTTGCTTATCGCAAATAGAGTAAAATTCTGACAGGAAACAGCAAACCAAGCACAGTTTTCAACTTAATGATCGAAACTAAAGTACCTTAATGCAAGAGCAAATCTTTTAGAATGGTGACACCATGCTTAACACGATTACAAGGTGGTGCACAAGGGTAGTAAAAAAAGATCTGGTATATCTAACATTTTCAATGTTGCCCCAAAAGTAAGCAAGATTATCTCAGCTTCAACATAAAGGTATCAATTTCTAAAGAAACACTCGCATTGATGGAAAACAGTAATATGGATTAGCTGTCAGTAAAGACAAGACGGATGTGCTGTGCGCAATTCGTTTTTAATCATACCCATTACTATCAGTGGCCTAATCTCCTCAATTTCCTTCATTTTATTCTACTTCTAAGTGTTCCATCCACAACCCATGTGTAGATTGCGTATAGAATGGCGATCAATCGACAATTATTATACTAGCTCAACATTTCAAAAACAGTTAAAAAAATGCAAGAACATTAACCCCAGAAAAATCAAGAAGCAAAGTACCTTTCAAAGCCTGCAAATGAGTTGCTTTTTCCTTGCAAAATTTGTCGTAGATCTCTTGAAACTTAGCAGTCTCACTCTTCAAGCAATTTTCACACTACAGACATCCAATCACATAATCACACCCATATGCACAACATTAATTACACTTTAAAAAATACAAAAATCAAAATAAATAAATAAAAGCTAAATTGTATTCTCGTTTTAATCCCCCTTTTGTTCTCTACAAACCTCCTTTGAGCTCTTTGAGAGTGCCTTGGCAAAAGTTTGCCTAAGAGTGAAAAAAAGAGGATAAAATTAAACAAGAGCATCTTTAGATTTAATCTGGTTTTAAAAATGGATTTGCTGTTTCTTAAAAATTTACCTGTCCTTCTCTATCTTAGACTTCAATTCATCAATCATAGACTTGATCTCAGAGCCCACACTGTCCCCATAAAATTAAAGAACACAGTCAAATCACTATATCAAATACAGAGATCAATAGATTAATAAGAAAACAAACAATAAGCAAAATCAACTGTCAAAATTAAATCCAAACACTAAATTCAAATTGTTTTTAGAATAGCACATTTAAACATACAAAAAGAAAAAAAAATCAGAGTCTCTACACAGATTTCAACCAAAAAAAAAAACTCTCAAACTATTAAAAACTTGTGAATTAATTGATCCCGTACGAAATCAAACACTTCATTCAAACTGTTATCACTAAAATCCGTGAACACGCAGAGAATAAGGGGAAAAAAAACAGATAAGATCTCAATACTCGCTAAAAAAACAAATACTGAACTTCTTCAATCTCGAAAACAAAACTATTATCGGCATCGCAACAAAATATGAAGAAATTAAACAAAAAAACATAGAATCGATGATTCCGCAAAAATATTATAAATCAAATAAATAACGGATTAAGTTCTAACCAAAGACGACGTTAAACTATACTGACCTAGAAATCGTCTGTTCGTTCTTCTTTTGACCGTCCTTTTGAGCTTTCTCTCTGATCAGGTGTAGCGCCGACATTATCCCCTGTATATCACTGCAATTAAGATCACAATTTCAATTTCAGTATTCTTCATAAAGACTATAAAAAAAATTACGAGAGGGAGGTTTCGAAGATGGACCTGGAGAGATCGGGATCAAACTCGTCCTCGATTCTGAATTTGGATGCCGATTTGGTGAGTAACGACTCGGCAACTCGTTTTTTGGAGCTTGTTTTGGCTGCTGACATTTTTGAGTGATAATTTCTGTTTAGTTTCTGGAAATGAAATCGAGAGAGAAAGAGAGATTTTTGTATGTGAGATTCTGTTGAAAATGAGAGAGTGAGGGAGGTGCGTTTCGTTTGTATGCCGCGCGCTTAAATTGGCCGTCTCTTTCAAATTCAAATTTTTAGACCGTCTAGTAGCTTTTTCTTTTTTTTTTTGGGTAGAAATTGTATTATCTTATATAATATTGTCCTTTCCTCCGATCAGTAACTGCCGCGTGGTAAAATGGTTGAATTCCTGTTGTACACTTGTCATATCCCTGACAGCTCGAGGGAATTTAAAAAAATGCTCTTCCCTTGACATTTTTTTTAAAAAAAACAATCCTTCACAAATAATTCCTAATTCTTTTTTGAATTTATACCGTCTCTGTAGTCGATAAAAATTCTTTACATGGAACTTTCATCTAGTATTTATCGTTAGCATTTTATATAAATTTTCTGGTATGTGACGTATGAGATGAATTAGATACGTGTAAAAAACTTTCCATTTAAAAAAAAACCTAAAAGAAAGAGTCAACATTTGTACAATAAAAAAGAAAAAGAAATCCAGATTACAAATCTTAATTCAAAAATCATAAATTTGATTACGAAATTGATGATTAAAAAATAAAATAAAATCAATCAATCAAATTTCTATCAACGTCCAACAGAAACCCTGAAAAATCAAAGCTTAGGGCCACTGTAAAACTAAAAATGCTGCAAGGGCCGCCGTCCAACTAATCCGAACAGAGTCACTAAAGCATCAAATAAGCTTGAAGATGATAAGATGAACATGAAGAACTGGACTTCCCGACCAGTTTTATTTGTAACAACTAAGTAAAGGTATGAAAAAAAAAAATAAGGCCATTAGCATCTGTACTTTCGTTTCTTGTTTCAATTAAGTCACAAGAACCAAACTCAACAAATTTTTATAAAACTTAAGAGAGAATAATGTATTATTTATGATCAAATTTGCCTCTCAAAGTAATAATATAATTGTTCTTCTAAAGCCTTTAATTAAATTAACACTATCGGATATAGTGTTAACATTAGCCTTATCCATCATTAAATTAAAAAAATACCTTTTATTTTTTAAATATAGTATGTGTTGTTACATTATCTACAAGATATTGATTCTCTTCTATGATGTTCAAATCAATTGTGAACGTGGTAGTATCCATGTATTCTTCATAAGCACAAAACAAACAAATATAAAAAAAATTATAACTATCATGATGCAATAGAAATTATAAAAAAACATAAAAATTCTTTATTTATCAATAAAAAAAGTAACAAGATATTCATTTCAATGATTATAATTAATCTAATGATCTTTTTGTTCATGATTTTCAAAAAAATTAGTAATATCTAAATGTGTCAAATTACTAAAACCTTCAAAAGGAACATTATCACAATCATTATTTTGATTTATAAAATTTACTTCTATATTACTTTCTTTCTTTTCAACGAAGTTTGATAAAGCTCAACGAGGTGGGCGTATGAGAAGTGCGTGACCAATATCTCTTCATACTACATCTATAACATTCATTTTGAAATGCTAACTTCATCCACTTTTATTCTTTTCTTGTTGATTTTCATAATTTATCCACTTCAAGTTGTATTATTATTACCACCACGATTATAACGATAATTATTTCGACCACGACTATAGATATTGTCACGACCACGTTCAAAATTATTATAAGATGCCACACTCATTTCAAGGAATGGAGTAGACCCGATTGAGCGGGATTCATAATTTTTCATCCATAACTCGTTATTTTGTTCAACCACAAGTAGCATGAAATTAATTCGGACTATTTCTCAAAACTTGTTTTTCGATATTGTCGTTGCAGGAGCATATTCAAAACATGAAAAGTAAAGAATATTTTCTCTCACTTATCCACATCGGTAATATTTTCTCCACGTAATTTTAGTTGAAAACTAATTCTAAATACTACGAATTATACTCACTCGTTTTTAAATCTTGTAATCTTAAGTGCATCCAATCTTAACGAGCTTTTGGGAGAATTACGGTCTTTTGATGGTTGCACCTTTCCTTTAAATTTTTTCACAATTCAAGTGGATCATTTACTATTAAATATTCAATTTTTAAATCCTCATAAAAATGATGATAAAGGAAGATCATTACCTTAGCACGGCTTTATAAGAATTCTTGATTATCATCCGTGATTGTTTGTCCAAGATCATTAACATTTAAATGTATCTCAACATCAAGCACCCATGATAAATAATTCTTGCTTGAAATGTTAAGGGTCACAAAATCAAGATTTGTGAGGTTTGACATGATAAAAATTCTATAATACAAGATATAATAATAATGTTAAAAAATAAGAACAAATACAAAAATAAAATTCAAACTTTTCAAACAACATACATTAGATCATTCAATTTTTTCAAACGTATACGACTTATATCATTAGATTTAAAGTAAAAGATAAATTAGATACATATCTCTTAATAGTCTAGTTGATTTGTGTCATTTTATAAAGCAATCGTGTTGATAACGTATTATAAAAGAAATGGCAACAATAGTAGAATTGAAAGGAAAGATGATAGGAAAATGAATTCACTATAAAATAAAATGAATAAAAGTTATAAGAACTTCAAATTATTTTCTCAATCTCTATAATGACATGGAAGAAAATTGAAAAAGACTATCAATAATTAAAAATACATAAATTATTGAATCAATCTCTTTCAATTTTTTATATTAAATGATAAATTAAATCACATTAAGAATTATAATAAGCAAAGATATAAAAAACATAAATATCTATATGGAAATTTTATTATTTCAGAACATCCTTTGTATATAATTCCTAATTCTTTTTTGAATTTATACCGTCTTTGTAGTTAATAAAAATTATTTACATGGAACTTCCATCTAGTTTTCATTTATCTATCGTTAATTTTTTATATAAATTTTTTTCGTATGTAACATATGAGATAAAATAGATACGTGTAAAAAATTTTCTATTTAAAAAGAAAAATCCTAAAAAAAAAAAGTCAATATTTGTAGAATAAAAAAAAATCCAGATCTTCTAAATCTTAATTCAAAAATCATAAATTTCATTAAGAAAATGATGATTAAAAAATAAAATTAAATCAATCAATCAAATTTCTATCAACATCTAACAGAAACCCTAAAAAATCAAAGCTTAGGACCGCTGGCAAAACCAACAATGCCGCAACGGCCGCCGTCCAACTAATCCGAATAGAGTCACTAAAGCATCAAATAAAAGAAATATCAAATAAGCTAGGAGATGGTAAGATGAACACGAAGAACCTGGACTTCCTAACCAGTTTTCTTTGTAACAACTAAGTAAAAGTATGAAATTTAACCCAAAAAAAGGGTCATTAGCATCTGCACTTTCGTTTTTTGTTTCAATAAAGTCACAAGAACCAAACTCGCTTCAAGAAAATCTTTTGATAGCTTCTCTAGAAATATATTCCCCTTCCCTCTCAACAATCACCGGCATCCGTCGCCACCAAATCACTGTTTATTTCCCTGTCAACCACCACCATAAACTTTCTTCTTCACTCCCACAAACTTTATTATCAGCAAAATCAAACCATACCAACAAAACACAAACCAAAAACAACAGCCCCGATTACTAATCCATGCAACCTTTCCAACTAAAAATCAAATCCACCGATCCCAAAACTCACTCCTAATTAATAGCGTCTTTAAAACTTTCCTACTTACAATTCATTTTTTTTTGTCACGTTTCAAGTTACTTGAATTTTAAAATCTTTATTGAATCATTGACTTTAAAAAAATATATAATACTATAATTTTATAATTGAGATTTGATTCCATCCAAAAATTCTTAAATCTTGTATCGGATGGCTCATTCAGTATCTTTTTATATTGCTTTCCTTGTGTATTATTTAACTAATTTATAGCATATTTTTTTGAATTTCTTATAAATTGTCTAAAATTTTTTATATATAAATAAATTTAAATGTTTATTAAATAAACATGTTTGGTTTTCAAATAATCTTATATAAATTATTATTTTTTTTTAACCATATGATATAATTTATAATTGTACGTAATTAAGAATTAATGTACAATTAAAATATCTTTTAGAAACTAATATTAATAGTTATGATAAATATAAAAACTCTTAAAAATAATAATTACTAAAAAAATTCACTTAACATCATATTATTATGAATATTTTTTATTTTTAATTTTTTTTCAACTATATGTTGCATCATTATAAATTAACAATACATAAATGAATAAAAAATTTATAAGTTATTTTTTATCAAATCCTGCCCTTTTTTAACATTATGAGTTCAAAAGAGTAAAAATAATGTAATATAACTAATAACAAAAAATAACCTTTAAAAAATTAACAAATAAATCAATCTAATATTTTAATGAATGTTGATGTAATCTAATTATTTTTTCATTTTAATATTTTATGTTTTAATTGACTTGTTTTTAAGCCTTTTTATAGTTTTGATAAGTATCAATATAGTACTATATAATTTAGAAGTGAGTTAGATAGTTTATTTATGTAGTTTAAGATTTTATGTGGAGTGTAAATAAAAATTAATAATAGAAAAACAGAATCAACCTATATTTTAGGATTAATTCTTTAAAAAAATAGCCTACTTTTATGATTAAATAATTTTATTCATAAGAATTTTCCAATATTGATCTTTTTCTTAATTAGAGATGGGGTTAAATTTATTTTTTGATATTGGCACAAAAAAAATTAATTAGAGGTGTGGTTGAATTTACTTATTAATATTGGCATAAAAATTTTTCATGAAGTTTGTATATAGTTATAGATTATGGATTTAACGTGAAATACTTTCATCAATAATTTATTTTTAAGATTTATCAAGTGACATGAATTCTAAAATTTTTACGAAGCGTTGGACTTTTAATAATATCTTATTAAATTAGATAGTTGAGTTTAAGTTTCTTTTATGACACTTAAATCTTATAATGAATGATTTATTGTTAATTTTATATATTGCCATATTTTCTTACATTTATTCAATATAAAAAAGTATCTCTAACAATAATTAAATATATAATGGTTGTTGATTGCTAGACTCTATACATCACGTACATATAAGCTGTAATAGTACTGTAGAATAACCGTGGAGGTCAAAGAGAACTGGGGACCAGAAGATCTAATTGAAGATGATATAGAGGAGTAAATCCTTCGAGTACCCATAACCCACTGACTTGGAATTCATCATTTTAAATGCTAAACATCTAAAAAAGAAAGGTAACTAGTGCGGATATGTTGATAAAAAGGTTAACAAGATTTTATAAAAGTCTTTTTCTTTTCTTTTTTCCCACAGATTTTTTGCACCTGGATTGTACCCGCGAGTGTGAAACGTCCAAAAGTAATTTCGTACACGACTGAGTCTGAAACGCCAAAAAGGTTAAACCATGTAGAAAAAACAAGTTGAAAATTCAAAGAGCGGCTAGAAGAAAAATCAACATAAAATTAGAAGGAGCAAATAATGGTTCTTTAATTTCAAAAAAAAAAAAATTGCAACCCTACAAATTAATTCACTCCTTTATAGCTGTAATGATTCCTTTCAATTTACAATTAAGGCATTTTTTGGGTTTTTTTTTTTATACTGTGATAAAATCTACTCTTCGAATTAGATTAAAAACAAATAAATTCACATCAAAATTAGAGTATCTAAAAATATTTTATTTGTCATTGCATGACTTGAGATTTAACTTTTAATGTTATATTAAATAGAAAAATTTTATAATGCTCAAAAAGTAACTAATAATATGTATAATATTTATTTTATAGCTTCACTTTAAAAAAAAGATAAACACAAAAAATATTAAAAAAAATTATTTTTATCATTTTTGATCTATCCAACTCGACTAGACAGGCCAACTTGTTTCCTTTTTTTAATATTAAATAATAATTACCGAATGTAGTGATGAGTCACGCAAGAATAGAAAAATGATAACTCACATCCGTCTTTTCTTTTTAACGATGATGTTGTTCTATTTTTTCACAAGAAAGATAATTTTTTCTTCTTCCCGTTGCATTTTGTTGCGGTAAACCTGGTCCCTTGCTGCGAAGCTCCTGCTGGTGCTGACTTAGTATTGCAAGTTATTAATTTTTGGCAAACGAGTCCCCACCAAGCCTGTGCTACGTACCAAACTTACGACTGGCCTAGCCACCTCTTGATAAATGGCTTTCTAGAAGGAGCTTGTACCATGTTGCTCGAGCAAACTTTTAATGTGCCTGTAAAATGTCATCGCAAATCACATGGTTGGTCGGTGAATGATCCAATTGTGAAAACAATAGATAGAATCCTTGTCTTTTCCGTACAGCTAGCAATTAGATTATCAATTATGTAACCAATATTTTTTATAAACAAAAACTCATACGTCCAACACACATCTAAAACTCATAACATAATTATTAAAATTTAAATTTATGATTTTTTATAAGAAATCATTATTATTGGATTCCAAGCTCTTTAGAATTATGAAATCAAAGAAATTAACATTGATGCTAGCAAAATCTGAATTTAGAAACTTCTATTGAAAACAAATCTGTGACTTCTGTTGTTAGGCTCGGAGCAATGTATAACGTTTAAAGCCTTTCTCTTTCAACAATGCCAATTACCATGAATTAATCAATGTTACTACAAATTAACTAAGAATTCAATATGATATTTTAATGAATGCTGATATCTCTAATTATATTTGCATTTTAATATTTTATGCTTTAATTAACTTGTTTTTAAGCCTTTTTATAGTTTTGATAGTCAAAATAAAATATCAATATAGTACTATATTAGTCGGTTGCTCGTGCTACGTTGCGGATCCGGTAGATTAAAATTATTTTAAAATTTTAAAACTTTTTTAATTATAATTTCTTAATTAATTAATTTTTTATAAAGTTTTTTATAATTTTTTGTTTAAAAACACATAAATCATCATTCTTTGTGGATTGATTTTAACTAGAATATTAATCAAGAATTAAAAAAAACTTTAAAATATATTTTTTATAATATTGTATTCCAAAAAATAAAATTATAATTAATAGATAGACTTTTATAAAAACTAACAATGAAAAAAAATTCTTATTTAATGTTGATGAGAAGATTAATTTTTGAAATTATGCACGCAACGTTGCGGGTAGATGAAATAAAATCATTTCAAAATTTTATAATTTTTTATTTAATTATTACTATTTTTTATGTTTTTCAAAAAATTTATTCTTAAAAAAGGCATGTAGTGCATCGGATAGGGATTGAAATTTTTATTTTAAAATTTTAGGAATAAAAATGAAATAATTTGAAAATTACAAAACAAAAACTATGAAAAAAAAAACTAAGAGTGAAAAAAAAAAAAAAACCCAAAAACCAAAGAGTGAATAGAACAATGTGAGGGTAAAACAAAAAAAAAAAAAAAGGAGTGGATAGTTCATTGTGAGGAAGTGATTTTTAAAGTATATACATTTGATCTATATATATTATATAATCATCGACTTGTGTGAAAAAAAATAAAGATCAATTTTTTAAAATCTTAACACCCATTTAAATAAAATAAACATAAATTGATGAAAAAAAAAAGCAAAAAGAAAAAACCAAAGAAAAAGAAAAAAGAAAAGGCATATAGTGCATCAACTAGGGATTAATAAAATTTTAAGGATCAAAACGAAATAATTTAAAAATTACGAAAAAAACATAAGGAAGAAAACTAAGAGTGAAAAAAAAAATCAAAACTAAATGATTTGAAAACTAAAAAAACCTAAGAAAAAAAGAGAAAAAATCGAAAAAATAATAATAATAAGAATGATAGTACATTGTACCCTAAGAGTGAATATGAGTGTGAGGGTATAAAAAAAAAAAAAATGAAATGAATTGTGATTTGTGAGGGAGTGAATAGTGGTACCACTGTTCAAACCTCTCACGCCTTTTAGTATATTACTAATAATTTAGGAGTGAGTTAGATAGTTTATTTTATGTTGGTTAAGATTTTATATGGAGTGTAAATAAATAATAATGATAGAAAAACAGAATCAACCTATATTTTAGGATTAATTCTTAAAAAATAACCTACTTTTATGAATAAATAATTTTATTCATAAGAATTTTCCAATATTGATCTTTTTCTTAATTTGAGATGGGGTTAAATTTTTTTTTTATATTGGCAAAAAAAAAAAAAAAAAGAAGTTAATTAGAGGTGTGGTTGAATTTACTTATTAATATTGGTATACAAAAATTTCATGAAATTCGTATATAGTTATGAATTATGGATTTAAGGAGAAATACTTTCATCAATAATTTATTTTTTAAAATCTATCAAGTGGCTTGAATTCTAAAATTTTTATTGAATAGTTGGGTTTTTAATAATATCTTATTAAATTAGATAGTTGAGTTTAAATTTTTTTTAAAACACTTAAATTTTATAGTGAATGATTTATTGTTAATTTTATATATTGTTATATTTTCTTATATTTATTCAATATAAAAAAGTATCTCTAACAATAATTAAATATGTAATGGTTGGTGATTGCGAGAACCTATACATCGCATGCGTATAAGCTGTAATAGTAATGTAGAATAGCCGTGGAGGTCAAAGAGAACTGGGGACCAGAAGATCTAATTGAAGATGATATAGAGGAGTAAATCCTTTGAATACCCACTGACTTGGAATTCATCATTTTAAATGCCAAACATCAAAAAAAAGAAAAGTAACTAGTGCGGATATGTTGATAAAAAGGTTAACAAGATTTTATAAAAGTCTTTTTCTTTTCTTTTTTCCAACAGATTTTTTACACCTAGATTGTACCCGTGAGTGTGAAACGTCCAAAAGTAATTTCGTACACGACTAAGTCTGAAACGCCAAAAAGGTTAAACCATATGGAAAACATTATATGCTGATTGTACTTTGACAGCCCATGCTTTAACATCAGTCAAAAAACAAGTTGAAAATTCCAAGAGCGGCTAGAAGAAAAATCAACATAAAATTAGAAGGAGCAATCAATGGTTCTTTAATTTGGAAAAAAAATTGCAACCCTACAAATTAATTCACTCCTTTATAGCTATAATGATTCCTTTCAATTTACAATTAAGACATTTTTTGAGTCATTTTTATTTTTTTTTGTATACTATGATGAAATCTACTTTTCGAATTTGGTCAAAAGACAAGTAAATTCACACCAAAATTAGAGTATCTAAAAATATTTTACTTGTCACAACACGACTTGAGATTTAACTTTTCATAAAATATTAGATAGAAAAATTTTATAATACTCAATGAGTAATTAGTAATATGTACAATAGTTGCTTCATGAACTTACTTTAAAGAGAGAAATAGATATAAAAAAAGAGTGAGAAATTAAAAAAAAATTAAGTGAATGTGAATCTTCTTATCATTTTTTGTATGGTATGAATCTACTAAAAGGCTAACATGTTTCCTTTTTTATATTAAATAATAATTACCGAATGTAGTGATGAGTTATGCAAGAATAGAAAAATGATAACTCATATCCGTCTTTTCTTTTTAAAGATGATGTTGTTCTATTTTTTCACAAGAAAGATAATTTTTTCTTCTTCCCGTTGCATTTTGTTATAGTAAACCCGGTCCCTCGTCGCGAATCTCCTACCGGTTAGGGGTGAGCAAACGGTTCGATTAACCGAAAACCGAATACAACCGGATCGAATTATGGAATATGGTTTGGTTTTGAATTTTAAATTTTACAATTTATAACCAAATCGAAAAACCAAAATTTATTTCGATTCGATTCGATTTTTTATATAAAAAAATCGATTCAAACCAAAAACTCGAAAAAATCATAAAATTCCTAATCTATTTCTAATTTCTAAATCCTTAACCCAAGTAACCCTAAGACCTAAGTAACGGACTCGCTTCGGTGTCATCTCTCACTCTCTCTTTCAAATTTCTTAAGAATCTTAACATTGAAACTCACTTCTTCGATTCTTCTCATCATCTCACCGGCGTCACTACTCCCTATTTCTGTCATCTTCCCAAACGTCCTTGGATCCTTCGGCTTCATTCCCTTCTTCTCCACTCTCTACTCCGGTCGGTCCTCCAAGCTCCACCGTTCCGGCTTGCTCACTCGTCACCCCTCAAAGTCGAAGTCACAACCGAGCAACCCTTGTTATCTTTCTTCAATCCCACGGAGTCACAATGATCCTCATCGGTCACCACCCTCCTCCTTGGCTCCTCCTACTCGAGCCGCCTCGACTGTTCTTGCTAGTTGCCTCTTTGTATCTTCCTCTTCTTGCCAACTCTCCATGTCTCCCAAGGTCGGTCTCTTTTGTTTTTTTTATTTTTTTGATTTTACTAAAAATAATAATGTAATGGCAAAAGAATGTATCGGTTGAATTCTTAATAACTTGTCTATATGGAAGTCCATCTTGTTTTTCCCGATTTCCTCTCGTGTGGACTGTGGTGTGTGGTGATTGCTTGATTAGTGGTCTCCGTTGTGTTGATGAGTTCGTTTGTTGTTGAATGTATGGATTTCGATTTTTGCCTTCATCCCCGAGTTAAATTATTGATATCTTGATCCTATAACCCAAGTAAAATATCTAGCTTCACCCCTGTCGCTATAGCATTACTTTGCTTAGGAACTATAACAACAAGTATGGCATTGGCTAAGGCAATGATAATGCCTCATATTGCCTCGCTCCATCTTGGAATCTAGTTTGGATCACTATCATAATTATTGACTCTACATCTATATATATTCAACCACATGTATCTTAAAATTATTCAACCTCATATTTTCTTTTCACTTCCTTCAATTTCGGACCTTTGCTTTTTTAGTGCTTTCTTGAATAATTTCACTTTGGTGCGTGATGTGCGTTTGGTTCTGCTATGCCTAGTGCCTTCGGTGCTTTTTCCTTCGCTTTATGCAAATGAAGTAATGGAACCATTTGGGTTTTTATGTTCGGGAAACTATGCCACGGAGAAATCTCTTGCGCCGGATGCACAAACCATTTGTCTTCTGTCACTTTTGTTTTGTCATATGATTTCCATGACTTAATCTCGCAAATATGATGTGTACAAGGAAAAAAATCTCTTGTTGCCATGACAATGATGCAACATGTTGGCGATTGGCACCGGTTACAAGAAAATTAAGGATCACTTGAAATTTGAATGTTGATAACAAATTTGCATGTAGATTTTTTCCGTGCTTACTACATTCTCTTGGAAACTTGTGTTATGAAAAAATTGTTTGGGACTTTTATCCGTGCTTTCTTCCTCATGCTTGCCTTGTAGGGATTTATGTTTAGGTTATTTGTACATGTCAATGTTGAATTCTTTGACACATGAATAGATCGTCTTATTTGAATTAGTCTCATTCGATGCATTACCGAGTTATGAGAATTGGTACGTTGGTTTTTGGGATTTCGAATGTTGTTGTGTTCCAAGTGTATTTAGAGTTGCTCGTATGAAGCCTACGTATGACACTACCATACAATTGCAGCTCCGGACCTTTCGTTTTTTTTTCTCCGATTAAGGTTCGAAAGGTATGGTTGTTCAATAAAATCCTAACTAAATGATTTTGTCTGTCTCTCGCTTGCTTTTTCTTTTTTGAAATTGCTCTTGTTTCCAACCTTTTTATTGTTTTATGAGATTACCTTTTTATAACTATAGCAAGAGTTGCGATGAATATGATACTCGTTTTTGAGTTTTGAATTGCGGACTAGAAATGTTTAATTAGATACACTAGTTTTATATATATATATATATATATATATACACAAGAAGTAAAAGTTCGGTTAAAACCGAATTATTTCATTATCGAACTAAAATAATTTGATTACAAACCGAATTAATCGAATTAATTTTGGTTCGATTTCAATTTTTATTTTTTCTAATTCGATTAACTAAAAATCAAATCGAATTAAACTTAATGGAATAGTTTAACTATTTGCTCACCTGGTGTTGACTCAATACTGCAAGTTATTAATTTTTGGCAAACGAGTCCCCACCTCACCTGTGCTACGTACCAAACTTACGACTGGCCTAGCGACTTCTTGATTAATGGCTTTCTAGAAGGAGCTTGTACCCTGTTGCTCGAGCAAACTTTTAATGTGCCTGGAAAATGTCATCGCAAATCAGATGGTTGGTCGGTGAATGATCCAATTGTGAAAACAATAGATAGAATCCTTGTCTTTTCCGTACAGCTAGCAATTAGATTATCAATTATGTAACCAATATTTAAAAAAAAAAAACTCATACTTCTAACACACATTTAAAACTTATAACAAAATTATT
This sequence comes from Dovyalis caffra, assembly GCA_963924115.1. Classification (NCBI taxonomy): domain Eukaryota; kingdom Viridiplantae; phylum Streptophyta; class Magnoliopsida; order Malpighiales; family Salicaceae; genus Dovyalis; species Dovyalis caffra. The sequence continues at coordinate 11,313,433 of CAWUPB010001184.1, forward strand.
AACATTTAAATTCATGATTTTTTATATGAAATCATTATTATTGGATTATAAGCTTTTTAGAATTATGAAATCAACATTGATATTATCAAAATCTAAATTTAGAAACTTCTCTTGAAAATAAATCCGTGATTAATGTTGCTAGACTACGTATCTAAAATTTATAATAGAATTATTAAAATTTAAATTCATGATTTTTAACAAAAAATTATTATTATTAGATTACAAGTTGTTTAGAATTATGAGATTAATATTGATACTAGCAAAATCTGAATTTAGAAACTTCTCTTGAAAACAAATCTGTGACTACTTTTGTTAGACTACGAACAATTTATAACGTTTACAGCCTTTCCCTGTCAATAATGCCAATTACCATGAATTAATCAATGTTACTACAAATTTAACTCCCGGCACTACGCTATTGCCACTTTAGGAACTGAGTAGTATCGTTCGCAATGTGTTTTGCTTTCTTCATTATTAAAAATCCATCAATTTTTACCTGTATAGGATTAGGTTCTTCGGCCAAATTGACATTTCCATTTGCCAAAAGACAAAACAAATTGCACCCAACTGCTATGATTTTAAAATTAAATATATTAAATTAATTAATTAATTTTTCCTTGAGATTGGAGCATATTATAGTGGGAACCATAGACAGATAGTCATATATAAGATTCACTTGACCTTCGTGTCTTCTATCTTTCTGTTCTTTTGATCTTGTCAATATGCTTTTTTATTGCTTTGCTTCGTGGGGTTTGACTTTAGGTACTGTTATTATTTTTCTTTGAAAGGTACCAACCTCTAGAAGAACTAGAACAGATAAAATAAGAGAAGAAAATAAAATATAGTAACGGGAAGATAGGTTAGAGAATTCCACAAATTCAGATAGTGTCAGCTATAAATACAAATAATAATCAACAGTGTCCTTGATTTTGACAACCTTGTTTAATTTGCCCTTACGTCACTACGTGATTGGCATATTCTTTTAGGGGTTTTGTTTAGCTCGATAATTAATCAGATTAAAAATAATAAAAAAGAAAACGAGGCCCGATACCTAGGTGAGCAACTGGCCAAGAGCACGAGATTTTAGATTTAAATAAAAAGGAGGAGGACCCCTGGCAGAAGAACAAAGACTTAAGACAGACAAGTTAACATGAAGACACGATCGATGGAAGAGGCGTGGCTGCCAAGGTTGCAAGAATTAAAAGAAAAGGAGAGAAAATGGTAATAATGGGACGTGCTGAAGTGGAACTTCTAGATAAGAGATGCTGCCCTTGAATTTTGGGTACGCTTTATATCCATCTAGAAGGACTCGATTTTTGAAGTTTCTACTGGTCTTGGTTGATGTCCTTTGCCTGTCCTAGGCAAATCTCACATAGTCGTGACTGAAAAAAAAGAAAAGAAGGTCAATTCGATTTAGATATGGAGAATGATAGAAGAGACTGAATTGATTATTATTATAAAATTAATCAGGTGTTTATGTTAAAAAAATTATGTAATGTTAAATAGTTAAATAAAAAATAATATATAAAATTAAGAAAAGATTATTTATCATAAAATTTATTTATTTTTAATAAAAATCAATCTCACTTATCGATTCTATACAGAGCTTTAAAGCATAACTTTTTAACAAAAATCTAAAGCTCCTAATTAATAATTTCATAGATGTATTAAAGGATATATATGTATCATATTAAACAATAGTTACCCATTGTAACATTTGAGTTTTTTAGATGAATTCAATTTAAATTTACTAATTCTACAGCATACATCTTTTTAAAATATGGTTTTTTAAAATTTCAATTATCTCATTGCAAAATAATTTACGATTCATGATGAAAATATCGATATTCTTTATTACACTAATATATAATTTAATGTAATTTATATATTTTATACGAAAAAAATGAGAGCATATATATAAGCATTGTGCAGGTATCATGAAGGTGAGGTAATGGTTTATGATTTGGTAGAACATTATGTACAATAGAATAAAATTGTTACAATGAAGCGATGGGAAGCGAAAGGGGAATAAGAAACTTCGAATACACCGAAAGGTTGTTTTCAAAAGATTTACGAACTTGCCATCCCATAGTTAATTAAATTCATCATCTATGGAGCATATTTTTGTGTTTTCGCATTCACTCTGTCAATTTGTAGTCATGGTGTTTGAATTTCAAGTTACGATATTGAATTTACCATGAATAAGAAGAAAATAATCAAACCGGTAAAGGACCAACAAGCATAATTACTTCCCCGAATGAAATTTGGTTATTAGTTGACCCTCTGATTCAAATTACAAAAGTAAAACATCTCTAGAAGCAGCCCATGATCAAACCCCCTGGCAGATTAGCCACGTCGAATCCCTAAATTTGATAAGGTGTCTTGTCAAATTCAATTATAAAAAAAAAAGATGACTATTGTTAAATTATGATTAGTGGGTTTTAGTGGATTTTCAACAAAATGAGTTTTTTTTTTTAATGAACATGCTCGAAAAATTAGAAGATCAGTTCAATTACATGAAGCACAAAATTCAACACATAACATCACTTGGTATAATATGGAAGACTGAAGACTAAAAATGTTTGAAAGAATTGCAGCTTATATAATCAATTAATCCATTCACATAGTATATATTATGAATTCTGGATGGGCCACGTAATGTGATAATAGTACACGTAACAAGCTTTTTGATTTGATAACTTCTTGCTTGATTTTCTAGAACATTGGGTAGAAATTATAGAGATAAAAGTCGAGAGAAGGTTTAAATAAAATTAGAGTGAAGATGAAGAGTATAATATAAAATAAGGAGATCCAAGAGGATGTTTGGTATCGTTTACTTGAGTGTTTTTCTTTTTAGTTTTTCTAAACAAAATATGAAAACTTGAGTGTTTTTTTTTAAATAATAATAATAAAATTGGCAACAAGTTTTTTATTGAAGAAATTTTATAATATTTTGAAAGTAACTAATAATATTTATTTCATAAGAAATAGATAAATAAAAATTAGAGAGAAAAATAGAAGAGGGAGAATTTAAAAAAAAGAGTTTAGATGAAAATATTCATATTATTTCTTGTGAACTTGGATGTAATTTTCACTTTTTTATTTTTTATTTTTATCTACCACTCTCCTTAGTTTGAATTCATAAAGTAATTATTGTTATTTATTATTTAAGTATTTTAAAATTTCTATTTTTTATACCATCACCATGAGTTTTGAGACTTATGTCTAGTTTGAGAATCCGGTTTATGCCAAGAGCTTGGGTCGAGACTTAATTCGAGGGACCTTAGATTCGGATCTAAACTTGATATGTTCGAGATCGGATATGGGGTGCCCATGAGTCGATTTGAGATCTTGGCTCCGTTTGTTTGGTGGAAAACAATTTTCAATAGAAAACCCAATTCTAAGGAAATTATTTTTCAAGAAGTTGCTTTCTAAAAAAATATTTTCTAGCGTTTGGCGATTAAATGAAAAACTGCTGAAAAACATTTTTTAGTGTTTGTTTGATACGGAAAACGAAAATACAAAAACGAGACTATAGTTATTATATCAACAAGTTTTAAAGAAATTTCAATAAAGCATATTGACAATCTCATAATATAAAAATTATTAAAAGATCTCACATTCATAACACACACACACACACACACACACACATGATATATATATTTTGAGACAATCTTTGGTCAAGTGACCAAACCTTTTGCATATATAAGCATTGATCACATTTTTTTGGATTCCATTGACGAGATGGATAAGCAAAGAGTGGTGTCAATGGTGGAGTTGAGGAACATGAGTTGGTATCATAAAAAATATAACATAATTATTTATATAAAAAAAGTCATATAATAAAATTATAATGAAATACTTGGTTGGATAAATAAAATAAATAGTTCTTTCTATTCTATCAATTTGATCCATAATTATACTACTCATAATCCATAAGTTGAATCTCATTCATGCATCACAACAACTTGTACACCGTGAAAATTAAACATCCATAATTAAAATATCCCACATCCATAATAATAGCTACAAAAATAGCTACAATGATCCAAAATCTAAAAAAAATCAAAACTTGTCTACGAAATCTATACTTCTACAAATCCAAATACATAATAGGAATCCAAATATATAATAGGAAATTCACACATAACGGTAATAGATCCAGCCATTTAATTAAAAGCCACATCATGTAGATAACCCACCGTGTTCATTGATGAACTTTTCAATCCAAAGCTTCTTATGTCGTTCATTTCTTGCCATGAAAGCCTTTGCCAACTCCGTCATTTTGCACTAAATAATCAAACACATTATTCAAGATGCCATCATTAAAATCATTAATCTTCATCACCACATTATAAAGCTCATCTATATCAACTTCATTTTTTGTTAAAGCATGAATTACTTTGGCCACTTCTCTCACTTCCACGGCTAAAACAGATGTAATTGATTCTTTAGTTTGACGACTTTTTTTTCGATGGCTTCTCTTTCCGGAAAGCATACTCGGTTGATGATGCCTCTTTTCCTTTGCCTATGTCAACTTCATCCGGTGTTGTAGATTCCATTTCAAAGCTTTCAGCCAAGTTGATATCATTAAAGGACTTGGTAAAACTTCTTGTGGCCATATCTCGTCCAAGCAACAATTGTCATCTCATCGTACATCTCAATTTTTTTGTTCAAGTACTTATCATGGTTTGGATGCGCTTGTATATTAAAAGAAATTAGAAAAAAATCTTATAAATATTGAAAAACAAGTTAAGAAATTGAAAAAAAAATTAAATTACCATTATCTCTCCATCATAAACTTGTTTTGAGACAAGTAATCATTTTCAAATCATCATTCCATTCAAAACCACTTTTCTCTTACAGTTGTGTGATAATCTTCCATTCTTTTTTTATTGTCTTCAAATGATTTTTAGCATGATCGGGAGAACAATCTAATCCAAATTTTAAGTTGATTTTTCTTGCTACACGTGCAAAGCTATCTTGTTTGAGAGTGGAAGATGGTTTATTCCCTTTCACGACTTCCTCGGCCAAAATCTCAAGCAACATATGAGACATAGGTCTTGTCCACCTAAACTATTCGCATTTAGCTTTTTCTTGCTTCGTGGTACTCATTTATGCAAGCATTGCCGATAAACAAAATTTCAAAAAATAAAAATAATATATCATGAGAAATAGATAAGAGAAATTATAATTGAAACTAAAGTAGGAAATAACTTATCTCATTAGTTAAAAAAAATTAAAAATAAAAACAAAAGAATAAATCACATACTTATTTTTGGATGGTTAAAAACAATCTTAGTTTCCTTTCGATAAAGTTCCCTTTTAATTATCTATCTATCTCACTACTATATTACTAGTAATCTAACCATAATTTCATTAGCAAATAAAATATCACCGACATATTTTCCTTTCTTTGGAACATAGTGTTAATAATTAGGACTCTTATGAAGAAACTCCTTTGCTTTCCTCTCTTTCTCAAATGTGTATGAGCAAGTTTGTTGCTCGAAAACAAGCAAGAACAAGTTTCAGCAAGACTACGTGTTAGACATCATGAAAAATCATCTAAAAAAATCAACCTAATGAACCGGTCCTTAAAACTCACACTTCTCATGTTCTACTCGTGCCATTAATAGATTTATAGCTAAGCCACCGCACTCTCCATCGTTAGCCCACAATATCATTAACAACATTTGAGACGACCCCCGATCGCAAATGCAAATTTAGGACCTAGAGAGTAAGTCGGTATGAAAATTTAGATACAAAGAAGGGTTGCCATATTATCATATACATCCCAAGGCTTATACAATCTTTGCTAAAATATTTTAAAAGGTTTGTTTCCATATATGTTTGTTTTTACCAATAAATCATTGATACAACAACAAGCTAATTGATTCTAAAAAAATCAACCTAACTAAGTACAATTAAAAAGATAATTTAATCATCGGGGATTAGAAGGTGGAATCCTAAAGTATTAACGATAACTTTTGCCCACCAAGATCGAATACGATATCGTAGTCTAATGAGAACAAATAATGAATTTATGATGATTCATCATGATTTACATAGTTTTGCACCAAGGAGCCTAGATAAATTATCTTAGGTGTGGTTGTACTCTACTTAAGAAATAAGAAAAGAAGAACATTAATGGCGGTGACATTCATGCCAACCCACGACCCAATACGACCTTCGAGCAATAGCATATCTCGAAGGGTACCAATTCAATAACAAACAATGCATCTTTTCATATTCCAATAGGAGAGACAATCATGCTCGGATGTTAAAGAGATCACATGATGAGGTTTGTTTCCACACGAGGCTTGTTTTTACCGATAAATCAAAAATCTCAAAATCAAACCCATAAAGAAATTAAAAAAAAAGAGTATAAACCTCGAAATTTCAAAGCCCGATCTTAATTTCTTAAGATCTCGATTCTTGGCAACCCAATTACATAATTTTACATAATTAAACTCTTATGTTTTAGAAAAAGAGAAATAAATTTACCTCAAAACCATGCCGGCGGCGTTGATTGAGGTCGCGGAATAAGCGAAGGTGTCCGCGCTTTCCTCCGGTTTGGACTGCGACGAGCGGTAGAGAAAGGAGGGGAGAGGGAAACGATCCTAGAAGGGAAAAGAGTGCAAATCACCGTTCTTTTACGAGCTTTGTTTGCTCGACAATGCGGTGGTGTTGGGTGACTATGGGGTCCTTGGGTCGGCTTCGGGCAATAATAAAATGAGTGGGTTTGGGTGAAAACGGGACAACAACTCCGGAGCTCCTCAAATGGAAAATGTTTTCTTTTTTTTTTTTTTTTTCGTGAAGTCAATTTCCAAAGTTTGCCTTTTTAAAATTTCCTTGATCGGAAAATAAGTTTCTTTGACTTTTTTTCAACATGGCCAAACAAACATGGGAAAATGGAGAAAACAAGTTTCGATAACTTATTTTCCTCGAAACAAACGCAACTCTTATATGGAGTGTTTTATAAATGATCTAGGACTAGGGTCAAAGTGCTTGAAGTTTGGGTCAAGACTAGTGTTGAGATTCAAGGTGCTCAAGATTTCATTCGAGACCGAATCCAAAGCAACCAATCGTTGATGTAGTTACTTGCCTAGGGCACCCGGGTTTGATGCAATACCGTGTCTAGGGCGTTTTGGGGTCAAACTAGGATTGAATCTCTTGCCCTACTATCCGATCTTAGATTAAGTTTAAGACATATGAGGTCAAGCTCGAAACACCAAGGATCAAGTCAAAAAAGGGTACGAAGCTTTAAAGTGTTGGATCAAGGTTAGATCCATAACACTTCGAAGTCGAGTCGGATGCACTTAAGTTTTAAGTTCAAGAAATCTAGATTAGTCTCAATAATTATGTACCTTATCGAAACTAAATGTATTTTTTTAATAAAAAAGCAAAATATAAACTATCTAACCAAACAAGTTTTCAATTTCTTTAAAATAAATAAAAAAATTAAAAAAAAATTAAAAATGACACCAACCGTATGTAAACTAAACAAATTTCTATTTCTTTTGGGACTATGACAAAATGATGAGCGCATAACAAGCTATTAGTTTGATAGCTAAACAAAGTTCTAATTTTTTTTAGAACTATTCAATGCTAAGAGGTATTTTTATATTAGTTTATGAAATTAAATATTATGTTTGTCTTAAACAAATTGTTTACTTTTTTATTTATAAATGTTCTAAAATATTTATTTGATAAAAATTTTAACTTGCATATGTTTCTAAAATATCCTTAATTAAAGTCTATTTTATAAATTTAATTTTTAAAAAAGTTAAAAAAAATATTGATATGACATAATAATTAATAATTTTCTTAATGTATGTTATAAACCAAAGAAGACAATCTCTTTGTGATATAGAAAGTACTATGTTGGGACAATTTTAAGAGTGTATCTTCAATACTTGTCTCAATGGATTTAAGAAAATAAATTCTTTATTGTTAGTTTTAAAACTCAGAAAGTTAACCAAATGAGAAAATTATCATCTATCTTTTTAGGAGTGAATTATAAATTAGTTCTTTTAGTTTTTTAAAATGAATTAGTTTTAAAAACTATTTAATTAGTCTTTTAATCATTATTAACTATATTTAGTTTAATATTAATTTATTCAAAAAAAATTTATCGATCTTTTCATAATATTTATTCAATATTTCATTTATTTAAATAAAAATAAAAATAAAATAGTTATTTATTTTTTTAAAACAAAAGGAACGATTTAATTTGAGTAACTATTTTATGATTTACTCACCTTTTCAAGGAATTCATTTATTGTGGTAGCAAAAAGTTTAAAACGGAGAAAAAAAGAAAGTGAAGACACGCGAATGAGTCGCGTGTTAAGCAAAACGGTTTGGGGCTACGTTAAATTAAAAATACAGAAGCGGGACCCACCATACTTGGCAAAAAGCCTACGTGATACTCGGAAAGAAGGGAAAAAAAAAAACAAAACAAAAACTGAAAAACAAAATTTAATAATCTCTCTGTTATAAAATTGAAAAATAAAGCTAAACAGAAACGGACGCTTGATTCCCCCTCTGTTATATAAACCCCACACCGGGAACCACGCTTTATAACTCCCCTTCACAGATCTCTTTCCTTTCTCTATATCTGCAAAATCTTCTTTGAAGGCTGAAGCTTCCTCGAATCGTCTCATTCAATCAAGCCAAACAAATTCACTGTTTTTCTCTCTCTAATTGTTTTTTTTTTTAAGGTAATCTTTCGTTAATCGGCTTTATAGGCTGATTTTTTTTCTTTTGGTTTAATTTTAGTGCTTCATTTCTTATAATGGTTTGCTGTTTGTTTGGATTCTTGAGTAGTGATTGGGGCATAGATCTTGGATCTTGTTAATTTGGCTGCGGTTTGTTGTTGTTTTTTTTATTGAAATTTGTACTGTATTGTGTTTGGTTTCTAGGAAAGAGAGGAGAAAGGGAAGGTAAATGAGGGAAAATTGGCATATTTTTTAAGCGTAACGAGAGAGGAAAACTGATTTATTTTGGTTTTCCTTTTGGTTTTATTTGCGTAAAAGTGGCAAAATCTACTCTTGCTTTTTTCCCTGGCCGTTTTAGAAATGAACCTAATCTTATTATTTTTTAGGTTCTTTGTTGAGGCGAGTGGTCATCTTGACATGGAATCTACTAGTTTTTTTTTTTTTCCTCAAGTTCTTGTTGTCTTTCTGAATTCATGAGGTTCCAGATAGCAAAATTATTTCAATTTTTCTGATATTTTTCATAGATTGTTGTATGAGTTTAGAAGAATCCAATGCTTATTTTTATTTTTTTCATTAATCTTTTAAAGATATTTTATATTTTGAAGTTTTAGTTTTTATTTATTTATTTTTGAGTCTGCTTCGCCAAATTTTAACCTCATGAAATTGAATGACAATCAATTTTGCTGATTATTAACTCCTTCGTTTTCATTTTTCACTGGGCCTAAAATGAGATTTAGATGAATTTGCTTCGTGGTTGAAGAGGATTGTTCATAATTTGCATTTTAATAGACTAAATAGCATAATAATATAGAATTCTATGATGGTTTTTTTTTTTTTTTTTGTGCGAGGAACTGCTTTTCTTGATCTTATACTACATAATGTTTTTTAAATATTTATTTGGTTGTCTGACAAAAGTGGTGCTTATCTTGAATAATGGAATTTTCAACGCCTATATCTTCACTGTTTAAGCACCTGTTGAAAAGTAGTTGAAGCCTCTTCTTACTAGAAGGTCAAAGTATTCAAATGTGTTGTGTTAGGAATATGTTTCAGGCATACTTCATCGTTGCTTTTTAAAGAGATGAAAGTGAAAATTCCAAAACAAGATGGGCTTCCTTCTGGTACTCTACTTGTTAAAAAATCTAAAGTAGCGGGTCCTTTAAGCTGTGTTCTTTTTCTGTATTTGGTAGATGGGGAACTTTGGAATTTGGCCTTTGTTATGAAAATTAAACGATGAGGTGGGCCGTGGGGCTTTTTGTTTGGTAAATTATCTTATTCTAGTTCAGACAACATAATTGGTATGAACTTTATGCGGTTGTTGGCATCTACCTTGTGCCTATCTAGATGTTATAATATAACACGCAAGTGGCATCTTTTCTGATACTTTACTTCCCCTTCCTTGCATTGAGTTTCATATTTTGTAGCACTGGAAGGTTATAAGTTAGGTTGGTACTTAAAACTTGGATGATAAGGGGAATTTGGTTACTGATCTGGTTTCATTTCTCTTGTCCAATCCAGAGTTAAAGAAGGACGTGAGAGCAGATCTATGGACTTTGAGCAATATTTTGCCCAGGAATGGAAATCAGTTTCAAGTGCAGCAGCAGCTGAACCCGAAAGTTTTAGTGGTTGTTTCGACTGTAATATCTGTTTTGATTTTGCAAATGAGCCAGTAGTTACCCTCTGTGGCCACCTCTACTGCTGGCCCTGCATTTACAAGTGGCTCCATGTCCAGAGCGCCTCCCTTGCCTCCGATGAGCACCCGCAATGTCCAGTATGCAAGGCAGATATTTCTCACACCACCATGGTCCCCCTCTACGGCCGTGGCCAAGGCTCGACTGAAGCTGGAGGCAAGACACCATATAGCGGTATGATCATACCTCCCAGACCATCAGCTTGTGGTGCTCAAGGTGTGTTGTCGAACACATCTAATACTGGCCAGCGGCTTCCTTATCGTAATCCTTACCAGAGCCATAACCACAACTCAAATCCATACGGCAGTTTTGAAGAGGCTTCCTCGTCACCATTACTTAATCTTGGAGACCCTGCAACGACTGGTTTGCAGCAACCAGTTGTTGGGATGTTCAGGGAGATGGTGTACGCAAGGGTTTTCGGTGCAGTGCCCAACTCATACCACTTAATGGGAACTAGTAGCCCCAGGTTGAGGCGGCATGAGATGCAGGCAGACAAGTCATTGAACAGAATCTCAATCTTTCTTTTCTGTTGCTTTCTTTTATGCCTAATTGTGTTTTGAAATACGCTAGTAGGTTATTGGCCATTGTTCACCTGTACAGTTTGTAAAGAGCAACGGATCCGAGTTTATGAAACGTTAGTAGATCAGATATTATATATATGAATTGAATTTTTATATTTTACAAGAAATACATGCTTTTTTATCGACTATATACGAGGCTGAATCGGAGCACGGTGAGAACCTGAACATTCTTTCATGAGAACTAGTACTGAATCTGCAGATTGTCGATCTGATTTTTATTATTCCGAAGCAATTGATGAACTTCCTTGTAAACCAGATAGCTTTCAGTTCGGTTTCTAAGACCTACTTCGCCACCTGAAGGTAGCTTGGCCTTCTTATTCCCAACCAGGACTAGGATTACTTACATTCAAGTAGGCAATTGGGCGGAGCACTAGCATATATGCGCTGGTTGTAGCTCCACCATAGGCTCGTACACTCTCAATTGATTACTACTACTGGCCCAACTGACAGGAGACAAACCAGTAGACTAAATTGCCATTCAATAAGGAGAAAGATCATTTTTTAAGAAAGAGATAGATACATGTATGAATCAAAATTATTTTTCAAAAAAAAAAAAAAAATACAAAAAGAGTCAGATTTGGATTCATAAAAAATAATAATAAGATTTTTATATTAATTTAAGATTTTTATGATACTCTCTGAGTATCATAAAATTTCTCATCAGCTCCAAAATATACGAACCCCAGAGCCTCAGGGCAAAGGGATCATCTCTCTCTCCCAAGTTACGTAAATCCATGAACTCTTAATTGTTGAAACAAATCCATCCTCCATGCAAGAATAGTTTCAAGTATCGGAGGGTGTCCTGCTAAGAAAAGGGACTTTCCATTTTTTTAGGTTACATCTAAGCTCCACTTCAATCGAGGCAATGGTCCATAAATTCCCCACTTCATCAATGGCTACATTGCTATTGTCAGTGGAATCTGCAGTCCGGGACAAAATTCTTGTAGCTTTAATTAACACGAATATAGCCAACTAGAGATGGGACCCTAGAGGAGTGGGAAGGGGTAAAGAAATGTAGTATCTTTGGCATTTTGAATGACGCCTTGCAATTTTCAAAGATTGAAAACACAATCGTCGAATTGATTATATAGACAAGGACACAAAGATCGAGTTTTTGGGCAAGTTGATTTTCCTCTGCATTAGCTATCTTGCTTTAATCAATTATTATACTACTGGTTAAGCACTAAGTCCTTGTTGATGTTTTATGATAAGAAGTAGCAATAACTTTTGTCGAGGGACAACGGTAGTGGTGGAGCCACAATAGAAAAGCATGAAAGAAGCTGCATTATGGTTTTTCTCTTTAGTCAATTCTAGCTCCCACCGCAGTGACTTCATCTGGACAGTACATGAATTGTAGATGAAAGTCTAATGACAGGGGATTTAAGAGGATAGACTTGAAAGGAAAAATTTATAGTCGCTTAAACAGTGATTTCGAGTTCACTTTTTGAATAGTTATATCTATTTTGTGTGCTCAATTGAATAACGAGAGATTAATCTAAGTTTTTTAATATGAGATGTATTGAAAGAACATGACCTACATAGATAATGAGTCAATTGTGATAAAAAAAAAAAATGCTTTCAAGTGGGATGTTTATCTCATATTGAAAACAAAAAAGAAGAAGAGATACTTTATCAATAAACTTCTTGTACTGATCTCAAATTGAAAGAATTTATAGAGAACTCAAATTGGAAGATTTAGAGGGAAGCTATTGAGTAAAATTATATATATATATATATGTATACCTATATATATAATCAAAAGAATACGATTGGGGCATGCAGGTATTAAATGGTTCACGGGTCCTAATAACCTCATTTTCTCTCTTTAGGGATGGCCAGTATGAGTAATTAATCTTATACCAATTACTCATCTATGATTTGTAGACTTTATTTTTCTATATATATAAAAGATCATAACCTTAATTAATGAGATAAGATTGAAGTAGATAAATATACTCAGTGATGTCCAGTTCATTGTATTCACCAAACACTATAAAACTCGTTTAATTCTATCTTATACAACATACCAAATGCATCCTTATTGAATTAAATATTTTCAATACTCAATTCTATTCAAAATAATTGAATATTTGGAATATTTGATTTTAATATTCGTCTCAATACAGTTAGGTATTTTGAACATTTAATCAAATCCACTTTCCAACTTTTGTGTAGGATATTCATAATTTCAGAATCTTTTGTACACATCTTTCTCAAGTGATTTGCCAAAAAACATTTCATTTTCAAAACTACTTGAGAAGCCACCATAGTTGTAAACTTGTGTGAAAATTCTTGGAAGACAGATTAGCTATGGTCGCAACTGTTATTTATACATTTTTTCAAACAAGTTTCATGAATATTCATACTGCTAAAATCAGTTCTGAAGTTTTGAGTTCATGTTTGAAGTAAAACCAACATGAATCTTAAGTACTATTGTTTAAAAGCTAATACCTTTGAATAGGTGACAAACAGTCTATGATTTCTCACTTAATTTGTGTTGATCATTGAAATGTTGAAGAGGGGAAGTCAAAGGAAAGGTAAGAGGGCAGGATCCAAGGCTCCTCTTACTACACACCCAAATGTCCAATGATCGAAGGAAAAAGTGTTTTTTTTTTTTTTTTTTTTACAAGAAAGCATTGAAATTACTATTATTGAAAATATACCTTTTTTTTTCTTCTTTCACTTTGGTAGAATTTAATGCGCATTGAATTGTGAATCGTCAAATATTCTTTTTCAATTTTGTTTATCAAATTGAACGATGATTATATTTGGTATTCTATGATCGTTTCTAGCAAAATAGTTATAATCACAATTGACTCAACTGACTTCATCATTTGCCATAAGCAATCACTCATTTGGTTAACAGAAATATGAATCTTGAATACCATTATCTAAAAGCTAATACCTCTAAATAAGTGATAAGCACTTTGTGATTTCTAATTCAATTTATGTTAATCATTGACATGTTAAAGAGGAGAGGTCGAAGGAAAGGTAAGAGGGCAGGATCCAAGCTTCCTCTTGCTATATATCCAACTTTAAAATGATTGAAGGAAAAAAGTTCTTTCTTCTTCTTGGGTTTTTTTTTTTTTTTTTTTTTGACAAGAAAGCATTGAAAGTACTAGTGTTGAAAATCTACATTTTTTTTTCCTTCTTTCACTTTGCTAGAATTTAATGCGTGTTGAATTGTGAACCATCAAATATTTTTCTTCAATATTGTTTATCAAATTGAACGATGATTATATTTGGTATTCTTGCGATCGTTTCTAACAAAACAGCCATAGCCATAATTGACTCAACTAACTCTATTGTTTGCCATAAGTGATCACTCATTGGTTAACAACAATATGAATCTTGAATACTATTATTTAAAAGCTAATACCTCTGAATAAGTGACAAGCACTTTGTGATTTCTCGCTCAATTTTTGTGAATCATCGACATGTTAAAGAGGAGAGGTTGAAGGAAAGGTAAGAGGGCAGGATTCAAGCTTCCTCTTGCTATATAAGCAAAAGTAAAATGATCGAAGGAAAATGCTCTTTCTTCTTCTTTGTTTTTTTTGACAAGAAAGCATTGAAATTATTATTGTTGAAAATCTACATTTTTTTCTTCTTTTACTTCATTAGAATTTAATACTTGTTGAATTATGAACCATCAAATATTCTTCTTCAATCTTATTTATCAAATTGAACGATGATAATATTTGGCATTCTGCGATCGTTTCAATTTACATCTCCTTTTATGGGATATATGGTGCCTTTATGTTTGGTTAGGCCACCCACTTTTTTCTCTGCGAAGCCAAAAACCAAACTTCAAAGAGTTGCTTTTTGACTTAGGTTCCCTCCATGGTCTCTTGACAATAACGTTGAGGCACATGATTTGCAATTTTTATACATGTCGTCTAATTGTAATTTCTGTGAATGGTCCTAAATTGATCTTTCGAGCAATTTGACTTGCAAGTCTACATGATTGTAGTCTTGATAATAACGCTACCCTTTAAATTGATGCTTGCAAATAATTCAAATTCATGATTGTAGAGTCAAGAGTTTAAATAAATATATAAAAGTGGTAATTTATGTGTATTTTCAACGCAAAAATAATTGTATTTGTCGTGTTATGACGGTGATTTGTATTGTTAAAAGCATGGAAATATTTTACTGTAAACAATTTATATTTATTTGATAATATATTTCAAATAGAGATCTTTTTATTCTTGTTATCTATTTTTTGAGATATAGTTTTTGACAAATATTTTTACACATTGAATTTAATAAGAAATAATATATGTGCTGGGATATATTAATTTCCGTTTGCTTTTTTCGAACTTCAAAGTACTTTTACACTTAATATAGAGCCAGAAGGTTATTTATTTTTAAAATTTTCTCATTATTAAAAAAATCATGGAAAATGGTGATGATTAACTAGTGGCACTTGATTACTCACCAAGACGCAAAATGATTAACTAGTGGCACTTGATTACTCACCAAGACGTGCAGATCTATCCCCCTTTTGAGTTCAGAGACTTTCGGACTTGAAAGGGCATTGGATTAAAGGTTATTTATGTTTCTCTATTGTTTATTTTGGACTTTTAGGATTTTGTAATTATTTTTATGTATAGGAAAGAATAGAAGCAAAGTTTTATTTATTTATTTCATAAATTTATTATGAAAATTTATTTTAAATCTAAACCAAAAAAAAAAAATTATGAAATTTTTTTCATAACACAAGAATGAAAGCAAAAAGCAGATAAAAAGGATATTTTTTAGTTATTTTTATTTTTTAAAAAATTTTTAGAAAAAACAAAAAAAATTGACAGATGAAATTAATTAATTATTTTTATATCTAAAAGCAGAGAAAAAGAGAAGCATTTTGGATTTTTTATAATTTTTTAGGCTTTTTTTTCAGATTTTTTTTTAAAAAAAATCTATGTATTAGTATCATATGAGTCTATAGTCGAAAATTGAGTTACTGAAAAAATTGACCAAAAAAACAAAATTAAGATGCAAATAAAAAACTAAAAGATATAACTATTAAAAAATTAATAAAAAAATACGACAAATATAACATTTATCTTATAGTTCTGGCCTTACACTCTGAATCGAGCTACTCTCATATAACACGCCACATTAATTCAAGAAAGATAAGATGATTGGAATCGATTCCTTTTGGAATTGAACGAAAGTTGAGATTTTTATTTTTTATTTTTTTAAAGTTGAGATAAGAAGTATCTGTCGGTTATAAGCCTAGGTGTCTCCTTCGATCTGTTCATTGCTGTCCAAAGTTTTCGTTTTCAAAAAATTAATCTTTTTGGAGGAGCGATGTCTTAGAAACTGACAGATGCATGCAAAAAGGTACAGAATTTGATTATCTCGTCAATAAGGTCGGTCGTTTCGAAAGATACAAGGGAAGATAAAAAGAAATTTGACATTACATAACACGAGCTTGCTACAAAAGTGATATAGACAATCAATCAGTTTGGCCTCCAAATACAATACCTTCCAATTTTGGTTTTAGTATGAGGCCACTACAAACCCTTTAGCCCATGTAGATTCAGGAGAAGTACAAATTCAAACTCTAGCATTACAAATAAGCCGACCCCAGTCCTCACATCTTCAACATCATCGTAGAACTTCAGAAAGCACCTCATAGGCCATCGGATTGTCCCCGCTGACGGAGTTCCTCTATTACTCTGCAGAATCATTCAGTCATAACCCAACTTGTGATAAATTGTATACGTTCCATGTCTATATCATATCATGTAATTCACATAGTATCTATCTCTTATATACCAGAGGATTGTATTGTATCACCTTGGAAGCAATCTACCATCCTTCAGCGCAGAACATTTTTATATATCCCTTTAGGCTTTAGCTAGCAAATTTATCATCTAAGCTTTCCTTTTTTCCCTCCCCTGTTTTGAGAATATCAGTGAAAGTCTTCATGCTATTGCCCATATAAGTGCTCGCTCCTTTGCACCTGCTTCAAATGGTGTTACCCTGTAACTTAATCCATATCTTTTCTCAATGCCTTAAATCGAAAGCAGTCACTGATCAGATGTAAATTGTAATCTACCTCAATGATGAAAGCAGGACCACCACATGAATAGGTGATTATGTACGTTTTTCTTTCTCCCCCTAGCTTACTGATGGCTCGCACTAATAAAAACATGAAGATGAGAAAGTGTAGCTGTTCAAATATATCGAGCACTTAAAACAATGCCACATATTCGTCCTGCCAGATTACATAAGCACATCAGATTGTGATTTGCCACCCTTAATATATGTCAGCAATCTGTTGTGAACAACTGGAGAGAAAATAGACTCAGTTCTCAGTAATTCTACGAACTCTTCAGCTTTGCTCTGATCTCCCTTCCCTTCCAAATATTCCAGAAAGGTAGTCAAAGTTTCCTTGCTGGGCTTCCATCCAAGTGGACACACCAAGATTGCTTTCTTCATAGCTTCCTTTGCCATGGGAATATGATTATCCTCAAGATAACCACTTGCAAGAGAATACCATGCATCAACTGAAGGTTCACTCCCTTTGGTTATTGCATGATCTATAAGGGATTCGGCCTTCGCTAAAAGATTTTTTCTGCAATATGCATTAATCAATATATTAGGAACTCGGAAATCATAGGATAAATTCCTGGATTCCCACTCCTTAAAAATCATCTCGGCAGCTTCAATGTCATCCAACATCAAAAGCGAGCTTATCATGCTCATATAGCCCTTATTGTAGATTTTATCCCTTTTCTCGTAAAGTTTCCAGATACGATACAGCTCCTCTTTATTCCCTGTTCTAGCATAAAACTTCAGGAGAGTATCAAGTGCAATACTCTTTGTTTTTTCAGTTATCCGTTCCTCAAGTTTCTTCAGCATTGTCATGGCCTTTTCTACTTGCCCAGCTTTCAAGTACCCATCTGCTGCAATGCCATAAGTATTCCAATCTGGAGCCACCTCCTCATTTAACTCCATTCTTTCCAGAATCTTATCCATTCCTTCAATGTCAGAGTTAGCTGCAAATGCAGTCAAGCGGATGCTGAAAGTATATTGGTCAAATGGAATGCCCTTTGATTCCATTTCGGACATTAAGGCATCTAGTTTCTCATTATTACCTGTCTGCAAGTAAAGATTCATCAATATATTGAAAACTAACGGGGACCTCATAACCACAATGTCCGTCAGCTTCTTAAAGGTCACCTCTGCCTTCTCCACATCCTTTACAAGTGCATAGCAGTTGAGAAGAGCAGTATAAACCTGAAAATTTTTTAAATTTTGTGGGACGTCATTAAAATAATTCTCTACTTCTTGAATGCCATGAACTCTCACGATTAAATTCATCCTGGTTGCTACATCCTTGCATGAAAGAGGAACGTACATCTTGTTGCTAATCCAATGAGATATCTAATAGGAACAAAGAAATTAAATATATTTAGGCCAGATTTGGCTACACAAGGATATTGCAATAAAAATTAAAGCAAAATAAAGTGGATTTGGATTCAAGCATGACATAGAAACATAACCACTATGCATATAAAGTATAGGTTGCGAACAACTGCCGCCTCAAAAATAAAATATCTCTACAAATCACTGTCTCAATATGAGGGAAACTGTATTTTCAACTTCTCCATCAATTTCACAGCTGCCTCCCAGCAAAAAGATCTTTTTTTTCATTGTCAAGAGTTCCCTCAAATGCCAATAACGTCATTGGCAGAAGAAAACCAATCCAAACCGACCATAAACAATCATAGACACAGAATAATTTACAAGTATAAATACTTGTCTACGAGTTGATTAACTTACTTAATTTCACAGGCCCATTTGCTTCAATAGGCAAAATTTGTGATAAAATTCATTCTTTTTATAACGAAAGCTCAAAGTCTCATTCTTTTTATATAGAACAAAACGAAAATGGTTTAAATGGGTCATACAAACTTCACAAATTCACTAAATTTTCAGTTTTGCGTCGCATTTGTTCCAATCAACAGAATTTAATCCATAATCATCATCTAAAAAGTGAAAACCACACGCATTCTACAGAAAAGTTCACCTTTTCTACTTAGTTTCAATAACCCATTTCCTTCGATCTAAAAATAATAATAATAAAAAAAAAAATCAAAATCCAATACCAAAAGTAAAAGTCGAAAACATATGAAGGTACTGGCGAAAGAGAGAACCTCAAGGGCATGCTTGAAACGCTTGTAAATTCTCAACTCCTTTATTATCAGCTGCAACTCTGATTTTGTTACAGAATTGCCTTGTCTAACCCACTGATCAAGGACTGGTGTCACTGAGATGTTGGGGTCACCGATTGGTGAGATTCTTCTGTACAGTCTATCTTGTGCAATTGAAGAGAAGAAATGGGTAGAAACATGTTGTGAGGCCAAAATTGATCGGACATGTGATTTGCCATAGAGTGACAGCTTCATTTTTGGGAGGGTTTTGGAAGATGAGTTTTTAGGGTTCAATGGTTTTTGGGTTTTGGGCTCTGGAAGGAGAGATTTTTACAGTGGTATATGCAGCCCTTGAAAAGGCTAAAACCCAGATGGTCAGTCCGAATGTAAGGTTATTTAAAAATTACTCTTTAAACTTTTAATTTTAGATTCAATCTCTTTGAACTTTTTTTTTAATTTAATCTATCTTTTAATTATTTAATATTTATTTTTAAAAAATAAAAATTATATAAATAGCTTATAATAAACATCATTCAATAAAATTTATATGAGATTCTCTACAAAATTTAGAAACATTTCATATTATTTTTTTTTCTCAATTTTTTACGTTTTTAATATTAAAAAAATAAAAAATATTTTTTTTTACCTTGAAAAATTCTGAGATTTTTCTACAAAGTAAATTAGATTTTTTTTTACGTGAATTAACATTCAAATATAAAAAAAAATTACAAAATTAAATTTAAGTAGAGGGATTTTTTTTAATATTTTTAAATTTGAAAATTATTCCCATGCTTTTCGAATTATTCATCACTTCTATCTATCTTTACAATTTTTACTTTCCTATCTAATTGCCTCTCAACCTCTTTAATATACACTTCAAATGCATTAATTGGTTGAGGTTTATCATTCAATAGATACATGTAACTATAATGCAAAGAAATCATCAATAAATACGATAAAGTATTTTTCTCTATTAAAAGATGAGGTGTTAAAATATCCACATATATTGGCATGTATAATCTCATAAAGCTATGTTTTTTTTTGTGGCTTTTTTCCTAGTATGGTTTGTTTGGTTTTTTTTTTTTTTTTAAATACAAATAATACGCACTTTAACATCATTAAAATCTAAATTTAAAAGAATTTTATTGTTTACTAATATTTGCATCCTTTCTTTGAATATAGAAGCACTCATCAACGTTCATTGTCAAGTTCATTAATTTTACGGTAAGGTTGTCATCTTAAGAACATGTTTATGCATGATATGTGAGCCATCATAATAAAGTGCTCATTATTATACGTATTACGGTATTTTTTTGCCCTTAAAGTATTGCAATTTGATAATTTTAGACTCAACGTAATTTAAACTCTAAAGTGTTAGGGATTGGACAAAGTGATCCAAATTGTCCAATCCTTATTATTTTTAACGATAACTATCAATTGACTATTATTTAATTTTATTTTTTTAATTAAAGCCGAGAGGAATTGAAAAGGGTAAGGTGCCCTTTCAATTACTCTCGTAAAAACCTAGTTTGATAGGTGATTTTGTTGTTCCGTAATTCTTTTAAAAGCTTACTCTCGTTCATGTAAAATAACTTAATTTAGACCCTTATCTACTCCACAAACTAACCCACCCTTTCCGACACATTGTTTTTACATGGTGATTGCTCTATTAATATATCAAACATGATGATCTGTTGAATATGTAAGAGCATTTGTTGGATGTTCACTTGAAAGAAGTGTTGTCACTACTCGCTCAAAAGATAATTCTAGATTCTATGGGAGCCGGTCTATATCCGCATCGGATACACTTATTAGCTCATTGCCTGGATCATCCGTCGTTGAAATTACGTACCGTGCACTTGCGAACCTATATCGAAGCTCGATAGGTGATTTGTTAGAGTTCATTCTCGGCATACTTGTTTGTCTTTGCATTTGTCAAGTCATTTTACATGTAGTGTCCTTTATTGCCATTCTTTGCTCATCCGAAATAGTTGATGGGCGAAGTGTACGACTTATTTGTGCCGGAGATTATCCGACTCGGTGCCTTTCCGAAAAGGGGGAGGAAAGAAAAGAATTTTCATACATGAGTGTATTGTGTAGTTGTATATGATAAGCCAATGACCCGTTTGGATATCTACATGTACATGTAACACCTCTTGTACTTGAATGAAATTGAGTTAATCGACGTGCAACAAAAAGAAGATTATTCCGTTGGAATGCTTGTTTTACCGTGTAGTTTCTCTCTACAATTTTCAACGCAAAAGAAAAGGTGAAAGGGGTAAAGCGGATGACTTATTGTCCGTCTTACCACTTTCAATTAAAAAAAAAAAAAAGTAATGATCAACCGATAGTTGGTCGTAAGATGATTGAGTAATTTGAATCATATTTGTCCAATCTCTAATATTTTAAGATTCAAATCATCCAATTTGATACTTTATGTCTAAGATTACTAAATTGCAATACTTTTAAGACAAAAAAGCGAGTAATATCCATTATTATACTACCAAGTGGCTTAGTGGCAATTTGAGAGTGTTATTTCACAAATTACTTGAATTCCTTAGCATTGCATGTGTTTAAAAAAAGTGGTCTTTAAGTTGTCCGCAACTCGTCATTGCATAAACATTAAACTTAATATATTCAATCTCTTTCGAACTTTACGGAAAACCTTTTCATCAAGCATCTGCTCTCATCGATAATAGCAGCGAGGCACCAAAGAGCTTGTAACCAAATGATAATGATCTCCTACAATAAAAGGTCACTGGTTTAAATCCTAACAGTACTATTTCTGCTAAGAGCCTTGGGGGTAAGTAACCAAAAAAAAAAAAAAAAAATTGTAACGAGCACATCAACTTGAAGTGCTAAACCAAGGTCAAGGGCACCTAAGTGGAACTAAACTTATTCCTATCAATCAAAGAAATTCAATCCATTAAATACGAAACAAATGAATCATGCGAATGAAGAGAAACAAACATGTATACTTAAAAATAAAATAAGGTACTTTATACATTAAAATGTGAATCATAAATTTAGATTCAAACATATAACATGAATAAGTATAAAATACATCAAAGACCTCTTTTGTTTGAAACTAAGGTGTACAAACATAGATAATAATTAATAGTAACATATGTACCATATAGATCCATTTTGTTATCTTTGATTATGCAAAACAAAACCAATAGAACATACTAATCACCAAAATTTATATTTGTCAATTGCAAGAACAATTAATCAACAGTTTGACTGACTCTAAAATGTTTTGTATGAACAAAAATTTAATTTTCCCACAAAAAAATATAATTACTTAACTTAGTGTCATTTAAAACTTTAGAGTTTATGGGTAACTAAAAATAATTTACAATCTGAAATTTATTCACACTAAGATTTGGCCACTTTGGTCACTAACAAATCATTCTTCATACAAATTTTCAAATTACAAATACAATATTTAAGCACTTTAATAACACTTATATACTAACATAGAAAAACTTCAATATGTCACAACAATACACATGGATATATATTGTAGTATTATAATTTTTTTTTTGTGTTTTCACTATATGTCAAATCTTTAATAAACTTGATCCTTTTAACATATAATTAAAAAATTAGCTAAAATTACTTGCAACAAAATTAATAATTGGAATTCTAAAATCACAAATAAGAGAAAAATCCACAATCCTAAATGAAAAAAGATGAGTTCCTAATCTATGCTCTAATACCACATGAAAATTAAAATTGTAATAATATAGTAAAATAAGATAGAAATTCAACATTTTTATAAATCTTAAAACTTCATGTTTTTCAATAATTAAAAAAAAAAACTCTACTTATTCGGACTTTTAAAGAATACTATGAAGCAAAAAAAAATAAATGAAGAATGATTTCTCTTTCTTGATTTTTTTTTTTTTTTTTTAAGGATGAAATTATGATAGTCTTAAAATTTCTTTTTTTTTTTTTGGTTACTGTCATTGAAAGGTTGAGGGAGGAACAAACTCTTCGTTATATAGCATTAACCAAAGTTTTTCATCAAGATTTTATCATATATTATGATTAATTATATATATCATAATTAATTAGATACATTTTAAATATCAAATATCATATATCATATAAGTCATAATCAATTTAATTTTTTACATACATATATCATGTGGATCATAATTAATTTTACATATGATATCTCGTTACTATAGTTTCTTGGTTTATTGTCTTTTCTGTTAAGTCGCACACTAATCGTAGTTAGTGTTGGAGATGTTGTATGACGTGTGTAAAAATTTAAATTTTATTTATTTATTTTATTGAATAACAAAATATATATTAAAAAAGACCCAAACAAAACTGTGGCTCAAAGCTCAAAACTTTCAATCGATTTCTCCAAAATATATATATTTTTATTTTTATAAGATAATATAAATAATGCGACGACAGCAGAAGATTGATTTTACCGTATAGGATCCCCCTTTAATTGAGCAGCTGGACATCACTTCAACATTCTACTGGTCGCCATTCTAGGGCTTTATTTGGTTTCTATAATCCTTAGTCTTGAATATTTTTTCCCATGGTCTCCGCCGTGCCAAAAAAAGCAAGCATGCTGCTAGCAAATTGCTTTAAAGTTTAAAGTAGAGAAAATTTCTTTGAACAGAGCACGACTATCTTTCTCTTGAAATGACAAGTTCGAGATAAAGGAAAGAAAAGAAAAATGGAAAAGCAAGGAGAAAAATGGAGGCAAGTGGCTTTTTAAGCACATTTTGCACCAGTTAACACCTAACCCCTTTAGCAGTCAAATCAAGTTTGCCACCAACTCTTGAAGATTCTAAAACTTCCGTTCACTCGTGATCTTCCTAAATATCAATTATCATCCTCTCAGTTCAACAATTAAAAAAAAAAAAAATTCATCCTCTTAGGCATAATGGAAAGATCATCGGTTAAATTTGTAAATTTAATAAACAGGTCTTCCATCAAATCTGGATGGAAAATTAAAAATTGAGGATGGGTTGTAGCGTGATTCAAGATCTTCTTCGATTTAAAACAAAATAAAAAAGAAGAAGAAGAAGATTTTAACAACATGTCTTGCAATTGCATTCATCCATAAGTTTTATTTTTTATTTTTTTACTATCATAGATATCTTCAATTACTTTTGAAGATAACAATGGATGGATACTTATCCTATTAATTTAATTTTTTATTTTATTCATTATTCATTAAGAAATTATAATATAAATCTTTATTAAGTCCATACTTTACTTATATTAGTTTATTTATTCATTTAATATCAATTAAATACTCGTTAAATTTAATTTGTAAAAAAATATTTATTTTAGTGTATATAATTTTTAAGAAAATTTTTTTTATCCTTAAATTTTTTATCTTTTTATTTTTTATTTTGATCATTTATTTATAATTTTTTGATTTATAATTTTTTTTAAAAAATAGTTTGATCCTTAGTTTTTAAATTTTATGCAATTAAATCCCTGAATGTTAATAAAAAATTTAAATAAATTAATGTGTATTAATAGGATAAAGAGTAGATACCTATATCTTCAAAACATATTAGTGGATATATATGTTTTTATCTTTATCCATTTTAATACTGATTAAATTTTCTTATTGGATATTTATTAGATCTGGATAAAACGAGTATCAATTTTATATTTGATCTATTGTCATCCCTAATTACTTTTTATATACTAAAACTAAATCTGCTTTAACAAATAAAAACAAATTATCCAATACCAAAATTAAAACATTTATAAAAATTTCATTTCCTTGATCCTTCTAGTTGAAGAGGCAGGGCATCCCCATTATCCTCATCTTCTTGTGTATGCCTGTTAACTTTGAAAGGGTAAAACATGTCACATCTTGTGGTTTCTCAATATTCCTGTTGACATTGGATAAACGTAGTGAACTACTACGTTTTTTTTTTGTTAAAAAAAAAAAGAGAAAAAGAAAAAGAAATATTACAATTCAATAATGGCATAGGCAGACAAAGAAGTTTGCCAGACCCTTTCAGAGTAGGGTCAGAGTTCCCGGCCGCTCTTTTGACTTGATTTTGTATTTATTTGTTCCATTTGCTGAGTGATTAGTAGGTTGACCTTAACAATAGGATATCCGTCCTATTCTATCTTTTTAAATATTATATAATCCATTCTTTACTCATGGAAGAATAAATTATAAATTAATTTTTTTTATTTTAAAAAATAAATTAATTAGTTTTTTCAGTTTTAAAAATTAATCATTTAACCTTTTTAATCAGCATTTACTACAACTAATTTAATATTTTTTATTTTATAAAATATTTTATTTTTTTTATCAATCTTTCTATTTTTTTACTTATTTTTTATTTTTTTAAAATAAATTAAAAAATTAATTAATTTATTTTTCGAAATTAGAGGGACTAATTTATAATTTATTCACTTAAAGAAATAAGAAACTCTAAAAAAAAAAATCACATATTCAACCATTTCGATTTACTCTTATTACTGTTTTTTGTCTTATCATGCAAAATTTACAAAATCCCTGGTCGCAGCTGCACACACACATACATATAGAATCAAATGTCTACGAATTTCTACCATATGGTTTTGCTACTCCAATCGTTTGGCTACACAATGTTTTGCTCGGATTGGTATGTTTATGACATGACGATTATAATTTTTTTTTTTCCAAAGCAAAATACATATTATGCCTTTTGATCAAGGGATGACGTCTATAATTTAGAAAACAAGAGACATGATACTTTTATTTTACTAGAAGAAATTGAGAACAAAACAAAAATATATTATCTCCAAGAATTGTTTCCTTGCAGTAAAAGAAGGTTACATTCACCTAAAGAAAAAAAAAAGGCAAGAAAAGACTAAAAAAAAATCTAATGAAAAGAAAGAATAGAAAAAGAAACAGTCCACCTTCCACGGTGCTAGTAGTTTCCTAGAGGGTCTGATGCTACAAGTAGAAAGCTTCGACATTTAAGAAACCTTTTGGATTCCATAAATCTAGCTATAAGCCAAAACATGGCAGCAAATTTTTCAGAGCTTGATCAAGGATCAACAAGCCAGAGTACTTCAAGCAACATTAAGTCTCCAAGAACGAAATGTCCTGCCCCATTTCTGTCCAAGACTTATGACTTGTTAGAAGCAGATGGTGTTGACGATCGTCATCATGGCAAGAGAATTGTTTCTTGGAACGCAGAGGGAAATGGGTTTGTAGTATGGTCTCCAGCTGAGTTCTCAGACCTCACTTTGCCCAGATACTTCAAGCACAACAACTTCTCTAGCTTCATTCGTCAGCTTAACACTTATGTGAGTTATACTACTGCATGCTCCATCTTTCTAACTTTCAAATGCTTCCATTTTTTTCATAATCAGAAATGCCAGAAGCTTTCCTTCATACTAAAATGATCTCCTGTTGTTTTGAAATTGATTTTTTTTCAGCAAATAATATATGGGGAAAGATTCCTTTTGACACAAGATAATTAGTAGAATGAATTAATGCTATTTATCTCCTTTTTCTGCATAATCTAATCCAAGTTAAGAACTGCTGATGAACAATATAATTAAATTCTGATGATCAGAGGTGATTGATGATTCATCTCTGACAGCTCAATGGATATTGAGTTCTCAAAGTATACGGTAAAGAATGGACTACTACTAAATTTACTATTGTTGTATGACTCATATTACTATTTAATCATGCGGGTGAGCTGCAATTTTATTCAAGAATGTTTTGCTATGGATGAAGATATCTTGGTTCCATTCAATACTTCAGTCAAAGTGAAGAAAGTGTGAAAAAAAATACCGAGTCAAAAATTTGATATATCGTGATCTATAAGCGTCAAAATAATCACACTGCGTATTTTGCCTAAACAAGGACTTTTTTAACCTGGACTTCAATTGATGTAAACAAGCACCGCAAGCTACGGTTATACTGTTTTTATAATCTATGTAAGAGGCAGAGCCTTTAAAATTTACGAAATTCTTGACCTTGCTGACAACTATGGTTTTTTATTGCTAGGTGAGAGTGATAAGGTTTTGTTGGGTTTTTAATTTGTCGAGGATAGGAAATCATAGAATTGAATAAAGCAAGATAATGTTAAAGAGTATCTAATTCTTTTGCTATGATCACTTCACTTTTCTTCTTCTTCTGTTTTTCGTGTTTTTTTTTTTTTTATAAGCTACTTTGGATTCACTTGTTGTCGAATTGATTTTCCTACTTTCGTGGGCAAATGGGCCTTGGTGCCTTGCTATATGATTTTCTATCAAAACAACATTTTAGGCTCGGTGCCATGCATAATCCCATCTTGTGCACGTACAATTTACTATCAAATTCCATTGTTTTCCAAGTTTTACAGTGAATCTACTCCTCTAATTTCAAGCAGGGATTCAAGAAAACATCATCGAAGCAATGGGAATTCAAGCATGAGAAGTTCTTGAAAGGGAGGAGGAGCATGCTAGTTGAGATAACCCGAAAGAAATGTGAACCTAGTATGTTTCCAGCATATTTAAAGGCTTCTTCTAATCAAGAGAATGCCAAATTTGCTATGGAAGAAACTAATCGTTTGATACTCATGGAGCAGAACAAGAACCTTAAAAGAGAGAATTTGGAACTACAAATTCAAATAGCGCAATTCAAAGCTTTAGAAATTAAGTTGTTGGATTGCCTTACTAAATACATGGGAAGCCACCAGGACAAAACTAGAAGGCTATGTTAAGGTTATGGGGAAATTACAAAATTTTTGAAGTTTATGAGAAACAAGTATTTAGCAATATTGGCCTTGGATAGGTCTCTTCTCAGATGCTCCTTCCTCAGTATTCTGCTCAATGTGTAGCCTTTCTTTTCCCTGAATAATTGTGTTGATAAAAAGATAAGAAAAAAGAAAAAAATATATGCTATTTGTGCTTGGTATATATACTATTTGTGATGAGTTTATGTTTTTTGTCGATTTCTCTCTCTCGGTCTCTTTTTTAGATTGTTTTTAATTTTTAGAGTAAATAATTAATTTAATGTGTACTTGTTTAATATATTGAGTCTTCAATCTGTTTTTACGTTTTTAATTATGTTTATTATATAATATTTCTTTTCAATAAACTTTGTGATTAAACAGTCATGTACAAATCGTATAAGAAATTTTTTTGACCCGAAATGCTACTAATTGAAATGCAATATATATACCACTTGTGCCTATTATGCCCTATAATATCTAATTCTCTAATATGTTTTTATATGATGCTTTTCTATCTAAATTGATATAATTATTTTTTCGTTTTAAAAATACCTTTGAGTTATAAAAGAAAGTAATTTTTTTCAAAAAAATAAAATAAAATATTTATTTTTTTAAATTGTAGTGGTTTAGTCATTTTGAAACTTCTTATTTCTTAAAATATTTTGAGTAATTTTTGAAAAAAAATTCTATTATATCCTTAATTATATACCTCAAGAACAATTTAAGGATAAAAATATATATATAATTTTTTCAATCTGGATAAAAAAAAACATCACATAATGACATATTGGAGAATTTGATATTACATAATTAAAGACATAATAGGCACAATTAACAAATATAAAAATATATTAATTAATTTATAAAATATTTTTTTCTCATCAATCTTTTCCTTTTTTTTTTTTTTATCTCTTTTCTATTTCTTAAAATAGAAAATCAAAATAAATTGAAAAAATAGCAAAAATGACTAAATAATTAGTTTTTGAAACTAGACGAATTGATTAATTTGTTTTCCAAAACAAGACAGACTAATTTAATTTACTAACAAATTCCCATATGACCTACAGGTGATCTTCTGATTGAAAAAATTGATCTCTAGGACAGACTCACAATTAAATATTATTCAAAAAATATAATAGCCACAATTAAAAACTTAGAGAAATATTGAAAACTCAGCTTATTAATAAGAACATATTAAGTTATTTATCATAATTTCTATTTAATATATGAGAGTAGTAAATTAAATTATCTTACTAATTACATGATGAAGTAAATTTTGATCCAATGATTTGACATAAACTAGCAATTATGTAAGCTTCATATTTAAACCTTCTTCTCCTCTCCATTTCCTAATGTGCCAAAAAAATTAGGCAAAAGCTTAATCTTGACTTTCAAATCCTCACATGCTAAATTTCACATGGTAGGCCAGTCTAGCTTTTTTCTTTTTTCTTTTTTCTTTCCCCCTCTGATAGCGAAATGGCAAACTACATAAAATAATAATAATAATAAAAAGCTGGCTAGTAAAACCATTGCTAATTTATTTACTTTCCTGTATTTATTTATTTATTATTAAGTAATTATATTACTGCAGAATATAAAACTAATCGATATTGGGCTTCTAATTAAACAAGCCATGAGCCCAACTTTCATTTAAAGCCCAAAATGACAAAAAGATCCTAGCCCTACATTGGGCTTCAAGATAATTGGGTCAAAGAAGCAAAATCCCAAAACAAGAAACTACAACAACAGCCCAATAAAGCCCAGCCAAGTTTTAAGACCCATTTCTCTTAAACCCTACTAGCAGGGAACAAAATTTCCTCCGTCAAAAAATCGAAAAATCCCCAGTTTTTCTTACGCTGTCTTTGCTGCAAAACCCTAACAATGAAAACAAAGCTGTTCTCTAAAACCCTAATCCAAAATCAAAATACAATCATTACCAGATCTTACTACACTAACAAAGCTAATAAAACTACCTTGTACTCAAAAATCAGTCCTTTAGGAAGCACCCCAAGTGTGGAGCCTGAGCTTGACAGTTGGGTCCAAAGTGGAAACAAGGTTAGCGTTGCTGAGCTTCAACGCATTATTCACGATTTTCGTAAGAGAAAGCGGTTCTCTCACGCCCTTCAGGTCTTTCCTTTTTGAGTTTTTCTTGTTTCTTTTATGTTTTGTTGATTTGGGTTTTGTTGGACTGATGAGAAAATGTAAGAAAGGAAAAGAAATGAAGGTTGAACATGTAATTAATTATCGCTCATATTTGAAGGTCATTGACATGTTTTACAGGAAAAATGCTGGGCTGTGTATGGATTTTGACCGTATGTGCATTACAAGCATGTACTGTGATTAATTATAGGCGTTTTCATGTATCTATCTTTCTATTTATGAAACACATATGAAATGTTTCTTTTGTGGATAAAAGATACAATCTTTATAATTGGAGGTACAATAAGAGCATAAATGTTGGCTACCAATGAAGTTTTCGATAAAAATTGCTACAAGTTACTTCTTTGGAAATATCACACAGATTTTTGTGGGTGCAGGTGTCTGAATGGATGAATAAAAAGGACATTTGCATATTCTCGTCGAGTGAACATGCTGTTCAATTGGATTTGATTGGTAGAGTTCACGGGTTTGTTTCTGCTGAGAATTATTTTAATAACCTGAGGGACCAAGATAAAAACGAAAAGACGTATGGTGCCCTTCTGAATTGTTATGTTCGGCAGCGCGAAACTGATAAGTCCATCTCACATTTGCAGAAAATGAAGGAGATGGGCTTTGCCAAATCATCTCTCACTTACAATGACATTATGTGCCTCTACACGAATATTGGTCAGCACGAGAAGGTTCCTCAGGTCCTAAATGAGATGAAGGAGAACAATGTTTCACCTGATAACTTCAGCTACAGACTTTGCATCAATTCCTATGGTGCTAGAGGTGATCTTGAGGGAGTGGAGAAGATTTTGAATGAGATGGAGCACCAACCGGACATTGTCATGGACTGGAACACATATGCTGTTGCTGCTAATTTTTACATAAAAGGTGACCTTACTGATAAGGCCATTGATACCCTGAAAAAATCAGAAGCAAGGTTAGATAAGAAAGATGGAACTGGCTACAATCATCTGATTTCACTCTATGCTACGCTAGGGGATAAGACTGAGGTTTTTAGATTGTGGGATCTGGAGAGATCTGCTTGTGAGAGGCACATAAACAAAGATTATACCAACATGATGGAATCTCTAGTGAAGCTTGATGAGTTTGAAAAAGCTGAGAAAGTGCTAAAAGAGTGGGAATCGTCTGGCAATTTTTACGATATACGGGTACCCAATACCCTTGTTATTGGGTACTCTGGGAAAGGCTTGTATGAGAAAGCAAAAGCACTGCTCGAGGACTTGACTGAGAAAGGAAAGGCAACTCTCCCAAACAGTTGGGGCAAAGTTGCTGCAGGATTTTTTGACAGAAATGAGGTAGCAAAAGCTTTCAGCTGTATGAAGGCTGCCCTCTGCGTTTATGTGGAGAATAAAGGATGGAAGCCAAATCAAAGGGTGATCAATGGCATTTTGAGTTGGCTTGGTGATGAAGGTAGTGCTGAAGATGCAGAAGCTTTTGTGTCCTCATTAAAGACTGTCATCCCCATGAACAGGGTAATGTATCATGCTGTATTGAAGGCAAATATAAGAGCTGGGAAAGAAGTGCATAGACTTTTGGATGACATGAAAACTTACAAGGTAAAGGAGGATGAGGAAACGAAGAAAATCTTGAGCATGATACAGAAGTAAATTTAATAACCTAAAGCCTTAATGTTATTCGATTGAGAACCACAATAACTGGTGTATTCAAACCAAGTTTTTTTCCTGAGAGAATCATGCAACAGCTGTAGCACTCCATTTTATTTGTTTAATTGCACTGAAGCAATTAGTGGTTCAAATTTACCAAGATTATTAGTCTGCAATTGATTCAAGTTGTCCATACGAAATTGTTTGAGCAAATTGTTATGAGTTTTATATGCATATCGGTCCATGCAATTTAGCAGCAGTCTTATTCCTTGCATATATGCATTAACTGAACTGCTGCTTGGGAGTTGTTCCCCTTTTTGTTCATCAAAATTTCAACTCTGAAACATTTCTTTTCCTACTGGAGTGGAAGGTCCAAGCAATTGATCTGGTTCACCATCTCTGTTCAAGATGAGCAGGTTTGCCACCTTTCAACAGTTGTAATCGGGCTTGGATTGAGAATTGGCAATAAAGTTTACTATGAAAGCGCTCTGGTTCACAGTTTTTGATCGGATCAACTAGATAGGGTTTGACAATTATTGTAGAGGGAATGTTGCTGTTTTTTTTTTTTTTTTTTTTTTTTTCCGAAAAATAATTTCTATATGCTTTCCGGTGGGTAAATTATAAATTAGTCCTTCTAGTTTTAGGAAACAAATTAATTAGTCCCTCTCATTTTAAAAAATAGTATTTAATTTTTTTATTCAGCGTTGAACATGGTTAATTTAATATTATTTTTATTTCATAAAATCTTTTATTTTTTCATTTTTTTTCATTTTTCTATGTCTTGAAACAAAAAATCAAAATAAATTAAAAATAAGCAAAAAGAACTAACTTACAAGTAGATTTCAAAATAGAGACTAACTAACTTGTTTTGAACTTGTTTCTCAAAACGAGAGGGACAGTCCTTTCTGGTTAGAAGATAAGGTTTTTATTTTTTCATACAAATTCAAGTTGGAAGATAATATTCTCCCCTAAAAACCTCTAAGGAAAATGTGAGGTTGACAGTGCAACATTCGGAGATAATCCCATACTTATACCAGTAGTTGATCTTTGCAGCACTGATTGCTTAAAAAATTTAAAGATGCAACATTAGATCCTAAGCTAGCATCAAAGCCGAAAATTTGGCACATTCGAGATAAGCATGGTATACAAATAAAATGATCGAGAAAGAAAAGAATAGCATTAGCATGCTAGAAGGTAAATGCTGTTTGGAATTTCGAAGGTATGGTTCAAAGCGGATTGTCTCCCCTGTTTCCAGTTTGAAAGATGCTTTTAGCTTG
This sequence comes from Dovyalis caffra, assembly GCA_963924115.1. Taxonomy (NCBI): domain Eukaryota; kingdom Viridiplantae; phylum Streptophyta; class Magnoliopsida; order Malpighiales; family Salicaceae; genus Dovyalis; species Dovyalis caffra. Next base: position 11,346,360 of record CAWUPB010001184.1, read on the forward strand.
CCAATGCCAGCTCGTTGTCATCAACTCACCATTAATTACCAGTAGCTGTTCTGCGGCTGATATTCATTTTGTACGTTATTCAACTAGGTTTTGGCTCCCAATTAACCAGTCCCCAATTAACTAGTCCCAAAACGCCTATCACCGACTCACAAAAACAAATTCCTCTTCTTCACCTTCACATAAACCCACTTGTTTTTGTAGTTGCCTAGGCTCCTTCCTCGTCTAACATTACAAGCCTAAGAGATTATAAATATGCCACCTCTAACTAGTTTTTAAGCTTCTAGGAAATAAGGGTGCTATTGCTACCTATGAAAGCAACTAAATAAGGAGCCCAAGCTCAAGATTTCACAACTACGAAGCACTTCTACTTCTCTCTTCGTCTCTGACTAGTGCATGTTGATGAAGTCAAGAGACCCCTAGAAATGATTTAATTCTTCAATGGCTGATGTTAGGGTTGAAGAATGACCGCTGTAATGGAATGAACATCTGCAGAACATGTCCTTTAGATGGATTGGAGAATCCTCCGATGAACAAATCAATGTATAGGGCAGAAGTGGTATGAGAAGAATGTAATGCAAGAAAGAAGATGAACAATGATACCGAGAAGAGAAGTTCAGAACCCTTCATCTTAGGCCTCTTAGATGTTTAATTGTTTATATAGCCAAGAGATTGTCTCCCTTACCACCAATAGCCTCTGATACCCATTTAGGGAACAAAGTGTTCTTGAGTAGTATTTACTCCTGAGCACAAACAAGTGCTCAATCCCCATCTTTACATGTCTTGTCATTGCTTTCTTTCTCCGAGCCGTGTAGGGCCTGCTCAAGTTCTGCAGGAGTGGTTTCGGTTGTAACTTGGACACAAGCAAGAAACTTCTTGAGTATCTCCTTTTGGACGAACGACGGGGATTGAACCAGCGCGTGGTGGATTCACAATCCACTGCCTTGATCCACTCGGCTACATCGGCCCCTACCCCCACGCAGGTTTCAGTCTCTATCTACGATCAGATCCTTCCCCCCTATGATCGCTGAGAAGCTTTTTCCTATGCTATAGTTGCAAGTCTATTGTTGTCATTTGGACGGAAGCACAGCTTCAAAAAGTAAAAGCTTTCTGGAAAAGCTTCAATTCAAACAGAGAGGTTGGGCTGTTCACTTCATTGATTTGACTTCACTTTCAAGATTAAAGAGGGGCCGGGCGGGCAGCGAAGGCTAGCTTAGTAGACAGCAAGCGAGCAGCAAGCACTTATTATCATAGTTTTAAATCGTAAACAATTGAAAAAATAATCGAGATCGCTATCACATATCACAGCTTAATGAAATATTAAAATAAAGATAACAGAATGCTCCAAGACCATCACATAATGATTATTATATAATGTAACGATTTTTATCTAAAACTATGCCTACTACTCCTATCAAAATGAAAAGCAGCAAGCTCTGCTTGAAGAAGCGATTAGCTACTCAATAAACAAAAGTACATCGTAAGTCCAATACCACAGGCGCGATTAGACTAGCTTTTGAAGTGGCCTTAAGAAAGAGCATAGGGGTTTATACAATGAATTAGTTCTCCCCTCAGCCCCAAAGCGCTGGCTTCACTCCACTTTCAGACATTTCTTTGCGCATAAGAAGAAGAATTAAGGGAATGGTACGGGTAGGAGATCTATTCATTATTAAGATTCCGTTCTTACCAGTGCTATATGATGGGAAGTCGAATCACCCTTGTTTTCAATAGCCAGATGGTAGAGTACAGCACCATCCTGCTCCTTGTTTAGGTTATTTCGTTGGTTGCCTGATTTTCATCCTAGATATAAATCATCCTCTCTCTCTCTCTCTCTGCAGTTTGGATTCGGCTTCCCTTGCAATTTTTGACTCCCGCATCCCTTAAAGATGGGAACCTTTGGACGATTCCTTCGTGCAGATGATCACACTCTTGCCTTGGCTCATTCCATGTTTGCTCGTGCATGCGTGGAGGATGGATGTCTCTGAGCCTTTGCCTTCTAGGCTTTGGGTTGGTCCATCCAAAGAAGAAGGATATTGGAAAAATATCTTCGTATATTAGACATGTCACTGAAACAATCTGTTCTGTCTCTGTTTTCTTTTCGGATTCTGAAGACGAGCCGGCCAATCCTAACATTTTTATCTGAGTTTGGCCCCCCTGCGTCGACCGGCTCCTCAGATAAAGATGTCTCAGACGGTGCTTTCTCGGCGAGAACAACCTTTTCTATGGTGATTTTCTTGGCGAGTTCGGTCAGAACAGACAAAAGAGAGATTTTATATCAGTCAAACCACGATCCGCAAATTAATTCAATATACCAATAAATAAAAAATGCTATAAGAGCCACCATTATGACGGAAGTTTGATTAATGACCACTGATGCTCTGTTTACGCAAGAAATAACTAAGGATGTGCTTCTACGAAGTTGAATAACATTCCAATTTCTAAGTGATAAGCAAATGCAATCTACTTGTCCACAAGAAGTTTTAAAACAATCAACTTGACGCTGTTTGCTTGAGCAGAGCATCTGGTTCACTTACAAAAAGAATTGCCAGTTCCAAGACTAAAAGTCAGGAAAACTGGTCCGTAGATTTGATGAAACCATCTTCTATCTGCCAAGGAAAGCATATACATGCCCTAGCCAAGCAGTCAAGCACATGTTGTGAAACCAAGACCACCATTCAGTTTTTTGTTAGGAAACAATATAATCTCCCTTTCTGTTCGACCTATCTATCCCATATCTGTCACCTATAACTATCAGGATTTACCATATTAAGACTGCAATTAACGAGTGAATTTCAACATAACAAATAACCCAGCATGCATGTGAAAAAGTGGCAAATATTTATCCCTTGATGAGAAAGAGAAAAATCTAGCAAGTTGCATGCACTAACAAATGGCAATATTACTGTGTGAAGAGGCTAATGAAATCGTGGAACCGACAATCCATCCAACGTAAAAGCAATCTAAATCATACTTAATACTACTTGAACCACATAGAAAGCAAAACTTTCATAATATAGCTTCAATCTATGATCCATCAGAAAATCATGCAAGGCATCAGAACATTGATGAGAAAGTACATTGTGCAAACTTCAGGCTCGTCACTCATGTATAACATCAACAGACACCACTAACATGACTGGAAAAAGAAATTAAGTTTTTTTCTGGCATTATTTGAAAGAATTGATGTCAACCCTACTCGGATAGGGTAGATTTCAGTTCTCCATTGTCTCGCAGCTCCATGATAATATCACAACCACCGATTAGCTCACCTTTGTAATAAAGCTGAGGAAAGGTTGGCCAGTTCGAGAAGACTTTTAGTCCCTGCCTCACTTCCTCATCTGATAAAATGTCAAAGGATCCAAAACTTACACCCTCGTCCTTCAAAGCATTTACAACTTTGGAACTGAAACCACATCTGGGGGAATCTGGGGTACCCTTCATGAAGAGCATCACTGGTGAAGAAGTAATCAGGCTCTTTAAGCGATCTTCTAGAGTCTCCTTCTGAACAATCCCTTTCTCAACCAAAACCCTTTTAAGTTCCCCACTTTTCTGCATCTCCAGCACAATGTCTGATCCACCAATAAGTTCACCTTTGATGTACAGTTGAGGATAACTGGACCAGTTGGAATAAACTTTAAGCGCGCGACGGACTTCTTCATCAGTAAGAATATCAAAGCTCTCAAAGTTCACCTTTTCCTCTCGAAGGATTTCAACCACCTTCCCACTGAAACCACACTTCGGTTCGGTAGGTTTTCCCTTCATAAACAACATAACTGGGCTTGAATTAATCAGGCCTTCAAGTTTGGAAGTCAAGGTCTTACTCAATCCAGTTGATTGTGCAATGCCACCCTTTCTATTTTCACCTCCACTCACTTTTGCCTCAATGGAATCAATAGTATCAATTCCATGATCTCTGAAAACTTCTTTTAATTCACCACTCTCATGCATTGCAATTGCTATGTCACATCCGCCAAGAAGCTCTCCCTTGCAGTAGAGCTGAGGAAATGTTGGCCAGTTCGAGAATAACTTCAACCCCTCACGAACCTCAGTGTCTGACAGGATATCGAAAGTTCCAAATTTCACATTTTCATCCTTCAGAATATCGACAACTTTTCGGCTAAACCCGCACCTAGGTGCTTCAACATTCCCTTTCATAAATAGCATGATAGGATGAGAGTCTATCAGTTGCTGCAATTGTTTTTTTACTGCATCAGTGAGTCCAGGTTGTGCTTGGTTTGCTTGTTGGGAGGAGCTATTTTCTTTGGCAAACTCTTTGACTGTTTCAAGAATGGTAGGTCCAGCAGCCATTCCAAGGCTGGCAGGGGCTGCAGGTTCTCCTGGGTTAGCTGAGCCAGCAACTTTAGCGACTTTGTTTGCCAAACTGGAAGGATCTGCACCTTCCAATGTATCAACTGTCTTGCCATCCTGATGAAGAAAATGCATAGAATAGCTGATCAGTATTCACTATGAGAAAAATGTTTTTGAAAGACGAGAAAAGTAATCCGTTTATAGTTTAATATGCATACATACATAAATATAGAAAATCTTGCAAAAAATAGAATATCAAATTGAAATTATCAGGTCATTTTCTCCATTTTAAGAACACAGATGATGGCCAAACCACAACTAACAAATAACATAGGGCAATCAAATGCCACTCCACCTTGTTATAATAGCACTTCACTCAATAATGTCATTTCAGGTTGTAATGGCACTACTGAGTGGAGTGCTATAATCAATTTTGGAGTGGCCAACATATCATTTCCCCGTAAAAATTCTCTACGAAAACATTAAAAATGTTCATGTTATCATTCGGAGTCGTGTAGTAGGTTTCAGTATAACAAAGCTGTGACTGAGCGAAATTTAAGTCCGAAACTCTAAATGGGATTTGTGAGTCATCTAGTTGATGAGGGGGTTCCATGTTCAAGAAACAGACCAATCTACTCAAACTGAATAAAACCAATTTCATTGGTTTATTTAGTAAAATGAGTGGTGCTGTTATTCAAAGAAGAAAGGGAAACATTAATCAGAACAACTAGTTGAGTCTCCCAGAATCTGCTGACAATCAAACTCAAAACTAACCAGATATCAGGTCACCCAAAGTCTCATATAGATACCAAAGTTTTCCCCCTCTCTCTCTCAGATGTGCTCTCTTCCTTTGTCTAGAAATAAAACCAAATTAAATATTGATCAGATAAAATGAATTGGTTGGGTTCAAGGCTTCAAGTTGTATATGGGTAACTAGTGGATGCATCCTAGTTTGCTTGCACACAGCAAGAGACTAGGCCCTTTACAGAGACTAAAGTGTGTGTGCTACAAATCAAGAAATTTTCTGGTTTGCATGGCTGAGGCATAGACATTGTGTATCGTCTGCCTGCTGGACGAACAGTTTGGCCCAAGTCAATCCAACCAAAGCAATTTAAGGATTTCAGAATGGGTTTGGTTTCAAAAGATGAATGGTTTTGGTTTTCAGAAATTTTGTGACCTGATTAGCCAGGAGGGTTTAAAAAAAGCTCCAAAGCTAAGCCACAAAACCCAAAACAATATTAAATAAGTTGGATGTGATACTGCAGTTTTGATTCAGTTGACCAACTATGAATCTCGTCACAGAAAAACTTAATCCAAAATTTACATGTATATAAAAAATAATTAGCTTCTTTCTATACGGGATTATTAGACAATACTCAATGAACACATGCAAAGCATTCAAAAAAATCACTATATCTCCATTTGTGAGATACATTAAAGCATCTCAACACCTAGGACCAGTACATTCATCTAACAAACGTCTACATAGTCGTTCTTAAACTGATTTACTTTACTCCTTTTCTTTTACACACTTTACTTACATTCTTCAAATTTAGTTTTGAATCAACTAGAAATAATAAAACCTTTTACGCAAAACATTATACGCTGGTCGTCAAATTATTACTTAAAACCTAGACTTGCACATGTGAATTGCATAATTCAATTCATTGATTCATCTCTTAAATGACAAGCAGCGCAATCATAAACCCAGTAATACAGTTGCAAAATAATCGACATCAACAAAACCATAACATGTCTTTTTTAACAATTACATTGCAACCTAAATTCCCAGTTTTTAACAATAACAAAGCTGGATACTTCCTAGTGAAAACAAAACATCAATAATAACCCAGAAGAGCATAAAATTTTAAAAGCACTCCATTAAAAGAAAAGGAAAATACCTTCAAAAAAACAAAATAAGGAATAGCAGAGACTGAAAAAGTCTCTGATATCTCTGGTTGCTCCTCAGCTTCAACCTACAAAACAAAACCCACATCACAAATTCAATCAAAACAAAAACCCACAAAAACACACGTATAAGTATATATTACATACCCTGAGAAAGTGGGCTTTTGGGAAATCAGTAGATAGATGAGAAAAGACTTGGTCCATTTGTTTTGAAGCATCACACCATGTTGCCCAGAAGTGAAGGATCACTGCTTCTCCACTTTTGGTTATGTTATCAAGCTCAGCCTTTGATTTCACGTCCTTTATTGACCCACCCATCTTGTTTGTTAACTCCACACTCACAGAAACCACACACACACACACACAGAAATTTGCAGAGCACACAACACAAGTGGTTCCTCAAAACCTAGAACCCATTCTTTCGATTCTCTTCAATATTCTTCTATTTTATTCGTTTTTCTTTTCTAAACTATATTTGGACCCCTAACCAATTCAACAATTTTCAATTTCATCCCCTTATACTCAAGATTTCCTAATGTAAAATCCTAAAATTTCCAAATGTTTCAGTATTTATATAAATCCTTATTGTTAAATAGCCTTTTTTTTTTTCCTTATGTAAAACATTATTAAATGCATTCACTTTTAAAATAAATTAAATGAATTATAATAAAAGAAAGAGAAATGATAGAATGATATCATCTCAATTCAAAAACATAACATATTAAGACTTAAAGAATGATTTTATATTATTATCTAACACAATTACTCAAGTGTGATAGTCATGACCAAATACTAAGAGAAAATGAAAATAGTGAAATTCGAATTCATAACCATTTATTCATCAAAACTCGATAACATATCAAAAAATTATCTCAACTAAAAAATTTAAATTATTAAGTGAGGTTCTAATAATAATTTTATATTACTTTGTAACGTGTGCAACTACACACACTTGCTAATATAAATGAAACCACGGTTTTTGTATCCGCAAGGAATGATGAGGATTTATTTTAAGGTATCGTTTAGTTATAAAAAATAAAAGATTAGAAATGAAAATGTGTAAATCGAAATATTAAAAAATTAGAATAGTATTTACATTTACAAAATGTGTTCGTAATAATAATAAAGAATAAAAAATTAAAATTTTAAAGATCTAGTTTGTAAGATGAATAAAAATAATAATTAAACAAATAATTTCATCAACCATAATAATAGTAAAAAATGACAAAGATGATTAAGATAGTAGTGATGGTAGAAAAAAATGAGGAGAAAGGGATAATAATATGTTATTTAAAAATTGATACCACTATTATAAAAGGTGGCAATGGAGGGAAAATGGTGGTGATAGTAGCATAACAAAAGTGATGATAATGGTAAAAGAGAAAAGTTAATGAAATAATAATAATAATAACTTTTTTTAAAAAAAATATCATGATTGCCAATAAGGGTGGTGATGATGGAAGTGAAGGTAATAATGATGGTAGAAATAATTAACACATAACAAATAAAAATAATATATCACCGTTTTGAAAAGAAAAAAATTATATTCACATTTCTTATTTTTATTTCTATCTCTCCTCGTTAAAATAAAACTATATTTAATATTTATTATCATTCTTTCTTCATTTCTTTCAATAAAGCACTATAAAATAGAAATAAAACTTCTATTTTCATTTTCACCTTTTCATTCCCAATTATAAAACAATACCTTATGTGCATGAAATGCATGGGTAAAAAAAAAGGGTGTATTTTTGCATAGACGTGAAAAAAATTTGGTAAAGAAGGGATAGATAGAAAAAGGATTTGTCTTTCCATGGACATGAAAAATATTTTGTACTTCAACCATAAAACGTACACATTTGTAGAAAATGAAGTTCAAACCTTAGAATTGAAGGTTTTGATTACTAGTGAAGCAATAAACTACACGTATATTGAATTCCATTAGATTGTCGCAATACTAAAAACTTATTTGAATTGTATCGATTAAATGGGTGAGTCCCAAATTCCATTTCGCCCTTTTAAATATAAATAATTTGATGTGTGGTCAAATAGTAATTCTAAATTTATTTAGTATTTGTGGATGCGATTGTTTGAATGTAATCATAAGATTAATCGAATCACCGCCAAAAATTGCAAGTTGAGTGATATAAAAAAATATATTTAACTCTCCACATTAGACGTTTCATTTTTATCTTTAGAAAGCTTCTTTCTCTTTTTTTATGTGGCATTAAACATGATTGTCTGGCGAGCTCAAGAGAGTCCGACTCTTAGAATCGAACACAAACTAGACAAAATCTAGCCAAAAGAATAATAGATTTAGTTTTAATTGATAAATTAGACGTTTAACTCTCCACTTTAGACATTTCATTTTTATCTTTAGAAAGTTTCTTTCTCGTTTTTGTGTGGCACTAAACATGATTGTTGGTAAGCTCAAAAGAGTAAGTGTTAGAGCACATATCCCACATTGAATAGTTAAACTAAAGTTGAGAAGAGGCTATCCATCATAAAGCTTAAGTCTTTTGTATGAAATATTTAAGGCTCTAACAACTTTGGTTTAACTATTCAATATGGGATATGTGCTCTAACGAGTACGACTTTTAGAATCAAATATAGACTAGACAAGATCTAACCAAAAGAATGATAGATTTAGTTTCAATTGATTAAAAATAAAAAAAACCGAGACCAAATGGTTTGGATATCTTTATTACATAATAAAAAAGGAAAATAAGATGAAGAAAATACGGGTACATCATCTTTTGCTATCTATTTAACAATAATGGTTACGTCAAAACTTTGGAAAAACTCTAGGATTAATTGCTATCTAAAGGGACCAAAATATACTTTACCTTTCTTTATGGTGGGAAATAAGAACAACGAACTTCTTATGGTACACTGCATACATGCACCAGCATCAGTCACCGCCTGTTTTTAGAGATGCCATTTGTGGGTCCCGTACGGTTAGTGGGAGGAAACGTGTAAGCTTTTTATTGGGATACTGATAGGTGAGTTGGGCCACAATGATTTTTTTTTTTTTTTTGAGATATCGGATTTCAGCCTGGTAAGCAAAATAATGGGCTTCAATTGTTGTGCGTTTAGAGCCACAAATTCATGCCAGAATATTGGAAAAACATCCCTCCTTGAATTTAAATCAATTCAGAACACTCAATTGGATTTGGTAAACTTTTTTGAAATGCCACTGGATGTTTTAAGTGCATCAAGAAGGAAGCTGAAATCAAGAAACTTTTAATACATACTACTGAATAACAGAAAACAAGGGTTACAAAAACTTCAAAGAATGCACCCTTTTTTTCTTTTTTTTCCTTCATTGCGTCCTTTATAGCGTTTGCATGGTCAACATTTTGATCATTTGATAACAACTTGTCAACAAACGATCATGATTGTCACCCTCAAAAAAGGAATAAAATAAAAATAAAAATCCGGTGGCTGCTTCTCAAGAAACCAAGGTGATTCCGGCGCTGCATGCTATTTTTTGGCGAAACTCAAGCGCTTTGGGTTGATATTATCCAGTTCAATTAGTATTGTTCCAACATCTGCTCCTTCAGTCCACTTGATTGATTCCTTCTCTAATAGCTTCATAATCTGCAAATGAAAAGGGAGGGAGGTATAAGTTTTCTTTTCTGCCCTTGGATGATAAGTAGGACCCGGATAAGATATTAACTTTATTTTCGGCTTTTGGTTCCGTCTCTCAAACAAAAGACTCTTTTCACACTAATGCATCAGCCTCAAAGAATTCTTAACAGAAAAGGGCAAAGTTAAATTGAGGCAGTCTTACCAATCTTCTACGAGCGCCTTTCGTAAAATCTTCCTCCTCTGTCTCGATGATGACTTTGAGGTACTTGAATGCTGATGCAAAAAATTGAATTGGATAAGATACATGACAGAGGAAATTATGAGGGGAAAATAAGGAATAATGATAGCTTACATGGGATGCCAGAAAGTAAGACAAGATTACTCTTCAAGGAGCGTATTGCATCTTTAGTGCCGTGTTGATGCAGATCAAGCAACGTCTCGTCTTGTGTATCAACATGTCTGCACAATAATGGAATCAAAAGATTAGACAAAAAATTGAGGAAAGAACACAGATTTATAACGCAAAGGGAATAGAAAAAAACAAAGAGCACATCCCATTACGCAATACATGAAAGTTGAAAAAAAAAAAAAAGTCACTAACTTTGTTTCAAACATCTTCTGAGTAGATTCTTCATCCACCTCATGAGCCTTGTCACGGAAAAAAAGTCCCTGCAGATACCAAGGACTTTTACAACTTAATTCCTTGGATTATCGAACAATGGCATTCTAATTGAAATTGATATAACCGAGAACCTCTTAAAACCCACACCCAAATACATACACATGACACTTCTGTTTGTAAGCAATTCATTTTGGCTATTATACTGACAATACTCTTATGGTAACCAGCCCTATGAACTGGTCTCAATTTGATTTTGATCTCATGGTTCAACTACTTGGTAAACATCCAAGACAACCAATAATATATATATATGTGTGTGTGTGTGTGTGTGTGTGTGTGTGTGTGTGTGTGTATTGTTTGTATCTTGAGTGCCCATCACGTTGCCAAAGAAAACAAAAACATGGTGTTATGTAAACGATGTCTTCGTGAAAGCAGTCAGAAACCTTACCTCGTCCATAAGTTTGTTTGCTCGCTCATAATCTTCCTTGGCAAATGCATCACCAGCCTGACAAGGAACATTCTTATTTTATCATGACCAGACTAAAAAGGTGATCAATACAAACCACATTGCAGATTTCTTATGCAAGAAGCCAGTCTGATCAATTAAATTGCAGTAGCCTGTTGCGATTAATATTCTTAGGGATTTTTATTTCAACTTACAAAATCATTATTGCATGTTACAGTACTATGACAAAATAAAACCAAATATTTTTTTTTAACTCACACACCCACGACTCCTAACAAAATTAATCTCTTAGGATTTGAACACATGACCTCTTATTGTACGAGACCACTACCATCGAACTACAATCTCTTTGGTAATAAAACCAAATTTATTCCCTTCATTGTATATTAGGAATTGCAAATTACAAAATATAGATATAGAGACCATTATAGTGGATAGACAGCCAATTGCAGGAAACAAAAAAAAGAAAGAGATTAGCAACCTACAGCTTTGTAATATTCATTCATTGTGGCCCGATACTCCTTCCAAGCTCTACGAAGAAGGTGGTAACTATCCTCTTCATCTTCATCTTCAACTGATGATACTACTTGGCATGAAGAAAAAACATAAAAAAGACAACCAATGAAAAGTAAACAAACTGAATCAGCCCATATATAAAGCAATACTTTTTTTTTTAACAAAAAAGCTTGTCTTTACAGTTCACAGATGCTTTCCCCCTGGAAAATAAAAAAACAGATAAGAGAAAAACGAAGAACCATGAAGCTAGAGAAGAAATGGTCACAAAGAGTTTTTGCAGCCAGTGAAGGGTCCCACGAGTAATTTACTACTTTGTTGTCAAAAACAGATTCTTGCTAACCCCAACATGGTAACATATAAATGCTAATAGATTGTTTTTTGTTTCTTCTGATGAAATAAGTAAAATGTAATATTTCTGGGAAAAAAAAAACAAATTGATTTTATAACATGAGTTCACCAGCTGTGATGTTAGGGTCGGGAAGGGGCAGACATGCACGTTTATGACATTTCAGAGCAACCAGAAAAAACTCCTGCCCTAAACTTTCTTGCTCCACGGGTCCCATAGATATCATCAAGCCACAGCACTTTCCAGATTTCATAAGGTAATCCACCATAAAATATGAAGGCAAGAATGGTGCACATCACTGAATCAGTGATTTAATTCCACATCCCAGAGGGAAACAATATAAGCAGACCATCAAACAATTCTAACACAAGGTTTAGAGAACAAAAACGAAACGAAAGAATATTTCAGTTTCTTTGTTTTTATTACTTTCTTCAGTGAAGGGGGTGATAGAGACTAGCAAAACAGGTCTAATGTGTTGCTCAGTTCTCAATGAATGAAAAAGAAATGTAGCTGCAGCAAAAAAGAAATCTAGTCCAAAGTTTCTTGTCAATGAGCTAATAAAGCATCCAAGCCTTCTAAATTTCTATACAAAATACTTGGTTAATGAAGTTCCTCTCGAAACAGTTCTTACCTTTGTCATATTCTTGCTGCGAGTTCACTGAATCAGCCCTGTTCTCTAAGGTAAAGTTTGCTGGAGTTTCAGACACTGGCTCTCCATATACTATCAACCTCCTTTCATCCCTCTTTATTCTTCTAGATAACTCCTCCGATCTCTCAGGAAAATTAAAAAGTGCAGCCAAAACATCGTTCTGGAGGTCCTGTCTCTCTTTCCTATGGCCAGGTAATTCTCCCCCATTTGCATTTGAAATTATATTTGCACTGCTTTGCAAATAAAAGCAAAAAATGTATTACGACATAAAATAATCATAAGGATAAGTTGTTCTTTCCCTAATTATAAGAAAAGTATCCTATAGCTTAATAAAAGCAAACTATTTAACTTGCCAGGAATTTACAAGTATCATACCCTCCTCCATGGGAACTCATCGATTGTAAATTTTTTTGACATGAAGGTCCTCCAGAATTAGACAGTGCATCTGTGAACTGCAAGATAATAATGCAAGAGGAAAAGGACAGATAGATTAGTATTACCCTTAAATTAGAGGATAATACCCTTAAGTTCACAGATGATAATGTGAACTGTACAACAGATACAAACTTATTGTTTTTGCAGAAGAAAAGCAGCATAATTCCATTCTTGACATCCATACTTTTCAGTGAATTAATTAATAACGCTTTAAAATCAAGAAGCCAGTCATCATGAGCTTCTTATCACTGTTTCTCTTCTTTTGTACTAAAAAGACCTGTATTCAACTGGTAACTAATTACATAGTTATAATAGCATACAAACCAAGAAGAACGAGAGGAGAATTTGTACTACACAGGCAGATCTATAGAAGGACAAACAGGATAGCTTTGGCATATAAAATACTCCCCCAATCTTACTCTGAAAACTTCTAAAGATGCAAGACTAGCAACAACTAACTTCACCTAATTTCACAAAGTCTCAAGTTAACTACCAACAAATACCAATTAGCAGTTTCTCTATAAAATATACATCAAATGGCAGGTACAATGATCCCTCAATAAATGAGGATTTTTCTAAACTGAACTGGTTATGCTAACCTTTCCAGTGGATCTACCAACATCTTTGTTCCTTTTGTCCAAACTCACTGCTGACAGATCAAGTAGTTTCTTCATGCTCTGAAAGGTGCAGAAAGGAAAATAAAATAAAAGTGCTTACTAACGCAGGTAATAAAATCACATCAATTGAGAACAAAGCTAAGACATGCAGTATCTTGATGAATTACTTCATTGAGCGCATTAACTTTAAAAGTTTAACGCACGTCCATCAAAGATGTTCAAACATCAGTCCATTGAGAGGCTCATAGAGGAAGATCAGAGTAAAGTTCATCAGTAGAGCATTATTCTAAAAAGAACTGGAGCTTTTAGCATGAGCATGCTTGTAACAATCAAGTAGCTGGTTTGAACATGATGGGTGGTTCCAGTTACATTCCACCTTTAAAATGCCCTCCATACAAAGACCCTCAAAATTACATAAACTTTTATAAGGTGGCTCATACTTGTACGCATGATAGCATACTGAAACAATGGCTTATTAGTCTGAAATAGCAAAACCATGTCAATAGTTGCACAAATTTTAGGGTTTGTTGAAGATGATTATGATGTAATCACAAGTTCAATGGATCAGAGCCCAAGCCTTGAGGATTAAAACTCTACCCTTTTTTTTTAAGGCCTTTGTTCATTATTACCATGAGTTCGTGATGCTTTTCAGTTCTATCAGTTAACTAAATTATAAAGCTCAACCATTGGAACCACCAAAAGTATCTAATTATCAATCCTAGGCAAGCAACAAATGCACACCCACAGCATGTCCAGCCTATGAAAGCAACCTTGAATTAACTAGAAACAAGTGCAGTCAATAATTGGTTTTGAAATAAAAAATGGTAACTGTTTTGATAGGAAAGATGGCATTTGATAAAAATCAAAATAGTCCTTGAACGTGAAAGAGGATATCATGCATACCTTTTGCATATCATATCCACATGCATCTGCACAATCAACATAATGCTTGATTAGCAATCTTGCAAGATGGTTAATTTGCATATGGTAATGCAGGATCGAATCTTTCAAGATCCAAATCCTGCATCCCATCTCAAATTCAAATCTTTAATTAATTGAATCTTTATGTTCTCTACAAAATCATACAGAGTAGTTTATACAAATTATATAGACAAAATCTCATGTTTTACTTGCGAAAATTTCATCAAGTTGAAACAGATTCCACTCATTCAATATATTTTTTCAAGGTAGAAGTTACAAAACAGCAAATTTTAGACTCTCTTTAGGAGGGAACAAAAAGTTTCACAACAATATTTAATATAAGAAGCAACCACAACAGGTGGTAAATATTTAAAGCATTGTTTACCAAGTACTTGTTGAATCATTTCCCTTTCCAGCATGAAGCCATCTCCTAGCATTTTGAATAAAAAATCTTCCATATGCTTGTGCATACGATCATCCTTTCCTTGGGTTTGTTTGGGTTCTTCTCCCCAAAGTTCAGAAACTGGGAACTCCTGCGCATCCAATTTCAATGGTTTGGTTGCCACACAAGAGCCATTGCCCACTGGCATGGATCTAACGTAACTCCTGCCAAGAACACTTGAAACAGTGCCTCCTGAAACTGGACGCCGTTTTTGCTTTACAGTTTTGAACTGTCCATTTGTATCAGACTTCTTCAAAATATAACCATTGGAAGACTCAGAAGATTCTTCACTCACCAATGCCTCTCCATTGGATGAATGACTAGAAGCGGTGGAGTAACTTCCCTCCATATCCAGCAGAATTTGAACAGCAAAATCTGCATCTCGGCTTGCATTGCAATAAGCAGAAGCTATTTGTTCAAGAGAAAATTTGGAACCAAATGCCTCCAGCAAGCCCTTCAAAGCCTTTTCCTCATCATCGAACTTCAATATGTTTGAAGTAGATACTTCCATTTCAATACACTATTAAAAAAAGGTGAAAGAAAAAGTTAAATGCACAATTCAGAATTTTTTATCGGAACGAGGAGATCATTTAAATACTCACACAAACCATATCTGAAAGGAATTGACTGATAGCCCTCACCAAAACAGCACACACAAACACCAGAAAAGTAAAAAAAAGAGTCTGACGCTTAATTCACTAAATGTAAATCCAACCTCACATGCTTACTACAGGCAAGATATGCACTTCCCATTTGCACACACCCAGGAATTTTCTTTCACCAAACATCTAAACAATAGCAAAAATAGAAAAAACATTGAATTTATATGGGCCAACAAGGCAAGAAAATCAAATAAAGCATCAGAAATAATGACACTAGTTATAGAAGGGCATTTAACGAGGGTGAGGCATTACAAAGAATAGACTTGAGAGAAAAATTCTCCATAATGCATAGAAGAAACTATTATACCAACAAAAAAGACGTGTAGAAAGGGAAGCTAACCGCTTCCCTAAACAATAAACCATCTCCCAGATGATGCAGTTTGTTGTAAGTAGTGAAACCAATCAAAAGATCTATAATTTATATCCAATAACCAGTCTTTCTATTTAAGCAATCAAATTTTGATTTAAAAGCTATTAAATTGACACTAGAACTAGATTGGAGTTCCAACAGAAATAAACAGACGCAAGGGAAATATTTCCAGTTTATATATGATTCTTAAGGACCTGAAGCATTCAAGGAAAAACCATGATCATACAAGATTGAATTCATATGGACTAACTAAACAAGAGGCAAATTACTGAAACTAAAAGAAGCCAATAATAATAGTAACCAAAAACAGCATAAATGAAGGGCATTCCAGTGATGTTTTAGAGGCTATGACCACGAATTCAACTTTCAACATAGGGGATGAAACATAAAAAGGAGCTAACAGTTGCAAAAAAAAAAAAAAAGTCTCTTAAATTCTTGCCAGAAAAGGTATTGAAGCCACAAAAAAGGAATGAAGAACAAGCAATAACCAACAAAAAAGAAAACCCCATTTCCCCAAAATGAATATCAAAATCAGATTAGAAGAAATGCAATCTAATTATTCGGCAAAATGTCAAAATCAAACAAATTAGAATCAAAATGCATCAACCAATCTAAAGATTCACACGTTATATCCAAGTACCAGAATTTGGCAATCAAGGCAATCAAATTAGATCGAATGCTATTGAATTTACATTCATAAGTCGATTCAAATTCTAAACATAAAAAAGACAAAAAAAAACACTCACTTCCCCAAAAAAATCGACCATCCTCACAAAAAAACAACTGAAACCCAAAAACGGGTTTCTGCTTTCTAAAGAGAAAGAACTGGAGTAACTCACCAGAGAGGTTTGGGTGGTGAGAATTTGTGGAGGGAGGTATGGCTAATGGCTTTAGAGTTGTTGGCTGGTTTGGTTTTTATACACAGAGAGAAACGGAAAGTAATTGAGTTTCGATTGAATAGTGCTTTCACTCGTTTGTTTATTTGGAGTAATACTAAAAAAGGAGAAAAAGGAAAAAAAGGAAAAATACAAAATGATTGCTTTTTGGCGCTCAATTGCTTGGTTGAAGTGCACAGTCTGACAAGTTTTGATTCTCTTGCTATTTTAATTGACGCGTCTTCTTTTTTTGTTCTCTGGGTATTCGCCTTCGGTTGCAAGTTGTTTGGTTTAATGTCATAGTTTAACTTCAAACTATTAGTACTCTCTATCTGAGCGGTTTAATTGCAAAAATCGTCCAAAAACTATTAGAATTATGTGAAAATAAAATTTATACTATTAATTTAAAATATTTAAATTTAAATTTATTATTTTTTAGATAAATATAGTCTTTTTTTTTGTTATTTCTAATGATCAAAACTAAAATATAGTTCAATAAGAAAATTTATCCTAAATTACTAGAATTGTGATAAAATAAGATCTATACTATCAATTTAGGTTATTTAAATCTAAAATAATTAATTTATTGACAAATTTTATCATTTTCATTGTTTTTTTTACGGTTAAAGTGTTGATTGAAATGGTTAAAACGGTGTCATTTTAAGTATTTTAGATTTTTTTAGAATTAAAAATAATTTAAAAAGTTAATAACTTCGTTTTTTAACTAGATAGATCAATTGCACATTATTAATGATCCGACAACAAAAATAAGTCCCATAAAAATAAAAACTACTTAAAAGCTAATTATTATTAAATTTTTTAAAAAATTAATTTTAGTTCTTAAAAAAAATTAACAATTCATTCATTCTTTTTTTTTTTACTGAATTAATCCATTACATATCAATAATCATCCAACAACAAAAGTTAAATCCATAAACAACAAAATTATCTAAACTTCTTTAAAATTAATTATTTTTTTTAAATAAAAGTTCAACACTTTGACTTGTGAGAAATAATGGAGAAAGATAGAACTTTTGCTTGAAAACGAGTTTAAGATGAAAATAGCCCAAATTAATTGAATAGGCCTTATTTTGTCCGATACTAATAGTTTGAGAATAAATTTTGCTATTAAATAAATTTCAATTAACGGTCAACTCGTTAAATATAATGGTGAAAGATAATATTTGCTCAAAAAATAATAATTTGTGATCCAAAGAGCTCAAATTGGTGGTATCGACCTTAAATAATCACAAGCCAATAGTTTGAGGGGTAATTTTTGTTGCTAAACTCGATTTGAATTATTTAAATTTCAAATTATTAATTTTTAAATAAATTTTATCCTTCTCTCGCTATGTTTTGTGTTTAAAGTGTTCGCCATCAACTAAAATCTTTTTAAAAAATATAATTTTAAGCATCTTAGCTTTTTTTAGAATAAAAAATAATTTTAATAAATAAATTAATTAATAATGGTTAGTTTTAAAAAAATTTAGATGATTTTATTGTTTATGTATCTAATTTTTGTTAATGGATAATTACTGGTTTGTAATTGATCCATTTAGTGAAAAAAAATTATTAAATATTCTATTCAAAATTCATTATAGTTCTAAAAGAAATAAAATAAAAACTAAAATAATTGACATGACATCTTTTTAAGTAATTTAATCAATGGTCAATTCTTTAATCGTTAAACATAACGAAAAATGATAAAATTTGCTCAAAAATTAATAATTTAAGCTCTAAATAGCTTAGATTAATAATATAGGTTTTATATAAAAAAAAATTAATAGTTTAGAGGTAAATTATGATTTTAATCCCAAGTTGATTTGGGAGAGTAACTTATAAATTAGTTTTGCAAAACCAATTAACTAGTTTTTCTTATTTTAAAAATGAATTAATTAGCCTCTTGATCAGTGTTGAATATGATTAATTTAATATTATTCTGTTTTAAAATTTTCTTTTTTCTCATTAATCCTTTCATATTTTTTACTTATTTTTTCTACATCTTAAAAAATTAAAATAAATTAAAAAAGAAAAATATTATGATATAAATAGATTTAAAAATACTATAATTAATGATTAATTTTAAAAAATGAAAAAAAAATATTTAATTTATTTTGAAAATCAAAACAAAACAAAAAAAGACTAATTTACAATTTACTTTGTTTTGCGCCTTACCGTGGATTCTTCTCCTCTCCTCGAAAGCCAACTTACATTTGATTTGATCATTTGGCATCATTGTGATTTTTTGAAACGTTGATAAATCTAGTTATAATCAATTTCATTTGAAATAAAATCTTAAATTTTGATCTCCATATAAATATATGGAAATCCTAATAATATATAGATATAAAAGTTATGATATTTCTTGTCAGATGTATAATAACTATTTTTTTGGTTTCTTTTTGTTAAATTTTAAGTAAGCCATCGAAATTCAAACGGATGAATTATAAGAATTTGTTTTCTTGAAATCTCTTCTAAAATTCATTCCATTAGATTTTAGTTTTTCATGTTATTGCTCAGAATTACTTGAATTTAAAAGGAGTCCATGATAAAAAGAAACTTAGAGTGAAAGTTGAAATATATATATATATATATTGGTTAAGAAAATGAGTGTAATGATTAGGGGCGGAAAAACATAAAAGAGAAATTGGCAATTGTCCCCCTAAAGTTTTCCCAAAATTCATAATAGCCCTTGTTAGTTTTAGGAGTTTAAATTTGCCCTCCTTCTTGATATAGTAATAATCATCGTGAATGGCAAAACATTTTTTTCTCCTTACAAAAAAGAAATTGGGTTTGTGGTTTTGAATGGTAAAATACCAAACCCTTAGTTCAGAATTAATTTTTGTCACCCATTTTGCATGGTATCTACAACGTGAAATCAATTTTTCTAATCATAGTTTCATACTGTTTTGAAAAATCCACACAACTGAACTTGGTCATTTGATTAACATTAGAGCTACACAGCTATCAATTTATCACGTTAAACTTTGATATCAGCTTGCACATTGACTGAGTATCCATTCAAATAAAATTAGGAAAATGAACCCAAAAAAAAATGGTAAAGTGCAAAATTGCACCTAAATTTTCACTCCATTTTTAATCGTATCTCGAAAAAAAAAAAACAAAACTCAATTCAATCTCCTATTTATTGGACGTTGCTTGATTAAGCCCCATTTTAATATTTACTTTCTTAAAATCATAAAAAAATGTGGAAATTTTTGTTGTTTTGTATGCATTTTGAAGACGAGTGAGTTGATTATATGGTGTTTGCCTTTGATCTCAAAAGAAATGCAATAGAGAGGTTTAGTACCGTTCACTCTCTCTGTCTTTTTTTCTTTTTTCCTTTCCTTCAATTAAATAACTATCTTCACAGAAAAAAATAAAAAAATAACAATAGCAAATTTTGCAGCGTGAATGCATGGCCAATATTAGTGATTTTGATTGGCCGGTCCGGGAGTAGCACAGGGATAGGGACGGCAGGGCATCATGACACCTTCAATGTTAAGGCGCTTCAACATGCGGCAGTTCCTTTAGCTTCGTCGTCTTGCCAATTTTCCTTCGAAGATTTTCATGCCTTTACCGTCCACCTTTAATCATTGCTAAAATTGACCAATGATACGGACAGCAAATTGGGGGCCATCTTCATGCGAGGAAAAGGAGGGCAAATTCAAGTGTCTAACTGTGTTTTTTTACCTTCCTTATGAACATGTAAAATTCATGATCAAACCTCGATTTTTAAGTCAATTTTTGATAGACTACCGATATTAAAAGCATTAATAATTAACAATAAAATTAAAAACATTGAAGGTGTTTATTGTTCAATTAACAGTAAATTCTCTTCCATTGTAGCAATCTTTGCTCAATTCTCTTTCGTTATATAGTATTTTTCACTTACTTTTAATTTTTTTTCAATTAAGTATATAAATTTAATTTTTTCATTTGACTATATTAATTTTTTTAAAACTATCAATCAAGTATTCTCATCAATATTTTTATTAATCAATGACATTTTTGTTATCCTTAAAACACCAAATTATAATTTTATTTTTTTCTCAATGAAGTATATGAACTTTAATTTTTTCATATTAAGAATAATAATTTTTTCAAAACTGTAAATTAAGTACTTTTGTCAATTTCTTCATTAATTGATGATGTGTTCAAATACTAATTACATTTTTTCATCTTTTGTTGTAAGAAACTTTCTCCTTAAATTATTCTATTATTTTAAGATTTGAGAAATAATTTTTTAAAAAATATTTTTAGTTATAAAATCTCAAACTAAACATAATAAGGCTTGTTGTTGAAAAAAAAAAAAAACAGCTAGGTTGTGGATGTGAAAATTGAAGGAAACACAAACATGGGATTTTTCATCAAGAAGATTCATTTGTATTTTTTTTATTTTCACTTTTAAACCTAATTGAGTTTAGTTTGGAATTTTAGAGATAATAAATAGAATTTTAATTATTTATTAAATTATAAAATAGTAAAATAATTTGAGGAGAAAGTTTCTTTCAACAAAAGAGAATAAAATTATAATTTTATATTCGAATACATCATCAATAAAAAAAGTAATGAAAATATTCGATAGATAGTTTTAAAAAAGTTAATGTACTCAAACGAAAAAAATAAAAATTTATGTATTCGATTGAGAAAAATGATAAAATTATAATTTGATATTTTGAAGATACTAAACATGTCATTAATTAATAAAAAAATTGATAACAGTATTTAATTAATAATTTTGAAAAAAATGATGCACTCAAATAAAAAAATAAAATTCATATATTCGATTGAGAAAAAATTAAAAATTAATATACTTATAATGTAATTATTTTATTCTCTTTTACACTTAAAACTTATGGCCATTGATAATATTATTGGGATGTTTAAGCTTCCATCACACGTTAAATATGCAAGATTTAACAATTGTTTTTGATTTATTTATTATTTGGAAACTTAATACAGAAATACAGAAATTACAAAAGGAAGAAAAAAATACAAAAAAAGCAAGGGCAGTTCCCTTCATCTCCTGGACAATTTTCTCAAAGCTGTCAACTTCCAGCAGCAACTTTCCCACTGCCAGCCTCCATCACCAGCAGCTACTTGTAGCTTCCCATGCTCTACTGCCTTTACAGCAGCACCTCCTCCAGCAACATGGAAGCTATGCTTAACCTCTTGTTTGGATATTTCCTCTTAAAAAATAAAAAAATTATTTTTTATTTATTATTTAGATAAGAATAAAAATAAAAATAAATATTTTTTTATTTAAATAATATATATATATATCTATATAAATATTTTTTATATAAAAATAACATAAATGATAATAAAAGTTTTGTTTATGTTATTAGTGTAAGTCCCCCCATTCCTCTTCAGTCACCTCCTAGACAAACTCCTGTCCAGTCTCAACGAACCTGCAACCTCCAATTATCCATCAGTTCCTATCCTTCCTGCACAGCCACCCTATTGCCGTGACAGCCTCTCAATCTACTGCCATAGCCACCGATACTTGTGATGTTGATTGGTATGCCCTATAAAAAAATAACAATAACAGATTTTGCAACGTGAATGCATGATCGATATTTGTGATTTTGATTGATATGTCCTCTCAATCATGACGCCTTCAATGCTAAGGTGCTTCAACGTGCAGCTCTCCATCAATCTGCCCCATCGGGAAGTTGCTTTGGCTTTCTTCTGACATTGACTAAATTGCCATACGGCTCAAGATTTATCTTGTACTATGTCTTCTTGCAAAAATTCATTCGAAGATTTTTATGCCTGTCCCACCTTGAATCATTGCTCAAATTGACCAATGGTACTGGTATGATATGGCACTCTTCATGTGAGGAAAAGAAGGGCAAATTCAAGTGTCTAGCGGTGTTTTTTTTAACTTCTTCATGAACATATAAAATGCACGATCAAATTGTAAGGATTTTGGAGGAATGAATAATGGTGGTGCTAGTAGAATTACATAAAATTCTTGAAGCTATTTTCATTTGGCTATAGAAAAGGGTAATAAATTTAAGATCAAATCTCAATTTTTGATAGACAACCGATATTAGAAGCATTAATAATTAACAATAAAACTAAAAACATTTAAGGTGTTTATTGTTCAATAAACAATATATCCTCTTTCATTCTAGTGCTGCTCACTCAATTCTCTTTCATTACGGTCTTATTCATTTAGACTCAATTTTTTTTTTTTTTATTGCAGTATCATACGCTTAGACTCGTAGCAGGAATAATATTATTGTGATGTTTAAGCTTTCATCGGACATTGAATAAATCAGTTTTAATAAATGTTAAGCTTTGGTCTTTTCTTTTTTAAAAAACTTTTGTTTGAATTTATAACTTTATTTACACCTTAGTTTGATCCTTAAATATAAAAAAGAAAGAGAAATAATGAGAGAGAAAATCACAAGAAGTTTTATTTTAACTACTTTGACTTTTGTTCTTGGCAAAGATAATTTATTTATAGTTGTTTTAAATCATAAAATAATAAAAAAATCGATCAAAATCCTAAAATATTTTTGAATTTTTTACTTTAATTTGAATTTTTGTATTTTTTATAAGAATTAAAACGAGTTTTGCCTCTGTGTTTGGATAGGAAGAAAAGTGAAAGAGAGGAAAAAAATAGGGAGGAAAGAAAATTTTTCTTTGTTTGTTTTGAGGGAGGAAAGCGAGTGGAAAGAAAAAAATAATAAACAATCTATACATGATGGGACCCGTTTTTATCCAAAAGTTAGGAGGAAACGAGGAGAAAAACGTGAAACATATCTTTTTTTTGTTTTGTTTTGTTTTTCATAGTTTTTCCCTTGCCTCAACCGTCCTCCTCATTTTCTAAAAACACGGGGTAATAGATCCGTAATCCCTCAATCTCTCTCTCTCTCTCTCTCTCTCTCTACAATTCTTTATCCGTCATAATCTCTTCCTCGTGAATCCTTTCACATTAACATATCTGCAAATCAAGTTATTGGACCTTGCATTAGTTGATCCATTCATATAACAAATTTTCTTTCCTCCTTAGTTCATTCGAGAAAAAGCATTCTGCTAGGTGTTTCTTTCCGAGCAACGAAGCTTACACCCATTCGCAGTTCATCCAAAGTTTTTAACATCGGCAGGGGCGAGGTAATGTGTTGTTTGATTTTATTCTTTGTCATTTAATTGATGAGTTATGTTTGATCTAGAATGTGTAATGTAATTTCGGTTTGAAATTCAACGTCAAAATTACACCATTTTCTTCCTTCCTTGCCCGCTAGAATGTTACCTTCTCCCCGTCAACAAAGCAAAGGCCGGAGGACGGTGCCTTTCATTTCCAAACAGAAAACAACTTTTCTCCCGCAACCTTAACCCCACTGCGAATGGACCATCTAGTAGAAAACGTGTAGGAATATCACCTAGATTGAAGGAAAGCTAACCAATAATCTCATCAATTGTAGATTCCTTATCACTCACCAAGATCTCTAATCTCCAACGCTAAAGGTGATCTTTTGTTAAAGCAAAGACTCGATTCCATTCCGGGTTTGATGTCTATTCAAAGTATCTAGTTGTTCCCTTGTAGTTTCTAATCTTTCGCTCAGCAAAAGGGTTCCAAGTGCCGATCACATTGTTCGCATTTGCTTGGAAATGGCTTTTTTTTTCTTTCTTTTTTTTTTTTTTTGCAAGAATGTGAAGACAGAGAACTAAGCTAATGTATTAGGTTCGAAGATAAAGAAGATATTAATTTTCCTTCATTTATTTTTTTAGGATAGATGTGTCTTTTTATTAAAACAACAACAAGAGGCAACAATAGAGGCAATTTAGTTTCTGCTCCTCCTCGTCCATCTTCTCCACACACTCTATCTCAATATCTTCCAAGTACTCTTGATTTAAAATTATCCGAGCTGGTTAATTTTCGCATGCGTCCGGCTATGAATTAGATGTACGAAAAAAATTATTAAAAGGAATTTTCCGGTGTTATTTGGTTTGGAAGAATCGAAAGTGTGCAAATTCATTATTATTGTTGTTGTTAATATTTACGAGATAATAACATATTTTCGAGTCATTTTTCGAACCTATTATTATTTGGGCACGAGCTTTTATTAGCATTTTTTTTAAAATTATAGATTAGAGTTCATATTAAAAGGCTGAAAATTCTTGTTTGTTCCATGAATAACAAAGTAACGGATAAAATATTTGAATTCACAATTTAAAGATAAGAACAAACACATGCGGTGTTGGATTTTCTTGTTTATCACTAAAGAGTTTCACTTACCCAAGAGGGAGAAGCCAAGCAGAAGACCAAGTTTTTGGGTCGGAAAAATAGAGAGAGAGAGACAGAGAGAGGGTAGCTCTTAAAATCTAAATACATGTATGTATTTTGTGTTGGGAAAATTAGAGTGTTTCTTTATTTGATTGTTTTTTACGTGGAGAAAATTCAAAACGTTTGGACTTGAATTTCTAATATGCTAAAGCTGAATTGTCTTGGTCTTTTCATTATTTACATGTTTTACATCTAAGTATAAGGTGCTTAACGTGTATGAGCCTTTGAAAGAAACAAAATATGAATAACTAAATTGTTGGCTATAATGCGACCATTACTTGCTATTAACAATGATCATGGAAATAGGTAAACATTCGGTGGTTTCATGTCCTATGTTAATGTGATCTTCCATTCTGGTTGCAAATACTTCTTTACGGATAAATTAGCTAGCGAGTAAAGAGTTTATAATTTATTTTGGATGAGCAAATCGGTTGACGTCATTCTAGAAATCTTAAGAGCGTATCGTGTTGTTAGGAAAGCTCTCTCGTGCCGGTAATATAGATTATATTAATATAGTATGTTTGTTAAAGGCCTAAAGGGACTTAAAAGGTTAGGTGGTATGAACTGTTTACCAAACAATCGTGCGGTGATCTTTTTCAAGGTATAGTTTCAAATTTATTAACTATAGACATTTTTTTCGAACGTTAAAAGAAACACCGTAATAGGTTAGGTGGTACATGGAAATAGATAGAGTTAGAGACATGTGAAATGACAGGGATCATGAGAAATCTAGGGATAAGAGTGATTCGAGAAACTTTTATAATTCCAACAAGCAATTCTTTTGGACGGGGAAAAGACAATCTAAATAGTAATTTTAATCCACAAAATTGAAATGCTTACTTCAATTCAAAACATCTTTTAACTTCACCAAAATATATATCGAGCCGACATTTTTTTGACCTAACTTCTATGTTTTTTATATGTGGTTTTCGAGAGATGAAGATGAATAAGATGATTTTGAAGAAAGGATTACATTGAAATTAGTCTGAACGAGTAGAGGAAGATCTCAATAGAATAAAGGAGGAGAGTAGAAAGCGAAGGGAAACCATTCTTGAAAAATATATAAATCAATAGTTACGACAATAGAATGATTTTGGTTGTACATGCTTGTTTGATGGGTCTCACTTAGATATGGTAACTTGCTTGTTGAAATTTCATAATGTTATTAAGAAACATGATTCGAATTGTCATTTTATTTGATTTGCATGTTCCAAGCAATACATGCAATTTTTGTAACTTAAACAATTATAGTATTTGATATGAGATACTCATAAATTCATCAATTAAATTAGGATTTTTGTCAATTTTTATGATAATCGATGAAAAATATATTGATAATTGTATAAAAAAAGTTATAAAAATAACCATTTAATTAATAAACTTAGCGATACGTTTTGACATCCCACCCAAATTACTAAAAATGATAATCATCAACTAAACCCGTTGATATTAGTATATTGACAATGTCTCACACGTGCACCTTCATTTATTTTTTGTTTATTCAAAAATGAAAAAAAAACTTTATAATTTTTTCCTCAACATGTAATTGATGTTTTTTCAAAGAGAGAAGATGAAATTTAATTATTGTAAAATGGAAGGTTGGATTATCCCCTTTCAATTCTTGCTAGATGCTAGCCCCACGTAAATGTGTATCAAAACACTAGCTAGCTCTAAGCTCAAGCCGTAATTCTATTACCACCCATCTCCAACACTAACTAACTACCTGCTATGTCATTAAGTATCTTTTCCGTCAAATAACACCTTCAAATACTAGAGGGTTTTTGGTTTATGCTTTTTTTTTTTTTGCTTTTTACGTGTGGTATTTATCGGCCAAGTTATATATATATATATATATATTTTGATGGTTTATAGTTTGGGTTACTATTTTAGGTGTAATCAATTTGTCTATTTATTTTTGTAAATTTGAATTCGATTTGTAATATAGATTGTTTTGGATCAATCTTTTAAAATTCATTTGAAATGTTGATTCATTTGGTTTTATGAACATTCAATGCTAAATAGGAGATGAGCGAGTGTAGGGTTGTCAACTGGTTTTGATTTATGATAAGACATATCTTCCGTAATTAAGAGAGGTAAGTTTTTTATATCCTTGGCTATTATAAAACTATATTTGTATTTAGAATCTATCAACATATATCATTTGATCTGTGTTTCTATATTATGTAATGCTACATATGTGCACTCTTTACTTTCAAGCAATTTATGTTTTTATGACATTAGTTTAGATAGTAATATTACAATATTTTACATTTAACATAGATGGAAACGAATGTCATTGAGAATATACATGATGAAGAACAAAGATGTAATACATTGAACGAGAACTTGTTACAATCAAATGGTGGTGTTCTTTCGATCCCGAGAAAGTTGCAAAACATTTAAAAAAAATTAAGAAATGTCAAGAACGGCATCGACGGATCATGGAGAATTGAAAAAGAAGACACCAAATGGCCGTTCTACAACTAATTTGTCATCTTGTGCATGCATTACACCTAATTAATGCTCAAGCATTTGTAGTTCGTAAACCTATACCTAAAGGAAGTGTTGCAAGAGATTATCTACGCCAAGAATTAGTAAATAGGTTAACTTCAAGTGAGATGACCTATCGAGATATTGTACGGATGAGTCCTCAAGCTTTTTTCCACTTATGTCAAATGTTGAGAGGAAGCGATCATTTGAAGGACTACGGGGGAGCAATTATAGAGGAGCAAGTTGCTAAGTTCCTCTACATTTTAGGTCACAACTCGGAAAAATCGAGAGCTCGTATTTTATTTTCATCGATCGAGTGAAACTATTAGTCGACATTTTTATAATGTGTTGCGAGCATTGATTTTTCTTGAAAGTGAACTTCTTAAACAACCATTTGGTTCAGAGGTTCCACCATATATTAGAAATAATAGTAGATTTTTTCCTTTTTCAAGATAAGAAACCTTCATTCTATTTTACATAAGCAACTTTTCAAAGATAATTATTTATTTAACAATTATATAATATATGAAATCATTTATACTTATACATTTATACAGGATTGTATTGGGGCAATAGATGGAACACATATTCTTGTTAAGGTACCAAATGATATTGTAATCGGATATCGAGGTCGAAAAGATTGGCCAACACAAAATGTATTAGCTGCTTGTGACTTTGACATGAAGTTTTCATATGTTTTAGTTGGATGGGAGGAAACCACATTTAATTCAAGAATTCTAAAAAATGCTCTAGATAGGGAAGACAAACTGATAATTCCTTGAGGTCGGTTTAATTAATGTAGAGTTCTACTTTTGTGTTTCGAATGTAACTACATATCTTCTAACCGTATGTAATCATTTTTCATAAGAAAATATTATTTGATGGATGCGGGTTATATGCTAAAAAATACACTACTCACCTTATATAGAGGTGTGTGGTACCATTTGAAGGAATATTACGTACGTGGCCCTCGGAATTATAAGGACTTATTCAATCATCATCATACCTCCCTTCAAAATGTCATTGAAAGAGCATTCGGTGTAATGAAAAAGTGATTTCCCATCATCTCTAATGGAACGAAACCATATTACTCATTTCATACAATGACGTACATAGTCGTGCTCTGTTTTATATTACATAACTATTTGATTGGAGTAGATCTTGATGATGCTATCCTTGCTGAAGTTGACGAGATAGCTATTTAAAATCGATAGTCAAGAAAACCAAGAAATATATGATGGACGCAATGCTGATCGGGAAGCAAGAGAAGGGGCACTTTTGTGAGATTCTATAGCGATGGAAATGTGAAATGCTTATGAGCAAAATTTATAGAATGCAACTAAACCAATTAGTTGACTACTTTTCCTATTATTAATATATTTTAATGTGAAGTAGAATAATATGTGCATGTTATGAATTTATTGTAAGTTAATGATGTCCGTAGTTGTAACATGTATTGTTGTGTTTTTGCTATGTATATTATACCGAGTATGTATGAATTATGACATTAATTCAAGTTAATAAAGTGTTTAATGTTAACATTTATTACTCGTGTTGTGTGTTCTTGACATATTTTCAAGTATATTACAAAATTATTTAATTAAAATTGATGCTTTGCAATATAGAAGATGCATAGGGGAAGCAACAAAAGGGTTCACAGGACGATGATTCTACTAGAAGCAATATCTTTTGAAGCACCGACATGGATAATGTATTAATTGATTGCATGCTTGAAGAGAAAATCAAAGGTAATCGACCGAAGGGCATGGGACAACAACGACCTTAGATAACATGTTGCAAGTTCTAAGGGCTAAATTTAGGAATCACATCCAAAAGAACCATATTAAGAATAGATAAAAGACATTGAAGATAACTTTTAGTGAGGCGAAAGACTTATTTCATGGTGCAAGTGGATTTGGTTGGAATCCCGAGATCAAGACTTTTGAAGCAAGTACTAAGGTTTGGGGGAGCTAATTCAAGTGACTATCATCTATAACTTTTATGAATAAATTACTTTTAAAGTATATGATGAATTACTTTTAATATGTAGGCAAAACCAAAAACGTGAAAGTGGATGCATCATATAATCAACAACTATGATAAATTGTATAAGATATATGGCCAAGATAGAGTTATTGGAGAGGGTTACGTAAGTACTAGAAAGAGGGTGATGATGTGGGAAAGGGAAGGTTCCAATTTGATCTCAATGAGGACAATAACGTAACATCGGATAGCAAAAAAAATCGGGGGAATCAAGTGCCAAGCTACAATGCAAATGTTAACTTCTATACTCCCGAGTATGTAGCTTCGCCCAATTCCGAAGAAACAAACTCATTTAGAGGCACTAAACTAAAATCTCATATGGTGGAAGCAATTCGGAGTCAATCCGAAATGGTGCGTTTAGAAATGAAAGAAGTCTCCGAAGTAATGAAAGAAGAAAATGCAATTGTAGAGAAGTCATTGGAAATTTTAGAAAGGGGCAATGTAATAACGGAAGAAGAGAGCTTCATTGCACAAAGTTTATTAACCATTTTAGAGAGGGGACGTCAAAATTTTTTTCATGAGGATGAGATATTCACCGAGCTTGAAGCGATAGGATTGCAATCTAGCCTCCAAATGAGTGCATATCGCTTTTTGGTTGATAATGCGTCACTTACAAGACAATTCTTTGGGTTGCCTTATCATAGAAGACTTGCATTTCTAACACAGGTGATGGCTGAAAGAAGTGGTCGATCAAAGTAAGCTAATCATACATAAGTTGGAGTATAATTTATTGTTTTTTCAATTGTTTCAAATTTATTGAACTTACAAACTGTTCCCTTATTGTTGCTCAATGTACACTTCGCTTCCTTATTATTATTTTTTTATTTTACATTTGGGCTATTTGTGTGCACAATTAATTGGTGAAGTATAATGCAAGGGAACTTATTTGAATCACACTTAAATTTTTGTTGTATTGTGATCTTCAATTGTATTTAGTGGCTATTATATGTGGATGTTATCTTTAATTACAATGACTTAACTAGAAACTTATGTAACTTGATTGTGATGGCAAAACAAATTGATGCTAAGACTTTCATAATTATCCGTAATGTGTATGTATAAATTGATCTTAAAACTTACCTAATTATATGTAGTACTTGGGAGAGTGGATGTAAAATTGTATTGTGATGTTTGTATCTTTTCTTTGTAAAATAAGTAAGAGTTTCCATTTATCCATTATCCGATCCAAGAGTTATTACTCATATGGAAGAAATGAATTTGTAATTAATTTTTGCTGATCGAGCTTAATTGATAGGATCGTGGGTAGTGCTTGTGAATGCATACATTTCCATCTAAAATTTGACATCTACTAGGATTTATAATCACATAAGAAAATCAAATCCATAACTTAAGGGTGATAAAGAAGTAAGAATACAAGCTAAAAGTTAGGGGCCCTAATTTTTTTGCATGTTAGCCCATGACTCTACATAAGAAATTGTGATCATTTCATTCCTTAACCCTTTCACATTTTGGATCCGGTTCTTGGGAGACCCAACACCTCCCCCAAAGCACAAAAAATAGCTTTCAAATAGCTATAAATAACCTCTAAAAACACCCTAAAAAATAGCCCAAAAACCAACCCCAAAACGGACCCAACACCTACTAAAAGCTCCCAAAATCAGCCTTAAAACCGTTACCAATAGCCCCCTAAAACCCTTACAGAGCAACCCTTTTGGATAGCCCATTTAAAACACCAAAGCAGCCCCAGAAAACACCCCCAAATCAGATTAAAAACCACCCAAAAAACCCAAAAAAATCCCACCAAAATAGATACAAAACATCCCTCAAAACAGACCATTTGAACACTTTTTGGAGTTACGAGTAAAAGAAGAAATAAAAAATATTATTAAAAAAGAATAAAAATATTTTCATGTGTTGGATTGTTGGCAGCCACAACATGATGTTGTTGGTTGCATTTGGTTGAGTCTTTTTCCGATAAAATAAGCAACAAAAACTACCTTGGGCTTTCATGAATTTTACAAATTTTACAATAACTTTGGAGTTTTCACCGAGTAACGAGAGGGTTTTTGGTCACTTTAGTGGCACTCACATCCCACATTCTCAACCAACGAGTTACCCTCTTTTTTTGGATAATCGAATATTCGATTATCATTAGGAACGAAAAGGGTAGGTCGACTCGAATCTAAAGCACTTTCGAATTTTTTGGGTAAAAATCTTAAAACATGACATTTACGAAAGCGTCATAAATGTTTGAAAATGATTGTGTGCGTTCAAAATATGGTTAAAATTGTGATATTTGGCTTAACATTTGCAAATTAAAGGTGGTTAAAAATAAGACATTATTGTAATGACCAATAGAAGATAATGTGCCATGTTTTCCCGTTATTATGTCCGTCTCGTTCAAATATGAAATTTATCTAATTTTTTGTTATTCAATTGACTTTCCATGATTATTCGCAATGCTACAATAAAATTTTTTTTATTGCTAAATAGTCATTTTTTAATCCAAAATAAAAAAAGAGGAGAAAATGATGGGTAAAAGCAACTGACTTATTATATGTGTAGATAATAATACATGTTATACATATTTAAATTAATTTTATGTTGATAATTAATTTAAATTGGCTATTGAATTAATCAATTAGTAAACGAGTTATCGATTATTCTCTGGAGATGATTCATTATCTATCTTATCATTTCGGATAGATGCTACATGCTAGATTTTTTTTATATTATGATTTATGCAATTTTAATGAAAAAAATATGCATACAAATTTATTATAAGTATTTTAATATAGAAATAATATCAATAGGGTACAATAGTAAATATACCCTCAAAATTGCATAAATAAGCCCCCAAACACCTTCAAAAATAGCCTCAAAACGGACCCAACACCTACCAAAAGCCCTCAAAATCGAGTCCCGAATCGTTACCAATAGCCCCCAAAACCCTTACAGAGCAACCCTTTTGGATAGCCTATTTAAACAACCAAAGCAGCCCCAAAAATACCCCAAAACCAGATTCAAAACCACCCAAAAAATCTCACAAAAACGAGACACAATACATCTCTCAAAACGACCAATTGAATACTTTTTGGAGTTACTACAAAGGAAGAAATAAAAATTATTATTAGAAAAAAAAGACTAAAAATATTTTTGTTTGTTGGATTGTTGGCGACCATAACATGATATTGTAGGTTGCATTTGGTTGAGTCTTTCTACAAGTAAAATAAGCAACAAAAGCTACCTTGGGCTTAAGGAACTTTGCAAATTTTACGAGTAACTTTGGAGTGTTCACTCGAGTAACGGAGTAGTTTTTGGCCACTTTAGCAACTCGCACATCTCACATTCTTAACCAACGGTTACCCTCTCTTTACGGGTAATCGAATATTCGATTATCATTGGGAACAAAAAGGGTAGGATCGACTACGAATCTAAAGTCGACACTTTCGAACTTTTTAAGTAAAAATCTTAAAACATGACATTTACGAAAGCGTCATAAATGTTTGAAAATGATCGTGTGCGTTCGGAATGTGGTTAAAATTGTGTTATTTTGCTAAACATTTGCAAATTAAAGGTGATTAAAATTAAGACATTATTGCAATGACCAATAAAAGACAATGTGTCATGTTTTCCTGTTATTATGCATTTTTGTCCAAATATGAAATTTGTCTAATTTTTTGTGATTCAATTGACTTTCCATGATTGTTCGCAATGCTATAATAAACACTTTTTTTTTTTTGGATTGCTAAATAGTCATTTTTTAATCCAAAATAAAAAAAGGGAGAAAATGATGGGTAAAAGCAACTAACTTATTATATGTGTAGATAATAATACATGTTATACATATTTAAATTAATTTTATATTGATAATTAATTTAAATTGGCTATTGAATTAATTAATTAGTAAACGAGTTATTGATTATTCTCTAGAGACGATTCATTATCCATCTTATCATTTCATATAGTACTACATGCTAGATTTTTTATTTATTATTATTATGATTTGTGCAATTTTAATGAAAAAAATATGCATACAAATTTATTATAAATATTTAAATATAGAAATAATATCAATAAGGGTATAATAGTAAATATATAATAATACATTTTCTTTCCTCTCTCTTTTTACAATTATCCAAACAAGGAAAGTATATTTTCTTTCCTTTTATTTCTACTCTTATCCAAACAATAAGTGAAAAATAGTTTTTTTCCTCTTACTTTCTTTCCTTTCTTTTCTTTCCTCCTAAGAGGAAATATCTAAACAATAGGTTAAAGTTGAGCGACTCATCATCCTTTTTTTTTTTTTTAGAAGTTGTTGGCCGCGTGTGTCCAACTCATGCATGCACAAACCCGGTTCTCTAGGCCCGAGTGCATATGATCGGCTTCTTCTTCTTCTTCTTTTTTCTTTAATTATTATTTTATTATTTAATTTTATGAGAAATTTACAGGAAGCTTATCATTATTTTTTTGGATTTTTCACGTAAACTAATTAAAAAAACAATTTTATATTAATTTAAACTAAAAATTTATTTCAAATTATATTACTCTTATTATTTAATTCTTTTTCAATTTATTATTTCTCACAAAAATTCTCATCCAATTAATTTTTTATTTTTATTTTTATAAAATTTTATTTGTTAATAAATAAAATTTATTTTTCTTCTTGTCTAGATTTTGGAATAAAATATTTACGAACATGATTATTTTCTTTTTTTAAATAAATTAATATAATTTATTTGATGAATTTTCATAATTTTTAAATGAGAGTAGTATGATTTTATATATATAATTTAAAAGCTGGAGTGGATTGTAGATAATTTTTCTCGCTTTTTTTTAAAAAAATAATTTTTAAAACAACTAATGAATAACTAAAAGTAAAAAGTGAATAATAAAAAAAAAGAGAATTAATTGTTCTACGTTGGAGGATAAGGCATGTATGGTTTGGAATAGATTTTTTTTTTTTTTTTTTTTAAGATCGAGAAAAAATGAAATTCATTTTTTTATTTACTTCTTCTTTATATAATTAAAATTTACCAAAATCAATTTTATAGTGTTTTTTGTTTGACTCTACTAACTTCAAATTTCTTCAATATATTTTCTACAAGTTAAGTATATTGTTTTTAATATTTTTCAATTTATGGTTTAGACTCCGAACCCATTCGATATAATCATGGTGTATATATATAAATTGAATAATTAGTTTTGTGAGAAATTAATTATGTATTTTCACATAAAAAACCAATCATTATTTATTTATTTAATTAATTTTTTGATATATATATAAACTGAATAATTAGTTTTGTGAGAAATTAATTATGCATTTTCACATAAAACACCAACTATTAATTAATTAATTAATTAATTTTTGTATATACTAAAATCAAAATTTCTTCAATAAATAATTAAAATAATGTTTTATAAAAACCACTCTATGATACCATACTCTTCAAAGAGTTTTTTTTTATACTAATATTATCGATTATTTTGTGAATAAAATAAAAACCTATTATACATCATTTCAAAAAATAATCTTCTCATCAATATGAAAGAATAATAATTTTTTCATCTTTTAATTTTGTTACAATTTTTAAAACTAATTGTTTTTATTTTTTTTCGATACAATCTTATGAAAAAAAAATATCAAGATATTTTTTGTTAAATTTTCTCTTTAAATTGTTACAAATTTTTGTTTAAAAATCAATGCATGAATAAGAACAAATCATGCCTTTTTAGTAGAAAATTTGTGAAAAATATAAGAAAAAAATAATTAAATATAAAATTTTGATTAAACATCATAAAATTGGGAAAAAAATATTTTTATAATTAATTAAATAATTTAATGAATCTACAATATGATCAGGCCATCAAATTAAAATGATTTTTTGAACAATTTTATTTATTTATCCGAATTGTAATATAGCTCGAGCAACAAACCAATCTTACCGTAAAAAAGAGTAAAGGCTAAAGGATATCTTTAGGCCACACAAGGGAGCGCAGA
This sequence comes from Dovyalis caffra, assembly GCA_963924115.1. Taxonomy (NCBI): domain Eukaryota; kingdom Viridiplantae; phylum Streptophyta; class Magnoliopsida; order Malpighiales; family Salicaceae; genus Dovyalis; species Dovyalis caffra. The sequence continues at coordinate 11,381,882 of CAWUPB010001184.1, forward strand.
GGCTCATTGGATCTTGTGTGGGCTTTTTCATTGTTTGCATCTTAATTTCAATTGAGCCCATCTACTCATAGCCTCTTCCTTCTGTGAAGTTTTGATATGCCTATAGAGGTGTTTTTTCCAAAGGAGAATTTTTTGGGGCAGCCGCCCCTGTCTCTGGGCCGTCTATCGCCTATATACATTGGGAAATCTACTAGCATGTGTTACGTTCTCCATAAACGACTACGACGGGAAGTTACAAACAGGAGGAGAATTATTCGGTTAAAATCAAAAAATTAAATCGAATCAAATTGAATTAGTAATTTTTATTTGATTTTATAAAAAAATTTAGAAAAACCTAAATTATTTAGGTTTGTTTCAGGTTTTTTTAAAAAAATTTAATTTTCACCGAAAACCGAATTATTATTTTTTTTTTAAACACCTGCCCAAGGTTCATAGCATTTTCCCATAATTTTCTTTATTAAAAATTCAATTCAATTTATTAGAATTTCTTGAAAATCAGAAAAAAAATTGTAAAAAAGTGATATTTCAACTTGGTTCAAGATAAAATTCAAAATTTAGAAGAAAAATACAAAAAAAAAAAAAACTGATTTTTAGCCTAAAAACAAAAAACCAAATAAAAAAATTTTGTTTTTTAACAGAAAATCAAACTTTAATTTAATTCGGTTTTAGTTTTTGTTTTAATTAATTCGATTAACCAAAAAAAAAAAACCAAAATTAAATGGAAAAATCAAATGATCACTGCTTTGCAAGGGAGGTAGCTGCCCCTAGCGCCAGCCTTTTGTAAATGGTAGGCTTCGATCATCTCTATTTTTTTCTGAAAAAAGCCGTAAAATTGACGTATACTTCCATCAGTCTTTACGTTTTTTGAATTCTTTTACAACTCTATAGCTTAAATTGACTTGTTCGGTAGTTAAGTTTGCATTTTGTCGAGAGTCTAAGGAAAAAGTTCAAAAGCATTGGCTTAGAAATGTTTTTTCCAGATTAAGATGGCAACAAAATGCCTCGAAATAGTTTCAAAATATTAAATATTAAAAAAATCATAATAAACGATAAGATGTTCAAAATATCTAATTTAACGAACTATACTGCATGTTTGGAACATAAAATTACGTCACAATCTTATTTTGAGTATGTAATTGAACTCTCTTTTTTTTTTTAACACGAGTCACTAAAAAAACCCCCAGTGGTGGAACAATGCCAAATCAAAAGGTTGCATGTGGCATACAATAGCACACATTTTTTCTTCTGCTGATCACACAGGACCTATGAGTCCTACCAAATTACAGGAGCCAAATGCATGAGATTAGTTTGTTGTTTGAAGTGTGATTCAAGCCTTCCAGATTTTAAGCCTGTCAATATGCTTACCTCTCATACTTAAAACATATAATGAAAAACTCTTCCCGTATAATTTCCAGGGCACATCGAGCCTTCCAAACAATTAGAATATGGTCTCGTTGGAAATGGCAGCACATTGGTTTCACTAAGCTTAGGAATGTGCTCTGCAGCCAGTAGAATCAGTACGTCTATAGACGCTTGAGCCTGATCCAGAACGCTTTGAGGGTTACAAACTGGATCCGGATAGAACGCTTTCCAGGGGTGATGAACCAGATAATAAACACGACTTCGATGCAGGCAGCAAGCCCTATGACCTAGGCCTTAAGGTGGTTGTGATTCGCTTGATGGTGATGGCCCTCCTCCGTGTCCGTATCCTCCAAGTTCATCACCAGCAAGGAATTGTGGCGTTAGCAACCCACACGGCGTGAAGTTTGGGGAAGACGGTGGAAGTTGTGGCGTTATAACTGGTGTTCTTATCACCGAACTCACTAATGCAATCCAACATCATACCAGTGCGATTGAGGGCATTGATATTTCTCAGTTTCTCAATCCTTTAGAAAAAGGGACTGGCTTGATAGTGATGATGACATGCCCTAGAGCCAAGCCTAGCTATCCATGGTCATGTCCCTAACGAACAAGGTTATGTAGCATGTGAACTTTAAGACAATAAGACAGCCATCTATGCATGCTGTCTCCAACTCCCCATGTAAGATATAGCCTTAACAGACCTTCAGAGTCAGCTTCAATAAAAAGTGCATGAATTTGAAAAACTGATGCCAGAAAACTCCATGAATGATTCAAAGATGGATACTTGATATATACTTGGATGGCGTCTGAATCAATCCAGCATCCAACTACCCTCCAACTTGGTTACACAATCACATTCATACATTCAAGTTCAATCTGCCATAGCATATTTCTATCGGTATAAATTACCTTCAGTGAAGTAAAATGCTTTATCTTTTAGAATTGGAAATAGGAGAACAGAATGCTTGTACTTTGAAAAGTACTACCACCTGAAAAATTGTGAGAGCTAGAGTCGCTTGGCCAATTAGGCCACCAAGGGGCCCTTTAAGCCCTCAAATTAACCAACTCTAATGAGATTTTGTGCAAAAATGCTGTCAGGTTAAACTATTTAGTTTTTATTTATCACCGGACAAGATTTTAGCATCACCCTTCTTTAATAGTTTGATCTCTGTGGATGGAAATTGAACTTAGAAACTACTCAAACTCTGAGAGCCTCATTCTTCTAGTTCATTTGTATTTATGATAACAACAGGATTGTAACCCTCAATACAATGGCTTAGACTTACGGTAGCATTTAATACTAGACGCAAAGATGGCGGTAAAAGGACACAGATAATATATGAAAAGGAAATGCATGAATTTTGAAATCGAAATTGAAAAATGATTTGAGTTTCTATATAGCCTTCTTTAGTCCTGCATATCGATCCATGTGTTGATTGAACCCAATAAAGTCGCTGATAGAAAATGGTGCAGTTTCACCAAGTAAATATCTGCTTACATGAGCACCATGATTCTCAATTTCAAGAACTAATTGCAAACCATCTTCTTTCTTGCAAATTTTACTCAACCAACACCATTTTAAAAGCCTTTTTACCCTCAAACAAGAAAACCATGCAACATTCATGCATGTTCAAACTTTCCAACATAAATAAGCAGCCTCCATGCATGCAAAGAACCATTCAAAGCATAGGAACTATCCAAAAAATGGCAGTGTCTAAATCCGTATGCCTAGCCTTCTTGATTGTACTTCCAGGATTTCGACTCAGTTCTGTTCTGCCCATAGTATACTCAATGAGGACGACCAGAAGAATCAAGGAAATGGTATAGGAGGAGGAGGAGTAGGTGGAAGTGGCAGTAGTTTGCCTAGTATTACTGGTGGAGATATAATTGTGGGTTGTGTTAGTTGACCTAGTGTTGGGGTCATTAGTGGCAGCAATAGTAATGCTGGTAGTTTGCCAGGAGTAGGTGGTCCTCGTGCTGGAAGTGGAAGTGGCTGCGGTAGCAGTTATGGAAGTGGTAGTGGTGGTGCTTGCGGTGGAAGTGGCGGCAGTTGCAATGGTAGAAATAGTGTTGGTAGTTTGCCTGGATTTAGAGGACCTCATGCTGGCGATGAAAGCGGTGGTGGTGTAAGTGCCAGCAGTGTTTCTGGTGTTGGAACTGGTGGAGGCATTCATATTAGTGGTGGTATTGGTGGAGGACTAAATGGTGACAGAATTGGGAACAGTGAAGGTAGTGGAAAAGCTAGCAGCACCTATCTTGCTAATGCTGGTGGTAACGCTAACGCATTGATTTCTCTCGATCATAGAGTAAAGAGAGCTCGCATGACGGTGATGATCACATGCACTAGAACCAGAATCAAGCTATGTTTATGCCCCTCCTGAACATAGATTATATCATCTATGTATGAGAAGTTATGAACTTTCAACTATGTAAATTAGGCACCTGGGGCAAGTATGTTTGCAGTCTCTATACGAAATGACCTCAATAACAGCTTCAGTCAGAGTCAATTGAAAGTGACTTAATCAAGGTTTCCATGATGGTATATACGTTTGAATACACAATACTGTATGGAGTCCATACTAGTAGTTACATAATCTACCGGCCACGGTTTGCAAGCCTCAACTTGTGGCAGTGAATTAACACTGTTCACAAGTTCGAAGCATTGCTCTCTGGAGTCCGGACTGTTCATTGTTGACAGTGCATGATACATGATTTACAGGGGATTGAGAATTAATCTAGCATGGGACTTTTCTCCATTTTTTTTGTACGTTGGCAGTTCAATCTGCCTAATCTACTTCATTTTTCTTCTATAAACGACCCAAGTGAAGTAGGATGCTCTAGCAGACTTTGAAATTGAAAATAGAAAGTGGAATGTTCTTACTTAGAAATGAGTAAGAGTAGGCAAGCTTTACCGATTTGTCTGAAAAAAGAAAATATCATATTAGGCCTAACTTGATCGTTTCACCATCTGAAATTCTGAACATCCATCTCAAATCGGTTGTAAATGCTCAATTACTTTGGTTCCAGGAATCAACTTCTAAAGTACATTGACCACCAGCTGGCTTTATCATGAATTTTGAGTCAAACTGCTTCCTATGATCAAACTAGCTTTTTTTGTAATTCACTTTAGACCACTGCTTGAATCAAATAGCAGTTTTGTCGTTTAAGAGTTAGGAGAGTTGGAGTGTGTAAGCTCTTCATTCTCTTCTATTGGCCAATGGCTCGTTAACATTTTTTATTCAATTACAATCGTAAGGCAAAAATTTAATTTCACATCAAATAACATACCACGGTTATGTAGCCTCCTTTACTCCTGCATGTTTATCCATCTTGAGATTGCATACAACAAACTCGCTGATTGAAAATGGTACAGTTTCAATAACAGCTAGTAATCTGCTCACACGAGCACCATGATTCCCAATTTCAAGAACCAAGTTGCAGAAAACTGTCTTTTTTCTTGCAATCTTACTCAACCAATACCATGCTTGAAGCCTTTTTACCCTCAAACAAGAAAACCATGCACCATACACTGTCAATTTCACAATATAAATTAAGCAGTTTGCCTCCATGCCTGCTAAAAGCCATTGGAAGCATGAAAAAATAACCCAAAAGATGGCAGTGCCTAACTGCCTTTGCTTAGCCTTCTTGATTCTAATTCTAGGATTTGGACTCATTTCTGCCAATAGGGTTCTCACTGACAAGGATCAAGGATCCTACAAGCCTGATAACCTGGAGTTTGGACAAACATGGTCATGGGGAGGTGGTGACAATTTTGGCATTGGACAAGGGAGTGGGAACCTTGGTTTTGATATTGGCCTTGGTAATCGTGCAGGAGGGGGAGGAGGAGTTGTTGGGAGAGGTGACATTGGCGGTGGTATTAGCTGGCCAAGTTTTGGGGCAGGGGGTAGAATGGGAGGTGGTTTTAGTTGGCCTAGTGTTGGTGGTAACAGAGGCAGTGATGGTCATATGGATAGTTTGCCTGGAGTTAGTGGATCTGGTGCTGGCAGTGGAAGTGGCAGCAGTTACAGTAATGGTGTTGGTGGTGGAACTAACCCTGATTTAGGAACTGGAGGTGCAAGTGGCAATAGTGGTGGAAGTGGTGGTATTGGAGGACTGGGTGCTGACAGTGGTGGTAGAAATGGCGGCAGCAATGGTAGTGGTAATGGGGGTATTTGTGGAGGACTTGGTGCAGGTAATGATGGCAGAACTGGTAATAGTGGTGCCTTTGGCAGTGGAACTGGTCCTGCACCTAGTAACGGAAATGGGCACAATGAAAGAGGTGGTGGGCCTACTATTGGTGGTGGTGGGCCTAGCATTGGCAGTGGTGGTGGAAGTGGCAGCAATGATAATACCATCCCTGCTTTAGGATCTATTGGTCAGGCTCTATATTGCACGCCAGCAAATTGCCCAAACAGTGGTGCTTGTGGAGGAATTGGTGTATAATTTGATTATCATTTCAATTAGCCGAAGGCCACCAAAGCAACTGACAGCCATGATAGCCAACATAATAGTATCCATGGATTCACACACGTGGATAAAAATCAGGATGAAAAGAAAAATATTCACCAACAAGAGGACATTCTGCCAGTGGACTAACTGGCTAAGGTCACAAGGCTGGTTTCCTCAGCATAGAAAATTCTGTTTGTCAGTGTAAGCTCACCTGATGGAATCAACATGTCCGCATTAATAAGGCATTTGTGTTTCAGCTTTAACAGTGCTTATTCAATAGATGAAAGTGCAATGTTTAAGTATTCCTATAAATTATTTCTTGTTTGAAAAAAGAATGCAATGGAAGAAGAGAAAAAGGAAACCTGGCAACTTCATGCTTGTGAAAAGATTTGCGAGTTGTTAAGTAAAATTCATCACTTGATATAAGCAACTGTACAACCAAAATTCACTGGACTTTCTGGTTCATATTTGGCAACACGTGGATGCTTACCTAGTACCTCCAGTGCGCAATCCTTAACAGCTCCAGTGCCCATGCCATGCACAACAAAAATAACTGAGAGCGGCTCTCTTGTAGTTATGGCCATGTTGAGGTGGAGAGCAGCTTCTTCCACTCGCATGCCTCGTAGATCCACGGTGTTCTTCGATGTCTGCACTCGTGGGCCATAAGAAACCTCCTCATCTTTGTGCTCAGGTAAACTCTGCTTTACCTATAATTCACACCAGTATGATAAGAACAACTAGCTTCAGGAGTTCCCAATGACACAGAAGCAAAGATAGATAGGAATGCCTGCTGTATCTTAAACCAGTGAAACTTCAGCAGAGCAGTGTACCATTCGTACCTGTCTCTTCAAACTTGGGACCAAAATGGTTGCTTTGCTTCTTCTATCACTTTTAATTGCTCTAACGTCACTTTTCTTCACTCGAACTCGTATTTTACCATATTGGACTAAGACTGTCTCATCATCATCTGGTGCTTCAACTATGGTAGCTAACTTGTTTCCAAGTCTCTCTACAAGAACTTGCTCCCCAAGTTGTGGGGTATATGAGCTCGGAACTGTTTCACTGGCAGATAGACTGTCACTTGAACAGTGAGCTTCAACAATAGATGCAATTGAAGATTCTGACTTCTTAATCAGTGAATTAAACTGATCTGGACTGGCTTTTCTGAGCTGATTTTCAAAGTTCTGCACCACAGTTTCTATCTGCGCGTTTGCAGCCTTTAGTTCAAGTTGGACCTGTTGAGTTTCTTTTGCCATGAGAGCTTTTACACGCCCATCAAGGTCTTCAGCTTCAGCTTGAATCTTGATAAGGGGAATTGGAATGGGATGGGGAAAGAAACAATAACATCAATAAGCAAAGTTTAATGAAAAACAGAGAGAGAGCACATGCAACGGGAAGCAAAATCAGAGGAGAGAACAAAATCAGAAGCTGTTGTGCTCTTCTAGATCTTCTAAATTCTACCTCACGGTAAAGCTCCATAATTTCTCTATGAAGGGATGCAGCTCTCCTGGCCTGAGCTTCCAATCTGTTTCTTTCCTCCAACAATGATTGATACAGCATGCCACTTCGCTCCTGCTGCTTTTCAGGCACTAACTTCTCCACCCACTTCTGTGCATGTTCAATTATATTACTGTCAAAACCAATTGATTTAGCAATGCTTAGTGCATTTGAATCACCAGTACTCCCCCAGAGAATCTGATACGTAGGTTGTAATGTTTCAAGAGAAAATTCCATGGCTGCATTCTCAAATCGGCTATCCATATCTTTCAGGCGACTTAAATCAGCATAATGAGTTGTCACAACAGCTAAGTTAACATGATCTTTCAGATATTGCAAGATACCGGTTGAAAGAGCCACTCCTTCAGAAGGATCAGTTCCACTACAAATTTCATCAATGAGGACAAGTGATTCATTTGTAGCCACTTCCAAGATCTTACAAATCCGCGATATGTGCCCACTAAAAGTTGAGAGATTTTGTTCCAGAGACTTCGATAATGAACACGATAATCAGAATTAAATAAACCAATCAAAAGAACTCAGTACATACCTCCCATAAAACAAGAGTAACTTTTACCTGGTGGTCCCCAATATCTGCTAGAACAAAATCAAACCATGGAAGCTTTGGGGTGCTCTTAGCAGGCAAATATAACCCAGCCTTTGACATGAGAGATGCCACACCTAGAGTTTTCATTGAAGCAGTTTTCCCTCCAGTGTTTGGTCCTGATATCACAACCACTCTGGTTCCACGTTCCACTTTAATGTTTATTGGCACAGGAAATTCAGATGCATTTTTGGAAGATTTTCCAGTATCCATTATGATATTTTCCTCATCCACTTCTGTGGAGTTCCAAGACTTGGATCCAAGAATATTGGAAAGACTTCTTCTAGATGTCCCGAGGAGCAATGGATGCTGTATACCTTCAATATCTATTGATAACAAATAACCTCCTCCACCAGAAGAAATGCCTCCACAGTCCTCTGAAGTCCACATTGGACAGACCCCATTCGTCCAGTGAGCATAAGCAGCTCTAGCTAAAGCAAGATCAACTTCTAGAATTCCATCCAACAAATGTTTTATGTCCCCTGCTGATTCTGCTATTTCAGATGTAAGCAAGCTCAAAATGGCTATTTCCTCAGCTTTCTCAGAGTTTGAAAGCATGACTTCCAAGTTATTCAATTCAACTGCCTCACTGGGCTCCATAAAGTATGTTGCACCAGAACTACTAACATTTAGAACCACACCATCTGGAATCAAATATCTGTGAGAAGCCCTGACTCCCACACACAACCTGGAGCGACGCTTTGTTACCAGAGGTCTGTCGATGCCCCCAGCTTGAAAAATCCGAGTTGATATTCCCTTCAACAGCCTATTCAGATTTTCCATGTTTCTCTTCCTTTCAGACCTAATGATCTCCAAATCTTCACTAGCTCTATCAAGGATTATTGAAAGATTGCAGTCTATGCAAAATCCAATTTTCTGCTCCAGCTCTATTTGGAAACTGCAATTCTGAAGTATTCCAAGCAGTGGGGCATACCTATTCAAATAAAACAAGATCAATGAGATCTTATCCAATAAAACCTTGCCATAGAGTGGAATTCAATGCTTGAAGGTTACATTTCAAGTTCTATTAAAGGTAAAAAATGTAATATGGACCCTCATTACAGTACCTTGAAATAAATATTCTTTTTGGGCCCTTAATGAGATATGAGAATCCAGCAATAGCATATGATTTATGCCTGTCTCTCTCCAAATATCGACCTATTGAAAGAAGTATCAGATATTTCTTACACATAAAACAAGTTCACATCAAGCCCTTCAAAGCTTTTTAGACGCCTTGAAAAGAATAAATGATCCTATGTATCATCCTGAATAGGTTGAACACAATATCTGAAAGTAAATCAACGTCATAATTTATTCCCTAAACCATTCTTTTAATTTAGTGGTCCATGTTTATCCAAAACTTACTTGAAGTCTTCTACATGTTCTTTCAAAATACTTTAGAAGACCCACATCTTCCTCCAAAGCACAAACCAAAGGGTCTACGATAAAATACTCAAGTGCACCAACTTCTACATATGCAAAAACATGTGTTTGTTGTGAAATTATCGACCAAAAAACCACAAAACTATTCCAAGACTATAGACCTTCATAATTTACATCATCACATCGATCAAATAGTAAACCGCAACCGCTAAAAAAACACAAATCACAGTCCGTTTCATACTCCAAAATGTTCCAACTAGAGAGCCACTAAACAAGGTCGTCCATGCCCTTCATGCAGTGCGTCCCACGCGTGCATGAATGACGCACACGGCTTAGATTTGGTGCAGTCAACCCACTGCCCTTAGAATTTTTCTTGTAACTAACACATTTACTGATAAAAGCTTTTTGGCATAAAAGTCTATCATTAGCCTTCGCCTAACAACTTGAACTTTCAAGATAAGTGTTAATTGACAATAATAAAATGGCAATCAAACAATTCAAAAGCCAATTATACCTTTCCAAGCAGTCTCCAGCATCTTTTAGCCTCTCCAAAACAGCTCTTGCAGCTCTCAACGTCCGTCTCACAGCACATAATTCCCCAACCGTAAGCAAAGTCCCAGAAACCGCAGAATCCAAAATCCGCGTTATATCCTCAACCCCTGAAAAATCCAACGGTCCAGATTCCATCACAGCCAATGCAGCTGCAGTCTGGTCTAGAAGTTTCTGGCTATCTTCTTTGCTTTTACCAATTGGGATATTTGCGTTTCGAGTGATCGATTGGGCCATTGAGGTTGATGTGAAGGGAGTGAGTTGGTTGCAGAGGGAACTCCATTCTAGGGTTTTTAGGGTTTCGAGTTGGAGTGAATGAGCTGGAACAGTGAGTTTTGGTGAGTGTGAATTGGGCGAGTTGGAATGAAAGGGTTTTGATAGGGTTTTGGTTAAGGGTTTGGTGGTGAAGAGAATTGGTGCTTTTTTTATGGATATGAAGTGATTGGAGAGTTCCATTAATGATGGATTTCTGAGATTCGAATTTTAGCAGAGTTTTACGTTGTTGAGGGAGGGAAGCTGTTTGGTTTGTATCTGATCCATTACAGTTTCAGTTTCTTAACAGAAACTAACGGCAGCAAGGACTGATGATGACGTGGCATAGCTGAGACGTCGTATCCTTAATAACGACATGTCGTATCATTTCTGTTTCCAAATTTTTTATTTTTTTTGAAGTTTCATCCGCATCCTTAAAAAAAATAATAATAATAAGAAAGTTATCCGTTTATTTATTTATTTTTCAAGGAAGCGTTATTTAATTTTTTTAACCTCTTTCTTTTTATGACTTGAATACCTACCACACTATTCTATTTCCACAAATGCTGTCAGAGAAATTTATGAAGAAAAAAAATTAAAGAAAAACTCGTAGGATATGATTAAAACTCTAGTGCTCCAAGAATATCCATAAAAAAAAAAATTGAATTCAACATTTATGTTTTTTTTTTTTTTTGTATCTCTTTTTTATGGATTATGTATTGTTAGTTACTCCACTAAACTTTCTCTAAAATTTCTCCAAACTAATTGACGAGGACGACGGCAGTGGGGAACAGCAATATAATTTAGCATTATTCACATTCCTTCGTAGCAAGTTGTAGACAAGAGTATTCACATCCAAGCACAGAAGTTCAGTGTCTGATATTGCTGATGAGATTGGATTACAAATTGCACCCAGCAGCTAGCGAGACACCTTGGCAAAACCTGAATGAACGATGAACAAGATTTTGAAGGGATTAGCAGCCAAGGCAATTCAAAATTGAAACCTCAAATATGAAAAAGGCCTGGAAAGTAACAATTTGGAAATTGGTTGCTGGGCTTACAGTTCTAACTCATATCCCATTATCCAGCTAGGATAGGAGAACCACAAGCGGCAGAAGCATGCTTTCCCTCTTCATAGACCAGGTTTCCTCTGACAAATGTTGCCAAAACTTTTCCAGAAAGTTTGCTTCCCATATAGGCTGAGATACTCTGTGTACAGCGTGAATGGGATCAGTGGTTTCATCAATCGATTACTTTTACCACGGTGATTGGGCAAAGTTCATTAGATCATTGACAATTGGGCATGCAAACTTCCAATTGCAATCAATCACTTAGAATTATCCCATTGATGACCAGCACGTGAACACAATTTTACTAACAATTGCAATCCAATATTCTCTCAAAATGACCAGAAAAAAGGAAAGGAGTTGATAATTAAAACAAGCAAAACTAGTTCGATGTATCAGAAACAAGAGGTGGAGAAGTCAGAAGGCATACAGGATGTTTAAGATATACAGGAAGATCATTGTTGAGCTCAAACTCCACATTTGGCTCCCATACGGCAATGTCTGCATGGTTTCCTACTGCAATAGCCCCCTGTGAAATGAAGTTCAGCTTCAAGTGATATTGATGTAAACAACATTACGATCTTTCTCGTGCAGTCATGTGTTTACTCTGGTCTTTTTTCTTATTTTTCTTGCCATGTCATCTGCCATTCTTAAATTGTAGGAAACAGAGAAGCAAGTAATTTTTTACCTTCAGACCTTGCCCAGCAAGCTTGGCAGGCCTTTCACTCCACCACATTGCCAGCTGTTCCAAAGTTACACCATATTTCCGCCCATGTGACCATGTCACAGGAAGAACAAACTGCAGATGCTCTCAAGAAAATTGCCTATGAGTTTCTTAAATGATAGTAAAATAGCAAACATATCAATGATAGATAACAATTTCTTGTTAGTTTGCATGAGTTAAATTATGATCCTAACAATTGACATGGTTTTTTTCCGCTTTTTCGGCTGATGGTTACTGTGAGTGTTTAAGGCGCTGTCTGCTCAGGCGAGAAATTGTCTGAAGCTATAAGAAAATCTTTCGCTTCACAGGCACTAGAAGAAGTTATTGCCCAACAAGAGATGATAGGACCTGTAGATGTGTGTATGTGGAAGAGGTTAGCTCTTTTTCATGCAGCAGAATTCAAACAAAGCCAGCTGCCATATTTTAATCTTATTTTTTCATATTTGCCTTCAATTCAATCTAAAATGTCATTCGCAATGAAATGTTCATGATGATTTGAATGTTCTTATGGACAAAAATGTGTATGCGGAGTGAGCAAAAATAGAACAGTTATGTGAGTTTGATAGCATCTGGAGGATGTTACCATCAGAGCTCAACATACATTGGCATGGAAGAAACAGAACAGTTATATGAGTTGGTAATAAAAGAATGACCGACCTGCAAAGAAGATATGCCACCCCAAGCCCTTAAAAAGTTACCTTCGTCAGGGAGTTTAAGCTCTGGAACTGATGGTGAATGATCAGAACTTAGCATGTCGATATCACCATCCTGGAATAGAATTCAAATCATGTATAGACAAGTGATGCGAACAGAAAACACAACATATCATCCTGAAATCTGCAAATACCATTAGAGCCGTCCATAATGTTTCTTTATTAGCTGCGTCACGGATTGGTGGAGCACATTTAAAACGAGTGTCTCCATCCTTAATCTCTTCTGCCGAAAAGGCTAGGTAATGCGGACATGTCTCAACAGTTACACTGTCACCATTACTTTTTGCTTGCTGTATGGAACACAGAAAAAATGACATCATAAAACATATGTTCAATTGTCAAGGACAGGAAACTGTTTTAACACAACAAAAAGGGGATGACGACCCAAGGTCAAAACATGCAATTTGATTTGATTAACTTCAAATATATTCAACTTGTATCTATATTTCACCAGCACTGCAGTAGTACCAAGCATCATTCCCATCCCTCCCCCAACAAGGTTCTGTTTCTATACACATGCACATGCACTCCATATAAGGAAATTATAAGATACCTTTAAAAGCTGGAGGGAGGAACCTGCATCGGACAAATGAACAACATGAAGATGAGCTCCTTCTGCAGGACCACCAATCCTAGTGTCTTTGGACACTGTCAAGAGCTCTCTAATAGCTGCCTCCTCCCTGATTAAGGAACAGATACTATCACTACATATAAGCAGAAATAGATAGAAATCATGCCAATCAAACATATACAATGAACTTATATGAAGATGCCACAGGGAAGCTGTTTCTTCATAACATGCAGATGAAAAGCAGGATCTTGAATCCAAATTGATAATAAAATATTTGAAAATGTTGATAGTTCACTGAATGACAGAATGACTCAGCCTTTTGAAAATATGAGAGTATATTTAACTTCTAACTTTTCCAATGTCTCATCTAGGACAGCATACATCAAACAGAATAAAATGAAGCAATTTTGGATAGATATATCAGCTGAAACTGAAAGACTTGCCAGTCATACCCATTTACTAGTTTACAGAATAAGTCAAAAACTAGTTATTGGCCATAATATTATGACACTATCCGAAAATGCATAACTCCATGCCATTTCATAAGTCAAAATGTTTAAACCCTATGTCCAACAAAAAAACAATCTGCTATGTTTTAGATCTACAAGCAAAGTATGGATAAGAAAATATAGCTTTATACCTCACTCACTTCTACACATAAATAAGTCATCAGCAACATTTTACCATGATGGTGGCCTTGTCTTAAGGTATGTCGAATAAGATCGAGGGTCATCTGCATCATCTTCTAAGTAGCTTTCAGAATCTTGGGGAATCTCTGCATGTACAAGTAAAGGTCTTCTATATTTTGCCAGTACAGATAGTCCCTCCTACGAAGCAAAAAAAAAAAAAAAAAAAACAAAAAACAAACAGCTTAATATACAGAAAGAACGAAATAAATGCAATCCAAACAACATAATCGCTTCATCCAACCCGAAACAATTCTTTGTCTAGAAGAAAAAAATTATCGCATGAATGAGAATGAAACCTTTAGAAAGTCGTCAAATATGAGAACATTGACTGGAAAAGAAGAAAACAAAGAGGTAAATGCATAAAACAGATATGCAGCATTGATTGAACTAATCGGTTGCAAACTTCAACCACAATTTTATTTGACCAGATCAGATTTGTTGTATGAGAAATTAAACCATGCATCAAGAAGCAGACCTTGATATGGCTGGCATTGGTCATTGGGAAGTCATTGATCCCAGAAGGGCACATAAAAGACTACAAAACAAGAACAGGAAAGTTGTAAGATACAATTAGATAAATTAAAACAACAGAAAGTACACATGCATGGGCATATTATCTAAAGGGTCTTAAAATTGATGGACTAGTTAAATTGCAAGCTGTTAACGAAGTACAAAATCCATCAAATCCCTCCATTGATATGGCATCACTTCTATTCTGTAGCAGCAGATAAGTGCATCCGCTAATTAAATAGTTCCAAAGATATATGTTGAGAGCATGGTAGAATACCATACCATGATTTCAAGCAGCAAAACATCGTGTGTAAGGCATAGATATGATTTTTCGTGAAAGTGCATAAGAAACTATTATTAATCCGTGTCCTAAGATGCTTACCTACCTTCAAACCAAGAGCACCTGCACTTAGGAGAGCTTCTAGAGAACTTGCATTGAATGCATTTTCAGGAACAAGGCCTCCCCAGAAACCTGGTGATATTAGAGTTTAGAAACAGGTCCGTAAAACATTGTTAAACTGAGGTGTGGTTTCAGGAGCATACCGACATCAACATAGATGTTCTTCTCTGCAGCGTCAATCTATTACGTGCATGTAAAATACATTAGGACAAAAACCAGGAGTTGGTAAACTACATCCGCAATTAGTAACAAAAAACCCCATAACACACATAACTTCATAATAAAAATAAAAAAACAAGGGTAAACGGACTTGAATGGAAAGCTGCCTAAGAGTGTGGAAAAATCAAAGAGCACAAAGATCATGGCTTAAGTTTTGCAAGATTATTTTCCACTGATATTACTGAATGGTATAAACATAATAGTCCAATCTCCCTTAACCCTTTATACCTTGAGTCTCAGAGTTTCTGAAGAAACAGTCGAGGGAAAACTATTCAAGGGCATGTCAATCAATGTTGTAATACCACCTGTAAATGAAGAGTAATGCTGAATGCTTAGTAGATACAATGAAACAGAAGACATTATTCAAAAAATGATATAAAAGATTCCATTCCAATACAATTCAAAAGGTTTTAATGATGAATGAAGACGAATTGACCATGACAAGTAGGCTAAAAAAAAAAGGAAAAAACCTAACATCCGATTCTGGATGTTTATCGACATCCCATGCCAGAACTTATAAGCATTGTGTTGAGATTCTTAAGAAGTATAGACCGTGCAGAATTTGGAAAGAGAAAAAGGGCATCTTCTCTTGACAAGCGTCAGTAAGGATCACAACATTTGTATAACAAATTCAATCCAGTTCAGTATATGCTAATAGGCAAAAGAGTATACCAGCAGCAGCTGCTCTAGTCCCAGAAGGGAATCCCTCCCATTCAGTTCTTCCCGGATCATCAAGATGTGCATGGCTGATGCAATCATATCAAAGTCATTATTCCATCACTTTATACGATATCTATTCTAATTCAGGACTAAGATACTGATAAGCTGATGCAAAAATATCAAACTGGACTTCAATGGTTAGTCAAAAAATACTACAATTACTCATTTTACTAATTTTCATTTCGAACCGATCATATTATCTCATAATGAAGAAACTTCAGGGCAATTAAATTCCTATTTCTTACACATCAATCAAGCCAGGCATGACAACAGCTTCTCCATAATCAATTATTTGCCCCCTCTTCAAATTACCATGCCAATCCTCTTCCTTAATTATAGACACAATGTTCTCGTCCTTTACCTCCACTGCTTTCCAAAAAAAAAAAAAAAACAACAATAATAATACAGTGACTAAGAAGCTCATAACAAAACTGTAATCCCCAAAAGAAAAAAGATTAATTATTTATCCCAACAAACCTGCACCAGAAATGACTCCGTGTGGTGTCACAATACGCTTGCTAATAATCCAGTAATGATTATAAGGAAAGAGGCTACAATCACTTCTTTCAAGGAGCTGCGAGAAAATAAAAAATAAACTTCATTTCTGCAACTATTGCTGGTCCAATGATCATCACTGTAAGTAAACTTACCTTGGGAGAATCCTGAAAGTAGAAGAAGTAGAGAAGAGAAGCGAGCAGTGCTAGCAGAGGTAAGACTCGCCATTGAAGAGGTTCCATTCTTTTTTTATTTTTTCCTCTCTCTGGCTTTCTTTTCTTATACAGGAAAAGGAGCCAAAAAGGCTGTAACCTTAGATTTGTGGGCGTTGCACGTCAGCGTTGGGATAATTATACTATTAGTGTACAAATTTTACACATTTTTTCAATCAAATATATGAATTTTAATTTTTGTTTGAACACATAAATTTTCTTAAAACTTCCACATAAAAAACTTCCATTCAACTTTTGTTAATTTCTATTTTTTTCTTTTCACTAACGTGTCCTTAAACTTTTACCAAAAGAAAATTGCAATGTTGGTATACTAATTTTTTATTTTTTCTCAATCAAGTACACTAGTTTTAATATTTTTATTTTGGTACACGTATTTTTTCAACTATACTAATCGAGTACTTTTGGAAAACAATCATTCACTTTTTTTCTTTTTTCAAACTCACAATATCTTTTTGTTTGGTTAAAATAATAAATATTTTAATTGTATTTATAATTAATTCATTAGCTTTAATTAATCATAAAATAATTTTTAATTTTAGCGTAGAGTGTAGATAACTTCTTATTAATTTAAAAAGTTCTTCTTTAAAAGTATTTATTTTAATTTAAAATATTTTTATTTATTAAATATAATATTATTTTGGACGATACTTTTATTAAATTTCACATTAAAAAAATAAAATTAATAAAGATATTTTATTGACACAATAGAAAAATAGATGTATCAAAATTATAAAGATTAAAATTTATATAATCCATTGAGATAAAATAAAAAATTAATATATTTCACAAATTGTTAAAGTCAAAGGACACATTATCGAGGTGGACAAAAGTATTTGATAGAATGTTTTGAAACAAAATTGATATTTTCAAATTAAATAAGTAAAATTTCATGCAATTAATTGAGAAAAATTATGAAATTAGTGTATTTCTAATGCAATTATCCCGATCGCCATTTGATTGGTAGTTTTATTTTGTTTTGTCTTGTCTTGCCAATTGGGCTCCTCTGCCCTTGGAAAAGAGCCGTTCAATATTCATTTTTTTAGGCCAATACAAAGATGCCACGTGGACAAGAAGACAATAGAAGTGGGCTAGATCTGCCGTTTGGGACAACATAAGTTTGTGTCTTTTTTCGGTGTTTAGTTTTCCCTGGCTGCGGCTAGGATGGGCTTTGCAGCTTGCTTGCGCTGTGCTTTATTGTTGGGTTTTTAATACCAACTGGAGGTATAGCTTTTGCTGAGGGAGAACTTACTAATACCACTGGCTATGGCCCATGTAGCATTTCTTAGGCTTTTGGTTTGCTAATAAACTTCCACTTGTTTATAAAATGGGCATTGTAATTTATGGAAAAATAATTAGCCTCACGTTTGTGCAACTAAACCCATTAGATAAACTTAGAACGATCCAAACCCATTTTGACTTCGTAGCAACAAATATCGTGTTAAGATTTGTAAAGAAAAAAGGAAAAAAAATAATATATAAACGTAAATGGAGAAAAAGCCCTCAATTTAGCTTTGAAATTTATCTCAATTCCCCAAACAAGGTTGTGTGGAAAGATTTCATCAAATCTATCCTATATTTGTCCATTTGTCAATTTAATTCAATATAAATGGATTAAAGAGTAAATAAATTATAGCAGGACTAAATTATAAATAAATTATAGCTAATTTAGCTCATATATAGAGATCTATTTTGATGATTTTCTTTTCATGATCAAAATTTTACTTTAGTTGACTATACCGAGTGTAGGAGTGTTTTAAAAATTATTATTTTTGTACATAAATTGTGTGTATAGATATATTAATCACAAACTCGTTACAAAATATAGATTTTTAGGTTTACCATACATTCGGACTCTATGCAATTTGAATTTTTTTTATTAAAAACCTTTATAATTTTTAAATTTGATTGAAACCCTCTACTCTTATAAATTTATTGATTCGGATATTTCGTTATGATGTCGTTAAATTTTTATCATACATGACAAGTTAAATCTATCGATAATCAATCAAGAATTGACACGTGGCTATGTGGACTCCAAGTGTCACAATAAATGGCTGAAAAAAAAAAGAGCTTTAAAATTATTTTAATATTAAAAAATAAGATTTTTAATAAAAAAATGGGAAAAAGACTTCATTACCCCACCCTATTAACCCTAAACTAAATCAAAAAATTAATTAAATTCCCCGTCATTCGCTCCATCTTCTTCGTTCTTGATTTAAAATAATTCTCAAATGTCCGAATTAATTAAAAAAAACCCTAATGTTTCATTCTCTTTGATCGGTGAAGGACGAGATTGGCACCTTTTAATTATGTCCATCCTCTTCTCTTATTCTCATGTTTTTTTTTTTTAAATGTTCGAATCAATTTGAATTCTAAAAAATCCTAATTTTTCATTCTATTTGGTTAATGAAGGAAGATATTGGCACTCTTCGATTATGTCCATCCTTTTCTCTCATTCTCATTGTTTTTTACGGATTTATATCAAGTAAGCAATCCGAAAACTTTTTGAATGTTCTTAAGTTGTGAGTTTTTTTTTTATAGATTTGTATATGGGATTTGTCCATATTGTTTTTTATCAAATGGGTGTTATGTTTGTTTATGTTTTATTTATTTAATTAAAAATAAAATTGGGTAAACATTCTCGTATCTTTTTGAATTTTCTTAATATGTCGGTTTTCAATGGAATTGTCTATGTTGTCAATCGAATGGGTTTTTTTCAATATAATTGTATATGGGTTTTGTTAATTTAATAGATTTTCTGTCTATTTATGTTTGATTCGTTTATTGTTGTTAGGAATATTATGTGGTCTTAGAATAACATCTTAAGATTATCTAATTTTTGTTTTGTTTTTTTATTTGTTTGCCTTTATGTACCTTGAATGGGGGTATCGGGTGCAATATCTATATTAAGGCTTCACTTTGGGAATGAATTACAAAGGGATCATAGTTTGTCTTTTAGTGAAGAGAAGGTTATTGAGAGGAAAAATATTGACCTTGACTTAATACAATTTAAAGAACCGTTAGATATGGTCGAGGAACGTGGCCATGAAAAGTGTAAGGTTGTGTATTATACAATAAATTAAGACTTTTAAGGAAGTTATGGATGATATTAGTTGTTTGCATGTCATTAATATGTTGCGTGATGGAATGGTTGTTGATTTATATTATAAGAAAAGCGAGTCAATACATCATTTGTTTGGTTATGATAACCCAAAAGTTATATGTAGTAGGCTTGGAATCAATAAACATAGGCAAAGGGTTGGTAAGTCTACTTATGAGCAAGAAGTTGAGAATGTAATTGAAGATATAAATGTGTCTAATGTTAAAGTTGTGGATAGTACTGCCCATAAGGTTAGGCTTCTATTGTTATGGAACAAGGTGAGGGTAGTAAAATCCATGTGAGAGGGCATAGTGTTATGAATATTGATGAGGATAGTAGTGTCCATTTAGGTGATACCGAACATGATTAGTGTATGGGGATATGTGAGGGTCGAATATCCATAAAGAGATTCGTTGTGGAGTTAGATGAGGAGCCAAATGATGATGTTACAAATGTTGAATATTGGATGGATGTACAACGGATGTCCGATGATGAAGAAGCAAAAGAAGTTACGAGAAAAGGTTAAAAAGATAAAAACAATATTGGGTAAAGTTAATGTGATTGTAAAGGGAATTGTTGAGGGAAATGTGGAGGGAAATATGGAGATAAATGTGGAGGACAATGTATATGAAAAATTAGAGGGAAATGTTGAGGAAAATTTAGAAGGAAATATAAAGGGAACTATGAGGGGAGATTTGGTTGGAAACAAAAACACCAATGAGAGAGTAGATGTGAATAATTTCAAAGAGAGAATGAAGTTAATAAAAGAGTTGGCAAAATTAGAAGTTGAATTGTACGAGGAGTATTGCAATTTAGAAGAAAAAGAGGAATACATCTCCAGCAGTGACGAGGAACCTAGGATAAGAAATAAAACCGGATTGGTCGGGTATGACCTAACAATTGATATTCCTTATTTTTAGCTTTGTATGATTTTTAAAAACAAAAAGGAAGGAGAGTCATGTTGTGATCAAGTATGCCATCCGTAGTATGATAGACTTAAAGTTTTTTAAGAATGACGAGTTATAGATATATGACGGTTTACAAAGATAACGATTGTCCTTGGAACTATTAATTTTTGTTGATGGAAAGATCAAAAAGGGACAATGAAGACCTACTCGTGATGAACATATATATGATTGGTCTTTTAGTTACAAAGTACTTGCAGAATATTTTATGAAAAAATTTAAAAGAATTGTATTGAATAAAAAATTATGTGATGAGAATACATGTGATTGGTTTTTTTTTTAAAAAAAAACACCGAAATGTAGGAACAATCACGACTTTTAGTACAATTCGAAAGGCTTAACACTCGTTAAGTGTCAAGTAGAAAACAAGACAAAATACATACAAAAGAAAACAAAAGGCCAAAAAAGAAGTTCAACATTACCAAAATTCAATTCATCTTAACACTCGCTAAGTAAAAAACTTTTCTACTTACAAATGCTTCTTCATCTTCATCCTTTCGTTGCTAAAGTTTAACACTCCCAAAGTTCGCCTAATTCTGTAAAAAAAAAAAAAAATTCAATCTTTCTAAAATTAAAGAATGAAGATGGTTGGTAGTTAACTTATCAAAAAGCTTAAAAGAAGTATTTTTTATAATTTGAAATTTCACATGCATTTGGCCAATCACAACTACAATGCTATCAAAGAATGAAAAGCTATGTGGTTGTGACTAGTTCCCGTGATGTACAATTGCAAAGACAAAGAAACATTCAATCAAAAAATCTAAAACAAAGGTAGCTTGTTTTTTTTTTTCAAGGTATAACTTTTTTTTGGCATAATTAAACAAATAACTAATACGTAATAATAATAATTAAACAAAGCAGAAACCAATATAAATTCTTTATTAGTTTTCAACCACAAGAGAAAAAAAACCTCATCTTTACATTGTTTTTTGTAAAAAAAATTGGACTTTATAAATAATTCTCAATTTTTATGAGCTGAAATATATATATATATATATATATATTGTTTTTCATGGTATTAGATGCAATTTGCAAGTTCTCATAAAAAAAAATTTAACATCCCAAAAAAATCTCTTTGAGAGAAAGTGATTTTATTTACGAAGTTGTTAGATTCATTGGTGTGTGGCAGAGAGAAAGAGAAAGAGAAAGAGAGAGAGGTGAGGTCCGAGAGTTGGGTTAGGAGAAGGTGATTGTGAGAGAGAAAAGAGAATGAGATGTGGGTATAGTGGCTGTGAGAGAGAAGAAAGAGCGAGTCTGAAGGTGGGCGGCTATGGGTTTAGGAATAGAACTTAATATATGTATATATATTTACAAATAAAAAAAATTGATTTTGTTCACAAATCGAACCCACAATGTCACGTGTTTTAATCTTATTGGTTATTGTTATTTAAACGCGTCACATAGAATGCATATTTTGATGAAAAATCTGAATCAATAAATTTATAAAAATAAAAAGTTTCAATCAAGTTGAAAAATTATAAAGAATTTCAATTAAAAAAATTTGAATTATATAAAGTTTGAATGTATTAAACTCACGGGTTTTTTATACCTATGCAATATGGAAGAATCTTACTTTACATATATTAGAACAAAAGTTATAATAATTTAGTAATGACTTGAATATAAAACTTCAAGTCAAATAAATCTTCTTCTTATCATTTAAAACAAAATCAATATACTTTTAAAAATTTAATAAACCAATAACTAAATCTGAATTAATTTATGGATTTTAAAAAGTAGGTTAATAAATGGTTAAGGTTTTACATTTTTTCAATTCTATTAACCGTGACATGTAACTAAAATTAAACCAAACCTTAAAAATATACTTACAATTTTAACAAACGGTATTAGCAAAATTATCTTTATTCGAGTGATTTATCCTAAGGATTAATAAAATACTTTGCAACCAATACTAGAAAAAAAAGTCAGTCAGGTCTGTTAGGTCAAAACGAGTTTATTTATTTATTTATTTTTTTCCCGATGCATATTTTGATGAAAGATCTGAATCAATAAATTTATAAAAATAAAAAGTTTCAATCAAGTTGAAAAATTATAAAGAATTTCAATAAAAAAAATTTGAATTATATAAAGTTTGAATGTATTAAACTCACGGGTTTTTTATACCTATGCAATATGGAAGAATCTTACTTTACATGTATTAGAACAAAAGTTATAATAATTTAGTAATGACTTGAATATAAAACTTCAAGTCAAATAAATCTTCTTCTTATCATTTAAAACAAAATCAATATACTTTTAAAAATTTAATAAACCAATAACTAAATCTGAATTAATTTATGGATTTTAAAAAGTAGGTTAATAAATGGTTAAGGTTTTACATTTTTTCAATTCTATTAACCGTGACATGTAACTAAAATTAAACCAAACCTTAAAAATATACTTACAATTTTAACAAACGGTATTAGCAAAATTATCTTTATTCGAGTGATTTATCCTAAGGATTAATAAAATACTTTGCAACCAATACTAGAAAAAAAAGTCAGTCAGGTCTGTTAGGTCAAAACGAGTTTATTTATTTATTTATTTTTTTCCCGATGCATATCACTAGTATTTGCTAAAACACATTTTATATTTTTCCAAAAAAAAAAACACATGTTTTTCGTTGGCTGTTAACCAATCCACAAAACACCCGACGATCATAACAAACAAGAATTGTCCGGAATCCTTGTAATAAAACCCAAATGACAAACTTACCCCTATTTATAATATATAAAGGAACCTCCTCCTCCCCTCTTCGTTTTCCTCTTCCTGCGGTTCTGCTTGCCTGCTAGTGAGAGAAAGAAGCAGCGTTGAAGAGAGAGAAAGAGAGAGATGCTACCAGAACAATGGGCTCAACCTTGTGGCAGCCAATGCACACAAAAATTTTCAGCTCTCACGCAGATTCCATGTAACCCCTTTCTCTCTCTCTCTACCCATTATCTCAAATTGTTTTAAGTTGCTTTTACCTTGCGAATTATCTCTCAATAATTGCATATTAGATCTCTTATTCTTATATGCCTTATCAGTAATGTTGCATTTTATTTTCATTTATTTAATTTCGTGATTATACCAAAGATTATGTAACTACTACTGTTATATTATGTTGTTTAAGATTATAAAGTAGGCATTAGATGAAAGAAACGTTCATGAAAGGAACGGTTTTTACCACTTTTTTTTTTTTATGCGTTGGCATGGGGTACTGGAGCAGTCTTAAGGACACACCCCCATATAGGCCTGGTGCATGACCCCAAGGTTCAAAAACTCAAGAAGTCAAGGGAGGGAGCAATCCTCCTTGATCACTAGCCAACCCTTTGACCATATTTTAATAAAGAATTAAAGGGAAGCTTATTTTTGTTAATTTTATTGTGATTAAATTGATAGTTCTTCATTGTTGGTGTTGGAAAGGGCCGTTTCTAAGCTCTTTTGGTCCATTGAATAAGGTAGTACGTAGCGAACCTCCTTTCCTGTCCGGCTTATGTTTGTCTGATTGTTTGAATTACACCATAGTCTATGAAAGTAAAGGAGTGCATGCTTTGAATTTTTTGCCAATGGATATTTCTGAATCGATATTGTTTTCTCTCTAATGTAAAACTATTGGTTTGATCAGTTTAATCAGTGGCATAGATTTTCACAGGGAGAGTATTTTGCAAGAAGGGGTGCGATGCTGATGGGGAAACGTGGGAAGATTGTGAGTTTTCATTTGCTTTGTTGCCATTTTTTATTAAAGATTGTTTTAGGTGTAAATTTTTGCTACTTTAGTTTGGGAGTTGTGGTTTATGGATATGTTGAACTGGACTTCTTGGTTTCCAAGTTTCAATAAGTCAAGATTCAGCCTTTTCATTGATGTCTCAATAGATTGGATTTAAGTATGGTGCTTTTGGCTGAAAATTTTGGATGATGGAATTCATCATCATGGTATTTCAATTTATTATCTTGATGCACAAGAACAGACCATGCCTGCATTATCTTCTCCTTACTAGAAAAAATAATGTGTTCTAGGTTCTTTCTTGGTTCAGTTTAGCTAACTTTCTTGCCAGCACAGAAACCTAAAAAAAAAAAAAAAAAAAGCTTGAAAAGTCGACTTGCCAAAAAACCCTGATGTTGTTTGTGGATAATTTAATCTGTAAATGCTAATTTTGTTGGATTTTTCAGGCTTGGATGAGTGCAATGAAATATGTTACAAGGACCCTGTACTCAAGGACCGGCAGTGGAGTGCCTACATTGACCGATCTCCTGGATCTGCCAGTTACTCCGAGGTATATTGTCTTTTGACATTTTCTTCTTTTGATTCGGTTTCACATGGAAGTTTCAGACCGTTTTGGTTGTTATGTGGCTTATAATATTGAAGACTTAACATGAGGCTACCTAGTGGGACAATCATCCAATTTTGTCAGTTCCCTATCTACAGGGGTGGTCCAGGCCCCCAACATAAGTTTTATTTGAATTTTAAAGAAAAAGCTTTACCTTCATTTGACTTCCTTCCAAAAATATGAAAATTTTGTTTGCATATTCATCAGGCTTCTGCTTTGATTATTATTTAAAAGTAGCGTTCCATGTAGAAATTGGCAAGTCTACTGTTGTCAGTAATGGTCAAAGACCATGAGCGATCAGTAAATAGCTTCATTTGGACTCAGTATGGCATGTTTTTCTATTTCTGGCCAATATGAAAAATCATGATTGAAGCCTGCATGCATATACCACCCACCAGCTTTCCGTTCTTTCAGCTACTGGAGTTTAGGGAGCTTGACAAGCACCTAAACCGATGGCAGTCCAACCTACATCTTGCCTCTGATCTCCCAGCCACATAGAAATGGCCTCTACATTGCAATGATATCTCTTACTGGATATTGCAATAGCAACTCTTCAGTTGCTTACTGGATTGGGGAGGATAAGCATCTCCTAAGCCATTTAGAAGTTGCTATATGAGATGGCTCTGTGCTACATATTACTAATCACTTCAGCCATGTTTATCCACTATAGGATTCATTTAATCCTTGAAGTTTGAACAAAGCTGTATTAATATTAAAAAATGGTATAGTTTCATGTTATTAAGATGGGTCTTGGAATTGAGTAATTTAATGCATACAATATATAATTAAGGTTATACCTGGTTGAATTTTGAGATGTGACTTAACTTTTGGCATGCATGTAATTAATGATTCTGTGTTAAATATATGATTTTATTACTTACTTTTCATTGATCCTTTCCCTTATACAGGAGTGTTTCAAAGCCTGTAAAGCTGGCTGTGGTTACAAGGTCAGTTTCTTCTCACAAGTAGTCTTTTGTTGCATTAGAATCATGTAAAATTTATGTATTTGAAGGTAGTCCCGTGAATTCTGAATGCAGCTCTTTGGCTATCGGAATATATGGGACAGTACACGAATCATTTACTATGTTATGCAGAAAGCTTGTTTATTACTGCATCATGTAGAAAGCTTTAGGGAAAAAATTTGAGTGGTAGTGGAAAGATTTTCTTTTGTTTGATGGGAAAAATATGAATTTCACATGTTGTTAATAGTTCAGTATGATGCATCAAACCCTTCTTTATTCTGCAAGTGAACATGATGCTAAAATATGCTATGACAACCATGCCATGTTGTTTTAGTCTTTGCAGAACCCTGTAAATTGATTCCAGAGTAAGGCCTTGTTTTTTTTTTTTTTTCACATTATGTCTCTAAGCTTATCATTGTGGATCTGAGATTGGTATTTGATAACTAGCTTGAGACTGCAATGACATTGTTGCAGATTATATTGCTTCTCTATGTTTATAAACAATTCAAATGGTATTGCACAACGTCTTTTTTCTTTCCCTGATGCAATGCTATTACTTTGTGTCTTGCAGTTTGAGATTCACCCAGAGGAAGTCGATAAGGCTCGTCCAAACAGGCCATGCAATCCTCCCCCGTCTGAGAAGCCACCTCCTGTTCAGAAACCACCTCCACAAGCTGTAAAGGAGGGTGAACCTACTGAAGATGTGCCGTGCATTTCTGCATAGCAACAAAAAAGATTGGGTGAAGAGAAGAGACCTATTAGTGAAAAAATAGTGCTAGTTAATTTGTTAACTAAATAGTCTGAGAGAAGATTCTTATTTCGAACTGGTTCTGGTTAAGGATCTTTCCAGTTTCAGGGCTCATTTTCCGTTTGCAGAAAAGCTTACGGTTTTGGTTCCGTATCTGTCCCTTGTTCGGTTCCTGAAGCTTCATGGCACTTAACATGTGGTTTCCCAGATTTTTGATAGGATAGCTTGGATAACTGAACTGTAAAGTTGATAACCTTTCAATTTTGCTGATGACACCTACAGGCATAGATTACTTTGGAAGCTGCATGCTTTAAAAATGTATCCTCTAAGGCGTTGAGAGAAAATATACCAGGTTCTGTTTAATTCATCAAACAGATGCGAAAATCATTGAGGATGAGCTTTAGCAGAAATGACTGCCGTTTACTTCTCAAGAAAATGCACTGGAGCATGTGATCACATGTTCTATCAAATAATTGTGCAATTTGAACTGTCCTATTTTATCATGCTTTGATGTAATAACAGCAGTGCTGATTTATGATTTTCCAAATTGGAATCTGTCCTTCAGCCAATGAGTTGCTTGGCGAACTGAGAGATGGATTTTTACCATCTACTCTTGATAAGAAATTCAAAGAATTTGAAGTAGCTTATGCCATGACTAGTCATAAGATAATTTCCTCCTCTTCAATCCAGTTAAAGGTAAACTATTTTCGCGGGAAGAACAGAGGATTTCACAAGTAATTAGCTCCTTGTAACCGGATTTTCAAGGAGTTGCCAGAGTCAAAGTCCGTGTCCTGCTAAACCAAGCTCAATTCAATCAATGTTTTTGGAAAAAAATCTTTATATGGAAACTATACTTTTAGCTACTGTAATATTTTTTAGTAGGGCTCCATTTAGGCATTTGTAAATATTAATCCTACAGTTTTTTTTTTTTTTTAAATTTCAATACGACTCTTTATTGTCAAATAACTAATGCTCAATTTTTCACATTTTAATTCTTTTCTCACATTTTCCTCCCAAAAATCCCATAGTCTTGACTATATTCCACAAAAATCCTCCTTAGAAGCCTGAAAATACTGACCAAAATGGTATTGCCATTAGCTATTTAAAGGAAAAGGACCGCTTACGAATTTCCGAAAACTCCAAGTAGTATTCAGAACATTTAAAATATAAGGGACTAAAGTGAGATATCACAGAATTTACAAGGGTTAGAATATAGTCACCCTTCTTCATATAAACAAAGCCTCTCTGCTCCGACCCTTGCTACGATCAAAAAACAAACTTCACAGCTAACAGCAGAACCAGAACAAGAGGAAAAAAGAAACGAAAAAAAGTCAAAACGACACCGCTTTCAGTACTCACTTACACTGCTACAAAACCCCAAAACTGTTAGAAATAAAAAATAAAACCCCCTTCAATCAAAAACCCTAAAAACAAAAATCAAAATGCCTCAAGTGAGAATCATTGCAAAGAATTTCATGGACATGGTAGCTTCTTTACCAGCCATGAAACTCGACAGGCTTTATCAAAACGCATTCATATGCGAAGCCATTCTCAGGTTTTGTTTTGCTTTATTTATTTATTTATGAATTAATTTCTGTCACTGATCTATCAATAAATGAGAGAAGTTGTTGTTGTTGCCATGATTTTAGGTCGTTGCCGCCTTTAGCGAAGAAATATGTGGTGCAAATGTTGTTTTTTGACGGCCCGATATCAGGTAAATTGTTGGAGGAATGGGTGCTTGCTGATGGGGTTACGAAACATAAAGTTGCTATTGATCGGTTGATTCAGTTGAGAATTTTCACTGAAGCTGTTGACAAGTAAGTATCAAAATCAAAATCTCTGCTTACTGTAAATTTTGTTGGGAGTCAAAGCTTTGCCCAACCGCCCACTCCCCCCAACACCCCCCCTCTTTCGTTTTTCTGTTGATATGTTGTTTGTTTAGCAGTTTTAATGACAATGTGATAGTGCTAGATAATTTTACTCCTGACTTTTTCTGGGATTAGATTTTCGGACTGCTACTGGGACCCGTTCATTCATTCAATTTATGAGACTTTTTTTAGGGGAGTGAAATTAGTATTACTCTTTCTGATATTGTTTGCCTTTTGCTGGCAGGAAAAGGGAGAGTAGTTATAAATTAAACCAGACGTTTCAGGTTAATCTACAAAAGCATCTAACAAATGGGTAAGGTATATTTGCATTTCTAGCTTCTTTGTAGTATAATATTATCTATTTTCAAGTTTTTAGTGTTTTTTCTCTTTTCTTTTCTTAATAGGTAAAGTGTAAAAATATATTATATTTGGTTGTTATTTTTTCTTGCGTTTGCTAATTTTTTATTTGAACATTGTGTTTTTTATGTCATTTTCCTTTGTTGTTGTTATCAATAATAATTGAACATTGGATACTGCAGGGGAGTTTTGCCAAGAGAACCAATGGCTTCAACTGTAAGACTCCCAAGCTTGGAGGAATTGGATACCTACGCACATGAACAATGGGAGGTGGGAAGTTCATCTCTGTGTTTCCATTATCCATCTCATTTGCACTGGTGTGTTTAAAAAACTGTTTTCTAGTTCCTATTTGGTAACCACTGTTATATGAATCGATATCACTGATTTTTTGCGTTGGTATATGACGAGACTCATGAATCGTGATTAGACTACTCACTTGTGAATTGCCATTGTGTTAAATCAGTGTTTTTTGCTGCATCTTATAAGTTCCGGCCAAGCAGAAAAGCCTACTAACTTGAGCTCATCTATGATGAGAATTTTCCAGCGGGGTCTTTTGACCCAGAGGTATTATTTTCTTCCCTCGAGTTTAATCATTGATTTCTTTTGTCCATTTAGACAATGGGAATCCTGAATCTCATATTGGAATTGTGCTGTGATGTGTACCTGCCTTTTGTGCAGGGATAAAGATGCTCCAAGATTAACTGAGGGTGGATTTCAGTTTTTGGTATGCATCATGTTAATCAGAAGTAGTTGCACTTCTTATGGTTTATTACTGGAATCTGCAATTCTTAGAATCTGTGTAATTACAGCTGATGGATACAAATGCACAATTGTGGTACATCATCAGAGACTATATATCTAATTCTGAGGTATGTACTCATTAAATTCTTTCAAATTTTTTCTTTTTGTTGATGTTTGCCCTAGCTGGCACTGGATTTCTGATTGCTTCTGTTATAAATTCAACTTGCTTGTATATCAATGTCTTTTGGAGAATTCAAGATGTTGCTTGAAGAACTTGTAAAAGTAAATTTAAAATTGGTGTAACATGGAATCTTACATGGCATTTGATCTTTTTTTTAAAAAAAATTCTCGATGTCTTTACTAAAGTAATTTTAAACTAGACCCTTTTTAAGAAAAAAATGAAAATTATGAAGGTAGGGAAAGTAAATGACCAGGTTTTATTCTTTAGCTTGTTAACCAAAATGGCTGAGATTGAATCTGCATCAACTTGTATTGACTTATGGAAATTCTCAAAACAGCTAGATATTGGCTTGGCTTGTTTCATTTGACTTGCAACATTTCTTTTGAGGTAGGATAGAGTTTTATACTACTCCGCATGTTTGTTTTTGGGTATATATCTTGGTTAGTGCAACTTGACATAGATTCTTTATCTCTTAATGTATCAAGCCCTCTGCCTTTTGGTTCAGGAGCGAGGTACTGATCCTGCAGATCTGATTTCCTTTCTGCTGGAGCTTAGCTTTCATGTCACTGGCGAGGTATTGAATGTTCTGGTTTATTGGTAACTGTTATCGGACATCAATAGTCGGTTTGCGAAACAAGCATTCATCTGGTTAAAATATGTTGGTGCAGACTGTTTCCACATCTTAGCAGAATCTGTTTTTGGATAGTTAGTTGAGTGCTGTATTAGAACTTTCATGAGGAATCTTACTATATGTGCTATATTTTCTGCTTCATGATTTAGGCATATAATATGAATACATTGACTGAGATTCAGAGGAATGCTATCAAGGAACTTGCAGACTTGGGATTGGTTAAACTTCAGCAGGTTATTCTAAGTCTGTACCATTATGGGTTCTTAATGTGCTAATCATCTGTCAGATAAAAAGTATTACTTTGCTGCGCTTCTGATTTGCATGTATATTTCTAGGGAAGGAAAGAGAGTTGGTTTATACCTACTAAATTGGCTACCAATCTTTCAGTGAGCTTAACAGATTCATCATCACGGAAACAGGTATACTTCATGTTCAGTGCATATACAAAATGTGAATGCCTGGTTTTGCCTTATTTGTTTGCAGTTTGCCAGTTCTTTAATGATTTTGGTTGGCATGTTTTTCATGGTGATTGTTATCATGCATGCCACTGTATGATTTCAATGTTGGCTCAATCAAATAGATGGATATGTTAGTAATTATAAGTTCAATACCCTTTCTTTGGTCAAAATAAGCTATTCAAAATCCTCAAACTTCACTCAATTTGGCTTTACTGGAATAAAATATAGTATTTGCATGATTATAAATAAGAAGAAGGCTTCATTATCTGGTCAATGTGGATTTTCAATTCCCATATGACTCGTTCCCATGAAGCAATAATGCTTGTGTTGCTGTTTTACTATCTCCCTCAACTTTTTCTCTTGTTGATTTGGGAGTACACTTAGGCAACTACATTTTGTTTACATACTTAATTTGATATTTAAAGATATACAAGTTCAATAACTTGAGTGAATAGTACTATCGCTTGAGATGTACACCTGCATTCTAAATGGGCATGCAGGATTTAACTGGTTGATCTGTTGTAATTAGCTTTGTTGCCATTGAAATATCGTAGTTCAGAGCCATAGTGTGTCATCTGCTATTGATGCAGAACAGCTTAGATGGGCTATTCTGAATCTGAATTAGGAGGCTGTTTAGGGCTTTATTGATGTGGATTTTTAGTGGAATTATGAGGAAGTATGTGGATAGATTTCTAGGAGTCACACCTAAGAGGGGATTGAGTCACTCAATCAAAGCAAATTGCTGGAAATTATTTGATATTATTGTGTTGAAAATATTGAAAGACTACATGCTGTATTTATAGAGTTGTAGAAGTCTAGATCCTACTAGGACAATGATTTCTAAACCCCAACATAACGATTCCTATTTAGAATAGGAAACCTAATAACTTTAGGACTAAGAAAATAAAATACTTAAACAGAAATAAAATATTATAATTTCCAGATTTCCAGCAGATATAAAATTATCGAAATACCCTTATCAACTACTCAAGTCTGCAACTAAGTTTTCCATCATTAGCCACGTGCCAAATCAGTGCTTGAGCATTGGAATTATTCTTAGAACATCTTCTAAAGACATCTGGGCTGCTGCCAACGTGCCCCATCAACTATTTGTATATGTTAAACCTGAGAACCGAGGCTGGATATTCTCCTATTTTTCCGAGAGCTCCAGCCTCGAATTTTTTGAATATGAAAGTTGCTGGATATAACTTTTGCTATAGTCTCTAATTACATTTCTTTTCTTCTTTTCAGGGACATGTTGTTGTAGAAACCAACTTTAGGATATATGCATACTCATCATCTAAGCTTCATTGTGAAATTCTACGTCTTTTCTCGAAGTATGGAAGCTCACTCCTTGCCAACTTTCTTTGGTCTTTTTTTGGCAAAAACTTATTTCCTCTGAGAAAGAAGTTCTGTTTTATGGAACCATTGCATGTCAATGAAACCAGGAGAACTCTGAAATGTTGTTTATGTAATAGAATGTGTGGTTTGCTTATATATGCAGGATAGAATATCAACTTCCAAACCTTATAGTTGGAGCAATAACAAAAGAAAGTTTGTATACAGCTTTTGACAATGGCATCACAGCAGACCAAGTGAGTTTTTATATCCAATAAAAATTTCCAAGTATGTTAATGCATTTGCATGAACTGTGTTAACCTGCATCCACATAATTTTTCTAAATGAAGCAAAATATGTTGAGAGACAACTTCCAGATTGCAGCTTTTGTCCTTAATACTGTTGGTGGGAAGCACGCAAGTAACAGGATACTTTATCCATATCACTGACATGTCAACTGAGTATTTATTCTGTTTAGGAAGAAGGCCTTTGGGGGTGCCCCTCCCTTTTTTTTTTTTTTTTGTTGAGAAAAAAAATCAAGCATTTGGAGGTGATTCTTTGTTTGTTGTATTGGAACACTGACATATTATTATCTTTCTTATTTCATTTTGTAAGGAATGTTATTTTCTTTTTTGTTTCTAATTTGTAACTCTGGAAGCAATTTGGGTTCAGTTAACTGTTGCAACATTTCTTTTGCAGATAATTTCTTTTCTTCAGCAGAATGCTCATCCTCGTGTGGCAGAGAGACTACCATCAGTTCCTGAAAATGTCACTGATCAGGTCATCTCATCAATATGTTCAAATATGTAGTCAATTCTTGGCTTCTTTCATTGGTTGAAGTCGTATAAATCTGTACTTTCTGGCAGTCCATCAATAACAAAATCGAATGTGCTTTTCTATTAATTAGTGTTGTAAGCAAAGTCTTTTCTTTTTTTGTTTGACAGATTAGACTGTGGGAAGCAGATCTGAACAGGGTTGAGATGACCTCATCTCATCTCTATGATGAGTTCCCTTCTAGGGTAAATCTTAAGAATCTCATTTTATTTTCTTTTGTCATGACTCTTTATGTTCTGTTATGTTAGAGTTTGGCTATTTGGCCCGGCAGGATACATTTGAGGCTGCATGTGACTTTGCACGGGAGTGGAATAGTTTGCTGTGGGAAGATTCAAAGAAAATGCGGCTTGTAGTGAAGGCAGAAATTCACATGAACATGCGAGAGTTTCTTCGCGGTCAAAAGTAGTAAGGCAGATGTTATCCATTTGTTTGAGACAATGACCTACTTAGATAAAAGAAAAACAAGCTAAAGCTATGTGCAACAAGAAAAAGAGGCATGCTACATTTACAATATAGGGTTTCCTGCTGAGAAATGGTTCTGGTGATCTCAGTTTGATTTTCCAGTAGTATAGAGTTTTACGGGATCGATCTTTGTTTTCCTAGATATCTAGGAAAACGAGGTTATGCCTTCTGAGAATTTGTGTACCCAGGGCACGCAAGGCGTGCTTACAACCAATGAAATAGGTTTTTTTTTTTTTTCTTTTTTAATATATATAATTATTATTTGGCACAAAGAGATGAGTTTCGTGTATATTAAATTTTTATGTACCAATCACCACAGGGGAAAGATTTTTTATTTAATACAAAGGACAGTT
This sequence comes from Dovyalis caffra, assembly GCA_963924115.1. Lineage (NCBI taxonomy): Eukaryota > Viridiplantae > Streptophyta > Magnoliopsida > Malpighiales > Salicaceae > Dovyalis > Dovyalis caffra. The sequence continues at coordinate 11,415,627 of CAWUPB010001184.1, forward strand.
GCAAATTGTATTGCATTATTTGAGACAACTTGGAAAGGTTTACATGGTCTTGGCCTTTGTCTTCTCGTTATTATTGTTTTAACGGTTAGGATTCACAGGGGCTAGTTTTTTGTATAAAGAAACTATTTCTTTTTATTTCTGGTGGTATTTTTTTTCGGTAATCCTATAATAGACTTTTCTTCAACTATTTTCGATGGGTACATATTGGTTTTAAAACTGGAGGTTTCTAGCTTACTACACTCTTAGAATCTGAAAAGCAGGCATAAGTTTTGTGGTGTCCACATCGGCATGTTTGATTAGAAGTCTAAAACTCATGTGGTTGAGTCACTCATTGTGATTTTTCTAGTGGGGTTTTAGTCATTCATAACGTGCAGTCACAAGTCTTTTCTTAGTTGTGGATTGGTATTTTGTACATTTTATTTTTAGATTGAAATTCAATCCAATATAATAGCATATGAAGCAAATTCAGTTCCAATCTCTCAAGGGTCATGTTGGTGACAGATGAAATTGGACTTCAACAGTTTTAAGGGATTGCAATTTCTACCCTGGATCAATTGTTTGTCACTGCAATATCACATACGTTAGTTTTCAAATTAATCATTACAAAATACAACCATGTGATAAAACTTATAGGTCATTTACCTTTTAGGTTCTTTTAACAATACGAAAACTTTAAAGTAATAAAATAATGATAAATACATCATAAGCACATTAAAAATCCTCTCAGACAAAATATCTAAACTGTAACAAAGGAAAGAAGATAAAGAAATACCAGCATGGTTTTAAAATCGCCTATTAAAAAATATAGAAGTACAAATCATGATTGTCCACCGCAAAACCCAAAATGTTGCTGCCCAGGATCGAACTGGGGACCTTTAGTGTGTAAGACTAACGTGATAACCACTACACCACAGCAACCCTACCGTTGGATTTTGCTTTCTTTTTTAATATAGATAAAAGTTAAAATGCAACGCACTTCAACATAAAATTTAACACTCTGATAAGGCTTTTGATTTGTGGAGATTGAAAACCATTTCAACGAGCAGTTCAAATCCCAGTAGAGTACAAATTGCAGTCTTTGATTAGATGCTCGCCTGTGGAGGATCACTAGAGAGAATTAATGCAGAGAAAGTGTTGGCAGAGTTTATGCTTTGTAGGCTTGCAGGTGTGCATTAGGGGCCATGCTATAAAGGAAGCACATGAGTGGTTGAGAATAAGCATGCATATCTGTTGGAGCGAAAAATGTCACACACGGTTAATTATTTTGGTGCGAACCCATGCATATACTAAGATGAGTAAGGTGTAATGGAATCTCAAGCAAGAGTTTGAGCTCAGGAAAAGTTAAGCAACCCTCTCAAGAGGGTCCTCACAAAAAGAATTTCTAACGTAGTGTCAGAGCTCTATTCAGATTATAGCAATAAAAATTGATAGCCCGAAAGAAAAATCCTGGAGCCCAAACAATCTGCTAGTCTTGTTGAAGATATTGAACAGGTCATCTTTTTAAAGATAGAATCATCAAAAGAGGCAGAGCTATCAGCTATGGACCCTGCTCGTGTGCTTTGCAAACAAGCTGATGAATCCTTGAATGACTTGTTTCTAAGACAATTTGATTTAAAGTTGAACAGAACTGTCACATTTACAGGCAAATTGGAGATTAGGATCAACAGTTCACATGGCCATATGGAATTCACAGAATAAATCCTTTCTCTTTGTGTTATTGAGGATCTCCTAGTGTGCCTGTCTTTGCTTTATTTAGCAAGAAAAGAACTTAAGATGGCATGAGAATCAAAAGTCTTCTATTGAAACTATTTTTTTTTCATAAAAAAAAATAGGTTGCAGAATTCTTTATCTTGTAAAACATGCGTGGGGCAGTATCTTTTGTTCCATGTTTGTTGCAATTGGAATCTGATTCGATTTTGATGTAACCGTTGATTGTATTTGTTGTTACATGCTCTATACCCGGGATTGGCTCCTGCTACTCTTTTACTGATAAATGAAATTTGATTCATTCATCAAAGAAACAAAGAAAATGATGGTCGATCGATCAGAATGTTAATCACGTATGATTTCAAAGACGGCTTGATGACCTTCAGGTTCAGAATTTGAAACTCTCTTGCAGGTTCAGTTGGCTTAATAAATAGCTTGTTCAAGCTATGTTCTTGATTATGATTGATAGATGTATTTTCAGCATTGCATTTTGATTTCTCTTTCAGATTTTATTTAGGCATGCGTATTCTTCATTAGATAAATCATTAATGTGCTGGTGGAAGTCACGCCTTAAACATGCATTTCCATCATATGATATTCACTTCGATAAGGGGAGTCAAATTGTTTCACTTTAAGTGCATCTTTCTGTTGTTTTGAAGCTAATGGTTTGTCATCATCAAAAAGGAGGAAAACGTTCTATCGGCTTGTTGTACTAAACAGCTTCACTACAAAGCTCAGACTAGTTCGTTTGGGAAGAAATCTTGATCCTACTTGCATGCTATGTAATGCCCATTCAAAAGATGTTCATCACTTATTATTCACCTGTCAATTTACCAAATCTACTTGGAATGTCTTCAGCAGCAATGTGAATTTAACAGCAGATTGGTAATGGTTTGTATCAGTTTAAATGGGCAAAAAGAGATCTTCAAAAAGATGCTTTCTATCTGTAGTACTTTCTCAGGATTTCTTGGAATGCTGTACGCATATGTTCAAATTTTTGGGAAGGAGAGAAATAGTAGGAACTATGGTGTTGATCACTCTACTGTCAACAAGATTGTCAATATGGTGCAATGCAGATTAAAGAAAACAACTACTCTTCAGGAATCAGGAAGCTAAGCAGAATTGTCAATATTCCTGTTAGTTTAGTTCCTGGAAATTGCAACAGTCATACATGTTGATTGCTGTTGGTTAGTTCTGTTTCTTTGAGTTGTTGTGTTTCCAACATTCCTGATTCAGAAACATTTCCTAATTCAGTTGATTTTTGATAATGAAATTGCCTTAATTTAATCAATGAAAAATGTCAACCATCTCTATTTTGATGAACCAAAACCATTAATTTCAATGAATTTATTCTTTTTTTCAGTATAATGGAAATTTTATTGTTGTTTCTCTATAATACATAGATAAATAGGTAATGGTATGATAAAAAAAATGCTATTCTGATTGCTTGGTAACATCATGTCAGTTTAAGAATTTTGTCCATTTCCTATACCTAACGACAAACATAATAAGAACTCCAATCACTATTTGCCAACTTGGAAAGTGAGTCCAGACAAGTACTATGAAACACCTGGTTTCCCAGAAATTTCCCCACTTCATCATGATTCAATTATGGCTCTTTTCTGTTAAGCACCGTGATCACATCCCATTACAGGACATGAAGGAGAAAAATAGAAAATCCAAGTTTGAAACTCTGCGTACTAGTTTCACTTGCCACTTGAGAAGAAGAAGACCCAGTTCTCCATTTGGTCAGTGAGAATTTATTTCTTAAGAAATTACTTGTTATGTTGGTTTTTGAAAATGACTTTCTTTAATTATGTCTTCCAGTAGGATATGCAAGTTTTTCTTTTGCAAGAAATTTTCTTCATTAAACTTGTGTTTGCTTCTTTGAATTCTGCAACATTTTGGAGTATCAGCTCTAGGGGTAATCAATGGCAAGAATTGCAAGGACTTGTCTGCAGTCAATATTGAAAATTGTGAATTCGACACTGGGACTTGTTGGTATAGCAATGGTTCTCTATGGCTTTTGGATGGGCAGAGAGTGGCAGAGAGACATGGAAGGTTCATCTTTTGATGTTTTTCATTCTACTGCTCCATGGTAAAGGTTCTCACTTTAGAATGCCTTAAGCTTGAGTTTCTTGTTTGTTTGATCTCATCATTTGAATATTTTCACTGTACTGTCCCATAGCAGCTGCTCTATCATTTTGATGATACTTGCTTCTGCACATAATTGAAACAATATCCCCATAAAAGAAAAGGAGGATTTTTTGGCTAAAGGTTCTTTTTCACCAACTTCGAAAGCTGCTTGTAGCAGGGTAGAGCTTTCTGGCAATTTCTTGGCAGAGTAATTGATTATGAATCTAGGAATAGTTATTGCTCACTACTTCAAGAAAAAATCGATTGATACTTTATGATTGTTAAACAGTCTCCCTTCTTTGTGCACGTATAAACCAGACTTCTATATAATTACTTAAATTTCTGAACTTGCTAACATTTCTTCTTGAATTGCAGGTTTATACTCACTTTCCTCGGCATTGGGGTTACCTTGTGCCTAATTACATGCCTAGGCCATATTTCTGCAGATAGCTCGAATTGTTTTTGCCTTTCTTGTGTATCCTTTTTCAACTCGATTGAATCCAAATAATAAGAAATTTCAGAATCCAATCATGTTCATGCTAAGCAGAACTTTGTTGTTGGTCTTAATAGAACATAGTACATGGTAATTATCTTCTTACTTCTCTTATTGGAAACATTAGTTGCAGCAGATATACTCCTAAATTCTGACTGGGAGAAGGTATGTTGCCTCTTTGAACTTCCTTCTACTTCCCATCTTCCATGATAAACGTACTTGGTATTTTCAGGCTTATACTCAGTGTTTCTCTATTAGGATTTACCTGAGGATCCGACAGGGAGGCTCCATGATTTCAGAGAATTTGTGGAATCTAATTTGGACTTCTTCAAATGGATAGCCATGTTTATCGTCTTAGCTCAGGTACTTTCCTAGTGCTTGATTTTGACATTCTACTGAGTCCTTCATAAGAAGTTTTCAAGTTGCTGCAAGCTAACTAGTTGTTGATGAACATTTTCCTTTTTGAAAAGGAAAAGAACAATCATGAAGATTTTGTTTAGGCACAATCTTTAAGCAATATATTTCGAATTAGCACCCCACTATTCACATACTTTAGAGCTCTCGTCTGCAGGGATTTTCCATGTTACTAGCAATGGCTTTAAAAGCTCTTGGACCCAACAACGGATCCAAATATGACATTGATGATGAATTCTCTCCGGCCAGACTTCCACTCATCAATCCCCATTTACAACCACCTTCATACGTTGTTGGTGAACCACGATTTTCAACCAAGAACGATGCATGGAATGTAAGGATTCGTTTTCAGTTAACTACAGGTTTTACTGATTGCATAAGTTGCAGCAGGCACATAATATTTCTCTTTATTTCTCATCCTTCTCAGACCAACAAGTGAAGAAAACAGCACCATAGTTTCTGCAATTCATCACGAGAGGCATGAGGCCATGCATTATTACGGGGACAAAACTTTTAGGTTTGGTGAATGCAATTCATTACGAGAGGCATGAGGCCATGCATTATTACGGGGACAAAACATTTAGGTTTGGTGAAAGAGTTTGAAGCTCGAGATGGAATTGATGGAAGCTGCAGCCCATAGTTTTAAATAACAACCAGTACGCTATACAATGACTATTATGTAATGATTTCAGAGTATTCTGTTATTATCATTTTAGTATTATAGTAAATTACAATTTGCGATAGCAACTTTGACCGTTTTTTCAATCGTCCACGATTTAAAACTATAACCGGAGGCATTTTGTTGAACTAAATAGTACTAGTTACTTAGAATTCTGTGCTCCTTTTGAAGCTTTTAATTGAAACACCTAGCTTGTGGTGAGCATCACATTTGAAATTGTTAGCAATGTTTATGTTGGATATTTCTACATCTTTGATGGTTTAAATCCCCGAAAGATTTAGAACATAGTAGATTGCTACTTCAAATCATTATTGTCCAGTATCAAACCAGCAGCAGGCCTTCCGGAATTGCAACAATTAGTACTAGGACATGATTGCTTGAAAAATAAAAAAGCTTGTAGTCCAGTGATGGTGATCTCTTACAACAAAAGGTCACAGATTCAAATCTTAATAGACTAGTTCTATTAGAAGCCTTAAGTGTGTGAGTTGAAAAAAAAAAAATGATTGCTCAGAAAACAAAAATAATTTCAGCATCCAAACAAATTCAATGCCCTTAGGAAGGAAATTCCAGTCTCCCGACAAAAAATCAATAAAATAAATAGCAAATTGTATCTCAAAAGTTTTGACCACAAACAAGTAAAGAAAAGAATCTTCATTAAAGATTGAATAAATAGTCAGATCAGTTTTTAGTCTAAAACTACTAAAAAATAGAACAAATACTCACAAATTGGGATGAACAATAGCGATTCTTTTCTTTTGACAGAACAGATGAAGTAACAAAGATGGGAGCACCTATTCAGATTTCTTAGTAGCACTTGGAACCTTTCTCTTCATCCGGCTAAAGGGTCCGACTTTCCTGTCCATAATATACATGTATATGACCTGGCTCCAAGATTTATGTGACTCTAAGCCCTCATAATACTCTGGTGCAATCTCCTTCACCTTGTGAAGCTTGTTCCCAGGAATCCTCGGGAAATCATGATGTTCATTATGGTACCCCACATGCCAAGTTAGAAAATTAAGGGGGCCATAGTACGAATATGTCTCTTGGTCTGGATTGAAGACATAATGTTCTGAGATGAAATGACCAGCCATTGGATGCATACCTCCACCGACGAATGTGGAAAGGATCAAATAAGCAAAAGATCTCCAGCCCCAAAAATAAATCATGGCAGCATCTAGGGCTATCTGAATGGAAAAATTAGTGAACTCCCAATAGCCAGGGGGCTTTGGTTTGAGAAACAGAGGCCGCAAAGCATAGAAGAAGAGTTGCAACATAACCCAAATGGATTTTGTGACAGCATTAGTCACAAGATAGGCTTCAGTATGGCTTGGGATGTCCATATCAATGCCATCTACTCCTTGGAAGCGGTGATGCTCAAGGTGATACTTTTGGAAAGTTACAGACATGGGTACACCAATAGGGAGATTAGCAAAAATACCAAGCCACCTGTTGTAGACTGGAGTCGAGAAGGCGAGATTGTGGGAGAGCTCATGGATGGCTAAGAAAAGATTGTGGTTGAGGAAAGAGCCAAAGAAGTAGGCTATTGCCAGAATCTTCAGCCACCCAGCATCATGAAGTAATGTAGCAGTCCAAAGCTGAAGTGAAACAACCACAGTAATCTGCAGCACCATAACATTGAGATCATGAACCATATAAAGAGCATGCAGTAACCAAAACAATTTTCACTAAGCATGAGCATTTCATCAAAATAACCCATAATTGATCCAACAACCCAGGTTCCAAGCACTGTTTATATCTTTATATATCCCATTAATGGAATTAGGACAAATTAAACCAACCCACAGAAGAAAAATTATTGGAATTGCAAGGCCTACATCAGACACATTGTTTGTTCCCTAGTAGAAAAGGAAGGAGAAGAGTGCCTTGAGGAGACAATCTACTTTGAAATATCTTAAAACCATATAAAACTTTGCATGATTTCGATCAGAGGAATGCCTTATTTGATCCCCTCGGAGCTTCAAAGTAAGTCGAACCAAAGGAGGAGAAAAGGCCGGTCAATAAATATTTGAGTAAATAGAGGACAGGGAAATTAAGAACGAGAGCTAAGTTCTTTTATGCAAAACCGAAAGGTAACTATATGCATTTCCCTGTTCAGAAAACAATGCTTAAATGGTCCGCTCTGTTATTATCCAGTTATTTCACCCATTTGGATTGTATGCACAAATAGTAAGAAGAAAAAAAAAAAAAACACACTAAACATTCTCATACTCTCAACAAAGCAAAAGAAAAAGGGTCAAACTGATACAAAGCATTATGGAAAGAAGTTGCAAGACATAAGCTCTGCTCTTGTAAAAATACGAATAATGTACATGTAAACAACAAGAAATCTATGGCAGTAATTGCTCTGGTGGATTATGTGCAGAAAAAAGCATACCACAATATGTTCACATGTGTTTGGCTTCATATTTGTAAGAAAAAAATAACCTGGTAAATTTGAGAGGTTCTTATTATATATATATATAGGGGAGAATTCACATAATTAGTAGCAAATGCGAAATTCAGAACAAAACAAAAGGAAATACTAGAAATTTTCCAGAAAGCATTGTTAACCAAACAGATAGTGTATAATGGGGACAGAAATTCCTAAAAGCATAAATTTTTTAGGTCATACACAAGTAAAGCAAGTGCTTATTTTGGAACTTGCAAAACATCAAGCTACAAAAGAAATTCCAACCCAAAAGGAGAAAAGAAAAAACATCCCACGAGGATTGACAAGACAAAAAAAAATGAAAACTTTCCATCAAATCTAGCCAAACAACAAACACCTAATTCAATTCTCTCCAAAAAGAAAAATCTCATGAAAAACAAAATGTCATTGAATCTAAAGCCAAAATAGTTCAATTTTAATAAATTGAATGTACATGAGAAATTAGCAAACAAAACTAACAGCTTCACACGCATAAAGAAACTTAAACAAACAACATTAACAATCGAAATTAAACCCACAAACCCACCAGCATTATCTTAGATCTAAAAGCATTAAACGAAACACAAGAAAAAAAAATGCCACAATGCATAGTAAGAAAGAGCAGGAAACCTTAAAAAAAGCCCAGGGATCAGGTCCAAAAAGCTCTTTAATTTGAGGGTATTGAGAGAGGATCTTTCTTCTCCTAGAAGCATGAGGTTCATCCGTATAAGACCAAAAGAAGTCAGTTGCCATGACTCCCTCTTCCTTCTGCTCCATCTCCTCTCTCATCCCCATCTCTCCCTCTGTCTCTCTTTCTGTCAAGTCAAGATTTTTTCTTTCCTTCCTGGTGTGTTTCTGTGGCTTAAAAATAGAGAAAGAAAGAAGAAAATAAATTAGAGAATTTATCGGTGGCTTTTTTTTCTTTTTTCTTTTTTATTTTTCATGTCAGCGTGACATGATCACGTATCTATCCTCTTTCTCCTACGTTGGTGTCTGTATCTGAAATTGCGGGGCTTTTACTGGCTGGAAGTGAGAAATTGACGCGAGTCATGTTCTTTCTTTCTGCCACAACAAGGAGGCCAATGGGACCAATCCCTTGACATGAAAGGCTTTCGCTTGTCTTCATCATTTAAGATTTTTGCGTAACAAATTTATGTGCCTCCCTCCTCACACATACCTGCCATTATGGCATATGAGGGTTTCGGTGATGGTGCCGGTCTATTCAATCTGAAAACGGTCGTTATTGAACTGGTTTGGATACGAAACAACGCAAAACTAATGATTTGTGTTCGAGGCACTCAGTAATTCAACTTGTGTTACGGAAATTTGATAGTGATTGATGTGACTTTTGCTATAAAAGTCATTATCCTTTGGAGCATCATTGTTAGCTGTTTTTGTTCACCATTCTATTATTTATTGTTCGCTACAAATCTTAAGCATATTTATTTAACGAATTCCCACATATTTATTATTATCATATGAAGTTATAAAAATATAATTATGAGTCATACAAATAATTACATTATACGTTATTGTTATTGTTATGATTATGCAACATCGTTATGTAGAGTGTTATAATCTTTTTTTGTAATAAATTTAATTATTATTAATATTAAACAATTAAAAATATTAGTATTATTGATTATTAAAAATATATGAATTAAAAATAAATTTATTATCAACTGTTAACATGCTAATACATTAACGATATCGATTATCATCATCGTGATTTTATTATTATAATAAATTATGATCTCAGATCGTAATTATAATAATTTTTATAATCTCATTTGCTATTTAAAATTATGATTTAAATGAAAAAAACGCAGAGCCTAGTAATGTCTAAGGGATGTTGCACCTTCAAAATTTGACAAAATTTTTCTATTGGTGCTACGACTTTTAATTATTATGTTTTTAATTATAGCCTTGAATTTGAGGCTTATTTCCGAGAATACCTATATTTTGCACCTCTAAAAAAACTCATTCGTATTCTATAGTCATTATTAGTTTACTTTTGTTTTTAGATCCTAATAACTTTTCTTTTGACACCCTCATTTCTAAAATTTTAGTTCTACCCATATAGTAGAGGTTATAAGAACTTTTTTTTGATAATCTCTATGATACACCAATTCAAATGTTAATAATTTTTTTTTATATATAAAACACAATTATGGACGAAATTAGTCTTGACCGATACAAAGTCCATATATATCATAAAGTCATTAGAAAATGGAAGATTTTTTTTTTTTTTTAAAAAAAAACACTTGTTTTTTCAGTGATAGCTAACCTAAGGATTAAAAAAAAAAAAAAAAAAAAAAAAAAAAAAATTGAAACAACTACACAACATGTGCTCCAATTCTTAATTTTCAAACTTAAATCAGTCCATATCTTTGTATTAGATGTCTAACCAAATCACTTAAATCTACGCACATTAGAATTTATAAATAAGGATATACATCATCTTAACCTAAAAATTTCAACTAATAAATTGTAATTTCATTTTATATATAAGCTTATCTTTTCTTTTTTTCAATATGAAATACTTACCACATGTGCACCTAACATTGATCAAGTTGCAAGGACATTGACCCGATCAGTCATGTGGAACTCAATAGGGTTAAAAATAAATTAAAACCCTTATATATATATATATATATATATATATATATATATATATATTTTTTTTTTATTTTTTTTTTCCTAAAAATTTAAGATTTATTTGAGCTAGTATTCATATTATGACCTGCCAACTCAATCACCATCCATTGTTGAACTAGTGATATGTTCAACCGAACCCGAGCCTATTGGCATAAATTTTTTAAAGGTTAAAAGGATTTAATTATTCTTGAACTTTAAGTCGTTTAATGTTGAATATTTTAAATTTTTAATTGGTTTTAAAGATCTTTAATTTTTTTTTTTCAGATTTAGTCCATCTTTCAATTTTCTCTTATTTATCTCAAAAAATAACAATCACAAAAATAATTTCATAATGAAAATCATTCAAGTAAAATCTATGTGGGGCTCTTTAAAAAAAAATTGGGATCATTTTAGAGTTAATTTTCTATTTTTTATGATTTTCTATATTTTCAATGTTTAACAAATAAACAAATATAGCCTTTTCTTTTGAAAAATTATGGATTTTTTGTCCAAAGTGGATTGGTTTTTTTCAAGGTGTGTGTTAGAGACTAGTATAAATTATATTCTAGAACCTCACCTATCGACTTAAGCTTTTAGGTAAGATGGTTCTTTAATATGGTATCAAAGCTTGGTTGACCATGTGGTCCCGAGTTCAAGTCTCATCATCTCCAATTTCTCAAGTATTAAGCACAAGGCAATATAGACTCGTGTAAGTTTCATGCCTCAAATGTTGGGTCTTTCACTTGAGGGGGTGTGTTAGAGACTAGTATAAATTATATTCTAGGACCTCACCTATTAGCTTAAGCCTTTAGGTGAGATGGTTCTTTAATAGTGTGTGTAAAATTTCAACTCAAAATACCAAAAATTAAATTTTTAAAAAGGGAAGATGATAAATGAAAGTCATTGGATGGATTAAATCTAAAAAAAGAAGAGTTCATGAATCCCCAAAACTATTAAAAAAGTTTAGGAACTCAACTTCAAATGACTTAAAATTTAGGAATGGTTAGACTTTTCTAACCATTTTTGGATAGCAATAAAGCGAGGTTAAGACCGGATATGCACCTTTCATCTTGCCCTCATATTTATGAGTAAATTATAAATTAGTTCCTCTCATTTTGAGAAACAAATTAATTAGTCCTCTTGGTTTTAAAACTCAATCACTTAGTCATTTATTTATTTATTTATTTATTTTTTAAGAAATAAAAAAAGAAGAAGTAAAAATCATGGAAAGATTGATGAGAAGAGGATATATTTTATAAAATTAAATAAAATTAAATGAATCTTGGTCAATACTAGTTAAAAAGATTAAATAATTAGATTTTGAAACTAATGAGACTAATTAATTTGTTTTTCCAAAAAAGAGGGACTAATTTATAATTTATTCTCATATTTATTGAAAGACTAAATTATAAATTAGTCCCTCTAGTTTTCGAAACAAATTAATTAGTCATTAATTCTCATTTTAAAGGTTAATCATTTAGTTTTTTAAGTTTTAATTTCATCAATAACTTAATTCTTTTATTAGTTTTTCGTTAGAGTGGTGATGAGGTGTTCTTACTTGAATATTTTTTGTTCTCAAATTGCTTTTTATTCTTCTTTTCAATCATTCTTTTATTTTTATTTTTCTCAACCATCGATACCATTATAATAAATTTATATATAAAAAAAAATTAGAATGACAGAGAAATACACGATTGCCATTGATTTTATTGGAAGAAAACAAGTCATAAATGTAAAGAAAGAAACAAGAAAAGAGGAAGAAAAAATTGAGAAGGTAGGATAGATCTCTATAGTTGGTGCTAAAGGAAGGAATTGTATGTTCAGTTCACATATCTTGATTTGCTAGCCATTACTTCCTTTCTATTTGAGTTTGGTGAATTGATATTTCTTCCAAGATCCTAGTTTACTCATTCACAAAAAAATAAAAATAAAAATAAAAATAAAAATGATAGAATAAAAGCAAGAGAGGGCGCAGTTGCACTGTGCAATGCGAGGCTCAACCCCGATCGAATATGAACCCTACATAGAAAAACTTAATGGATCTCACATTGGCAGGTCCAAAGCTCATTACCCATTAATTATTAATCGGTTCTTTTAATAAGATAAGCAGTTTAAAACCGTTTCTCCAGACCAAAAGTTGAACAGGAGAACCTGAAAGCTATACCTGTGCAGTACAGCAGACTCTTGGGACCTGGGAAAGTCTCCATCCGCACAATTTGTAGAACAATCACTCACTTTTTTTTTTTTTTTTTATAACTTAGAATGTTGAGTCAGCTTACGTACACTTTGACTAATCCCTAGACTCATTGAACACCCTGCAAGCCCAATGAACAAATAAAACACTGCGAGGGTGACAAACATGCATAGAGAAAATCGAACTCGAATATCATCGATGAACGACCCTCAACCTCACCATTGAGCTGAGACCTCAAGAGCCAATCACTCACTTTTTGACTTCATTGATCAAAGGTTTCCAAATCGAACAAACATTGTATCAACCAAATGGCTGTAAGCAACCTAAGTATATTTAAAAATTATACTTCAAATTTTTTAATATTTTAGTAACCTAAGTATATTTAATTTTATCATATCAACCAAATGGCTGTAAGTAAAGCCCCTTTCATAGGGAAAAGATACGTGAATGATGAATCTTATTACTATTATAATAATAATAACGACAATAATAATACTAAGAAGAAGAAAGTGAATTTGACAATGGTATCATTAAATCCCAAGTTTTAAAATATTTTAAACTACTCTAAATCTACTTGTTGAATTATTCAATATTTTGAAGTTATACTTTGGTCCTTCCTCTCTTATAGACATGGCAGTTAGCATAAAAATTATTTATAAATCTCAAGTACCTAATAATTTCTGCTATATGTTTTTAATGATTATTTTGATACAAGTTTTTACATTTTGATTAGTATTGCAGTCATACCGGAGACAAGTGTATCCTTATCCAATCCTGCTCTAGAGCAGGAACTAGGAGGGCGTCTCCAACCTTTTCCTTCTCCGCGGCCACAACACGAAAGATAGATCATAGATGGCCGTCGCTAAAATTAGCGCTCTGTAACCGTGTCCGTGTATGATGTAGTAGACTTTCACCCAAAAAAGTTGGATTCAGAATGGTCTTTTAGGATGGAAAAGGCCCATAAAACATGACATTGTGGTCCTGTAGGGAAAATGGAGCTTTCTTAAGCTGTAGGAACAACCTAGTAAAGTAGAAGTTCCACTCTCAATTTCCAAGTTCAGAGTGAATCAAGAAGAGATTTTTTTTGTTCTCCCAGACACAGATAATAGTGAGGGAGAGAGAATTTGCAGAGCTTTGATAAGCAAGCTTCAGGCTATACAAGCATTTACAAATGTGCTAAAATACAATTTATAAAACCGCATCTTTTAACTATCTCGACTTCACCTACCAACCCCACAATAACTCAGGTCGGATTTTCTTCTGACAAGAAGCGGGAAGAAAGCACTGAAATTCCATGTGGCCTAAATTTTGCTAACTGAATTTTCAGTGGTTATGTTATATTAAGAAAACGGGAGGGTGGTAGTAGTACTGTTCATCCAAAGACCATAGCAGATGGCTATTGTGGGCTGTACTTATCTCGCCTATCTTATGTGGGAATCGTATGAGTCAAAAAGATTATCAGGAATAATCAGAGGCAACTTATCTATATACATGAAAAGCCTTCTTAGGTTCTCTCTTGTCAGCGTTGCCATGTCCACAATGTCCCTGCTGTCAGTAAATACCCAGAGATCTCCAGAGTTTACTCTCTTGAGACTGTCACGGCAGAAGGGGCATGACTGGGATCTTGATCGCCTGCAATTCATGGCAAAAGACCATTATGTTCTGCCATGATAATGAAAACATCAAGAAACAAAGGAACAGCCAACTTATGGCATAGAACGGAGAAAGAGCTAACCACTTGCATCTGACAAATACACCAACCAGAAAACGTATTTCTTAAACCAATCAGAACAACATTCAACTGATGAGAGATTCAAGGTGGGTCATCTAAGAGCCAGACACAAAAACCTTACGTATTCTCAGCCTGCAGCAGCTCTAACAACTATGCATTCCATCTTAATGATGTACTTTACCAGTATCATAGTGAGACGAGGATAGAAAGATGATAGTCAAGACAAAGACAAGGACCTAAAACCTATCATACATCAAGGTTACAAAGATAATGAGCTGAAGGGCAGGCATGCTAAATTAACTAATTTATTTAAGTGACTAGAATGACAAGGCTTTTTGCACCCAAGAGCCAGCAAGCCTGAAAATGCAGAATCAATTTCACTGTCTAGGCATTAGCCAAATAAGGCTGCAAGGTATCATTATCAAATTCTTACAAAATTCAAACTTAAATTTACCTGCCAAACATTACCGAAAAAAGAGAGCAATGGGATCACTTATTCATGTTTCCTCATAAACAGAAATAAGATCATTTTAGATGGTTCGCTGATGAACCTGTGGAAATCTTTCAGGCCACTGATATGGCATCCATCCAGTTCAATGCACAACAGTTATTATAGCATTTCCTTTGCAACCACAGCCCAACTCTGAGAGCCAGGATAGGATGTCAAGGATCTTGCTAAAGTCTACTGCCATGTGCAAGAACACAATATCTTTCCCTGGTCAGGGATTCACTATGATAAATGTAACCATAAATGAAACAGAATGAAACAATTCTAATTACCAAGAGAAAGCTATTGCAACCATATCTCATTATCTCATTCAAGAACCTGCACTATCTATCAGGACAAGAAGAAAGCCTAGTAGAACTATAGAAGCATTTGCCATGTGGTCAACATAAAAACTTGGCCACTCTCAGAAAGGAGTTCTTCAGGAGGAACAAAAAAGAAGGCAGGGGTGAGAGAGTACCATTCACGGTAACATTTCAAGCACATGGCATGGTTGCAGTTGGGCAGTACTATCTTGCTATTCATCTCCATGCATATTCCACATTCTTCTTCTCTTTCAATGTCAACATCAGCATGCTGCCTATGTTCCTCGTCATCTCGTCTTCGGTACCTTTCCATGAACACTGTCTTCTGTTTCTTATCTTCTGTATCAGTGACTCCTCTTTGAAGTTGCAATAAAGAGGGATAAATTACAGCTGGCCATGGTAAGAATGCAGATTAAGAAAACATCAAGGGACTAATGTAGGTGGATAATAAACAAATTACACGTGAAAATAATTGGAATGTGGAAATTTACCATAGAACTCCCTGATACTTGCTTTTCTTTCATGAGTAGTCATGGTGGTTGTGCCATCCACATAAACCTGAGGTATGGAGGAAACAACCAAGTTCAGAATTTCCTATGATTCAGTTAATTAATAATTGAAAACAGAGTCCCATCCAAATGGACAAAGTTCAACCTTATAAATTAGGATCCTTAGCAGTCCAAGTGCACCAGCAAGATAGCAGTCTGTCCACTGAACAAGAAAAAGAAACAGGTGCGCTGCTGGACTATATGACATTCTCATCTGAAGACACGCTCCATCATAATCCCTTGAAAAATCTGACGCCCTGCACCAAACATTGCAAGATAAGAATTTAAACAGAGACAAAAAATCTAGCAGCAGATTCGAGATAGTTAGCTCATAATTCTCATCAGTAAGACAAAGAAAGCGGTAAAATGTACAAGACACAATGAAACTATTCAAAGAATACTTCAACACAACCCCCATCCCCAATCCAGAGGTTTCTGGAAACTATTTTAAAACCCAAAAGACAGCAGAGCCTGGCATCTCCACCTTAGTTTCACCCTGACCATTTTGGCCTATGAGTCCACATTAATCAAGAATTTGCAGGACTTATCTTCAAAGTTCTAAAACATTTTAAATATGCTGTTAACAAAAAAGGAAAAAAAAGAGAGCATTGATTAAAAGGATGCTCTGTGCAAAAATTCCATATTGAACATTCTATGGAGCCATTGAAGTCCTCAGCTTCCAAAGATTTAAAATAAACTGGATTGATGGTCCTTTACACAACTCAACTCAAGCTACAAATGACACCATCTCCATGACCCAAATATCATTAATAAGCATACCTAAATATGCGACTGCATTGAAACATGATAGGCAAGAGGAGGGGCCAGCAGTAGATAATCCTACCCAGCGACCGTCATAGCATTATAAAGAATCACAAATAAGTAATAAATCCATTAATGAGGTGGATCCCATAAATCATGTGAAGCCAAGTAAACTCGGCTTATCAAGATAATGAAATTAGCTCCCACTCTCCTCCAACACAAATAAAATCACTTCCAATTGCTAAAACAAGTGCAAATTGCAAAAGCCACATAGATGTTTTCAACTGGGACATCTTTGAAATGC
This sequence comes from Dovyalis caffra, assembly GCA_963924115.1. Lineage (NCBI taxonomy): Eukaryota > Viridiplantae > Streptophyta > Magnoliopsida > Malpighiales > Salicaceae > Dovyalis > Dovyalis caffra. The sequence continues at coordinate 11,432,474 of CAWUPB010001184.1, forward strand.
CATGTCAACTAATTGGATAACATAGAAAAGTTCCCAACTTTATCCATGAGATTCCTTGAATCAACTACATAACCACGAACCAGGCAAAATAATCCAGGAATTGAAACTAGCATGTTTGATGGTTGGCTTTACCATGAAATGTAGCCATGCCAAACACAAAGTAAAAGTCTTAACTCAAGAGCTAACCGGAAGAACCAATTTATTTAAAAGCCATAAAAAAATTCCATGTTGAAAAAACTGAAATACACAAAGAAGACTTGCAACAGCACAGAGATTGGGAGAACGAAAAATAACTTGAATTTAGACTGTCAAGCAGATTTTATTAGCGGAAAAAAAAAGGTGAAGGGGAAGGACTGTGTATGTTTTAACTGACAATATCATATAATTCATTTTGAAAAAAAGAAGAAGAAAAGAAAAAGGTCGTAGTAGTAGTTAAATTCAACACAAAAAAACAAAAGCAGTTAAATTCAACACAAACAAAAACATATTTTAAGAACACAAAAAAAAAAAAAAAAAAATCATCAGTGATAACATGAAAAAAAAATATGCAAAAACTCATTTCTTATAACACCAATTACACCAAGAAAAGAGAGAGAGAGAAAACCATCAAAGAAAATTCAGAAAAAAAAAATCACACACAAAATGTAAGAAAAAAAACTCAGAAAACCCAGAAAAAGAGAGAGGGGGGAGAACAACTTACAGAGTATTAGCATGCTGAATATCAGCTTCAAGCACTTTAAGAGAGTCCTTGAAGGACTTTCTCACAGACCCTATATACATATCTCTTCTTCAAAACCTCCAAAATCAAGCAATCAGATTCTCTCTTTGGGCAAAAACCCTGAAATTTTTCTTCTTTTCTCTTCACCAAAACCTCCTTTTCTTTTCTGGTGGTGGGGTTGGTTCTTCTCAGAGGAGCTTCTTCTACTCTTTTCTTGAAAGGGAAGCCGATAGATAGAGAGAGGACACGTGGATTAGAGAGTGGGATGTCGTGGAGCTAGCGTTGAAAATTGAAAAAGAAACGAAATTACTCCATATATCCACATATTTTGAAGATGATTCATGTAGTATTTAATTGAAAACAAGAGGGGTAAAAACGTCCGTTTGAAAGTTTGTATTCATTGTTTAATTCCTGCCCCATTTTTGGATTAGGTAGTGTTTGCTATATATATAATTTGAAAAAACTATATAATAAGGGCATCAACTTCAAACTTTTTTAATTAAATATATTATTTTTTTTAGTACATCAATTTTTTGTAAAATATCAATTAATTTTTTTCGTCTTATTTTATATGTAATAAAGAAACGTCAGTTAACATAGAAAACTAAATAACTATATTTTTTTTTGTTTTCTTTTCTTTTCTCAAATTATTATTATTATTAAAAAAAGCAAAGTAGCTTAATTAAAAAAAATAGCAAACCAACTGCTTTGCTTGTTTTTTAATTAATAATTAAATAATAATAATTTGGGAAGAGAAAAAAACAAAAAAAAACATAATCATTTAGTTTTTCTATTAATTGCCACATCATCATTAGACGAAAAAACTTAATTGGTATTTTAAAAAATAATATACTGAAATAAAAAATAAAAATTGATGTACTCGGTTGAAAAAAAAAGACTTAAAATTAATATACTTATTATTTCAAAGGATTGGTGTGATCGTAAAAAATGGTTTTTCTTTTTTTTCGTTGGCCTTCTTTGTTTGAACCTTCAGAATAGGTCTACGTGAGAGTGTGCTATTAAAAATTTTCGAGAAGATTTAATAAAAATTGAAGTGTAAGTTGATCCCGTGATATCTTTTATTTTTTAATTAAAAAAAAGGGTGTTATAAACTTTTATTTTTTGGTGTAGTTTTTCTACACTAATCTTGGCTTATCAACTCAGAATAGGTGAATTGAAAAGCCAACCAATAATAAGCCCAAAGAATTATTTTTTTGCAGGAGAAAATAGTTTTATTTGTTAGAAAAAATAATAATTTAATTAAAAAAATTATAACCAATTTATTGATATAATTTTTTCTTACATGTAAATATTTAATTGGTTCGATTTTTTCAAAATCAGTCTATAATATTTTTTTAAGTACTTGCGAATTTAGATTCTCCTCCTTATTAAAGAATCTAACCTATAAATTCATCTTTCAAAGCGAAGTGTTATCACTAATAAAACTAAGGCCTCATCACAAAATAAATAAATAAATAAAATTAATTTCTACAAATATTGAGATATTCTAACTACTTTATTCTTAAAATTATTATTTTAATAGTTAAGATTAATTTTATTATGTCACATCGATTTTTATGTTGTCGTTCATGTTAATATGAATATAAGTAAAATTATTGATTTTATTGGAAAAGATTTTATAGCTTTTCGAAGATAATGGTATTCAAATTCAGTATCCAAACATATATTTACGGTTTACCAACTATCATGGACTTCTTTCAACCATCCAAGATAATTTCACTTGTCTTGGTATTTGGTTTATATCTTAGAAAAAAAAATTACATTGTTTTTGTTAATTTTTTATGTGAAATATTTTTTCTTGTTTTGTGCTATTTAAAGTCTCATTTTCTTATTAAAAAAACGACTATTATTGATAATACATGTAGGATATAAGTTCAATTTAAACCAATTTCAAGATTCATTTTCAAAATTGTTTTATGAATAATTTGTCTTAATCTATACTAATTAAGGCTGTGATTGTTTTTGGAAGAGTAAATTCCATCAAAAGCTTTTTCCATGGAAATAAAATATTTTTCAATCCTCAACTGTGTTATGAAAAACAAATTGGAAAACAATTGTCATCATTTGATGTGTAAAAAAAAAAAAAAAAAACAAATAAATTCCCCAAGCAAAGCATAGTTATCTAGTTTTTTCCTAAGTTACACCAAACACGGAAAGAGTTGAGGAAATATGATGTTTGGAGAAACGTTTTCCTGCGAACAAACACAGCCTTCAAAGATCATGGAACAGGTAAAAAGATGCACCGGTCCGTGACTGCCCCATATCCATTTTCTCTTCTCGATATAATAGTAACACCCACTTTCTTTGGCTCTCTGTCTGCCACTTTTACCCTAACTTTCGGTTTAGCTTTGCCTCCACGCACTCCTGATCGTTACACATTTCCTCATACTTAGTTATTGACCTCTACTTTTCAGTTTATTTGCTAATATACCCTTCACTGCTCTAATATTTTTTGTGACTTTTGTCCCCAAAAAAAAGCAAGTAAGAAAAAAAAAGGTAAAAAACTACAATCCGTTAAAAACAAGTTTTTAATTTACATGTATTATTTACTATTATTATTACTCATTAGCATTACCTACTTTTTTTTATTCCCAATAAATCATATGCTTAAAATTTCAAATTAATCATTTATTGTTCGATTGAATACATAAGATAAATACTACTATCCAAAAAATTTTTTATATATAAAAAATTCGAATTCAAAATTATTTACTTAAACGATATGAGCTATTGTTAGATTAACAATACCTGCTCTTTAATCGTATATCCACTACTACATATAGAATAAGAGCATGTTTGGGCAGCAAATCCAATGCTACAAATTGAAGTCTTTTAGCTTTTTGAGTACTATGTTATAGCATAAAAATAGTTCAACAACATATATTACGAAAAACTATCATAATAGTTCTTGTACTTTTACCAATTCAATAAATTAGTCAATGTGAAAAAAAATTAGTTAAAAATTAATCCGTTTGAAAATGCTTTTTAAAATAGATTGAGTTAAAAAGGTAAATATTTTTTTTATGATTTTGATATGCTAATGCTAAAACTATATATATATATATATATAACTTGATTTTAAATTAAATTTATTATTTTTTAAGATGTTTCAACGCTAACTTATGTTCAGCCTGCAGGTTGAATTTTTTAAACTCACGACAGTCAGCGTCTTTTTTATATTATTATTACTGTGATGTGGTTCCTGCTCTGCATTGAAAGGATAAATACGTCATTCGAGTACATAAATCCCACTTGTTGTCAAATTGAATAACTTCGAAAATCTAAACAAATAAAGGTAGGAAGTAAATTACTGGTTTGTTTCTTTTTCCTGTGGCATCTGCACGTCCCATGTAATTGTACGGATAGTTCTGGTAAGAAAAGGACGGCAATGCTCGAATTTCTGGACGGCAAATATTTAAATCAACTAATTTGATAGAATTGGAGGCAGATTTTAACTTCCCAAGTTTTGCAATTGATTACATGCCATCAAAAAGACAATATTTGGAGATTCTATAATTTTTTAAATATATTTACAAACAAGTTTCCTTATACTTCTTTTTTTTCACAGAACAAAAAAATTCAAGCTAGAGATATTTTAAAATAAAAAATATTAATACGAGTTAAATTATTGCTCGTTTATGCTTTTAATATATTTTTTAACCCATTAAAGAACTAATCGTATCAAATTATGGGAACCTTGTTTTTCTTCTAAACTTTTGTCAACGTATATACATTTTTTATATCAGCAATTACTGATTTTTTTTTTTTACGTACTCGCGCAATCTCATCCTACATTAAAAATGGAATTTTTTTCATTTATTTTATTGAGAATGAAAGTTATAAAATTTAATTTTTTTCTAATAAATATAATTTTAATAATAAAACTTTGTATATCTACATAAAATTCGTCTGAAAAATTGTTATCTATAAAGTGCATATTTAGAGTTGAGAGATGAAGCAGCAACATGTTTGTGATCAAAAGATAATTATAGTCCTTTTTTGTGGATTCCATTATCTTTAATCAAGTTAAATCCATAATTGTCAACTGATAAATGAATCTTGGTAGGTGACTAAGCACATCATTGTTCATGATGAAACTTATGGATGGTTAACCTTAGGGTGAATTAATTGAAATAATAGAGTTGGAGGCTATTCATCATTTAACCCATTCATCTTAAGTACTTAAATGATTGTAACACCTTTTTTTTTTTTTTTTTTTTTAAGGATAATCAATAAATAAATGAAACAATCATTGTTGCCTCGACACCCAACATGCAACTAACATTCTGCTAAAATTCTCATGATTTCTGGATACAAAAAGATAAAAACAAAAATAGACTGCAAAAGGAATACTCTACACGCATACCATCTAGATGTATTCATTAATTTTTTATTTGATCGAATTCTCAAGATTTGACTTAGCATCCTCTTATAAAGGATGCATTATTATTAGTTGGTGCGGCTCACCAAATTGCTTAACTTATTTAATTATGATCGTTATGTAGTCAATTAACCACCATCAATCTATAATACAATCAATTTTTTTAGAATCATAGTTTCATATTGGAAGAAAAAAAAAAGTATCTATGCCACTTTGCTTTCCAAGTTATGTAAAAAAAAAAAAAAATCGTCTTTATCCCATTAGTGAGTCCTCAATTTCATCTAAAAGAAAAAAAAATTCCTCATTGAGGTCCTGCTGTCCATTCTCATTAATATGTGCCATTAATGTACATATTTTATGAATCAAAATAACACTATTGTGAAGAAAATTGAGAAAAAAATACAAACAAATTTGGAGAAAAGAATCCAATTAACAAATATTTGAAACATCAATGACTTTATTGATGGTATTTTTTTGTTTGGAGAAAAAAATTAAGAATTGGTTAAAACACTAGTTAATCTAACATTTATTCAATTTTTTCTTTGTTTATGGTAAGACATGGCTCTCTCATGTGCTCTTCTTTTTTTATTGTTGTGTCTCCTTCAACGGAATCATTTTTTTTATGCCTTTATTATCATGACTTATTCTTTTTTGTGTCTCCTATCATGTCCTCTTCTTATTCTAAATTTCTTGAACATAAGCAAGCAACAACAATATACTAATTAATAGTAATATAAGACATCTAATGATATATAATAATAAAAGCTAACCACTCTTTATCTCTTTGTAGTTTGTTAAAAGTTTGTAATCTTATCCATTGTAAACCTAAGATAGAGCAACAAATGCAATACATTTATTGAACTTATACGATACTGCTTTGACTTCTTCTATTTCAATTTGGTGTTAGAGCCTTTAAATACTAAATCAACCAAATTCTATTTCTTTTCCTAGCACTTTATGAATATAGAGAACTTGTACAATATGCAACTTCTTTTATTAATGTGCATATTTTATGAATCAAAATAGCATTATTGTGAAAAAAATTAGGAAAAAAATACAAACAAATTTGGAGAAAAGAATCCAATTAACAAATATTTGAAACATCAATGACTTTATTGATGGTATTTTTTTGTTTGGAGAAAAAAAATTGAGAATCGGTTAAAACACTATTTAATCTAACATTTATTCAATTTTTTCTTTGTTTATGGTAAGACATGGCTCTCTCGTGTGCTCTTCTTTTTTTTTTTATTGTGTATCATTCAACAAAATCATCTTTTTTATGCCTCTCCAGTCATGTCTTATTCTTATTTTATGTATCTTGTCATGCCCTTTTCTTCTTCTAAATTTCATGAACATAAGCCACAACAACAATATACTAATTAATAGTAATATAAGACATCGTACTAGGAGCTAATCACTTTTTATCTCTCTTTAATTTGTTAAAAATCTATAATCTTATCCATTATAGAACTCTATAAAAGATAAAGCAACAAATGCAATATATTTATTGAACTTATACAACCTACTTTGACTTTTTCTATTTCAACTTGGTATCGAGCCTTTAAATACTAAATCAACCAAATTCTATTTCTCTCATAGCAGTTTTGTATTTTTTTATTTTTTCTTCTCCTTCTCCTTTCGTCGTTTATCTTACCCAATGACCACTTTTAACAACACATCTTCTACTCGCCACCAACACACCTTATTTAACTTCGACATCGTTCATTAGCTAGTTGACCAATGCTCTTCATTTCCTCTCTTTAAAATCAATTACTATCAATTTTATGCTTTGGCATATGCAGATGAAACTTTTTCTTCATGGACAAGGCTTATTTGGTTCTGTTGATGGTTTAATTACTCGTTTCCAAAATACATTGTCTTTATCAATGATGGTTTACACACACTTGATTCTTCTCATTTTACGTGGGTTCGATAAGATCAACTCGCTCATGAGCATTTTCATTATTTTCTTATCTAGTGATTTACTTCCTATGATTATAGGTTATGCTACATCCCGTGATGTATGGACTATGCTCTAAATGGCTTTTGTTTCTTCCTCTAGCATACATATTATGATTCTCTACCTTACTTTGTAAAAGTTATGCCAAGAGACAATTGAACTCGTTTCTCAATAACTTCAATGTGTTAAAGCACACAATGAGGAACTTGTTGTTACCTGGTCGTCCTCTTTAGCTAATTTATTTTAATTTATGTCTTCGAGGGATCATCTAGGGAATTCAAAGACATTGCTACTATATTGTGTACTCGATCCGAATCGGTTATCTTTGTTGAAATTCACAATATACTTCTTAATCATGAATTCCTAAACAAAGAATCTTAGTTTGATTCCTCACTTGTTATCCCTACTTATGGTCCCTTACCCCACTCCACCATCCGCCAACTTCTTTCAAATAGTGGGCGGTAGTTTTGACCCTAAGCAAGGGTGAAATATTTATGGCATATGACATGTCCGATATGATAATAATAGCAGAGTCTTATCACAATTTTGTTATTAAAAAACCTTAGAATTTGACAAAACCGAAGGCACGATGTCAACTTTGTTCTTCTTAGAATCATTCAACAATCTATTACCCTCAAAGGTAATTTCAGCTTTCTAATGATTTAGCTAATCCGACCACTTTCTCTCCTCCACCAAATGTTCCTTCACACTTTCATTCCGAGTCTCATACCATGTTACCTTTGATTTGGCCACCCTCAAGCACATATAAACCTTATTAGTGTCATGAACGACTATAAGTGGATAATGATGAGTACTTGCCCATTGTGAATATTGGCACTAGTCATATTCACGGACCTTTTAAATTTCTTGTCTTACTAGAAGTCTTAAATGTGCTAAAAATTACTCAACCTTTGCTTTCAATTAAACTCCTTGCTTTGGATAATAATTTATTTTAGAAATGTCATCCTTATCATTTTGTCTAAAGAATCAAGTACACAATACATCAATTTTTTTCAAGCTAAGTGATGTGGATATCTATGTTTTGCCTACTCCTTTCAATCTTTTTCGACCTTATGCGCATTTAGTCTAATCATCCATAAAAATTTAACATTTTTGTTTAGGTTATCCATATAATCAAGTTATTAGTCTTATTTTAAATAATTTTACTCTACCAAAATCCTTTTGGTTGTCTAGTTCTTGTTTGTTTTATCTTTTTAGGAAAGTAAGTTGGTTGTCTTTAAGTTTTTCTACTCAATCTAGTACTAGTTTATTAAATCTAGTTTTTAATAATGTATGAGATCTTTCTCCTATTACTATTGTGGATGATCATAAATATTATGTCATTTTTTATCGTTTTTTGAAATTTATTTGGTATTACCCTCTTCATAAAAAATCTAATGCCTTCAACACCATTATTCAATTTTAAAAACTTGTTGAACGATAATTTAATTGTAAAATTAAAGAAGTACAAACAAATTGGGATAGTAAATTTCATCGTCTAAATATATTTTTTAATACTCGTTAGAATTTCTCATCAAATAAGGTGTCCATACACAAGAACAAAATGAGACGTTGAAAAATGACACTCGTTACATTGTTAAAACTAGATTAACATTATTAGGTGAGGCTAATATTTCAAAATCATTTTCTTTTGAAACCGCCAATTTTTTTTAATTAATTGCATGCTTTCACTCGTGCCTAAAAATATATCTCCTTATGACATTATTTTAGGCATTTATGTTTTTTATATTTACAATCATATAATAAACATAAAATGGATTTCGAACCACTCCATGTATTTTTCTTAGGTATAGTCCCTCTTATCTAGGTTATCAATGTCTACATCTCAAAACTAATTGCTTTTACAAATCCCATCATGTTTGTTTTGTTGAATCTATGTTTCTTTTCTCCACCAAAATGGTTCAGCTTGTTCTAGTCCAAAGCACAATCCATTATACTCTTTGAGCCAACATCTCTATCTAAAATCTAGCCTTTCACTTTAATGTTCCCTTTGTCTCAAGTCCAACACACTTGCCTCAACTCACTTCTCCTATACAATTTATCGTATATGTTCATAATATACTAACCTCCCTTAGTAAATCGACTTATACTCATACGGACCACTCTCCTAGAGATACCATTTTTACGCCTCTCACTCCAACGACTTAAACCTCGAGTTCAAGCCCATACTCAAACTAACTCATAAACCCTTCTCACAAACCTTACTCTTACAATCAAATTCCTTCATCAAATAAAATTCTCATAACCGATACTTCTTATATCATAAATCTCTACATATGTTATCTCGCCCCCAATTACTATATACCTTATCTCTTATCATATTTGACGATTCTTTATGGGAACACACTAGCTTAAATCTAATTCTTGATTTAAGTCGGTATGAGATTGAAAACTATATATTCCTTACCTAAAATCCAAATTCACTTAGAATGCACCCTATGGTTTTACGATATATGACCAAGAAGACTCAACGACTTGCTTGCATTGCTATGTCAAGCATTCTATAAGGCACCGTCATGCTTTTCCGAAGCCCAAAATCATTTGGCCCGGTAAACGTCCATGTCAATTGAACGTTCTACTCTTCCGAACGTAGGTACTTGGCCTTTGGTCCTCCATTCAACCTCTATGAATGTCATTGTAGCAAGTAGGTCTTTAAGATAAAAGAAAAACATATGGCACCATTGAAAGATACAAGGCAAGATTAGTTGTTAAAAGATTTAATTAGTAGGAGAGAGTTGATTATGGTAAACTTTCACCAATGGTTTAGCTTACCGACATTCGTTGTGTTCTAGCTTTTGCGGTATCTTATGGTTGGATGATGAGGCGAGTTGAATGTGCATAATGCTCTCTTAAATGACACTCTTAATGAACCTATCTTCACATCTTAACTCGTTAGATTTATGGACACCCAATTTTCTCATCGCTTTTATAGGTTATATAGGTATTTTTATTGTCTTAAACAATCCTCTAAAGTGTGATTCTCCTACCTTCATGATTTCTCACTCGGATTTTGGCTTTGTTACCTTTAAAACAAACTACTTCTCATTCATTTTTAACTCTAAAGCCTACAAAGTATTTGTTCTTATCTATGTAGATGACATCCTCATTATAGGTAATGACCACTCTTTTTATAGAATGTCATTGGGGCTTTGAACTTTAGATTTGCTACGAGAGATCTCAATAAAGCCAATTTTTTCTCAAGTATTGAGTTGCTTTAGTAAAGCACGGATTGTTTTATCTCAATCAAAATACATCACCGATTTACTAAGTAAACATGGCATGCATAATTGGCATTCGATCTCTATTCCCATGCTTATAATTTTTAAGTCGACTCAATCTTCTCCTATAATCTTTGATGATATTAAACTTTATAGGCAATTGGTGGGAGCTCTCTAATATGCTATTCTAATATGACCGAATATTGCCTATGCCGTTAATAAAATATGTTAGTTTATGCATGCTTCTAAAGTCGAGCATTAGGTTACTATCAAATGAATTATCTCGTTACCTCAAGCACACTATCACTCTTGGTCTCCATCTTTGGTAATCTCATTCTTATGACCTATCTAGTTTTTAAGACTCTAATCGGGCATGATCTCGTGGATAATTGAGAATCTACGGAGGGTATGCCATCTATCTTGGTTCGAAATTGATCTTTTGGAAGTCTTCCAAAGAGAAGACTATTGCTTGTAGCTCCACAAAACCGAATATAAAGTAATAGTTGGCTTGGTTGTCGAAATATCTTGGGTCACTTCTTTTATTGATGAACTTGGGATTGAAATGACATTAAATCCAATGGTTTGGTGTGGTAATATTAGAGCTACATACCTCACTATTAATCCTTTATTCTATGCAAACACCAAGCATATCAAAATTGACTTTCATTTTTTCGCAGACATGGTTTCAAGAGGGAGTCTACATGTTTTTTTTATTCCGGACAGGACCGGATTACGTACATCTTAACTAACCTTTAGGCACCACACATTTTCAATTTCTTTGGAATAAACTCTCTATGGGTGAACGACCATAGTTAGTTTATGGAAAAGTGTTAAGACATGACTCTATCATATCTTCTTCTTCTTCTACTACTCCTATGCCTCTTTTAATAGAATCATCCTATTCTTTTACCTTTACTACCATGTCTTATACTTCTTTTGTCTCTTGTCGTGTCCTTTCTTCTTTTAAGTTTCCTAAACATAAGTAATAATAACAGTATACATATAATAATAAAAGACATATAATGAGATATAGTAACGAAGTTCGTTATTTTTTATTTCTTTGTAATTTGTTAAAACTCCATAAAAAATAGCGTAACACAAGTAATACATTTATTGAGCTTATAAACCTGCTTTCGTTCCCTCTATTTCAGTTGTTTGAACAAACAAATAAATGCAAAACACATCAAGTTTAAGTATGAATTTTTTTTTTTAACTCACACATCCAAAACTTCTAATAAAACTAATATGTTATTATTTGAATCCATAACCTCTTATAAGTATAAATATGAATTAAAAACGCTTCATATATCAACTTTCATATGATTTATTGATTGACAAAAGGAGGCACATGCCACGAAGATTTTCCCAACTAACGAGCATTTTAACTTGTACAGGATAAGATTAACCCATCGATTACCTCATCAATAAACATGGGGAAGCAATAAAGATGGGTACTTTGTTGAAGACAGTACAAAGATTTGAATCTATGTGTATGCTGGGGAGAGAATGGGAAAAGATCTTTGGTAGGTGTAGTGAGAAAGAGGGAAGGGTTAGGTTGAGAGCAGACAGATATGTGATGTCCAGCTCACTAGGCTACGTCACAACCAGTAGTATGGTCCTATCCCCTTATCGTTCAACAAATAAACACTACTTTATGAATGTTGGATAAGCATGTCAATGCACTGTCCCTTTCTCTGTTTCCCCTTTTAGCCTTTTCTAGACAAACAAAATTATTCATTTCAACATTTGCTTATAAATTCACAAGACGGTGTACGTCAAGAATGATACCTGGAGAGTGGCGACACTAGAGGAGTTTTTATGCTCACATACTTCTGTATTTGAATCTGAACATCACAATCAAAGAGCTTATGTATTTGATTATTCTAGCTTTAGGTTTAATTTTCCAAGTTAACCGGAACTTGTATGTTTTTTCAAAGAATAACTTAAAAATTGAATAGTTTTAAACAATAAATTCAACTTTTGTAATTTTGTAATTAAATATTCAAATCCCTTAAATATCCAAATATGACATTAATTTTTATTTTTCGCATAATATAATATTTATAGTTAATTTATTGACCCTTGAATTTATCATAATTTTTATACGATTAATGAAATAACATTTTATTGTATGATAACTGGAATAACATGTTATTAACATGTGTATAGAACATTATATAAATTAAATATTAATTCTATGTAACATTCATGTGGTCTAATCTTTTAAGCTAGTTACCATATACAAATATGATTAAGAAAAATATAATTTTATTATCAAATATCGTTTTACTTGTTATATATATATATACTACTACTACTTAATTTAACAATAGTAAATGAATTAAGATAATAAGATCACGACATCAAGTATCGTTCATGCTTACAGAGTTATTAGTGTATTCTCATAATCCATCCATTTTAAAATCTCTTTCGGTTTTAGTTATTACATAGTATATGTCATACTACAGAGGTAATTTAATAAAATAGGATTACTCTTCCTAAGCAGTACTAATCTGTGTGTGTATATATATATATATATATATATTTTATTCATTTTGCGTTAGGTTATTCATGTAACGAAAAATATGTGATTTAATTATGTAGCACCCGATATATATATATATTTAAATATTTTCAATTAAAACATTCGATTCCTAGTTTCAGAGGCTTTGGTAGTCAGCTCAGTAACTAGTCAAGAGCTGAGCCTAACGGAGACCAGCAGGCTGCAGGCTTCTACGCCCATGTGGAATTGGGCTGAATTAAATTTCATTGAAAAGGACTAAGTGTCTAAGGGCTCATGCCAGAAGGCCAGATTCATGCATGGCTTTAAGCCCGAGGCCTTTAGCAAGCATATATAGCTACACGACCAACGAAATTGTCCAATGAGATGGACTCAGGCCATTACTGTAGTAAAGAAGAAGAAAGGGCACCGATGAAGTAAATTTAAGGATTTTCTTTTCTGAGTATGTATTTGTATTCCAAAATATAGTTTAATCCACGATTCTTCATCCATCCATATGTCAATTTTTTTCTTCTTTTCAAGACCAATAATAAGAGCATGTGAGTTATTTAACAACACATGTTCCACAACAATGTCCTCACTCAATCTTAAATTACTTGCCAAAATGTGTTTTGTGAATTAAACACTTCATCAATCATTTTAAATGAAAGAATTACATAGACTTTATTATCACCCAAGACCGGCCAATTACATGCTCCATTTATGTTTATTGAATAAGGACTATCCCAAAGATGAATATTGCATAGCACATCGCAGTGTAATTCTCTCCAAGGATTTGTCCTTAAGGAATATATAGTGGCTCTATATGAACATTTTGGTTGGCAGTCATCATCACATACAAAATTTTATACATTTGTTGGGAAATGAATCAAGGAAAAGAATAGAATAGAAAAACAAGAATAATCATACAATATAAAAATTTTACATGGTACAATAATGGTAGTGTTGCCTCTGTTTGTAGTGTGAACAACTAAGTTTTTTTTTTTTTTTTTTTTTAAAAAAAAAACCCTAATAAGTTTATATATCTAATTCGATATTCTATAGACATTTAGAAAGCTCTGTCCTCGAGCTCCCGCAAGGAAGGTTGCCTTATTGACTTTCGTTTACTAACCACCCAATGAGACTCTCATTGTGAATCTCTATAGCGTTTTATATTATGTATCGTTCGTCTTACAATCGAAACCAAACCCAAGATAATCTAGACTCACAACTCTCTCATTCCTATATTAACTAAAACATATGCTCCATGAAATCCATAACAAATCATTAAATATATGCCATTGCATGGACCACAAACTTGTATTGAATAGTCACCGTTCCTAAAACATGGAATATCTAGCAAATCTAAGGATAGATTGTCTGATATTTCATTAGAGGACAACAAGGAGATAACTGCTTTGTGATACTGATTGCCGACAAAACCAGTCTCAAGCATCCTCTCTGGCATCCTAGCTATAACACTCATAACAGTGAGATGGATATTTTTTTTAGAAATGCTTTTCTGATTGAAGAAGAGGTGCTGGTTCGCAAAATTTGGGTGTTTGATGTTGAGTTTATACCACAATTTACGAACGCACTTGAATCATAAAAGAGGTTTTGTAATAGAATTCCCAACACCAAATCACAAGACAGATTTTTGTTCCTCCTGTGATCAAACAAAAAAGAGAGCTTATTTCTTTGTTTTTGTTGATATATATGCTCAATGCATCTCTATATATAAATATTGAAATAACAAAGAATGTTACCTATATAAGATTTTTATTTTTTATTTTTTATCCTTAAGGTCTCCCAATCCTAAAGATCCAGATTAATTTCTCGATGTTCGATTAGACACACAAAATGGGCATAATCACTCAAAAAGTTTTCTGCGTATATAAAGATTTAAATCCGAAACCACTTACTTAAATGATTAGAGCACTTTTCGCTCACCTCAACTCTCTTGGATAGCTTTAAATTTATTACATGCATCATCATCTAGTAGTGATAATAATTGCATAGTTAACTATTTTTATGCAAATTAAATAAAAGGAAATGTAAAATCTTGGTGAAGTATAAGAAAATGATTGTCCCTCTTTTATCTATATTTGTTAATTATGTTATTTTTGCTTGATTAATTTTCAAACCTTTGTCTATTTCTTTATTATAATAATCTAATCTTTAGTAATCATATTTAAAGAAAGCATGCTTAGGCTATGTTTTGAGTCATCAACATGCAATTCCATCACTGGTGTCAAATTCTGTTCAACTCAATTTTTCTTAGCTACAAATTGATGTGGATGGTAGACATAGGTTTTATATATTTATAGGGTTTTTAGGATACTTTCACTTGTTGTGAAGGTAGTAAAATACAAAATTCTTCAATTGAATACTCATAATAACAATTCATTCACACCTCAATGTGATAATTAGCATAAAATTCTAAAGTCAATAATTTTTTTATTTTAGACCATGAACAAATCTTAATCTTACCTATAAATATCACTGTTTCATTTCTATCCCTATAGTTTAAAACTTTGCAATGTTGTCCTGCTAGTTTCCAAAAGAATTTCAATGTTACCCTTGAAAATAGGCTCTTTTTGATTGAGAGCAAATCTTCTTTCAAAGAATTCCTTTAATAGCTAGCCTAACTTGAATTTGGTTTTTGATGGTTTAAAGTGTTTCTTATAATATTAGTTATGGATATTTCAGTGGAAAAATGAGAAAAATATTAGAAATTATAAAATAAAAATATGGACAAAAACATGAAATTTTCAAAGAATCGCAAGGGTAAATTTGGGAAATTTTAAAACACGACGGTGGAAGCTTAGCATTGGTGAATATATAGGGGCAAAAACATGGTTTTCCAATTACCCTAAATACCCCGATGGTAAACGACGTGTCGTCCTCTTTGCATGTAACGGGAACTCCGTCACTTTTCCTGCTCTGGCCCGCCCGCTGTAAAATGTGCCTAAGTAACTAACCGAAAGCTCTGAGTTGCCCTTTTGCCGCTGTAACCACAAACAGAAAATTCCCGATTCAAACGTTTGAATCTTCAATAAAAAAATTCCCAAATGAAAACCCTAGTTTTCATAAATCCAATCAATTACACAATCCCACAATTCCCTTCTTCAATTTTCCTCTTCCACTTTCCATCACTTTCTCGAGAAAATAAAAAATCCCTCCTCTACATTTCCCATACAAAAAACCCCCTCTTTACTCACAAACACCAACATTTCTCTCCAATCAAAGCATCTACTTCAGACGCTTATCATGGCTGGGATGACTTGGGACTCAGGGGTGGGGACTCGGTCAACTCGGGTGAGTCAACCCAGTTGAGGAATTTTCTAGTTTCTATAGGAGCTGATGATAAAAAACATGTCTTTATGTTTGTATTAGGAATTTTTTGTGCTCTTGCAATCTCTAGGGTTAGGGTTTCTTCAATTATAGTGTTTCCAGCTTCTGTTTTGGTTTTTGCAGTTGGGTTTTCAATTGGGTTTGTACGTGGGGTCAGTTTTAACGAGTTTAATGCGAATGCAATTAAGAGAAAGGGTAAAGAGGAGTTTTTTAGGGTTTATAGTGAGATGTTAAGGGGTTTGATGTGGTTCTTTGATGGGTTTGATGTTAAAGCTAATGACTTGAAGAATGCTATACAAAGAGCTATTGATACTAAAGAGATTGAATTGAGTGATTTGGAGAATTATGTTAATGTGATTCAATCAATAAAGGTTTTGGCTTTGAATGCGAGAAATTCTGTTGAGGCAAGCATTGATAGTGTGGGAAATGTTAATGGTGTTTTAGTTGAGAATCAGAAATCATCATCATCAAGTAAGAAAAGGAAGGAGATTGGTGAAGTTGGGTTTGAGTTGTTACAGTTTGTTGGGGGTTTGTTTGGAGAGAAAGCAGTTAGTTTGAAGAGTAATAAAGTGAAGGAGAAAGAGAAAGAGAAAGAGAAAGTTAAGCAGGGGACTGCTGAAGTTGTGGTAAATGATCGAGCTCAAGGAAATAACTCAACTCCGGTTATTGAAGAAGCGGTTCTTAATGCTGTTGATAATGAGAAAGGGGATAGGGATTTCCTGTTTTCTCAAGGTTCAACGAATAAGTCTGCTTTGGATTGGGATAGTCAACGAAGGATTAGAGTTGTTTCAGAAAATGGAAGAACGAATTTGAGGGATTTAGGTGGGGATAGAAAAAGACTTGTTGATTGTGAAGAATCTCTTGACCAAAATAACAGATTGCAGTTCATGAATAATCAGAGTGTTTCTTGGGAGATGGATCAAAATAATGAAACTGAAACATGGAAATCCCAGGATAGTCGAATTGATTCTGTGGATTTTGGTGTCAGTTTGGAACAAATGGAAACAGAAACTTCCTTTGTGCAAAAGCAGATGTACAAGAAGTCTTCTGGAGCTTACAGATCCTCGCATAGCTGGAAGGTGAGTCAAGATGGGAACTACAGGTCTCAACTCAAGGAAGAGTCGCTGAATGATGATTTGCATTTACGTGATCACCAGTCTGGGCCCGAGAGTGAATTTTGTTCCTCTTCTTCAGCGGTTTCGGAAGATGTGGTGTTTGATAGGTATCTTGTAGAAGCTAACAACCATCTGAAACAAGCCAAGGAGTTTATAAGGGGCAGGAGTGACGAAGAACATGCAGAAATGATATTGCACAAGTCTGCAAATTTACTCTCCAAAGCCATTGCCATGAAGCCCATGAGTCTGTTGGCTGTCGGCCAATTGGGCAACACATATCTTCTTCATGGAGAACTAAAATTAAAGATTAGTCGTGAGTTGCGAACTCTCCTCTCAAGACGGGATCCATTTTATGTGAGTAATCGTGGTAGAATCCTCAAAGGTCTAGATGATCAGGTTATAAAGAAAGATAAAATTGCATCTGTCCTTGTGAATGTGTGTGAAGAATGTGAAGAACTCCTAGTGGAAGCGGGCAGAAAATATAGGCTGGCGCTATCGATTGATGGGAATGATGTGAGAGCCTTGTACAATTGGGGCCTTGCTCTCTCCTTTCGTGCACAGTTGATTGCAGATATTGGACCAGTAAGTTTTCACTGGCACCTTGACATTGTTACAAGTTTATTATTGATTCTGTATGTACTGCTTTGATGCCATTTGTTGTGATGCTCAGGGCTGCTTGGTTTGGCCCTTCTTGTGCAAGTGTCCATATAATTAGCTCAGTTAGGATTTTGGACTATAGGACTTACCTTTCTGGAAGCATCTTACTCCTAAACAATTTAACACGATCTTTTTGGATTTCAGGAAGCTGCTTATGATGCTGACAAAGTGTTCTTGGCTGCAATTGACAAATTTGATGCCATGATGTCCAAAGGCAATGCCTATGCACCAGATGGTGAGTAACTTTTTTCTTCACCATAAGTCAAGTGCGTCATAAACTTGTGCTGAGAGGACGTGTTTTACAAAAGATGATATTCGTTTAAGACAATTGCAATTGGATACAGGGAGACCCTGTGTCTCACTTGGAGCTCTAAGAAGCATAGCAATGCAGGAGTTGCAAACATAATATTATTGTCATCCATTAGATAAGATTTGTATCTTTCAAACACATGCTCTATTGCAAGCATAAAATGCACTTATTTGTCCAATAACAAGATGATTTTTCTTTCAGAAGCAATAGAAAAAGAAGTATTGCAGCAAGAAAGTATAAAATCAAACTGAACTTTTAACATTTGTGGCTTGCAGCCTTGTATAGATGGGGTGTGGTATTGCAGCAGAGATCTCGTTTACGGCCGACTAATAGCAGAGAGAAAGCGAAGTTGCTGCAGCAGGCGAGGAGGCTCTATGAAGATGCACTTCATATGGATTCGAACAATCTTCAAGTAAGAGAAGCCTTATTGTCCTGTATGTCTGAGCTCAACCATAGGCTCTTGTAATCAATTGAAGCAAGTGTTGATTGTCTTAATGCTTTCTATTTGTATTCCCTCCTTCATTCTTTCCAGTTTCAGTTTGCCAGCTAGGTTGTATTCTATGTACAGAGAATAATACCCAGATGAGAAAATAAAAGGGAAAAGATCTTACTGATATTGTCTCTTCCTTTTCTTTTCTAGATCCATGCCATTTGATATTTCGGGCATGTTCCCTGAGACACCAATTAATGACCCTGTTAATGGAAAATTACTGTTCTTGTGATCGTTTATCTTTACTTTTTTATTTCCTTTCTAGAATTCCTTTGGTCAAACTTGGGAGATAATTATTTGTTAATAGAAGTCATTGATTTTCATTTTTAGAAAAACCCTGTTGTAATCAAACTCGATGGCCATTTCTTTGATCTAATGGTAGTAGTCTTGGCTTTTCAACCACAAGGACTTTCCAAATTCACCTTGATCAATTGTATTATTTTTGCTTCTTTAAGTCTGCCTACCTCGACTAGATTATGCTCCGAATTATGTCTCTCTAAGAAAAGACCAGAATGCAAATGAGAGGGAAGGATTTAATATGCATCTGATGTGGATTTTTGTTTCTTTAATTCTGCCAATCATACTATCAATCGACAGTAAAGAGACTAGAAGGAAAATGAGAGGAATGGATTTGATAAGCATCTCAAACAAGGTATTTATTACCTTGTTTTTTTTTCACAAAGTTATAACCTTGCTGTATCTGGTGAACCAATGTCCTTTTGAATGCAAGCAACTTTCTGAGTTCTTTAATCCCAAAACGCTACTCTTTGCAGCAAGATTCGTTATTACTCACAGCCATTATATTGCCTTTTCCTTTCTTTTTTCCCGATAATTACATTATATTGTATAAGTTGAATTAATTTAGTTCATCATTAAAGGTCTAATTATCAAACCACTCCCAGGTCTGTGATGTCCATTTTGGCATTTTCATAGTTGAATATAACGGTTTCAAAGTTATAAATATATAAATAAAAGAAAAGGAAACATTAAACAATGCTCAGTTGCTCACGCCAATGACTTGAGACGTTCCCGCAAAACTTGAATCATTCCTGAGAAGGTAACAACACCAACCAAAGCGCTGTCCTCTTCAATAACCCATGTGTAGCTTATACGATGTGAAAGGGCTTGAATCATCACTGCCACCAATGAGCTCCATGGATAGCACACGATTATCTCCGTACTCCTCCCCACTCTTGCTGAATTCCCAGCAATCTTCCCGCTCCTTCCCATTCCGAACTCTTCATCTGATGAAGATGAAGGTGATGAAATTCCTGATTCCTCTTCTATCAAGTCCAAAGCAGGTCCTAGATTCCTCTCTTCCAGTCTTTCCTTCACCAACTTTATCAGGTCCTCTGGCTGGTCGCTGCATTCTATGTAAGCCAACAACTCCCCAGCTGAGAGCGTGGCAATTGCAGCAGCCACTGTCTCGTCACAGAAGTTCAATGTGAATGGAGAGATTTCGTCAATCAGCTTGCCGTCTGTATCAAGAATGGCTACAGATGTTTGCTTAACGAGGGATTGAGAGATCAAGGGCAGTGCAGAGGAGGCAGGGTCATCGTAGTGGATGGTGAAGAAGGAATCGGTCTCGATGATGTTGAGGGACCCAATAGAGTGGGTTGGAGTTGGAGAGAAGGTGCCAATTGAGTTGAGAAGGTAACGGACTATGTCTTCCTGAGTGAGCCAGCAGTATTCGCGGTTGTTGTGGAGGGTGGAGTCGGCGGAGGATTTGTGTACCAGCTTCTTTCTTGTGAAGGGGTTGTGAAGTGGAATCACAAGGTTCTGTGCACCTCCAAGGATGAGATCTATGGCTTCCAATAAGCTGAAAAGGAGCAAGAGAAAATCATTAGATGCACAAAAAGAACACAACTAATATGAGACAGACAGATTAAACAGAACAGGAAATCTCAACGAAAATCATATACAACTGCAGTCATGGTCATAAGAAGATGGTAAATTCACAATCAAATCTATTAAATTACAATTTTTTTTTCTGTTATAACCAATACATAATTTTTTTTCCGGTTACAAGAGAGGCTCAATCCCGAGGACTTGATGGCGTGATAACCAGGAAAAAAAATCAACCAAAAGGCGACCTGGAGAAGAAAACAATATCGACCCTAATAATGGAGAAGAAAACAATATCGATGGTGTGATAACAACCAGAGAAACAAACATTAAAAAGATTTAATTCCGCGTCAAGCACATCCAAAAATATGCGAATTCCCTATAAAAAAAAGCAGGAAAAAAAAACCCAACAATTCCAAATCCAAATCTGAAAAAAATAAAAACCGTTTTCAAGAAATCAGTGAAAGTACCTGGCGTGAGGTTCCAGGTGCCTAACAAGTCCAGGAACCTTAGAACTTAGAAGCACAGAAACCGGCTCCTGCAACGCTTTCCCTGGATTCTTCAAGTTCTCTTCTTTAGACAAGAAGCAAATCACATCCACCAAGCAAACCTTGCCAACGCATTTACATTCTGCAAAGTCAGAATTGATTGATCTTGGAGAGTTACAATGTTGGTGTTGATTACAGCTCCAAACGCTTAAAAACAAATCATCAAATCTCTTAAGAGCAGACAACGCGTTACCGACGGTTGCAGAAACAGACAGAGAGTTTAATGCAGGCTTTCCAAGACATAGGTCAGACACCTCATGAGATAAGATACTTACTGCCATGCACAGACAGAATTTATCAAAGAGGAACACAAGGGTTTTTTCAGAGACGGAGAGAAGGAGAGTTGTAAGAGGAGATAAATTTAGAGAAATGATGTGGGGTTGTTTATAGAGAGAAGGGGAAGCCGCGTTTTGGTTGGCGTAAGAGTAGGAAGACGGTTGGATTATATATAGGCAGTCTTTTACTCGTACACTGAAATTCGCCTTCAGTTTTTTTACGGCAACAGGTGAATTTCATGGACCTGGTTGGGTGGTTATTAATTTATGCAAAAATTTTATGTAATTCTAAAAATAACTAAAAATCCACGCTTTGAGAGTAGAAATTTTATCTTACTTCATAAATAACTAATAATTATTGCATGGAAAAAAAGAGAGAATTAAAAAAAATCTACATTAAAATATTTTTATTATTTTTTTGGATTTGGACATGATTTTCTCTTTTTTCTTTGTCTCGATCAATCTCTCCTTGAAAGATAGTGTTCAAATATAGAAAATAACTCTATTTTATAAAACAATATGTACATAAATGGAAAATAGTATTTTGTAGAGAAATTTTATAATATTGAAGAAGTAATTGATGTACATATACAATAGTTACTTAATAGATCTACTTTTCGAAAGAGAGAGAGAGAGAGATAAACATATATATAAAAAAAATCACATAAGAATCAATCAAAAGTGATAAAGAAGACTTTCAAGTTGACTCAAATTTCTTTTTTTAATTTTTTTCCCTATTTCTCTCCCATCTTTATGTCTATATCTCTCTCTCTCTCTTCTTTATCTCCATCAATCTCTCCTTGAAAGGTAGTGTTTAAATATAGAAAATAACTCTATTTTATAAAATAATATGTCCATAAATGGAAAATAGAATTTTGTAGAGAAATTTTATAATACTCAATAAGTAATTAGTATATATATATAGCAGTTACTTAATGAGTCTACTTTTCAAAAAATAGATAGACACATTAAAAAAAAGAATTACATCCGGACCCATCAAAAGTGATAAGAAGACTTTCATGTAACTCAAATTTCTTCTTTATTTTTTTTCTTATTTCTCTCTCATCTTTATGTCTATCTCTCTCATCTTTGTCTCAATCTCTCCTTAAAAGGTAGTGTTCAAATATAGAAAATAACTCTATTTTATAAAACAATATGTCCATAAATGGAAAATAAAATTTTGTAGAGAAATTTTTTAATACTCAAAAAGTAATTGGTGTACATATACAACGCTTACTTAATGGGCCTACTTTTCAAGAGAGAGATAAACACATAAAAAAAAAAAAAGATTAAAAGTGATAAGAAGACTTTCATGTTGACTCAATTTTTTTTTCTATTTCTCTCTCATCTTTATGTCTATCTCTCTTTATAGAATAACTTACACTAGTTACTCTTTGAGTAATATAAAATTTTTCGAATTTTGTATCCAAATATGGTGTTTTTCCTTTTAGAGAATTAGAAAACAAAATCTTTTCAATTCTCCAAATTATTAGTTTGAAAAACATCTTTTTTATGTTTTCAAATTTCTTTTTGTGTTTTCTATAGAAAACGAGAGTTTTCATCTTTTAGATGACAAAAACATCCTTTATTATTTATGTAAATTTTGTAAACCCAATATATTTTTTAAATACTCCTAATTGATAAAGAGTGCCATTTTAAAATATATATATTTTTTAATTTGGACATGATTTTTTTTTCTTTGTCTCAATCTCTCCTTAAACGACGGTGTTCAAATATAGAAAATAACTCTATTTTATAAAAAATTATGTCCATAAATGGAAAATAGAATATTGTAGAGTAATTTTATAATACTCAAGAAATAATTAGTGTACATGTATAATAATTGCTCTATGGGCCTACTTTTCGAAGAGAGATTGACACATAAAAAAGAGAATCACATTCGAATCCATCAAAAGTGATAAAGAAGATTTCCATATTAACTCAATTTATTTTTAAAATTTTTTTTCCTATTTCTCTCTCCTTTTTGTGTCTATTTCTCTTTATAGAGTAACTTACATTAGTTACTCCTTGAATATTATAAAATTTATCGAATTTTATATTCAAATACGAGTGTCTTTACTTTTAGAGAATTACTTTTAGAGAATTAGAAAACAAAAATTTTCAATTCTCCAACTTATAAGTAATTTGAAAAACATCAAAGAGGAACTAAAAGTTTTGCAATTTTAGGAGTAAAATATTTACAATAGTATATTATTTTTACATAATTATTTTAAATTTGATTATTAATTAACTTAATAATTTTTTATTTGATTTACCACCTTAATTTTGTATAGATATTTTTCAAAAAAATTAATATTAGTTTCACATAATGCATGAATAAATTTGATAACTAATGATTTTAACAAAACAATATTTTAAAAAAATATGAACAAAATATCAATGGAAATGTTAGCACATCATGTCTTTAAAGTCAGTAGATTTCCTGCCTTATATAGTTATAACATTTAGCAAATTTTATACGATATATAGCTTTGATATTTTAATTAATTCTTAATTATGATAAATCAGGGACTTTGACCTAAAAGTTTGGTGGTTGAATGAGGTTTTAGAAATAATTTTTGTTTATTTAAGTGAATTTTTTAATTTAAAATTTGTAAAGACTCATTGCTAACTATTTTGTACGAAAATATAATTAATTATAAAGAAAAGGATTAGTAGCATTTAAGCTTAGAAAGAATAGGAATTAATAATGTTTCGAATTTTTAACTATTTGACTTTAAATGGTTTTTTGATACGATGAAGTTTCTTTTACTTCATGCTTTCATCAATAAATATCACGATCTACTACTTGTTCCTCGTCGTTGTCGAAAACACGTAAGTACCAAATTGTACTAACAGTGGAAAGGCTGTTGATTCAACGACATAACATTTCTTATCAGGATTTTGGCTGTCGTGAAGTGAATTATTATGACGATGACTCACGTCTAGCAAAAGTTGTGTGAGCTGGTGCCACTAGCATTGTGTGGCTGTATAAACTCAAGCCATCTACTTCACGCTAAAGCCAAAACAACATATTCGCAAAGATACGCAATTAATCAAGTTCAGAATATATATATATATATATGCCCTTTTGATTTATTAGCCTCATTAGCAGCATTGAGAGAATATTCAAGAGTTCCAATAAAGGGCAGAAACCATACTCTCTGTCTATAATATATATATATATATATATTTTTTTCATTTGAAGGCATATTGAAGTGTTTTCAATTTAATAACATGAGTACGTAAGGGAGAGTAGATGGCATGAAAGTTAATTTGTATCAAGGAGAAAAATGTTAGATGCAAAGTATAAAGGTGGATAATAATTATCATTTTTTTCCAATAGGAAATAAGTTATCATTCTATTCCTGAGTTGTTTTATACCAAATTTAATTGGAGGACGAAGATTTGGGTTAGTAAAGCGAAATAGTAGAAATTAATTAGCACATAAAAGTACCTCTTTTCTCGGAAGAAAGAGACACATTTAAAAAAAAAAACAGATAACAACATAAGTTTATCCGTCACTAAATGGCAAACAAATAACGATATGATAGTATTTATTGGAATCAGTGATGGAAATAACGATGGTTTATTAGCGATGGACATTAATCCATCATTAAGTTTGGCGATAAAATTTTTTTGAAAGTTTTAAAAACAATTCAGCGATGGATTCACTAGAAAAAATAATAACGAAATAGCAAATCCATTGCTATTTTCAATGTGTCGATTTAGTGACGGAATATTAGTCATAAAAGGATAAATTTCTTGCAATTTAATGACAGAAAAATTTGTCGCTAAAAGTGAAAAATTGAGCAAAATTGAATAGACTTTTTTGAAAATAATAAAAAATACTAAATTTACAGTAGATTAGCGATGAAAACTGACTTATGTCGCTATATGTGAAAATAATAAGTGGCTAACTATAGAAAATTGGACGTCTAGTTTCAGACGGATTAGCAACGGATATAATCTTTTGAACATAACGAGGTTAAAAGTCGATTTTTTTTTCCTGAAGTGGGAAGTATTAAAGATCATATATCTCAAGGTTTAAAGTTGGAAATCACCCATAAAAAATGATAGAGATTTAAACTGATTTTTCCATTATAAAGAAAATGACATCGTATAGTCAATAATAATAATCATATAGATTCAAATTCATAAATTTGGCACTCACATATGTGTGAAGGCCTATGAAATTTAATAGTACGAGTAGAATTGTTAAAGGCACTTGCAGAAGGCCTTCTAGTCCACCGTTATTGGTGTAAAAGAGAGCGACAAATTATGATCATCATGGTTGTTATAAATCACATCTTTGAAGAAAATATCTCCCAGAAGAATTAATGGTCCCTGGATTTAGTTGGAGTTCCTATCCTGCTGCAGCTAGCTTGATGTAAACTTTCCAGGAATTTTTCCATTATGAATTTTGGCACGGCGCACCTTTATTATGTGAGATCCGAATAGCCGTTGGCTTGTGAAAAGACATTATTTCTAGCGATAGCAATAGTCAGAACAACAACAGTTCACCTACAAAATTTTGTGGAAGACATTCAACCAATTTTATTGTTTGATTTCGACAAAATCAGCTTTCCATAGACTTATTTTGTTTGCAAATCTATGTCTTTTCCCCCTGCAATTCGAAAAATTATATCAAGCTACAATATTTTAAAATAAATGGCAGATAGTTTACATAGACGAGGAAGACAAATATAAAACAACATTCATTGTTTCAAAAATAAAACATTATAATTATAAGAATTTATTAATTTTTTTGAATGCGTTAAGTTGATATAGAAAATGTATTTTTAAGATTAAAGATTTAATCTCAATCGATTTGCACAAGATGATACAAGAATATTCTTTATTGTCGCATTAAAGAAAAAACATTGATAGTTGTTTTTGGACATGATAAATGGAATCTATGTAGGACTTCGAATTGTTTTTTTTAGTAGAAGATCTTAATGGACCTTAAATTACACAATAAAGAATAATCCTTTTGCATAATATAATTATAATTGAAAAAACTACAATCACAAAAACCTAGAACTTATTTCAGTAAAAGAAATTATCATATTATTTGCTCAATCTTTAAATTGGTAAGATAAAACAAGGCATAACTTCAAATTGGAATACTCAAAAACTATTGGACATACATTACCTGTTAATCCTTCACTATAAGTTATTCAATTAAATCATCAAGATCAAATTAGAAAATCTCAAGAAAACTACAAGTTTATGCATAGAAGTTTAGTCCAAATTACAGTAAAATGATTACATCGATTAGGATTGTATTCTTTTGTTTTTTGAAGATAAGCTGGATTCACAACTTTTCAAATTCTTTATTAGTAGTTTTTTAATTAAACTTGGCTAATGGTACAGTTTATTTCAACTCGCTATCTAAATTTCACAAGTATCAATATTTGATCCACATACTCTAAAAACATTAACTTTAAATATGAAAATTCTTTTTGGTTTTAAGATTCAATAAATACTGTTCTTATCTATAGAATTAAATCCATATGAAAATCTTATCAAACATGTTAATGGAAAGCCAATTTCAAAATGGATTGTCCAAGCACCAAAGCTCTTACAATGGAATAAAATTACTTATCAAACTAATGAAACTAGTTTACCTCATGCTTTTACAGGATAAAAGACAGGCTTGAACCATTATTTAAATTCAACCTTCTTCCGTTAAGAATTGTAACTAAAAGGATTAGTTTCCTTGCTTATCTTTATACAATAGGTTAAATTTTCAATATGTTTCTAAATCTAAAAACACGTTCAATCTAATTATGTTATTTGAGATAGTTTCGATTTATTATTCTAGTTAAAAATTTTGACTAATTCACCGTAAATTAATCTTTATAGTAGATATAGATCATTTACGTCAAAAAATAAAGATAATTTTATCAAATCACATGTTTAATTTAGTCAAAAATTTTAACTAAAAAGATAGATTAAAACTAACTTAAATAACATGGATATATTGGGGACGTTCTTGAATTTAAGAACATATTGAAAATTTGATATATTAAATAACGATAGACAACAATATTAAGCCTAAATGAAATGCATATATATATATATATATATATATATATATATATATGGGTGTGCACGCCCACGTGCACATACTTCTATCTCAACTTTACAACTTGAAGTCTTTAATTGTTAAATTGTTTGATCTTGGTCTCCAAATTTAACTAATTTTATGATTCATTGAAATATATTTTGAAATTATATCAAGAGCATTTATATATTTATAACATATATCCCTCTACACAACCATAAAAAATAAACCATATTTGTTTATGTAATAACATTTTAATAAACGAATATAAATTTGTTCGTCGCATGAATCTTGGTATACAAGTGGAAGTTCTCATGTATAGAAGATGAATAGATTGTTTATGATGATCCGTGGTTCATCTAAGATGGTAGGATGTTCAACTATGAAAGCCGAGCCTAAAAAATAAATAGAGATTTTTAGAGGCTTGGGAATGTTTTCGAAAGGCCATTTCAATGGTCAAATCGGTAAATTTCTTAATTGATAATAGTAAGGAGGTGAGACCAAGAGAGAATAATAAGATATTTTTAGTTACTAACGAGCATCTATTGAATAGTGACTTAGACTTCTCTATAGAGTGTTGGAATATTTTCTAGAGATTTCTTGCTTGGAGCCTAAATGGATCTTTTTGTATAAATATTACATTTGGTAATGTTATGACAAACATATATTTTACCTTGTTTTTGTTAATAATTAGAAAGAAAGCGAATGGTTAAAAAAAATAAAAATAAAAATAAAACATGATCACAATAAATACAAGAGAACATGAAGCATTAAAAAAAATCATAAAAAAGTCTTAAACTTATAAATACAAGTTACATGAAGGAAAAAGAGACAATCAACAATAGCAATCAAATGCTTGCAACAACGAAAAAACGCTCATGATCGAGCATTTTCATAAGTTTTAACACTTAAAATTTGTTAGGTAGTGCATTGTAGGCAATAGTTTATAGATAATAGCTTGTAGACAATAATCAAAATAAATTGATAGATTTATAGGCTGATAATTTAGCTTTTTTGTTCCATTCATGCCTATAACCCATGTATATTAATGATATTCATGGATTGAATTTTTGTGAAAAATATTATATCCAGAGAAAAAAACCTCAATTTCTATTCTCATCAATAAACATAAAGAACTTTGAGTATTGTTGAGTTTGCAATAATTTTTTTTTCATTCTTTTATTACTAAACCCTCTTAGTTAAGATCAACATAAAATAACCTAGAAGACATACCTAACAAAATTAAATTTTAAGATTGTTTATTGTGGAAACTTCAATCAAAATATATAAACCCTAATTTTTGTTTTCTATTGGTTAATTTTTGTAATTTCTTATGGAAATAAAAAAACTCGCATGCTAATAATGACCTCCTAACTTTATAAACATGTGGAGCTTGAATTTATTTGGATATAAGTAATCCTCATACATGATTTTTAGAGAGTAATCCTTCAAAACCGATCGAACATCGCGCAAAACGAACCAAAAAATTAATTCGTTAAGTATCGAAGTTTATATGACAAGTGTGTTCTTTAATGATGCACTCGCATTGAATATTTATAATTTATTTTCAAATGAGTTGACAAGAATATAAATAGTCACTTTAATCATTTAAAACAACTATGGCTAATAATTGCCAAGCGTTAGTTTAGAATGTCATGCAAGAATCTCATATGATCTTTTCTTGAAATTGTTCTGGATTTCCTATTAGGTTTTTAGTTATAGCAAATATTAATACTACCATAACATTTTCCACTTGTTTAGGATTTGAAGTTCCTTTCTGCTTCTATCGTGGCAACTTGTTTATGTATGAATTGATTGTATGTTTAGTGCTTGATAAATATTTTTTTAGTAAATTGTTGAGTATCCAACTCATGCATCTATGAGAATTTTTGTTGTTGCATTTTCTTTAGAATTCCAATCCTAAATGATTAAAAAAGAAATTTAACAAACCCTAAACTTAAAATAATGAAAGGCATCCATCTCATGGATCAGTAGGAGCCACAGGAGAATTAACCTAACATTATACGATAACCTCTTAGACAACACATCATCATATATATATATATATATATCATAATACCGTACAATGACAATTTACGAACGGCTGTGGGGTTATACGACCTAGTATTGTCAATAACACCATCCGTATCACGGATGTTGTACACAAAATAAACAAATCCACGTGAAGATGCCCCCACTTGATCATCCAATTCTCTGAATCCTAATCAATCATTGATGGATACCTTTAACTGACAAATCTTTCAAGAAGGGAAAGCATTGATAATTATCTTACAAGACAACCTTTTGTCATTCCTATGCAGGTATGCGAATCCATCCTCCACGTTTCTATCTAGAAGGATTTACCTCCGTATTTTCTGAAGACCAGGCGGTTAGAGAATTGTTTTTTTTTTTTTTCTTAAAAAAAAAAAAAAAACTAAGAGAGTGATGAAGAACAAAGTTGATTAATTCAAATGTCTTACATTTCATCCTACGGCCAAAACAACCCAAAAGAAATTCCAATTATATGATATTTGTTTTTGTCTACTCATATAACATAAAAATAGAATGAGACAAATATCGAAATGCATTTCATGCTCAAACTTTAAAAGAAATTCCAATTATAGATGCCTTTTAGTGGCTGCGATTGAATTTGAAATTCAAAAACCCCACATATATTACTAATTTTATGTTCCGGTGAAAATAAACACACACACATTTACAGTTCCAAACACAATTTAATTTCGAGACAGTTGGTCATTGTTTACTTAATAAATGCTCTCTCCATTTTATTTTTATTTTTTTAAGTTCAGAAGGTATATATATGGATGAAACTATAGCTCCTTTTCTAGTAACTCTTTAGTTGAAGAGAATAGTTTTTTATTTTTTATTTCTAGTTTTCTTTTTCATGTTCCGCTGAGAATATAAGAAAAATGTGTTCATCTGGTCAATTTTTTTTTTTAAATTCCACTTTAAAAATTGAAAAACGTGTTCAAACAAAAAAAAAATTCTAGATAATTTTATAATTTT
This sequence comes from Dovyalis caffra, assembly GCA_963924115.1. NCBI lineage: Eukaryota > Viridiplantae > Streptophyta > Magnoliopsida > Malpighiales > Salicaceae > Dovyalis > Dovyalis caffra. Next base: position 11,462,984 of record CAWUPB010001184.1, read on the forward strand.
TTACTTACATGGTGATTTATTTAACTTTTAATAATTTTTTTCTTATTAATACGACATTAATTAATGCTAGTGTAATTTCATATAATTTATTATGTGGATGTACAAGTCCTATTGTTCACAATATTGTAATTATTTTATTCATGATAAAAAATATGTTTCCTCAATTCTAAAGAAATCATTTCTTTTGACTTTTCAAAACAATTTAATAAAATTATTACTTGGTATGCCATATCAGTATTTTTTGTGACAAACAAACAAGAGTCTTTTAGCTTGAAAAGTATGCTCTCCTCCATAGTTCTTATATATATATATATATATATATATATATATATATATATATATATATATATATATATATATATAGAGAGAGAGAGAGAGAGAGAGAGAGAGAGAGAGAGAGAGAGAGAGTGGATTTTGTAGTTTGCAACGTAAAACAAAAAAATAAAAATAGTTAACTTGTAAATAATATATCGAATAAACTTAAAGTTAATATGCTAAAATAAAAACTATTACAAATTTGATTTCGATAAATTTTGATTATATGCATAAATAGCGAATAAAAAATATGAAATTCCTTTTGTTTCTTATATATATATAAGTCATACGTGGCCGATCCTTATGCATTGACCTCACATGCGGAGCTATGATTCAAAAATTTTAAGAATTCATCATATAAATTATATTTATATTTTATAAAAAAATAAAAAATAATTATGTTTTAAAATTTTATTTCAACATCCATACGTTGATAAAAAAAATCATATTTGTTAGTAAATAAAATTTAATAAAAAATAAAAAATTGATTCAATGAGATTTTACATAATAAATGACAAATTGAAGGAATAAGTTTTAAATAATGAAGATAATAAAATCTAAAATATATTTTCATTTTGAAAAAATAAAAACATATCATATACATTTCTTAATCTCCAAGTTGTTTGAGAAAAACTAAAAATAATGATTGATCATTCATAATTTTTGCCGAATAATTCATAAAAGTAAAAATTAAATTAAATTAATGAAAAAAAGGCTCATGAGTATCAAAAGTGAAAAAAAAAAACCCAAAGGACCAATATATATATGGCCATCAATTGTCACATTTCATGCTCCAAGCAAAAGGAAAATGTTCATACAAAGATTATTGTGTTACCCATTTAATCCGTACGAAGATTATTATGAACCGTCTAAAACCAATCTTGCTTTCTTTGGTTACTCTTGTTCAAGTTAGTTGTGTTTATGATAAGAGAACTACGGATAATATATATTCACTACACCAAAATTATGTTATAGGGGTAGAATTATTGAGGCGGTAGTCTTGACCACCTCAAAGAATAAAAGAATATGTGCATTTAGTTATTTTTAAAACAAAATTATGAAGCGAGTTAGTAAAACCGCCCCTAGTTTAAAATTTTAATACTTTATATTTTTTTTCCTATTTACTCTCTCGCCCCTCATTTAACACATGAGTTTTTTTAAGTTGTTTCACCTCTCCTTCAAGCAACTACCTCCATCCGTTAAAAAAAAAATTGAATTTTTTTCTCTTCTCCTTCAACAACAAACAACCCCTCTTCTCCTTCAACAACAAACCGCCCTTTCCCTTGAATCTTCTCCTCCAACAATAAACCATCCCTTCTCTTGATAAAGAAATTAGGATTTTCATCTTCTCCATCAACAACAAAGAATTACGATTTTTCATCTTCTCCTCCAACCTCAAAAAATTAGGTTTTTTTCTATCTTCTCCTTCGTCCCCCTTTCCTTGACAAAAAAAATGTTGTGAAATTCAATTGCATACCTAGACTCGTTGATTCTTGAGCAGAAGCTCTTCAAACAGTGGGTTTTCAAAATTTATGTAATAATCTCATAAGTGATATGGTCTTATTTATATGAGCATCATATCTTGTTTTTCTTAATTTCTGTCAAGATCTTTTTGGGGTTTTTTCCGTCGGTATCAACAATTCATTTCGGGGTATGTCTACTTTGGTTAGAGAAGAAATGGATCTTCTCAAGATTGTTACTTCGTGTCCGTATTTGTCACTTGAAAATTTATCAACTAGTTTTGACCAATTTGTGTTTGCTTGTTATGCTATTTCCCATATTTTACTATCCGAATAATTTAATTTTCCCAAGTTCTTCTTGTTTGGATAATTAGATTTGATATACTCGAACTTTTTTTATAACATTTTCGGGGTGGGAACATCGGCTCCCACGTTTAAGAGAGGTAGTTGAGAGTAGTTAATTGCTAACTATTGATTTTCATGGGACATGTGATGTAATTATGTGAATGTTTTCCCATTATCGTATGTATGATCTTTTGTAGTCATTTTTTTTGGTAAACAATTTCACTTTCTTCTTTAAAGTTTCACCTACAATGAAAATCCTATCCCATTTTTTTTTCACATTGCCGATTATGAAAATCTCAAGTTAAAATAGGAAAAGCTAGTAAAGTTTACTAGCCGAGAGCATGCTCGTTTAGTATCGAAGGAATTAATGTATATTAATTCTAACTTCTTTCTATTTGTGTTATTATAGATCTTAATCATGAATGATCCAAGCATTTCGGATGAAATTTTTCATATTGTTTCAATATGTTAATTCTATGTATAATTTTAGTTTTGGTAGATGTTTGGAATACTCGCTTTAAGATCTGCAGTGTTTTTTTTTTTTAATTACAAGCATGTTACCTAGTAGTTTATATAGAAACTTTACTTGTTTAGAGATTACTTGTTATCTTTAGTGAATTTGGTATTTTAATTTTTAGTCATTAGTAAGTTAATTGAATGAATTTTGTTACTAATTGGTATTTGGTTATGTATTATAGATGCAAATAGGTTGATTGGTAGGAGATTTATTGATGCTTCGATCCGCAGTATATTAAGCTCGGCCATTCAAGGTCATTGCTAGTCCTGGTGACAAACCAATGATTGTGGTTACCTATAAGGGCGAGGAGAAGCGAGTTGTAGCTCAAGAGATTTCATCTATTGTTCTCATTAAGATGCGTGAGATTGATGAAGCTCTCCACTATCAAGAATGTTATGGTTATGGTCCCTATTTACTTCAATGACTCTCGAAGACGAGCCATAAAGGATGCTCGGTGTTATTATTGGTTTGGATGTTGTGCGTATTATCAATGAGCCTACTGCTGCTGCCATTGCTTATGGATTTAACAAGAAGGCAACCAATGTTGGTGGGAAGAATGTTCTAATTTTTTATTTGGGTGGTGGTACTTTTGATGTCTCTCTTCTTACCATCGAGGAGGGTATCTTTGAGGTGAAAATCACTACTAGAGATACCTATCTTGGAGGTGAGGATTTTGACAACAGAATGGTGAACCACTTTGTTTAAGAATTTAAGAGGAAGAATAAGAAGGATATTAATGGAAATCTTGGAGAACTTAGGAGGTTGAGAACCGCTCGTGAGAGGGTGAAGAGGACTCTCTCATCCACTACTCGGACCACCATCGAGATTGATTCTCTGTTTGAGGATATTGAGTTTTATACATTAGGTACTTATTTTAAACATATCAAAAACTTTCTTTATGTATTTCGAACAAGTGTTTAATACTTTATTTTTTTTATTTTTTTTCTTGTGGATGTTTGAAGATTTTTTATGTATTTATAATTTGATAATTACTAATTTAATATTGTGTAAGCTATATAATTTTTTTTATATGCATTCAACAAGATGTAATTTTTTTAAAAAATTTTTTTAACCAAACAATAGAGTAAATATGTAACCCCCGTAAAAACTCTTATCCATAACACGACGTGTATTAGAATAATTATATATATATATATATATATATATATATATATATATATAGAGTGAGTATAATTCTCATTTTACCATGAGAAATTAATGCTTGCAATGTATGATTTATGTTAAATTAAAGTTATTATGTTTGAAATTAATGATCTAATTATTGAAGAAATCAAATATGCAAATTGAATATTGAAAACTATATTCTATCCCAATTTTAGTGTGATTTAATTGAGGACTTTAGAGTGATTTTTGGATAAAACTTAAAGAATAGACATTGTTCATCTATGTGTCTACTAACTCTCTGAAAACTTTTGTAATTTTTAGATCTATATAGAAAATGTTATAGCCAATGCAGTACATACCGGTTTTGATGTATCATTGCTGGAATTTTAGGGAAAAAGAATTCCAAATTTTAAACAAAAATTGAAATTTCTGAATTTTCATGAACAAAAAATAGGTTTATTTATTTAGACAAGATTAGTTGGGATGTTAGTTACTCTAACTAATTAGTTAGGACACTTAAGCATATGCATTAATGGAAGTCAAAGCTAACTTATCACTTTGACCTTCCAAGCCTTCCTAATCTGCCACCTTACCTTCCAAACTCCTCTTACTTTACACCTTGCTTAATTAAATTTTGCTATATAATACATCAATCAAGAAGAGGATAAGTGAGGTATATAAGGGTGGGAAAGGCTAAACTTAGTCATTTTTTGGGCAAAAACCGTAGCATCCAAGAAGGAAGAGAGAAAAATTTTAGGCGACCATTGCTACACAAACAAGAGAGAAAACCAATTAAGAAAAAAAAAGGGGAGAGAAAATCATAGCAAGAAAAAAGAGAAGAAGGAAAAAGAAAGAAAAGGAAGGGAAAGGAAAAAGAGGGGAAAAACTATGGGAAAGAGCCTAAGCTAATCTATCTAGGTAAGTGGGTTTTCTTTATTGCTTTATGTCATGCAATTGATGTTATTATAAATGGTTAAGCTTCGTTTTGTGTTGTGATGTGTTTGTTAATTTGATTATGTTGATTAGGTTGTTCCATGATTGATAATTGACAATGGTTTGATTGTGATAGTTAGTTATATGATTATTTGGTGAGTTTTGATGGTTTTGTATCTAGTAAATGGATGGGTATGGCCAATGGATTTGGTTGACCGAAAACATAGTGGGTGAAATTAGGACATATATGGATTTGAATAAACATGAAGTAGAAAGGAAGAAAAAAATGAAACTTTAGGGTTTTCGTGAATAAAATTTCGAGCGAGAATGTCACACGGGCGTGTCTTTGCCCGTGTAATGACTAAATGTGTTTTTCTTCGAGACAGAGAGTTACACGGCCCCCACATGGGTATTTCTTTGCTCGTGTAATGACGAAATGTGTTTTATTTAAGTCGAGAGTTACACGAGCATTCCACATGGGCGTGTCCTTGCACGTGTAATGACTAAATTTGCTTTTCTACTAGGCGGAGAGTTACACGGCCTCCCACACGAGCTTGGCTTTTCCCGTGTAATGAAAAAATATGTTTTCTTCAAGTCGGATAGTTACACGACCTCGCATACGGGTGTGTCCCGGCCGTGTAATTCACCGGTCACTTAAAAGTCACCCTTTTTGTTCCATACTTATTCGGTTTCCATTCCTTTCACCAAGATAATGTAATAAATGATTAATTAGGCTCGGATAGATAGAAAATGAAGATAAAAAAATATACTTTAATATATTTAAAAGTTGATGTAAATATGAGTAATTATGCAACTCAAAAATACAAATGATTTAACGATTTAAGTTACTAAAAAAAAGAAAAGAGAAGTATTTACACACATAATTAGACCCATTACTCAACCAATACAATATGTCGATATTTCATTTTAACAAGGGGGAAACATGATGATAAAGGGCATAATTATGTTGGGTCGCGTTGTGTTGATGTGATAGTATTATTATGATTGATTGGGATATGATTGTTTGGTAATATTGAATAGGTAAGGATGGTCTGGTGTGAATTGTTAAAGCTTGAGAGACCTCGTGTGGGTTAGATCTATGAAAATATTTCATGATGATAAGGGGTAGGATTATGCTCGAAACCCGAGTGTGGGTTGGACCTATGATAATATATGAAATCGAATCCCGTATGGCTTGCATATATTCAATATGACATGCATCATATCACGTGCATCATGTGCATAGTGGGTGGTGTAAGATAAGTCAATTGATTGAGAAATGGTTTATACATCTAGGCTTGATAGCCTAACCGAAATAGATTGGTATTAGTAGTCTAGTACTCTAGGTTGTGTGTCCGCACTATTAGACGATGGATTCCCGTTAATAGTAGTTACAACGAAGGATAATTTCGTTGTAGCAGAAGATGATCCGAGGATCATCTCGGATGAAATCAAGTCGTGTGCTTGCATTGTTAGACGATGGATTCCCGCTAAAAGTAGTTACAACGAGGGATAATTCGTTGTATCGGAAGGTGATCCGCGGACCACCCGGATGATAAATAGAGTAGATCGGCTAATACCCGTGGTACCCGAGATTAAAATTTATGAGTATGATGGAAAGTCAAAACAACATTGCATATCACGTACATCACCCCACTTACCGAACTTCGGCTCACCTCGTTGTTATTTTTATGTCGTGACGGGAAAATGGCAAGTTGGTACGGATGCGGTTGGCTCCTCTTAATTGGCTCATGTGAGGCACTATATATTAGTTTTTATTTTATCCGTAAATTTAGGATATGGAGTTCATGAGTAATCGAATATTGCTCGTAATGTTTTGTTAATGTATATAATTACGTGATGTAAATTTTATCTTAAGGAGTTATATACATAATGTGCTCGTTAAAATTTTAAGACTATCATAAGAGAACTACTTAGAATTTAGGATATGTCGGTGTAACGCGCTTCGTCCAGAGTGCTCTACTTGGGTAGTAGTAATATGATCAGGGCGGAGGCGTTACAAAATAATTGAATTTAAAGGCAGAATAAAACTAAAATTCTAAATGTGGTTACACAATTATCCCTATAAATTTGAGGTGAGTTGGTTGAAATTGCCCCTATTAATTTTTTTAAAAAAATTCAGGAATGTAGAGGTGGTTATAAACCGTTGCAAAAATTACGTGCCAAAAAAAAAAAAAAAACAATTGGTATTGTAGAGGTGGTTATAACCACCTCAAAAATCAGTTTGAGTCGGTTCTAGCTACCTCAAAAAATCTATCTCACAATTCTCCGACGGTTGCCAAAACCGCCTCTACAATATAGAGATGGAGGTATTGCATAATTTTTAGAGACATTTATAACCACGGCTAAAAAAAAAAAAAAACTGCTTGTACCTGTTTTTGGTATAGTGATTTTTTTTATGCACGAGTCTAACATCTCTAAAAGTAAATAATGTAGTTGGAAAACAAAAAAGACAAGAAACACAAACAAAATGATCTCCCTTGGTACTCTCGACTCTGCCCCTAACAAAGTTGTCTTCCTTTTCTTAGGTTATTTGTGTTACCCATTTATCTACAGCATCAGGCTCTTTGTACTAGGGTTTTGGTACCTTGCAAGAGTCTTTCCTCCGTTTGTCTCATTCGTGAGAAAGCAAACCTTTGGTACGCTGGAAGTCTGGATTGATTGCCATTCGTCAATTGAAAGAAGTCTCTTCGGGTTGGAGCATCTGGAAGCAATTTGCATACCTGCTGGCTGCCACAATAAAATAATATGCCACCACGGTGTTGTTTATCCACTTGCTATAGCTGAGAAATGATTTATGCAGTCCAGCTACTAGCATGGTTAAATTACAGGATCTTTTGATCAGATACTTAATTTGACTAAGCACCATGAAAATTATAGTATAAAAAGACCCCACAAGGCCGACTTCTATGACTATTAGCTTCTACAAATGTCAAAATGCGTCTAATAATCTGTCGCTTAGCTGATTAAAGCTGTAGAAAGATGCAAACTTGGATTATTTGCAGACTGCTTGCTTACAATTCATTTAAATAGCTTCCAAAGAGCTAATTTACCACAGACATGGATAGTGACAGCAAATTACGGCTCGGAATTGACAAGAAGATTTTTTATGAGCATCTTATCAAATTACGTGGTATTATCTTGACTGTCGAAGATCCATCATAAGTTTGATCCTTAAAACACCAACTGCCAACAGTAAAGAAGTAGGTGACAAAACCAACAGTTTATACAGGCAAAAATAAAGGCTTGGTCGATATTGGCACTTGCAATTATGCAAGTTGTAACCACACACGCTCTTTTGGCATCTTTTCAAGTTTTTTACCTCATAAAATGCTCCCTGCACGTGCAAATTGATCCAGTGGTGCATCAGCAGTGACGTTTCTAATCGTTGGCTCTACTGCATGTTTTATCATGGCAGACATGAATCTGGCAGGCAAATCTAATAGACAAAAAATAATATATATATATATATATATAACCAATTGCCAGTGCAACTGATAACGAAACAACACGTCTGAACCATGCCTCTGCCATATTTAGATGAGGAACTTGCGTGTATCCCGAGTTTGGTTTTACCGGATAGCTGATCTACACGATGCTATGCCTCGAATAAAATTTTCAAGTCAGGACAAACAAGTCGTCATCCTATGTTTTTGTCTCGTACGTACCTGTAAACTTGTGTTTACGGCACGTACGAGGTTGACAACAACTTGATAAAGAGCGTGCTCGATCGATTTGTTTCTTACAATAAGCATACAGAGATGTCCTAACCGTCAAAATCTGTTGAAGCCTCCACCATCTTCATGATTTTAGTTCAAACATAATGGGCCATTATTTTTATATAAATGTGCAGACAAAATCAATTGAGTAAATCATTCTAAAAGGCTAATTGTTGGACAAAGAAACAAAAGATATCAAATGTAAGCTCGGGTGTAGCTTCTACAACGTTCGATAATGCTCCGTAAAAGTCCATTATTGTCTGATTTTGATGTTTTTCTAATTTTGTTTAGAAGAGAATCTAGAGCAGGGTGGAACTTCTCAAGTGGGTGTACTATATTCTGGGTAGATTTGAAGAAAACCTACTCATATAGTATGTTAACATTAATAAGCTCCTTTTTGCTCTTAAAAAAAAAAAAACACTTTGCTTTTCGGTTGTTCTAAAAGTGGATAAAGCTAGTTGATTATAATTAGCACAGCCTAGTGCTTTGACCAAAAGAATGAAGAAGTAGCTCGACGAAATTCTAATCCTAAAAATGTTGTTTTGACCAAAGCAAAAGGTAAATATTAGTATTACATAAATAAACAGATCCAGATCGAATGAATTCATATTCTTGTAACTTTTTAGTACTAAACTAGGATGAAATAATTGTTTTCAAATCCCTTATCCTAAACACCAATAATTGAGCTTTAAAAAAACCTTAAAGTGGTCGTTTATTAATAAACAATCATCAATTTATGGGTTATATTCGGGATTTGATTATCATAATCAACATTCTTAAAAATCTTAAAATATTCGAAATCGTGCATTAAAGAGTGTATTTTAACCACACTCAATGAGAAATTAATTTTGAAATATGTAAAATCTAATTCGAAAATATTTTTATTGCTGAACTTAAAAAAAACAATCGATTTTTAAACATGAAATTGGCGTAATGAATCTAATTTTAATGCCACCGAAGTAATTGGAGAATAAATTGACGGGACTAAGTGATATTTGAAAAAAATATACTTCCTCTTTCCTCTTTAGACATTAAAATTCAAACTTTATACTAGATAATAACTAATCATAACAAAAAATGGAGAATAGAAATGAAACAAAAAGAGAAAATACTCTTTGGTTAAAAATAAAAAGTTCAAATTCAAAATATTTTGAAGAAAAAAAATTAATAGTAATATCAGTTGAACTACGGTTTTATTTACAAGGAAGGAAAATCTTTGACGGAAAAGATAATTTGAGTTAAAAAAAAAAAAAAAAGGGCTTTAGTTATTATAGGTTGAATGACACATACCAGGCCATGTAAAGCAAGAATTAAGTTTAAAAGCCTGGAAACTATCTGGGCTTCAAATATTCTCTTTGGGCTGGACATATATTTATTATTTCCAGCCCATTTAGCCCCTTAACGTAATCATAGCATAATGCCCAGAAAGGTTTTTCTGTCCATTTGACAAACTGAGTTCGCTTCTTCTCCATTTATAACCCAAATTTCAAATTTAGGTTCGAACAAAAAGAGCAGAAACTCCAAGTTAGGATTTTTTTTTTTTTTTTCAAAATTTAAGCTACAATGTAAGCTAACGATACTAACTTCGATTAAAACGACGATGATCACATTTCTCACGGTGTTCGTGTCTCGTGTCACATGATACCGCTTCTTCAAATTCATGGAAGAAATTCAATAGATTTTAAACTTGATAGTTGATTTTATGTCTGTTGTAATAGAAGCGTAGTTCTCTTGAATCTGATCACAAGAGGTCACCGATGCAGGGAAAAAGATCATCACTGCCATCGCCGGCTTTGGTATAAGGATGCAAGAAGAGAAAAGTATGGTGATCAGGAACGTCATGAAATGAGTCGCCATTGCAATCATCACAGGTTAGAATATGCTCATTTATTCTCGCACAGTTTGATATTTTCTTTGAATACAATTTAATCATTTTGTCAGCATATTAATTATGACTGATATCTAGTTTGGAAGCAGGATGAGATCCTGCTGAAGTTTCCCTTGGTTGATGAAATTGCTTCGTTCGTAAAATATAATAATAAATGAATAAATTTCAATTTTAGCCATGTTTGTTCCGATGGGAGAGTGCATACATTATGTATTTTACTGTTTCTTTTGTAGACACCGTGATCATGATGGTTATAGAAAAAGGTAGAGGAATAGAAATACATCAAATTCTCACTCATTCATGCGGTAGACATTGGAATTTGTCTAGTGCAAGCTTTCATTCGATATCCCGTTCGAAATGGTATATGATCTCATAAATTTCGAGTAACGATGATTATAGAAATTTATGTTTAAAAAAAAAACAAAGTGAAAAATAAATTAAAAAATAATGTGATAATCATATTTATCAATAAATAAAATTTTATTAAAAAAATTAATTGGACGAGACTTTTCATTAAAAAAGGATAAATTTAAAAAAATTAAATAGTAAAAGTAAAATAATATGAAATATATGTTAATTTTAAAATATAAAAGAATAGTATATATATGTTTTCATCACTATGCTATGTGAAAAATATAAATAATAACATTCAATATTTTATAATTTTTGCCTAAAAATTCTTGACTAAAAAAAATAGAGGAAAAAAAAAAGGCAAGGACTAGGCTCGCTTGCTTGGGTTGGGAGCAAGCGGCCTATGAGCCTCGCCCGGAGGACTTGGCTCGGGCGCGCTTGGCCAAAAAAAAAAAAACAGAATAATTTTTCTACTTTTCGCCGACCTCTAAAATTTTTTGTGAGCTTGGTTTTGTTAGAAAAGTCACCCGAAAGTCGTGTATCTTAACTTTCGACCTTCCAAAACCAAATTAAGCTATGTTTTTGTCAAAAAAAATAAAAAACCCTCAAAATCACATAAATAGCATAAACAAAACTATTTAAAACCTCAAAACACATTTTAATTCACATAAAACACACACAAATTCAAATAAAAAACTCAAAATATTTTCGAATGTCGATCAATCTTCTCCAATCATTTCATCGCCCCGCCACCACCACCACTAACATATTCAACTCCTCGATATGAACAAATTGGTATAAGCTCGACCGTTGGAGTAGCCGAAATGGGTTTTACCATCCCCCTCTCTCCATTGTTTCTCTCTCCTCTCATAATGTAGAGACCAAAATGAAAAAAAAAAAAAGGAATTAAGAATCGAAAAAAATGTTAAAAATGAGGGACTAAAGTATATATTTTCGACAAATAGTGGCAAGCACACTCTAAAAAAAAAGCTAGCAACGAAAATCAACGACGGACATGAAGTTGTCAATATACAACGACAAATTAGCAAATAAGTAATGGTCGTTATCAATTTTCAAACATTTTGGGTCAATATTGATGGAGTACCGATGAACTTATGATAAAAATTCTACGAAAAAACACTATCATTGTTGAATTACGCAATAAATTTTTGATGGTTAATTCAGCGATGGATTACCGATTAATTTGCAACGATATTTAGCAACGAGATGATATTGTCCGTCGTTAAATACCGGATTCAATTATTTTTAGCGACATATGATAATGATTATCACTAAATTCTAGATTTAGGGTTTTTTAACGACGGATAATTTTTGTTGTCACGAAATACTAGATTTAGGTTTTTTTTAGTGACGAAACGCGATTCCATCACCAATAAAAGAAAAAATGGTGCAATTTGGTAAATTTAAACACTAACGGACACTTATGAATAACAACAAAATCGCGTCCATTGCTAAAAAAAAAAAAATGGTAGCGACCCTCTTCTTCCTCCATTTTCTTCTCTTCCCTCACTCAAAAACTCTTGTTACCCTTTAATTCTTTCTCCGACAACCTAGCACGACTAACAACGATGCCTCTCCTCCTTCGCCTTTCATGCATTTCCTCTTCTTTGATAAGTATTGTACACACACACACACAAATAATAACTAATAAAAAACAACAACAATAAAAATCATCAATTGACATTTTATATATATATAAAATGTCAATTGATGATTTTTATTGTTGTTGTTTTTTATTAGTTATTATTTATATATAAAATGTCAATTGATGATTTTTATTGTTGTTGTTTTTTATTAGTTATTATTTGTAGTTAAATTAATGCATGTTATTTGATGTTAATTAGCTTTACATCTAACTATTATTGTTAATTAGTTGTGTTAATATAAGTTAATTAGTTGTTGTTTATCATATACTTATTTATGTCAATTAATAATAAATGCAATAATTTTATTTGTAACTATTATTTTTATTAGTTATTAATTAGTTATGATTATTAATTTTATTACTTTTTTTCTTAAGAAAAAAAGAACCGTTGTATTAGTTTGTTTATTTTTCAGGTTAATTAATTAATGTGGCATATTTAATTTATTATTTTCATTTTGTAGCATCGATATTCGTTGGCAAAACTTTAGGCACCATAATCTTTTCTTCGGACGGTACTTCTATCGATCTAGGTTTTTAATTTATCCTTTTTTTTTCTTTTTCTTTTTCTTTTTTGTTTTTGTTTTAATTTGAATTGTATTTGATATGTTAAATGTATTTTATGTGATTTAAGTATAGTTGTAGTTAATATAATACTCAACATAACTCACGGTTTACGGAAAAATACAAAAAATACCATGTATGATGCAGAACCATTTTTCACAATACATAAAGAGACAAGGTCGATGATTTCTTGTCTTAAAAAAAAAAAAAATACCGGACACATAGACAAAATAAAGAGAGAACTAGAGAGAAAACACAATAACCATACAAGAAACATAATAACCCACATAGCCTTACCGGTAACACTAAAACATATTTACCCAACATGATTATCAAAAGAATCAAACAAACAATATAAAAAAGAATAAGATTGAAGATTCGTTTAATTGAAAAAGCCGACCTCGTTTATCCGGATTGATACCTTTTTTTGCTTCCATCCTTCCTCGATTTTTCCTTTTTTCCTCGTTTTCTACCTAATTTTTTTCCTTTCGATCGATCTATTCACACCAACAATGTAGATTTTTCCTAACTAATTTAGGCTTTTCCTCCTCTCTCTCCTCTTAATGAAAATTCGAACGAACAAATTTTCTATCTCCTCATGTTCTCTCGAAATGATTTTTTTTTATTTTTAATTTTTTAGTAAAGTTAAATGATGCATTTAACTTTAAATCTTTTCCTTAAATGGTTTGAACAAACAAACTATCTATCTCTACAACTTGTTAATTTTTTAGGCATTCCTTTCAAATTGTTCCTTCCTCGATAAAAACTATTATTCTAGCCTTCCAATTTTTGAACTTTGGGCTCTTCCTTAACACCAACATTAAATTTCGCTTCGATCATTAGATTTTATAGATTATTTACACTTAAACTATACATGCATTCACAAAACGTTATTTTTAACAATCCTACATCTTGAATAATAACACATAAGTAGTAAACTTCTCAACAATCCAAGTCAAAAATTTAACATTTAATTAATTTCTAAATTTTGCTCATGTTATAACTAAGATAGATTGCACAATATTTATTACAAGTCTTTAAGAAAAAATTTCCCCTAGTTTTTTCATGACCTCTCTTCTATTTTGTGCTGAATTCTAAGTGATATATATCTAGTTTTCTATGGATTATTTTTTTTCCAAGATCGGTATCATTACCAATGTCTTTATTGAGAAGTTTTTTCTACAAACCTTCCATTTTTGACCCAAGAAATTTCCAAATGGGTCATAATTGTAGTAGATAAAAACTATATTTTGTGGACAATGAAAGTTCGATTCGTTACAATCGACAATAAAGAGACTACCAACTTTATTCAAAAGCTAAATTATTGAGATGAGTCTTTTACTTCCATGCATAATTAGTGTCAAAAAACTTGAAGGATGAATGAATTATTTATCATTAACAATTCATAATAATCAAATTAAAAATTTGGGCAAGATTTAAAGTTAAACACGTCGTTTAACTTTAATTAATAAGTTTCTCAACTTCCACATGACGGTTAAAAATGTCACTTGGCACTTTTTGTCGGACATATCAGCAAAATTGTGTCTCATACGATTTGAGATATCAAAACGAGAAAAAAAATCAAAAGTTAAATAGCCAATCATTAGAAATAGATGGTTGGGCACCAAACACAGGAAAAAAAAAGATTGGACACCAAAAAAACCTTTATCTCTAAAGTAATTTAGAATACTTTAGATTCATTTGCGTGTTGATATTACTAGTTGAGGATCCCTTTAAAGGGATTGTGGTGAATGTGTTGTGTATTTTGAGTGTATTATTTTTTGTGCGAGTGGAGTCTCCGATAATTGAAAAATATCCAATTTACAAGGAAGATTCTCGCTAAAATTTTGTTAGATGTTTAGAAAAAGATTTATAAAACCTTGGAGTATTTATTAGTGCGGTGGTGTTTAAGTAATTGTGCATTGACTCGTACATGCAAAAGAAAAAAATGAGATCATATCGTGCATGGATCGAATTTAAGCTTACTTAAGGGATTTTAAATTGGGATTTTGTGAATAAGATTGAAGTACTTGTTGCATTACCTGTACCCTCTCGATTAGACTAGCTCTTTTTATAACTTTTTATTATTTTTGTACACTAGAGCACGTTTGTATAATTTTATTTGATTTTATATTATATTATTTTATATAATAACATTTCATGTTATAATTTCATTTTTAGTTGTTTGCTACTACAATCAAATATTAAACCACTAATAAGAAATTAAAAAAAATATTTCCTTCATCGACAACGGAAGTACTTCAATAGAGCGACAACTTGTCCGTCGCTAATTTTATGACAAACGATAACTTTCGTTGATAAATTATTAGCAATAAATATTTTACCTAAAGTTTGATTTTGTCATCATTCAATCACTAAAAGAAAATAATGACAAAACATATAGGTTTAGCGACATAATTTTTTGTCTTTAGAGGCTTTATTTTTTGTAGCGATAATAAATGAATAGTGATTTTAGAGAGAGTGCACGATTAATGAATAGTGAGAGCAAAATGTGTGTGCACTAAAGGAACAATGTGTGAATAGTGTTTTTTATTTTGTTTTAGTATATTTAGTAATTTGGCTTTTAATCTTTGATTTATTATTTTTTGTTTAGAAAATTATAATTTAATTCTTTGTGGTATAGGATTGCAAGTTATGTTGTGGAAATAACATACATGCTTTCACTAAAGAATATCCACAACTAGCCCATTGGTAAACAAGTGTCGATTTGTGGATAAGGTTTAAGGTTTGATTTTTATGATCAACACTTTTGAAAATTTATTTTTAAAATATTCGAGAGCGTGATTGGAGAAGTATCCCTTAGCCACATCTAGAAAAAATTAGTCTCGAAGTATGTAAAAGTTAATCCGAGAATACTCTTACTATTGAACCTATAAGGAAAAAAAAACTAAAGAATACTTACATGTAAGGAAACTTGACAGCAAAGAACAAAGAACTAAGAGAAGTTTAAGGAGAATAGGGAGTAAATTATAAATCAGTCTCTATAGTTTTGTAAAATAAATTAAATAGTCCCTCTAGTTTTAAGAACTAATTGATTAGTTCTTTGATTATATACTAACCATATTTAATCGAATATTATTTTCTTTTAAAAATGCTTTATTTTTTCATCAACATTTTGATATTATTGACTTATTTTTATCCCATTTCTATTTCTTAAAAAAAACAAAATAAATAAAAAAAGAATATAAAATGGATGAAAATAATTAATTAATAAAATTTTTAAATAAAATTGACTATTTAGTTAGTTTTGTAAAACAAGAAGAATTAATTTATAATTTACTCGAAAAACAATATATATAAAAAAAGATAAGAAACATATAAACAGCCACAAGATATATAATATATTGATATATCTTTATCACTAAAAATAAGCCAACTTAGACATTGAAATGGCTAGATCGACTTTATTCCGATCAGGTCTTCTTGTGCAGCACATTGAAGCAACAGGGAGCATCATTGGAGAGAACACCTTGATTCTTGCTTTTGTTTTGAAGTCAAAATCGAACTTCATTAAGAAATCGAATTTTGAACTGTGAAAATTGTATGACTATGGGATAGGAAAAACTCGAAGAAACTTCTCCCATTGGGACAAACATCCCAACAAGTAGACAAAAGTTCAGATTCAGGTACCGCTGGATCCATCTTCAGAGCTATTTACTTCAATTCTCGTTGACCATTAGTTTGTTAAACGTTTTGGTTTTTCTTTAAATCCCAATTATATTGGTTATTTTGAGAATTTAAATTTAAGGTAAATATATCAATAATATTTAAAAATTCTTATATGTTCTTAGATTTTTAATTGCATTTTATTTGTTTATGAAAATATTTGAAATGTTCAGTCTATTCTTTTGATTAATTTTTTTATCAAATAAAATATTTTTGATCGAATTGCAAATAAAATAAAATAAAATCCTAATGGCTTTAAAAATAGAATATGTAGATCATCCGACTTTAAGTATTTTTGTTTTTATTTTTTTCACATCTTAATAAAGAACATTTTGGTTAAAAGAATTTTATGATTAAAAAATTTAATCGAAAAAAAAAAGATTGAAAATCTAAAAACATATAAAAGATTTTAAGTATTATACAAAGACAACTAAGTATATTTACCCTTAAAATTATGTAAAGGTGCATTTGAGATTAAAAAAAAAGCCAACACGTGTGAAATAAGTAGGGACTAAATATTTGAGTCCATTAAAACAGAAAACCAAGCCTAAGCCTTTGAACATGGGCTTCAAATTTAATTTATATCTGGGCTTATAAAATATTTGACAACGTCAAAAAGGATTTTTTTTGGGTTTCCCTTCATCTTGCTTCTTCTCCATTAAGCCAAAATTCAAACCAAAATCGAAATTAGGGTTCTTGATTTTCTCAAAATTTAAGCTACAATGTCTTCTAACGATACAGGATTCGATGAAAATGGCGATGATTACACTTCTCAGACTGATCGTGTCTCCCGTCACAAGGTACTGCTATTTCTTCTTTATTTCTCTACAAATTTTTAAACTTTAACAGCAACTAGAAGTACGCTCGTTTTTCCTTTTTCCATCGAAAATTTATGTCCTTTTTTATGCTAGACGCACAGTTCTCGTGAATCTGAACATGATAGGTCAAGCACTCGAGGCAGGGGAAAAGATCATGACCGCTATCGCGGTGGGTATAAAGATGGAAGTGTGAGGGATGATAGAAGAAGAGAAAATTTTGGTGATTTTGACCGTCATGAAAGGAGTAGCCGTGGTCGCAATTTTCATAGGTTAGAATTTTCTCATTTATTTATTTTGGTGCTATATGAAGTTCATTATCGTGTTATTTTACTGTTTTTTGGATATGTTTTATTGATTTTTGAGCTCATTAAATATGAAATTATTGTTAGTTATCCATTTAGCGATGGTTGTTGGTGCAGAAGTGAGAGTAATATTGTGATTATTAATATTATTGTTCTTTTGTAGGCACCGTGATTTTGATGGTGATAGAGAAAGAAGGAAGGGAAATAGATCAAGTTCTTATTCTCAAGGTAGATTTCGGAATCGATCCAGGTCACGGTCTCGTTCGCGTTCTCCTTCAAAAAGGTAAGTGATCTCTTAATGTTGGTGTGCAAAATTTTACCCCTTTTTTTGTGAGATTGGACCTTGTAATGAAATGTAATGTATAGATTGCCTGCTTGTGTACATGAACTGAGGGTGGGAGGCCAAGAGTAATGGCTGCAAACAATTGATTAACAAACAAATAAAAAAAAAAAATCTGGAGTTGTTTGTGTTCCAGAGAATCTCGTTGCAGTGGACTATCATAGTGCAATTTGCTATTTCTTCGACTTAATTTGAACAGCTCTCGGCAAGTGGGGGCTATCTTGGCATCTTAAGACAATAATTATCCAAGCTTGAAAACCCCATTATGAGTTTGCCAGTGTTCGGTACAACCAAAGTTTTTCATGGCACTGACTATTAGAGAAACATAACAGCAATTTGTGTTGCTGCTGGGGTTAAATTGCACTTAGTTCACTTCCACCTATCAAACACCATTAATCCGCCTTGTCTATCAGATGAAATCTATGTTCTCTACTTCTGATTATCTTAATCTTTTTTTTTTTTTTTTTTTTAATTTCCTTTATATATGGTTTCATCATGACCATCTTAAGATTAATTTTGTTGACAGCAAGCGGAAAAGTGGTTTTGACATGGCTCCATCTGCAGTGGGCATGCTTCCTGGTGCTGCCATGACAGGTCTGCATCTAGTCTCTGCCCTAGATATACATAGGTTCTACCATTCTAGTACAGTAGTTCCTTGTAGTATAGCATCTCAGTCTGCTATTGATGCCGCATTGTAGTAAATTTTTAATTTTATCTTAAGACTTATTTCCTTTTCTTTTAGTTTTTATCTATTGTTTACTACTACTGAAACTGAGAAGCATCGTTCTGTTGTTTGGTTGTTGTCTGTTGTTTGTTTGTGTTTCTGTATATCATTTGGGTAAGAAGGCAATGTTGGGCTACATGTCCCACTGTGCTACCCATCGGAGTGACCACTGTAGATATAATGTTCAACGGAGAACCAATGCATCAATTAGCTGGATCTTGTTCGTCCTCAACTGACAAGAGTGCCATTTGGTAGACTTACAAATATGTCCCTAGCATCTCCAGTGATGGAATTGATTTCTTTATAATTTGAATCATATACTTTAGGTATGAAATAGGCTTCTTTATCTAGCTTTATGACGAGGTTGATAGTTCTTAACTTCCATACATCTGATATTATTAAATTTATTATCAGGATTTTTTTTTTTATATAGTAGAAAAATGTCTTCAGATTTTTAGCTTCATGACTTATATCTCTCTATAATTACTTGTTCCTTTTAGTGAATGATGCTGGGCAACTGCCAAGTGTTCCTCAAACAATGCCAGGAGTGTTACAGAACACTTTACAATTTGGAACACAACAGGTGCATGGTTTTTTGGAATATCAGTCTCAAATTTCTTGTATTGTTTTTGTATTGATGCATATGTTGTCGCATGTGTGCATATAATTTTCTCTTATTATGTGTTTCAGTTTGGAGTTCTTCCATTAATGCCTGCCCAGGCCATGACCCAGCAGGTGGATATACAATGATGCTTATTCATATTAGCTGTAAAAAGTATGTATCTATGGATTCACTATGACTGTATCCTCTATGACTCTACCCTCTTTCTATCTTACAGGCTACAAGGCATGCACGGCGTGTATATGTTGGTGGTCTCCCTCCCTTGGCTAACGAACAGGTTTGACCTCAGTTTTTGGTTTCCTGTTTGTGTGATTAAATGCATTCATAAAATGTTAACTTGCTTCAACATTTTTAGAAATTGTAATTTGAGCATTACAAAAGCTTTTATAAATGCATAAATTGTGTTTCTTCTCTCATTGTCTTTTTGTCACCATATTTGTTTCCTATGTGAAATTGCCAGCACCTTCTTAAACTGTAGTTTTTTTTAATTATTGCTCTTGGAATTTTTGTGGGTATATATTGTGAGTGCATTCTAGGAGTTATCCCCCTTGAATTTGATTTTAAAAATCTAGCAAAGACCAATGCCTTAGGAATTGTAAGAAGAATGCTATAAAAAGGCTTTTGTAGCAGTCAAAATGCTATCTGTCTTCCAACCAGTATTATTTTTTTGCTAGTTAGTTCAATTAGTGGATCTTTGAAGAAATCTTGTTTTAAAAGCTCTACGTCACATGGGTTCTTTCAGAAATTTTTGCAGATGCTCCTACATATCAGGGTCTAACATGTTAACTGTTATGTATTGAGGGGGTATAATGTTATATTTTTTTAAGATTGTCTGTTCATGATGTTCTATGACTGGTTGCTGTCAAGATACTGGATTTATCATTTTGAATCATTTTAATATCTCCTATCTTGTGTCTTGCCAATATTTAGGGTGATTTCCTTGCAACATTGGAACATTATATGGTTTCTTATGTTTTGAAACAGACAATCGCAACATTCTTTAGCCATGTTATGTCTTCAATCGGAGGAAATGCTGCTGGTCCAGGTAGTTCAGCTTGTCAATGTCTTTACTAGTGATCTTCTGGATGTATTTCTAACAATTTTATTTAATCGTGGTGCACATTGCACAACCCAATTTTTTTCATTTGCAGGTGATGCTGTGGTGAATGTATACATAAATCATGAGAAGAAATTCGCATTCGTGGAGATGAGAACTGTTGAAGAAGCAAGCAATGCAATGGCATTGGATGGAATCATTTTCGAGGCAAACCATTCTGATTCCTTTTCCTTATTTCTTTTTACATATGTTAGTGAAAGAGCAGTATGTGATATTTTGCATTATTATATAATTTTTCCCCTCTAACTACAGGTGTAATGATTGAATATTAAATGGAAAATGGTAGTTTGATGGATAAGACTCATTAGCATATGGATTTGCAACAGCAGATAATATGTATTAGTTTTCTAAAACCCATGTTTGCCGAACTTTTTATCGTTGACCATCATTAACTTCTTTTACGTGTGAGACTTTGGGCTTAAGCTTGCTGAAGTATTAGCAGGAGACAGTTATGTAGGTTGTGTAACTTATTTTCTTATACATCATGAAAATGTGCTTTCTAGATGTATAAAGGCTCTTTGCGTATCCTTTGATAACAATTGACCATTCATGAATTGACCTGGTATGTTATATGACTAGAATGAACTATTCACGAATCTTTGGTTGGGATAATGAGTGATTTTGGTGGCTTTGTTTATCCTCATGCTGTGGGGCTTGAACTTTAAGATTTTCATGGCAAGAGTTGGGTAAAAACATTTCTATATGCTTAATATTTCTTGCCTTCTTTTTCTTGGATGTGAATCTCATTAAGTGCATTTAACTTGACGGCATGCTCTATGTGTCGGTACTACTTTGTTTGACTTGCATCTTTGGTCTCTCTAGGGGGTTGCTGTGAGAGTTCGAAGGCCTACAGACTACAATCCATCGTTGGCTGCAACACTGGGTCCTAGTCAACCAAATCCTCTTCTTAACTTAGCTGCTGTTGGTCTTGTACCAGGGTAAGCAAGTGCTTCCTTTTTATTAATTTGAAGACTGGTTAAGCATCTCTTTCCATTAGTCTGGCATTAATGATGATTTAATTTCAGTTGGAGTCCGTCTTTTTGATGTTTTTGTGCATATATATATCACCACTGTCCATTTGCATCAGCACAGATGGATTTTACACTGAGTTGAAGGATCTTCCTTTACTTTTGTTTGCTAATTCATGATCTGATTTTCAGTACAATTACTGGAGCAGAAGGGCCTGATCGTGTCTTTGTGGGTGGATTGCCTTATTACTTTACTGAGTCACAGATAAGAGAGTTGCTAGAGTCTTTCGGGTATGAAGCTAAACCATATTTGTCTTCCATTTGCAATTTTTATTTTGCAATGGGCTTCTTTGTGTTTTTTGTTCTTCATATTTATTAAGCTAATTGTAAGTAGTTGGGATGCTGTATAGATGTTTTAATTGTTGCAATGGTATGCTCTTGACCTATGCAGATCTCTCCGTGGTTTTGACCTTGTGAAGGACAGAGACACTGGGAATTCTAAAGGATATGGTTTCTGTGTCTATCAGGTGAGTGAATTCAAGCATTACATTCATTTGGTATGGGTCTCATCAGCTAAAAATATTATGTTTTGATCTGAATAGTATCTGGGTTGCGGAAATTCAATATAGACTTTTCTCATCTTAGGTTGGATTTAGAATTAGCTGATAAAAACCTGGCTGTCTTTCTGTTTTTTAGACTAAATGTATAATTAAGTGTGTATAATGTTGGGGTGTCTTTTATGTTTCTAACTGGTGAGATAATGTGCAAGCGCATCAGGATCCTGCAGTGACTGATATTGCATGTGCTGCTCTTAATGGCTTGAAAATGGGAGATAAAACCCTAACTGTCCGTCGTGCTACTGAAAGGTTAGTCTTTTTAGCCAAACGAGCCTGGATTTGGCTGGAAGTTACATCATTGTTAACTCCTGCATGCATCAAAATTTATGCTCCCTTTTTATGTTACCTTTCTATTTACTATTGCTTCCATGCTTTGATATGGTAGCCTTTTCAGTTTGTGCGAATTTTTGTTTTTAAAATTTTTTTTTCAAAAAAAAATTGTTGTTGGAATTTATGTCCGTATATGAAAGAAGTTTCATAAAACCTATCCTTTCTCTTTAGCTTTCTGGAATCTTATTCCTTTTATTGTGTTGCTGATTTCCATGCACTTCAACAACTATGATAAATTTATGCTCGAGACTCTTAGTTTTCAAAATGACAAGTGACATGAGATTCACTAATGTTGCTCTCTTCTGCAATTCTTTTAATCTCACTACCATCTCTCACCTAACCGGTAGGATTGTTTGGACCTGTGGAGGGGCCAAAGTTGGCAATGCGGCTGGTTGTTGCCTCTGCATTGCATCTGTTGTCTAAAGCTATAAGCAAACGGTGAACAATTTGACTAGCCCCTCTAATTCATTAAATTTGCTGGTTGAGACAAAAAACGTGTACATGTGTGTGTGTTGGGAGAGGGGAGAGACTTGAGATTAATTAGAACATGGGCTTCTGTGAAGAAGTTTTTTCATTTTGAAAATCCACATATTGAGATCAGTTAAATCAGACTGATTGTGACTTGTGGATGTAAGTTGAAGAAGGTAGTAAAATGATGCAGTTCTGTCAATCAAATTCCTTTACATTCTTCATTGTTTAATGGGTATCGTGGGTTATGTGAAAACTAGCTACAATAAAGAAAGAAATGAAGAATGTGTTGTATTCATTAAAATTAAGAAGAAAAAATTAAGCAGGAAGGGACTTGTAAAATTGGTTTCAGAAAACCTTAAATTTCTATGAGAAAATGTGCGTGTGGTTTCAGATGATACTTTTGCATTAATTTTTGAATTCATGATTTTCTACACTTTAGTTGATGCATGTTGCCTGAAACAGTGGCGGGCAGTCCAAGTCGGAACAGGAAAATATATTGGCTCAGGCTCAGCAGCATATAGCTATCCAGGTAAAAAAACTTGCTTTTATTTACTCTTAAATCTATGGTCTAGGCTCACATACGGTTTTGGGTTGCAGAAAATGGCTCTGCAAGCTGGTGTCATGAATCTTCCTGGAGGAGGGACACCATTGGCAGAATCTGCACACACTCCATCTAAAGTTTTATGCTTAACTGAGGTGACATATAGCTTTTTCTAGTTTGTGGTTTTATTTTCTGCTTTGCTACTATTACTCTTCCACCATCATTACCCTCTATTTAAAGAATGGGGAGAATGAGAGGAAATAAAGAGATTTCCAGGATGCTTAGAATGGAAGCTTGTTTCTTGAGCATTTCGATGATTTTCCTTTACTTGTCCCTGTTCCTTTATCCCCAAATAAAGCATGCCATAATATTCCAGATGTTTATCCGAATTTATATGATGCTTGGATATTGCAACTATGAGCTTAGATCATCCATCCTTTTTGCTTACACTATTGTTTCACAATCAGTTTTTTTATCCTTGGTTTAATGGATGTATGCTGATTGAATGATTGATAAATCTAATCCTCTTCTATCTTCTTTCTGATAAAGGCAATTACCATGGAAGTACTAGCAGATGATGAAGAGTATGAAGAAATATTAGAAGATATGCGGGATGAATGTTGTAAATTTGGTATGCTCATAAAGATACAATTCTATTGTAACTCCTCCTCGTTCCTTCTTTTTGTCCATGGGGTGTGCGTTAGTGTATCCATGCATGGCTGCATGTATGTGTGTTATGTGCAAGAACTTGCACATTCATGCAACTGCATCTCTGCACATCCGCGTCCGCACAATTGTACATTCTCATCATTATTTAGTTACTCTCATCTACACTGAGAATTGGATCTGGAACTATTTGTAGGATGCAATTTCCTGACCTGTTATCGGTTTTCATTGTATTATGTCTTTCTGATGAAAATTTTCTTTAGTAGATAGGACAGACTATATGTTGGCTTACAGAAAAATGTCTTATCATGGAAATTGCTGTTCTTCGTGTTTTTAGAGGTAGTTCTTTGGTCTGTGCAGTTTAATACTGCATATTGCTAATGATACGTGCTTGGTTGTGATCAGGAACCTTGATCAATGTTGTTATTCCTCGCCCTAGTCATATTGAGGAGCAAACGGCTGGAGCTGGAAAGGTATTTGATTTCCTTGTGCTGGACCTTTTTTAAACTTCTTTGTATTTAACATTGAGCTCTGTTACTTTCTTCATGAGTATACCAATACTTTGGAAATGATCTGCCATTCATTCTACCAATTTTCTGGTTACTGACTAGTTTGAAATGAAGGGGAACTATTCTCATGGAGTTGGTTGCATCAGAAAATATGAGATTTTTTTTTATAGCATGTTATACTCTTATTTCTTGCAGGTGTTCCTAGAGTATTCTGATACCACTAGTTGTGCAAACGCAAGAAATGCACTGAATGGGAGGAAATTTGGAGGAAATACTGTGAATGCGTCTTATTATCCAGAAGACAAGTATTACAATGGGGATTATGGTGCATGAGAAACTTGGAAACACCATTTCCATTTTGAAGTTCTGTGTCACAGGTTATATTATCAAATGATTTATTGTCAACTATTAGCAGCTACTTCCTGTGCAGAGGTCTCAGATACGCAAATATAATTGTGTCAACTGTCAGCAATGAAAAGCGTATTCTGTTTAGTTAAGGTGGCTTGTTCCTTGTCAATTCTCTCTGGTCCGTTGTGCTTCATGTTTTGAGCAACTTGTGGATTAATAGTACTGTAAGGTGACCTGCATTCTTCTTTCCTGATGAGTAAGTTTTTATGCTAATTTTGGTGGACTTCTAGAAGAAGGTACTGACGGTGTATGTTTAATTGAGCAGCAGGAACTTCTATTTCTTGATGGATTGCAGTACTGCTCAAGACCTTTTACCTGCAATTTAAGATTCCAAGCAATAGTGTTTGCCTGTTTGGTATGTCAAGAAATCTCAAATTCCGAGATGTTAGAAACAGTGTTTGTTGTGTGCGGAGGAAAATGCAGGGTTCCTAAAATGGCATTCCATTGATTTATAGCTTCAATTCCCAGTAGCTAATCTAAATGTTTTTGTTTCATTGTAACTGAAGTGTTATTAATAAATTGATGAAGTGCCATCATCATCACCCAATGTTTATAGGTATTCAACAATGCTTGTTTTTTAAATTTCAGGAGTAATATATTTTCATATCAATATGCATCTTTTATATTGATTTAATGCATTAAGAGATTTCATCAAATGCGTTTGGATATTGATTTTAAAGTTTGAATTTAGAAAATTAAGAAAATTTGAATTCGGAAAATTAAAAAAGACTAATATTGTTGATTAGAGTCTCGCCATTTTCTTGAAAGACTATATTGATTTAATGCAGACTTCTCTAGTCACGAGAACATCCTTCGGGAGAATTTCCATGTTTACGGAAATCGGCCTGTCTTGTAAGTCTAATATTGTTGGTTGGAGTCGCCATCTTCTTGAAGGTAAATGGCTATTTGGTGGGATGGGGTTTTGGTTAGTTTTATAATTCTGTTGTACATTTGATGAGTGAAGTCAGATCTAATTATCAACAAAATTATGATAGGTAAAATTAGAAATTTTAATGAGGTTTCTGTGGGAGCCATGTGCTTGGCATCGTTAAAAACTAGTGATGAATCTTTATTTATTTTTTGATTTTTTTTTCTAATTTCAATAAATGCTTTATGTAATAAAAAACGAAAAAAAAAAAACTAAAAGGAGCCATGATGTCAAAAAACTTGTGTTGTTTATTTTTAATTATTTTTTTGTTTTTCTTTTCTAATTTCAATAAATGATATATGTAATAAATAAGAAAAAAGAAAAATAACTAATGGGAACGCGACGTCAAAAAATATGTGTAATATGATTCTATAATTTATTTAATGGCATCAATGATGTCACCCAATGGAGAGTATATTAAAAAACATTGATTCAGCATAGAAACTCAATTAACACTTAATAAAAAGACTTGATTAATTAATTATTTGCTTGCAATGAGAGAGAGACAAATATAATCATTAATTCATTTAGAGTTAATTGGGCCAAACCTTTTCTGAATTTTAATTCTTTTAAAATTAGTATTCGAACTTCTAATTCCAAATTTCATGTCTCTTAATTTTTTTTTTTTTTTTTGTTCATTTTATGATTTTCAACTATTGATCCATTATAAAATTCAATTCTTGGTATTTTGAGATGAAGTTTTGCATACATGTTAAGAAAAGTTCAATACATTTTTTTATTTTTAGAATTTTTCAAGGTCTGAAAGTATTATGAAATAATTTCAATCATGAGACTATTTATGTTACAATTATTTTTTTGATATATAAAAAAAGTCTAAAAAAGTCAAATTTAAAATTAGAAGTTTAAAAATTGATTTTTAAATAAACCAAAATCCAGGAGAGATGGGACAATTTAGCCTTCATTTAGTAACAATAAACTATTACAATTTTGTCATTTTCTTTATTAAAGTCAGTTTGTTGTAAAATTAAGATTGTATTAGAGCAGGGAAACAACATGGATTGCCTACCGATGATGACAAAATAATAATAATAATAATAAATAAATAGGACTCTAAAAAAAAAAAAACTATAGCTATCAGCGAAGGAATAGTGCTATTTGTTTTTGGTGTTTTTGTTACATAACGTCGCATTATAACTATTACTAGGAATACAAAATTATATAGGCAATTAATTAAATTTTATTTGAAAATCTATCACAATTATATCTATAAAAAAAGTAATGAAGGGGCTGAAGTACAAAAAATAGGGGTAATTGCCCCATTCTCTTCAACGGATCGCTTCGCTCAATATATCTCTAATTTACTTTAATTTTAAATTTTGTTTTCTTAATTATGTTTCTCGTCTTTTAAAACGAGGTCTACTTTGTTTTTGATGAATAAAACATATATTTACCATTTCAGGTCGTCCAAAATATGTGCTGATTACATCTACATTAATCTAACACACTTTATTCTAATACGATGCACAGTTAAAAATATTTAGCTGCAGACAAAAGACGTAAGACCAAATTCCTGAACTCATAAATTTCACATTTTGTTTATTGCATGCCATGAAAACAGAAAGTCATACATATTAACCATTCTCGTAATTATGTTTTTTTTTCCTATTTATATTCATTTGATAATTTGTAAAGTAAGTTCATTATATAAAAAATTTGGTAGGACAATTTAGGAAAAGAAAAAAAATCTCAAATATGCTTTTTTTTTTTTTTAAATGGGTATTAATAAGACATCAAAATCACAAAAATAACAAACTATTAATAAGTTGTTATGTTTTGAGTTGTTTCGTCAAACGATATATAATTTACAAATATTTCAGTTTTATATTTTATTTCAATAATTAGATTTGGTAACCATTCATAGAGTAAATTTGAAAGAGAATTTAGAGAAAAAGCAACATGTATCTAATATGTAATTTATAAACTATACATCAAATTAATGACATTTTTTCTTATTTATTGACCCATCAAATTAGTATAATCAACATATTAATATGGCAAATTGTAGTTGCTTGTTGAATATATGCCTAGAGCATCTCCAATTTTCTCTTTATATTAAGATTTTTTTTTATAATAAAGATGTTTGATCCAAATTTTATCTTCAATGCTCTCTTTATCACAACCTCTATCTTTAAAATTGATATAGAGAGTGTTTTTTGCTCTTCAATACTAGAGAGTTCAAATGACTTTTTATCTTATATTTCATTAATGAAAATTACTATTTCCTATGTCACTCAATCTCTTCACCAATAATCTATCTCGTGGTTTACAGATTTTGTCAAAATAAAGAGTTAAGTAGAGAGTAGTATTAGAGAGGATATTGATCTTCAATCTATATAATTAATGATATTCTCTATTTATATTAAAAATGTTAACTAAAAACAGAGAGCATAATTGGAGATGCTCTTAAGTTTTAGTTCTTGAGCAACTTTAGCATAACCATGAAAGAATATATTAGGAAAAGGATGGAAATAGAAAAGAAATTAAAAAAGAAAAGTTCTATTGTAAGACTAGAAAGAAAAGTTTTGTTTTACTATTTAGTCACGGCATATATATAAAATAAAGAATTTATCTTTTTTTCCCCTCTTTTGTGTACAGTTGACAAAGAGAATAATTGAAGAAAAAAGAAAAAAAATACTAGTTTTTTTTTTCTATAGTAAAAAAGCAAGGATTTTTGGCGGATCAAATATTAAGATTTTTTTTAGAATTATAGTATGTATTCAAGATAGTCATCTCACACAATAATTTTGTAAAAAAAAAAAATAAATAAAGATTTTATAGATTTTAAATTTTTATGATGAGATGAATTTAAGTAGACAAGTAACTCAACACTTTTGCTTTTCAAGTTCAGCTTTCTTGACTAAACTCGATTATTAATTTGGTTTCATAATTTTTTTTTGTTCTATAACATAAAGAGTTTTTCACGTAAATCTAAAATTCTTATGGTTGTATTCTAAGTTGATTTATTTTATAATATTGATTGTTGCGTGTATTTGATTTAATTAATTAATTATTTATTTATTTTATAAAATTTAATTTATGCATAATGAGATTAAATTCCCAATATTGCTGAATTATGAAAATCCCTAAAAGCATCTGTCTCAAGATCAACTACCACTCTGTACCAAATTGCAAAGCTGCTTCTAAAGCCACGCACAGCCTCCATCATGTGAGGATTTTAAATTGTCATACACCCTTTGACCTTTGTATCAACAAATATGCCGTGCATGACAATCTCTGAAAATGGAGTCCAATCTCCCATCGTATCGTCCCTTACAACTGGTCCCATCAACATTGCACTTCACCCTTTCCTTAATCCCTATTAGAGAGTGATGACACCTACCACAAAACTGGAAAGAATTCCTGCGCTGTACCGACGAACTTAATTTCTGCATTAAGGACATTTGGCATATTCAGTGGCTATTGGGTTGCAGACGGCCAACTGAACAATTAGCATGGGGTCTGGACTAACTCCTTGAAACACCATTTCATGCATTCCTATGCTTTCAGATTCCATAGACTGCTAAGCCATACTTTGCATTCCGACTCTTATCGGTAGACCGGAACATTATCCTCCAAGACACTACGGACAAAGGAGGAAAGGATATGGTCCTAAGGCACACCCGATAACTCATCCAGAGATTAGGATTTATTGCCATCAAGCGATCAGAGAAGGAATAAGGAGAGCCTGAGGAAACAGTAAAGCAGTTGGCAGTCTCTACCTGTTCGCTATCTACAGTGTCTAGATAGCGAACTAGTTCAGCAAGAATAGGAATTAACTTCATTGTTGCTATCCAACGGAATCCTAAAAAATCAAATTTTTCATAAGATGAATGAACAAAAAAGAGACGAGGGAAAGTTCAGGGAAAAAAGGTCTAAATCTAGGTCCTCTAAACTGATAGAATTATCTCGAGAATCACCCATTTAGTAAAAAACGAAGGAAAAACATACGTACCTACTAAACAAGAACGGTCGCAAAAGAAGGAATGGATAGGAAGCTCCAATCGCCTCGAAGAGAAGTCGAAGTTACAAAGTTGAAGCAAGCGAAGCAAAGATGACCCAGGAAAGAGAGACGGAAGAAAGAAAATGGAAGCAATCATGACGATGGAAAAAAAACAAAACGACGAAGACCCTTCGTCTTTCATTTAGAAGCACTGCAAACAGCGTGTAGAAACACGCGCTCCTTCAAGTCCATCTAGCACGTACGATACACGAGCCGAAAAAAAAACGATAAGAAAAAGAAACGACTCATCGTTCCATTCATTGAACGACCCGTCATTGAGGAGGTACGAATGGTATAGGTATATACCACTCTCTAAATAAAAAGACAGTAATACCTTCAGGAGGGGCACCTAGAATAAACTTGGGGGACAAGCAACAAGGAGCGAAGTATGTATAAAAGTAATAATAGAATTATAGTATACACACGAATAAAAAATATTACTATCATATAAAAACTACCAACTTAATCATCGAAAAGACCGATAGAAAATCCGTTCTGATTTAGCCTTATGTTTGTCGGATCTCAAGGGACCGAGCTCAAGTTAAAGGAATCAACGGTATGAGTATTTGCATCTGCCTATTTTTAGAAGTTGAATTCAGTCTTAAACAAAATCATACAGAGTCAAAGAGTGAGATTATATCTAGATATGCCTATATATAGTCCGACATTTATGTTAATCCTTGTCAACTGTTAAATCTAGTTTGTGCAGCTGTTTTCTTACGTAAAACATCTGTATCTTGTCTGGAGGTTCGTGTTGTGGTCTGTTGTCTTTTTTTCTTGAGACGTTTTCTCACATCCAACATCTATATAAAGGCTAGGCAGCCTGCTAACAATTTAAATCAAATTGAAAAATGGCCATTCATAGCTACTTGTTATTGAGCCTCCTGCTGGTTTTCGGCTCTTGTTTTAATAGCCTAGCTGATGCTACACAATATGACACGGGTTCGTTTAACCGCAAGAATTTTCCTGAAGATTTTGGTTTTGGGGTAGCATCATCAGCATACCAAGTCAGTTTTGGGTTCCTTTCATTTGTTTTTTGAAAGATTCTATACATTGCAAGTTTGAGTATATTTATGTATGTTAAGCAATATATATCTTAATTGTTTTCTTATCAGTACGAAGGCGCAGCATTTGAAGATGGCAGGGGACCAAGTATATGGGATGTTTACACTCATAAATTTCCAAGTCTGCCTCTGCCTCTCTTAATTCTTTAAATTGTTTCTTTCACTCGCTTTTTCTGCGAATTAAGGATGATAATTATAGTATATATATGAATCAAGAATGATGATTAGGGTGATCTCGTAGCTCCTGCACTGGTCTATCATCAAGCCAAATAAAACTGTTTCATTTATATTGTTTTTGCGTTGTTTAAATGACCCATTTTATTAGTCAAAAAAAAAAAAAAAAGAATAGTGAACAAAATCTCCACCTCTACCTCTAATTGTTCTTTTATTCATTGCAATAAATAAATAAATACACAGAAACAGATACGAAATTGAACATGGTTACCAAATCATATTTTGTTTCATTTTTTAAGTTGTTGTCTTCCTTTTGTGCTTAAATATTTGTAAGATTTTCATTTTAAAGCATCCATGGATAAATGCAGGCAGGATACCTGATGGCAGCAATGGAGATGTCGCCGTAGATTCATATCATCGCTACAAGGTATATATAGAAAATTTTTAAAAAATACTCAGATTTTTTTTCAATTTTTAATGATTATTAATAAATGCAGGCAGGATATGAAGTTGATGTATAGGCAAAGGGGTAGAGTAATCGAGCTTTATTTATTTATTTTCTGAATGTTCTTGCAGGAGGATGTTCAGATTATAAAAAAAATGGGGTTTGACTTTTACAGATTCTCAATCTCATGGCCTAGAATATTGCCAAGTAAGAAGACTCAAAATTTATTATCATCACTTGCATTAATTTCTCATCCTTTTACAAGTTCTAATATTTAACATTCAATTTTACGTTGAAATGTTAATTAATTTGTATTTAAAATTTAACCACAGAGATAAATAAAAGTTCTTACAACCAATTTTTATTTTATTTTATTTTTCTTTTCAGAAGGAAAACTGAGCGGGGGTGTGAATCAGAAAGGAATCAATTACTACAACAATCTCATCAATGAACTTCTGGCTAATGGTTATATTCTATATAACTAGTAATCGTCAACAAATCTTGTCTACAAGTAAATCATTAATTTAATTTGTTCTTTAATTATATCGTTTGCAGGCATACAACCCTTTGTTACGCTTTTCCATTGGGATCTTCCACAGGCTTTAGAAACTGAGTATGGAGGATTTTTAAGTGATAAAATTGTGTAAGTAAATCTCCTCGTCTTCCTCTTCTTCCAATATTAAAGGGTTTTTTCCCCCTCTAAAATCAACAATAGAATTATACCACATTGCAAATCGTGCCTTTCTTTGACTTCTACATCGTTGAATTAGTGATTATACCTAAGAAGATTAATTTGAGTGAAAATGGTTTTATTTGTTTTTAAAAAATGATATTGTATTCAAGTATTTGGGTATGCTAAAAAAAAAGTTTTTAGTAATTGTATCTCTCTTGTGTATCTAACAAAATAACGAGAGAGTAATATGAGTTTTTAGACTTGAAATACCTTGATGATCAAATTAAAATAAAAAAAGAATTTGTGACTATTAATAATATAATATCTTTGAGGTTATTACCACAATAATTCAATTTCAATTTCTTTGTTCTTTTTTTATGTATGTAATAAACTAAATTAACTCATCTTATAATTTTATTTTTTTTAGCTAATCAAAATCTGTTAAATTATGCAGGAATGATTACGTAGACTTTGCGAAACTTTGTTTCGAAAAATTTGGAGATCGAGTTAAATTCTGGATCACATTAAATGAACCAGCCATGTTTAGCATGCAAGCCTATAGTTTGGGTGTATTCCCACCAGCTCGATGTTCTGCTTGGATGCAAAGAAATTGTACCGGTGGGGATTCAGGAACAGAGCCATACATAGTCACACACAACCAAATTCTTTCTCATGCTGCTGCTGTAAATCTGTACAAGACCCAATTTCAGGTTTAACTCACAATCATCCGATTAATATTATTAATTTCTAGAAAAAGAACGATCCAATTTGATTTGTATAACAACTCCATCTGCTCAAAATAATTTAATTGAATATATATTGTGATTTTATCAAAAATGCTAAAAAAAATTGTAGGCAAAACAAAAAGGCAAGATAGGGATTACATTGCAATCAAATTGGTATGTGCCATTGTCTGATGCTAAAGAAGACCGTGAGGCTGTAAGACGAGCCCTCGATTTCAGTCTTGGATGGTACGTATGTAGCTGCTTAAATTTCATTTGAGATATTCTTTATTTAATGACAACTATTATTATTATTAATTATTATTGATGTATCGTAATTTATTTTTTAGAGAGAATTTAATAATAAATGAATTTATTAATAAATTTTGGGGTAATTTTGTAGGTTTATGGATGTATTAAGCTGGGGTAGATATCCGAGTTCAATGAGATCTCTTGTAGGGGAAAGATTGCCCAAATTCTCTGAGAAACAAGCTGGTTCTATAAAAGGATCGTTTGATTTTATTGGGTTGAATTATTACACTGCCAATTATGTGGCACAAAAATCTCAATCTAATAATACACATCCAAGCTACGACGGAGATTCCCTTGTTGATTCCTTTTGTAAGCACAACTTCAAGATTTCATTAACCAGTGTTTTTGAGTTTTTTTGGATATTTTTTAATAATTCCATGCGTACTAATAATTGCCTGGCTTGTGGCTGTGCGTGTAGTTGATCGTAATGGAGTCCTCATCGGTCCAACGGTAAGATTAGCTATAATTTTCTTCATATTTTTTAATTTATTGCAATTTCTTATTTTAGCTATTTTTCTTTCATAAAATTTTAGTTGGAAAAAAGAAATTTTATCTTATTCTTTGAACTCTCTCCTTAATCATCATTTCATGGAATAAAACATTGCAGGCAGGCTCATTTTGGCTTCATGTTTACCCAAGAGGAATTTACGATCTTTTGCTTTACATAAAGACGAGATACAATGATCCAGTTATTTACATCACCGAAAATGGTAAATAATGTTTATTTTTTTATTTTTTTGGTATAATATACTAAGCGAAGTTTATATTGAAAGGAAGATAGTTTTTGTTAAATATCCTTTCGAGTTTTTATATTAAATATATCTCACTTTTTTTTTTGTTTTTTTTTTTAAGGTTTTGATGAAACTGATAACCCAAAATCGCCACTAAAGGAAGCCCTTACTGACAACCATAGGATCGATTATTTTTATGGCCATCTTTCTTTTCTGCAAAAAGCCATCAAGTAAGTTTTTAATACAACTCTCTCTTATCTACATGCATGCATACCTGTATATATGAACCAGAAAAAAAAAAAAAAAAAACTTTATTCTGAAATGATAAATTGTAAGGACAATCACTCACTGTAGATGGATATATAGATCCTGACAAACAAGAATTATTAAGCAAATAGTCCATAAATAAAAAAAAAATTGTCGCACCCTAGCATGAGTTTCAATACAATTTGCCAGAATATTTGAATTAATCGAGTGCATGAAAATTAGGCCAAACTAGCGTCATCAGTGCCAAGCTAAGTTGGGCTTAACGTACACAAGTATCTTTTTACCTAGCTCATGAAAGATGATTTTTTTTTTAAAGATGTATTAATATATCTCTATTTGTTCTTTTTGGTAGGGATGGTGTCAAGGTGAAAGGATATATTGCTTGGTCATTATTGGATAACTTCGAATGGGTAGTGGGATACACATCACGTTTTGGTCTGAATTATGTCGATTTCAAAGATGGACTAAAAAGATATCCTAAACTCTCAGCCCAATGGTTCACAGAATTTCTCAAGAAATAGGCACATGGGCTCGATTGTAAATCTCCACTAACTTGTATTGTCTTCATAAGTGAGACAAAATGTAATCCTTGATTGTGTAATCTGTTATTAAATAAAACCGAAGTTATGTGTAAGAAATTATTTTCCTTTCTCTTGTTGCTGATAATCTGTACCCTATCCTCTGAAACTGCCTGCAATTGGTTGCCTTTAGCCCTTTGGCTATTTCCTTAATTCAATCTCTTTCGAATTTTTTAAAAAAAAAAAAAATTGATCCCAATTATATAACTATACATGTCCAACCTAACACCTTTAGAATAATATTAGAGTTTTATTCATCAAACAATCAAAAATTTGAATCCTAATATCTTCATTTTTTATTCTAATTAAAATTAAATAATTAAAAACAAAATAATAATGATAGGCATGTGCAATTTTTAAATCCAAAGGCATACTTGAAATATGTGTCTAAAAGTTAATATAAAACTAATATGAAGCTTTACCTAACATATTAACCTTTTAGATTAAGACGATTCATTCGCTATAAACATCACAAGAGATTAAAGAATTACACACTTTATAAACAACTTAAAGTAATAAGCATCTAAAACAATGTATAACTGAATTTTAGATTCTTCAATAATCTTAGACTAAATTGTTGTTGAGAAATTTAAAGAATTCGAAATCTAACACACCGAGTACGAACAATCCAATTCAATGAAAAAAAATTAACAAAGATAAATAAAGAGTGAGTACATAAGATTTGATGCGATTCGGTAAAATCATGCCTACTCCATAAATTCAAGAGTAATTATTTATTATGAGAGAAAATTAGTGCAAGAATATGATTGTGATTTTTATACCTAAAATCTAATCGCAAAACCTCTTGTATAGGTACTCTCACACTTAAAGAAAAAAAAAACTATCAACCACTTGTGTTTTTCACATACTAAAGCCATACATATAATTACCTATTTATCATGACCAAAATCTTTGGTGAACAAGGAATCATTTAGGGATAATGACTCCTTAATGAACAAGGAAACCTTTGTCAATACTTCAACCTATTTATTTGGCTATTACTCTAAGAAATATGGGTTATAAGCCCAACAATCTTACCTTGGTGAATACTTTTAGCATTGAAGTTTGTTAGCTCCACTTGCTCACAAATATTGCAAATAAAAAGGTATAAATAACCATTAGTCTTAAAATTTACTAGTTATACATGACTTAAATCGGTAAACTATCTTTAGTTCTACGTGATTTAAAAACATGATCAATACTCATGTACACTTGTCGTAAGCCAATTTTACTTGTTAAATCTAGAGAGAATTCTCGATTCATACTCTCTCTCAAGAGAATCTTTCTCCTCACAATAGTCCGAAACCTAATAATTTATAATTTTTGTCTCTTTTCTAATCACCAACGAGACTCTTTTTTAAGTAGCTACCACTTTATGCACTCTATTTCCAACCACTTGCTCTAGGTTATTGGCTATCCAATCTAACGATATAAACCATCATACATTTTTTTCTTTCATAACATTGTGTCGCATTATGTGACTTTTAAGATTCCATATGTAGTAGAATAAGTGTATCATTTAGATTCTAACCGACTTAAACGATATTAGATTCCCATGCATTTTTAGGACATAAACTACACCACCCAAAGTATGAATTACTTCATCAACCATTTTGATTCTCACCATTCCAAGTCCCATGACATCATAAGATGACCCACCATCTAAAGATATGGTGCCAATCTTTTTTCTTAGGACTCATCAAAATATTCCTTTCTAGAATACACATATAACACACATGCATAATTTAACATTCAACTATCTAAGAGAAAAACTATCAATACCTTCGGAGACTATGGGGATATCTTCATAGTCTTTTACTACAATCAAAGAATTTTTTATCATCATCGATTTATCCATCTTATTTTTTTCAAGAACAATCTCACTTGATGTGACCAAATTCTTTATGTAACTAATATTGAATGCTTTTTCTGCTAGATCTAGACTCGAACTCGACATTCTAAAATCCTCTTTTAACTCGATATTCCTTTTTGATAGTCCTTTCTAGTCATCGGTATAAAGTTATATTCTTTTTCTTATCCGATTTTTTCTACGTCTCATGAGATAAAAGAGCGGTTTGTACTTTATCATACAACAACATCTTCATCGGATTTCAAATGAATCGAGAAGAGAGATAAGAAGAAAAAAGGCTTTGTCTTCTTCTTCAATCTTGACATCAATTTTTTTTAGTTGATCTAGTATACCAATCAACAAATTTAATTGCTTCATGAGATTTCTCACCTTCTTCCGTCTTCGGTTTGTCAAATTACCACTTTAGATGTAACTTGTTGGTTAAACTCTTCACTAAATAAATATTTTCTAACGTTTCCCATATTGCAAGAACTAAATCTTCATCCATAATATGATTAACAAAACCATCGACAATGTGTAGTCGAATCGTGCTCACACGTCTTAATTACAACTCTTTTCACTCATGCTCCTCCATCTCTTCTAGATTTCCATCATTTTCCTTCAAGGCTTTAGCTAAGCGTCATTGAATAAGTATGTCTTTTACATTTTGTTGCCAAAGAGTAAAACGGCCATTCTTGTTAAATTGTTTCAAGGTAAATTAAAACTTGTTATGTGCGAGATATTGTTCGCAATCAAAAGTCGAATCTCTCAAAACCAAAGCTCGATACGAATTTGTTAAGAAATTTAAAGAACTCGAGATTCAACACACCACTATAAAAAATTCAATTCAATGAAAAAAAATAACAAAGGTGAATAAAGAGTATACACACAAAATCCTACTCGCTCCACAAACTAAAGAGTAATTCTTTATTATGAGAGAAAATTATTACAAGAATATAATTGTAATTTTTATATCCAAAACTCAATCTCCAAGATTTTTTTACACCCACTC
Source organism: Dovyalis caffra (assembly GCA_963924115.1). Classification (NCBI taxonomy): domain Eukaryota; kingdom Viridiplantae; phylum Streptophyta; class Magnoliopsida; order Malpighiales; family Salicaceae; genus Dovyalis; species Dovyalis caffra. Next base: position 11,500,781 of record CAWUPB010001184.1, read on the forward strand.
TCACACTCAAAGGAAAAAAAAAGTTTCAATCTTTGTGTTTTTTAGACATTAAAACCATACAACTAATCACCTATTTATAACAACCAAAATATTTAGTGAACAAAGAATCCTTTAAGGATAATAAATCCTTAATGACTAAGAAATCCTTTTGTCAATACTCTACTTTATTTATTTGTCCATTACTCTAAAAAAAATATGAGCCATAAGCTCATTAATTATTTGGCTTATAAAAAAAATTATCTTTGATGAGGGAAAAGTACAATTGTTTAGCCTTCTCGAAGGCTAGTGTGTTTGGATAAAGCTTGTAACTTGTCTCTAGGGTTTGTAGGTATTGGCATCCAAAAAAAAAAAAAAACATTTCAAACCATAAACATACATGTAGAAGAATTGACTAGTAGAAGACCGACAACTAGTACTATCGAGATGGAAGGAAAATTATTTATTGAATTCATATCGAACACGGTCGGTATTGATACTACTCATTTGGACCGAGAAAATTTTGTGATCAAAGTTATTTTATAAGATTTCATATACTCCCAAGCTAAAGATTTCCTATTTATCTTTATAAATAATTCAAAGTCCTAATTTCTTTAGATTATTTATTTCCTTATCCGATCTAGATATTAATAATTTTCCTAATTAATATTTTTCCTAATTAGAGACTAACTCCTAGATATAGTTCATTTTCTTCCTTGTATCACAAGGAAGTTTAGATCTTAGAAGAGTATTTAAAGAGTCTAGTTCATTGTATTTTCTTTAGCATGCCCCATGATACAAATTCAACATTAGCTTTCTCAAGTTTTCCACAATTTTTCATTCGTAATTTACTTTTTGTAACTTTATTATTTTCAGCAATATACTTTATATATCTTTATGCTTTCTTTATCATATTATTTACATGTGCTTTTTTTTTCTTTACAACTTTATTTATAATTACATGCTTAATTCCTTTACAAATTTTTAGTTTACTTAATTGTTTTTTTTTTTTACTATGTAATTTAATTAACGTTTTCCTTTTTTGTTTTGCTAGCTATACGCTCAATATAAATTTCCATGATTTATTACTTGATGTAAGTTTATCTTAGTACTTTATAGTTTCTTTAGGGTAAACTTTAGGATTTACTGATCGATTATTTAACGTAAACTTGTATATTTATTACTCGTTGTGAACTTAATTATTTAAAGCTAATTTGGACCTTTAAGGTTTTCACTGCCGATGTGAACTTCATGTTTTATATCTAAATCTAGCCTTTGCGGTTAAATTTAACACTATTGTGTTACGCTAATGTTAGACAATTAATCCGTAACACCTCCAACTTAAATGAGGCAAAGAATGCTATTGGCAATACCTCACGATCGAAGTACAATAAATTTGAGACACTAAGCCTCATATCCTCTCCATTCCTCTCCATCATATTTAAAATACAAAACGTAGCAGAAACTATTTGGATTGAAAACTAAAGCAAAGTGTAGGTTAAACTCATTGAAAGCCCTTTTCAAATTTAGGTTCCATAAGCGCTTAAGCATTTAAAATCCATTTCAATTACTAATTTATTAATTCATTAAACACTATTTATTATTATTATTATTATTAAAACCAATTCATGGAAAGCACTAAACATGTACTCTGTAGAGTATTTATTCCAAATAAAATGAGCATTCTTTTTGTACTTTATCTTAAAGAACAAATTTACTAGAAACTTTAAAAATGTAAAAATTATTTACATACTTTGTTTGATCATATAGACAATAGGACATTGTTTTGCTAGAAAATAAAAACATAGTGAAAAGTTGATAGACAATTGGAAGAATATCACAACTAGATATAACAAAAATAAAAATATAACTTTGGTGAAAGTAGATTAACTAAAATAAAATATTTTATTTGATGGATGCTATAAATTTTGTTATTGATATTACCATATTATTCATGCTGAAAATTGATTTTAATTTTATAGTAAATGTGTATATGCAATGAAAGCCAATGAGAATTTTTACACTAATCTCGTGGTTAAGGATGCAAATTTAAGTCATTGTGAGTTGGAGATTTGGAGTATCCAGGTTTAGCTCACTTCATCTTTTTTTCTTTTTTTTTTTAAAAAAAGTAGCATCATTTATTAAATTTCTAAAACACGTTTTCAATAGTTTAGGTTGAACTAGTCTCAAGATAAGAATTGTTGTTTTTTCTATGTTTTTTCCGTTTCTCTTGTAAGGCTATATAATATCCATGTTTGTTTCAGTCACGCCTGTTGATTCTTTCAGTTCCTAGTGTCTTTCGTATTGCTTAAACCTAACACATATTTCGTATGAGTAAATTGACTGGCAAGTATATAATATGTATAGTGAAAACGGCAATATTAATTGTAAAATTTTTATATAATTATTTTTAGAAAGATTTTAAACATTATCACTTTTGTCAACTTATCATGCACTAGTATAATAAAAGGTGTCTTGGAAGCTCTAATGTGAGATTTGCTTATAGAACCTCTTCCTTGCATTAGCGATATATATAGCCTATTCGACTAAAGAAGGAAATGACTAAGCCTGATAATTAGGAGTTTGATGTTTACTATTCTCCAACGAGAGTACTGATCTAATTAGGAGGTGATCCTTAAAAGAATTGAATGACTGCCGTTCTACGAACTGAATCATGAGCAGGCTTTTTCAACAACATCCTTCCAGGATTACTGACCTTTTCTTTTGCAGGATAGCCTGTGTGGTTTAATTTATTATTAACATATAAACTTTAATTTGCCGGCTAATCGGCAATGAAGACATTTTCTACCCTGCTCTTTTAAGTTTTATGGTAATTAAAATGATACTTTAGACATGTTCAAATCCTGAAATTTTACTATGTCAAGAGATATATACTGCTTGCGTGCATGGTTTGCAATAATTTACTATTAAACTAAGTAGCAGAAACTATCATTTATTGACTGGTAATAAGGGGCAGAATTAATGATTAAATTATGATATTTTGCAAAGAATTTCAAGGTACCAATCCTATATAAAGGGAAGCATTGGCTACCCTTTCGATTGCATTCATTTGTAGGTGCTTTTATAGCAGAAAGACAGCATAGGAAATATGAAGATTTCTATTATTGCCTCTCTTTTGCTTCTATTCTCCCTCTTGTGCATTTTGCAGAGTCCAATACTTGCTGAGAAAAAGGCAAGCATCCTCCGTTCATGCACCTTTCATCATATTAGATAATCAGCTGCTTATTTTCTGTGCAATGTATTTGCATGTTCTAAATACGTGCAAATTAAGATGTCGGCCAGAGAGCAAGAAATTAGGCATCAAAACGTTAAAACTTGCTATCAACTTTGTTTTGTTTTCTATCATTTTTCTAATGATAATATATGTGTTCCATGGTTCAGTCTTACGTGGTGTATCTTGGGAGAAATTCACACCCATCAAAACCTTCAACCTTGGCCAATGATAGAATGACTGAGTCCCACTATGATCTATTGGGCTCTTGTATGAAAAGGTGATGACACCATCTCTATTGTTGTCCGATAATTCTATTGATGGTATGCTTGCTTGGACTATGTACTGATATGCTTTTGTTGAATTAATTAAACAGCAAGGAGAAAGCTAAAGATGCAATATTTTATTCTTACACAAGTTATATCAATGGCTTTGCTGCAACACTTGAAGATGATGAAGTGGATCAAATATCAAGTACGAAAACATGACAGCTGACATTGTATTTCTTTCTGCTTCATTTCACGGTCTAATATTCAGATTCCTAATATTGTTTACTGTACTTTCTTGTCGTTATAGACCGTCCGGAAGTTGTATCAGTTTTTCCGAATGAAGTGAATGAGTTGCATACGACCCGGTCATGGGAGTTTCTTGGACTAGAGAGAAATGGACAAATTCCTGCTGATTCAATCTGGTTAAAGGCGAGATTTGGTGAAGATGTAATTATTGCAAACCTTGACACTGGTAATCTCACTTGTGTTTGACTTCAAAAGTGTATTTTATTAGTTTCTTAAAGTACTGCTTCGTTTCATTTTTTGACAAGCTACCTTCACAGCTGCTTCAGCTTTGAATGGGTCCCTAGAGACTAATCAATTGCTTAAGCTTTAGAACTTGAATATTTAAATCCTATTTGCGGCTGCACTTAATGTACGTAGTACATATAGTATAATTTTTATTTTATTTACAAAGAAAAGTTCGAAGAGACCTTTTGAGAGGAGGGAGGATACATGTGTCAGTTGAGTAACAGCTCATTGACAAATAATTTTATTTCTAGCTATTCTTTTCATTTTATTTCTTCTTCTTAGTTATAAACATTTTAATTTACTGTCTTGATTAATTGATGGTTGATTGATAGGTGTCTGGCCCGAATCAGAGAGCTTCAACGATGAAGGAATGGGACCAATTCCAACAAGGTGGAAAGGATATTGTGAAACCAAAGATGGGGTTAAATGCAACAGGTTTTGTTTCTTCATCTACTCTCTAAAATTACCAAAAGATAGTTAATAATGCTTCTTGTTACAAATTCTAAAACAAAGACAAATGTATATTACTTAATTACAGGAAGTTGATTGGAGCAAGGTACTTCAATAAGGGTTTTGAAGCAGCTCTAGGCCGCCAACTTAATTCATCCAATAACACTGCGAGAGATACTGATGGTCATGGTACCCACACTCTATCTACAGCTGGTGGTCGCTTTGTTTCAGGTGCCAACTTGCTAGGTTCGGCCTATGGAACAGCAAAAGGTGGATCACCTAATGCACGAGTTGCTTCATACAAGGTGTGCTGGCCAAGCTGCTATGATGCTGATATATTGGCTGCCTTCGATGCTGCTATTCAAGATGGGGTTGACATTTTGTCCATTTCACTTGGAAGGGCATTTGCTCGCCCTTACTTCAGAGATAGTATCGCAATCGGATCATTTCAGGCTGTTATGAATGGAATTCTTGTAGTTTGCTCAGCTGGGAACACCGGACCAGGCCTTTTTTCGGAACAACTTCAAATGCAGCTCCTTGGGTTCTCACTGTTGCAGCTAGCACAATCGATCGGGAGTTTCCATCCAATGTCGTCCTTGGAAATAACAAGGAATTCAAGGTTAGTATAGTGGATCATACAATTGATTAATTAACTCTCATGTTTCTATTTGGAAATAATATAAATTATATCTTGAAAATTCACCTAACAACTTAATAAGTTTTTGGATTGAGATGGTTTTTGACAGTTTCGCAAACTAGCACAAGGAAATTTGTGCTATTTTTACTCTACAACAGCCTCTCTAGTTATCCTGTATCATTGCATCTTGACTCTTGGAATTCGTCTTTGCACAGGGTGTGAGCTTTAATACCAATGGCCAGCAAGAGAGGAAGTATTATCCTATAGTTTATTCTGTTGATGCTAAAGCTGCAAATGCCTCTGCTCAATTTGCGTAAGCAACTGATTCATGTTGACTTATTGGTTCTTCAGTTGAACCTATCCTTACGCATTTGTATGAATTTGGCAGCCAAATATGCTATCCTGGATCCCTTGACCCAACAAAGATAAAAGGAAAGATTGTGTATTGTCTTAGTGGAAGGACATCTGTTGTTGAGAAGAGCTTGGTAGTTGCTGAAGCTGGTGGCGTGGGGATGATACTCGCTAATCAGTTTGCAGTCACTCCAATCAGTCCTCAAAAGTTCTTTGTTCCTACTTCATTTGTCTCAGCAATTGATGGTCTTTCCGTTTTATCTTACATCTACAGCACAAAGTAAGCTCTTTGCACCAGTTGATTGGTTTCAATCTTTCAAATCTCGTAGCAAGTCAGTAGTCTATATAACCGATATGCTATTATCTTTTCAGGTCACCAGTAGCTTATATAAGTGGTTCTACAGAAGTTGGAAAAGTGGCTGCACCTGTCATGGCTTCCTTTTCGTCCACCGGGCCTAATGAGATTACGCCAGAGATCCTCAAGGTGTGTTATAAACATATACTCTCTCTGTGATTAATATTTTATTTAAAAAAACAAAGATGAGTTACTGTTGGATTTTGAGAGAATAAATGCCTCTATTGTGTTCATAATACCAAAATTTTGTTAAAAAATTCAGCCAGACATCACCGCACCAGGAGTCAATATTTTAGCTGCCTATACAGAAGCACCAGAGCGTCTATCTCAGCTTATAGACCAGCGTCCTCTTTCCTTCAACATTATATCTGGGACTTCAATGTCATGCCCCCATGTTTCTGGCATTGCTGGTCTTCTCAAAACCATGCACCCTGATTGGAGTCCAGCCGCTATTAAATCAGCCATTATGACCACTGGTACGTAGTTCAGCTTACATTTGTTGGCTCTATACTATTGTCTTTAAATTATGATCATAATTAGCTTCGAATTCAAAAACTAACAACGGTTTTGTTGTTTATAATGATTTTTCAGCTAGAACAAGTAGCAACGCAAGACAACCAATAGCCGCTGCTTCTCTTGCTGAGGCAAGCCCCTTCAACTATGGTGCAGGACATCTGCGGCCAAACCGTGCAATGGATCCAGGGTTGGTCTATGACTTGACTACCATAGATTACTTGAATTTTCTGTGCTCCATTGGCTATAATGCAACCCAAATGTCAATGTTCATCGAAGAGCCATACAAATGCCCACCAAAGAATATAAGTTTGTTAAACTTCAACCATCCTTCGATTACTGTCCCTAATCTGTCAGGAAATGTCACGTTGACTAGAACCTTAAAGAACGTCGGAACTCCAGGATTCTACACCGTTCGTATCAAGACACCTGATGGAGTAATTGTTAAGGTAGAACCAATGAGTTTGAAATTCAGCAAGCTAAATGAAGAGAAAACTTTCAAGGTCATTCTCAAGGCTAAGGACAAGTGGTTTCGAAGTTCCTACGTGTTCGGAGGGCTCACATGGTCGGATGGTGTGCACCATGTTAGGAGCCCTATTGTGGTCAGGAAGGCAGTTAACCAAACTTCGAATTTAAATTAAATTGTTCATGCAGCTACTCTAAGGTTGAATTTTAATTGTATGAATTCACTTATACTACTACGTCAATAATGCCATGCAGCTTATTTCATTCATAAAAATGGCCTTGGCAGATTAGGAAATATTTCCCATGTATGTAACTAGTAATATTAATAATTTCTTTTGGATCATTATAGTATTATTTTTATTTTTTCAGCAATTTTTTTCCTTGCCTTCACTTGCGAAGTTTAGAAGCTTGTCAGATTAATGCTCTTCTATATATATATATACACACACGTTCTTACTTCATCATATATAAATATTAATGATTGCATGATCTTAAGCAAGAGAACATCTAAAAACCGAAAAGTCACACATGATTAGAAGACAGAGTCCTCGAGAAAAGAGAAAATGGTATTGTTTTTTCTCTCTCTCGTTTACTTTTTTCCTTTTCCAAGTGGTTCTCGTGGCTTGGTGAAAGTCTATAGATCCAGCAACATATATATATAGCTAGCTCGGATTTTAGCCTTATTTCATATTATGACTTAGCCTTGTTTTAATTTTTCTTTTGACACTTCTTTTTCCATCGTACTACGTGTTGAAATTTACAAAAAAACGTAGTTAATTGGTAAACTTAAGAAAGACGGAAGATTATTTTTGAGGAGGCTGTGAATCTCGATTTATAATATGTGATTAGATGCTTTTTTTTTTTTTTTTTTTGTTAACTAATGCAGTGGATGGATTCGATCGTAGATGGTAATCAATCTAACTCAAATACTTGCAAAACAAGTATTCTTTTTTTATAGGCAGGAGAACCCTCTAATGGTTAAGTTGGTGCTTTGAGAAATATGATAGCTTCAAATATAATTTATGTAATAAGTTAAGTATTTAGAAGATGATGAATATTTCGTTGTTGTGAGTTCAAACATTTAGAACATGAATCTTTTTTTATATAGTCAAAATCCTTGTCAAAAGCTTCGACATCTATTCGAGGGATAAGTGTATTTGATGTTGACATGATTCAATCTAAAAGAGTGTGATGGCATCATAATTATCATTGATGAGATAAAATTAATCTTAATCGTCTATTCTCATTTCAAAAAAACTCAATATGTCATTTCCAATCGATGAAATTGGGATTAATTATCCAATTCTATTGTCTAGAGTGAAACTATTCGATATACTTCTTAAGAATAACTTAACGGGATTAATTTCCTGCTTGTGACCCGAATGGATCTCCATATTTCTAAATGTTCTATACAAATAAAATTAATTAAAATCTATCATAAATTATATGATGACACATATTATCCGAATATATCAATCCTAATTTAGAATATTTTATTTATAAAGAACCTAAAAATTAATAAATATACTAAAACAAAATAGACTTTTACCGTAGCTATGCCTTTTTTCTTTTTTCTTTTTTGTCTTTTAGTTAATTTTTTTTAGTTTTTTTTATATTTTTATATTTTGATCATTATTTTATCATATTTGATTTTTGTCCCTGCAAAAACACTTTTTTGGCTTTTAGTAAAACTTTTTATTTTGTTTTCATTCTTATTTTATGATTTTTCTTTTATTTTGATCATTAAAGTTTTATCGTGATTGGTTTTTATCTTTACTCGTACACTAAATACAGCTTTCACTATTCTAAACTTTTTTTTTGGCTTTTAGTAAAATCTTTTCTTTCGTTTTGTGATTTTTTCTTTGTTTTAGTCATTAAAGATTTATCATGTTTGATTTTTGTTCTTATCTTATGCGTAATGGGTATTTTCAATCATTAAAGGAGAAAATGGTATTGTTTTTTCTCTCTCTCATTTATTTTTTTCCTTTTCCAAGTGGTTCTCATTGCTTGGTGAAAGTCTATAGATCCAACAACCTATATAGCTCGGATTTTAGCCTTATTTCATATTATGACTTCGCCTTGCTTTAATTTTTCTTTTGGCACTTCTTTTTCCATCATACTATGTGTTGAAATTTACAAAAAAAACGTAGTAAATTGGTAAAATTTACAGAGAAGGAAGATTATTCTTAACGAGACTCGTGAATCTCGATTTATTGATAATATGTGATTAGATAGTTTTTTATTAATTGATGCAATGGATGAGTTCGAAGATAGATGGTAATCAATCCGACTTAAATACTTGCAAAACAAGTCTTTTTTCATGGGTAAGAGAACCTTCTAATAGTTAAGTTAGTGTTTTGAGAAATATGATAGCTTGAATAGAATTTATGCAATAAGGTAAGTATTTAGAAGATGATGAATAGTAATTGTGAGTTTAAAGATTTAGAACTCCGAATCTTTTTTTCTTTGATATTGTCAAAATCCTTATTAAGTTGCATTGAAGGAGAGATAAATGGTCTATTCCTTTATTGTCAAAGGCTCCTCACATCTGTTTGAGGGACACATTTATTTGATGTTGACAAGATTCAATCTAAAAGAGTGTAACAACATCATAATTATTATTTATTAGATGACGTTAATCTTAAATATTGTCTATTCTCATTTCATAAAAACTCAATATGTCATTTCCAATCGGTGAAATTGGGATTAATTATCCAGTTCTACTATTAAGAGTGAAACTATTCGACACACTTCTTAAGAATGGCTTAACGGGATAAATGTCTCGCTTGTGACCGGAATGAATCTTCATATTTCTAAATGTTATATGCAAATAAATTCCAATAAAATCTATCGAAATTATATGATGACACATGTTATCCAAATATATCATTCCTAGTTTAGAATATTTTATTTATAAGGAACCTAAAAATTAATAAATATACTAAAACAAAATAGACTTTTACTTTAGCCAAATTTCTTTTACTTTATTTTTTTATTTTTTTTGTAATCTTTCTTTTATTTTGGTCATTAAAGTTTTATCATATTTGATTTTTTTTCTTACAAGAACACTTTTTTGGCTTATAGAAAAACTTTTTTTTTGTTTTCATTTTATGATTTTTCTTTTATTTTGGCCATTAAAGTTTTATCATTATTGATTTTTATTCTTACTACACTAAATATAGTTTCACCTGTCCTAAACCTTTTTTTTGGCTTTTAGTAAAAATTATTATTTATTTTTTTTGTGATTTTTTCTTTGTTTTAGTCATTAAAAATTTATTGTGTTTGATTTTTGTTCCTATCTTATGCAAAATGGGTTTTTTTTAGTCTTATTATTCGTGAGTTCTTTTTGACTTTTAGTAAAAGTTTTTTTATTCTTATTTTATGATTTTTAATTTGTTTTAATCATTTAATTTTTTTCATATGTAATTTTTGTCCCTATCTTTTGCTAAATAGATTTTTAAATATTTCAATTTCATTTCGACGAAGTTTTTTTGTTTTTTCACTTTGAGTGGTCTCTCTCTACCTCATCAAAAAACTACAAACGAGGAACATATAATGAAAATTAATCATCTAAAATTCAAAAATCTATCAAATCATTATTTCAATCGTCGACTATTATACATATTTTTAATAAAACATATATCCGTATCAAATAACATCTAATTAACAATATTAAATTGTTTAATTTTGCAGGCTTTTTTCAGTTAACCTCACGGCAACACATGAGATATATAGTTTAGTCTCTCTATTCCCTTAATTTTGTCTTTTTTTAATGATCCTTTTAAATATTTGTTTTGAAGTCAAGTATTTTATATAGATGAACGTATGAAAACATTGTATGGCTCGCAGTGCCGGAACAGGCTGGATATATGCTGGAAAGTGATGTTACAAATGTTTATAAACTATAATTGGGTCAGATGAGCTTTTAATCACTAAGTTTGAGCCTGGCCTAAATTTAGACACGCCTAAGTATCAAGTTGAAGCCTACCCAAAATTCCGCCTTGGTTTAGATAACAGAGCCTCAACTAAATTAGACTCTAAAATGGGCGGCGGCAACTGTTGTTCCATACCAAATCCAGACTCTTTCAAATAGCTATGACTTCCACCACCATTAACATTTTTTGAATTTTTTTTTTTTTTTTAACGTGATTCCTTCTTTGTGCTTAGTAAATTTAGGATTGAAAACAAAAAAAGAATTTTTTTTTTAGTCTAAATCTATTCATTGTTATCAACAATAACTCTCAACTAATTGAACAAAAAAAAAAAACTCCAACGATTTATCTAAAATTAAAACAGTAAAAAATATATCATTATATCTTAGAGTTCTCTCTACCTTTGAAATACTCTATTTGTTAATTAACAACTCTTTGAAATTTGTAACTTTAATTTGATTTTAAGGTAAATAAAACATTAAAAAATTAAGAAACAAAATTACATAACAATGGTATTAACCATAATAGAAACCCCAAAAATTTAATGTAATCAAACATGAAAACAAAAATAGGTATAATGCATAGAAAAACCTTTTATCTAAAAAACCCATCAATTTATTTTAAAATTTTTCAAATTCACAATAATATTTTTCTTACTAAAGCACCATATATCTAACCGCTAATTTAACACTAGTTAATTATTAGGTATTTTGATAAGAAAACTACTTTAGGTACGAAAGATTGAAAAATAAATAGATGAGTTTTTTAGATATAAGATTTTTTTAAAACAGTTTTTTGGTAATTATTTCTAACTAAATGAAACCATTATGTTTCAAAATATGTATTTTTATTGTGAATGCCAAATATTTTATTTAATTAATACATCAATTTATGTTATATATTCGTTGCGTAATTTAATTAAATTGTTTGCTAAAAAGTATTAAGTTTTGATTAATTCAAAACTAGTACTATTAGTGGTGCTTTTTTTTTCTATCAATATATTACGATTTATGAGATCACTAATCTTCACAATTATACATATATTCTTAATTTTTTTATTTGTATGATATATTTTGGATTAAATTATCAAATGATAAACATAGTCTAATGTTATCAATATTAATTAGTTAAATTGCATCACCTACTACAACTACTAGGTAGTAAAATTAATTTTTTAATTGATGAAACAAACAGTTCTTACAAAATAAAAATAAAACTCCAACATAAGAATTTTTTAGTATAATTAAAAAAAATAGCCAAAGTGAGTGTGTCATCAATCAAAGAACTTGAGAAACCTTTTTTTTTTATTATTATTACAATTAAAAATAACCTGAACTTGATCATGATAAAAAATAAATAAATATTAAACCCAACAAAAACTATAAAATGAGATTGTCATTAGATTATTAAAAAAAAAGGTCTAAAAAATTTTTCAATCTGAAATACCTATTAATTTATTTTGAAATCTATCAAATTCTTTTTCATCAAAAACATCCAATAATTAACTGATGTCAAGTAAAAAGTTAATTATTGAGTGATTTGATAAAAAAAAATTATTTTAAGTTTTTAGAGATTTAAAAATAAATAAATTAATAAATTTTTTACTCACACACGCCATTGTATTAACCTATTACTTCAAGTTTCACTTATTAGGATGAGTTGTTAAAACTTGGTTGGAAACCAAAGTCATTGGATCCAACTGACCGGGCCGAAAGGATCTGACAACTGTTGGGTCTATAAGCTGCTTGATTCAGAAGCTGCGCGTATCAGAGACGTGGCAGAGACTTGGTATTCGTTTTTAACCACTTACTGTCGTTTTGCTGACTCATTTCTCTGTCATCGTCAATTCACCTACATCTTATGGATAAGAACCAAAGACTAATTCCCTCGTCGAATCATAATTTTTTTATCCTCATCCTTTTTATAACGATTTCAATAAAAGGCATAACAATTCACTGTCCCAATCACATGCTCTTCCTAGATTAAATCCTTAAATATTTCTAGAACAGTAGTTAAGGAAAGAATATCCTATTTCTTTACTATCTATTTTACAAAAGTAGATTTTTCTAACCAAAAAATAATGTCTCCTACCTATATCCACGATTTTGGATAATGTTGCCACGCCATGCCACAGATCCCTCCCAATACTATATATAGCAGCGAGCTTCACTCCTTTTTCTCCATACCATTAGTAACTTCAGATTATCATCGCTATTTATTGATTGTCATTGTTGGTTTTTTCTGTGTTTTTGGAGTGTTGAAGGGTACCTAGAAAGAGAGAAAGATGTTGGCAATATTCAACAAAGAGTTGGTGAATCCACCCCAGGAGCTGTATAGTCCAGCTTCATTATGTTCATCAAGAAAACCAAAGCTTCCTGAGGAAATTTTGAAGGGTTTTGTATCTTCTAATCTTTCTAATGCTTTCTCAATGAGCTTTGGAGATGCTGCATTGCTTGCTTATATTTCACAAGGAAATTCTTACCCCGGACACCAGAGGTACGTACATTGCATCTCTGATCTCCCTCTTTTCACTCTCTTTCGTTTGTTTTATGTAGTGTTAATACCCCAGGTGAACTGATCTTGAATATTATGATCTGATGGAATTGCAGGCTGTTCTGTGGATTGGATGGCATATACTGCATTTTCTTGGGGGGCTTGAACAACCTGAGCAGCCTCAATAAACAGTACGGGCTATCAAAGTGCACCAATGAGGCTATGCTTATCATTGAAGCATATCGGACCCTCCGTGACCGTGGCCCATATCCAGCTCACCAGGTTCTTCAGGATCTGGACGGCAGGTTTGGATTTGTGGTCTATGACACCAAGGCAGGACAGGTCTTTGCTGCGCTGGTAAGCCCTCTCAAAACCCTAGAGAATGAATGAAATATGTTCAATCACAAGGTGGAAACTGGGAAATGGAAATGATTTTGCCTATTTTTGTAATGCAGGGTGCAAATGAAGGGGTTGGGTTGTTCTGGGGTGTTGCAGCTGACGGATCAGTGGTGATTTCTGACAACTTGGAGGTGATAAAAGGAAGTTGCGCTAAATCATTTGCTCCATTCCCATCAGGGTGCATGTTCCACAGCGAACAGGGCTTGATGAGCTTCGAGCATCCAAGTGGCAAAATGAAAGCTCTGCCTAGGATTGATAGCGAGGGAGCAATGTGTGGAGCTACCTTCAAGGTTGATGTTCATTCTAGGATTCGCAGCATGCCTCGTGTTGGTAGCGAAGCCAACTGGGCTTTGGGAGGTTCACAAGCCTGACTAGTCGAGACTGCAAGGCATAATTTGATTCCTTTTTAGTTTAATTTTGAATTTTCAGTCCTCTTGTTCTTTGTTTCCAGCTTCCTGTATATACTCCCTTTCCTTGATTTGGTTCCATAATCGGGCTTTTATCGTGAGAATTAGTGGCCGATGAATCTCCCCTGAATCCTTTTTTTGGATTTTGTATTTTCAGTTTTCATATTTTTGTTACCGGTGTCCTGTATTTCTCAACTTGATTAAGCTTGACGATTAGCTTTAATGAGAAGAATCAGTGATCCATAAATCTCTCTCGAGTCCCGACACACATCAACTCCCCAAGATGAATAATAATAAATAAAAGAACCGAAGTGAACCACTATCTCTGCATGCATCGAAAAAACAACGATCCAACTCCTTTTGCTCTCATCCAAGCATCATCATCAAATCTTAAATCTACCCAGAAGCAATCTCAACTTTGCATTGGTTTTTTTAATGAATGCCACCTAGTAGAGATGGTAAGATACAGACTTAAAATTCTGTCTTCGATGGCCCTCGGGCCCTCAGCATCATCGCCAAATGCCTAGGAAGTAGATCATCTACTGGAAGTTGAATGACAATGGAATCCAAGGATACAATCTAAAATCATTTTAATTCATTGATCCGAAAAGCCTAACTAGCTTTCATAAATCATGATAAAAAGAGTTCACTATCTCACAACTGAAAAACACCAAGGCTGAAATCTTTTTATCACATTAGATGCTTGCAAAAGATGTTTTATACCATTGGCATTTAGCAAGCGTCCTCCCCAATCCTGGGATCATCTTGAACGAATCCATCTGGCCTTGCTCCGGGGGATGGAGAGATTAGTGAGGCACAGCAGCAAGTCATTAAAGCTGCTAGAAGGTGGGACAAAAGATAGTCCATGAACGTAGTGGAACAAGGGCTTTCGGTATAAAATTTGCATGTTTTGCTCCATGGATGGACAACTGCTCACAGCACAAGAAATAGATAAGGAGGTCCAACCGATCAATCCATGTCAACGAATATCTGCAACAAGTGATAGGTTCAATGACTGTAAGGATTCCAAGTGCAGCAATTAGATTATGAATGAAATGAATATTGTCAAGCCAGTTCACCATTCATCAGTCACCAGTCAAGAGACTAGATAATCTAAAGCTAGATTTAGATGTCAAATTCAATATGTTTTACATCCACATAACTCAAAATTACAGCTTTGGAAAAACAAAATCTCATTAGAAGATAAATAGTAACAAATGCATTTTATATATAATGATGGTAGCAACACAATTGCAGGAATTCCCAAATTTGGAAATGGCCAAAGATGACCAATGGTTCAATCTAACCTAACAGAGGTTTGGGAATTTTGCCAAATTGACTGTTTGAATAACCATTTATTAAAGGGCATCATATTTAAAGCATCAGGCAAAACGAAATAAAGGAGCACCGAAGGGTATTAAAAATGCCAGCGGGTACTAAAACACACCCAACTGGCACACAACTGACCTCTAAATCAGGCAACGGGTCATAAGTTTTCTTCTCTGATTTGTCGAATACCGTAATGCCTGTTATTTTCTGGACTCCAAGCTTAGTAGCAATAAGGTTCTGCAGAGATAAAAGCAGCAAGAAAGGACATAGATATCAGTCTCCCCTTATAACAATGACAAAGGTGATCTCGTAGTCCAGTTTGGTAAATATTGTGTGAACTCTTTTTAAAACAGAAGTGTCATTAAAATAATGCACTGCAAAGGTTCCATGCTCAAAGTCATGCAGAAAGAACACAAAAAGTTTACTAGCAAAAAGAGCCACAATCCATCACCAGAAACTAAATCAGTGTAGAATTTACAGGTCAGAATAATTCTACATACCAGGTGAAAATCTGAGGTTCCAAATGCTTCCAACTGGGATAATTCCTGAAAAGAGTTGTCATATCCACCAATCAGTAATTAAAAAAATCAGGACTCTTGTGCACTTGAAAAAAATCAATTATCAAAACATGGAAGTTTCTCTACAATTTATCTGAGTTCCTAAAAACAATTCATCAATTCAGAACAATCTATCCTAGCCATACCTTAAATTCAAAAAACAAACACGATTAGAACAAGCTGATGTTTGATTGACTAAATAATAAAATAAATAGTTAAGTTGTGCTACTAAGTTCAGCTCACAGGTTCAAACCTATATATAGATCTCATGATGATTTAATGACAAGTTATCGTGACAAACAGCAAGACTTGATAGACTGAGTTTCATTTGAGCAAGACACATATCTTAATAAAAAAATACATATCTAAAAATGGGGCTATAAAAATAAGGTCAGCTTTAGTAAAAAAGACTCTATGAAGCCCAATTGAAGCATTACCATTGTCTGGAGACCGTTAATCATAACAGCCTTCTCATCAAGCGTATCATCTTGTGACAACCAAACTTCAAAAGGGCCCAATTCTTTATCCGTCTGGTTTGTGAGATTCAAGTGTACCTGAATGAAACAGACTCCTTCAGTTTCCAAATCAAAATATTCAAACAATTGAAAAGTTCATAAAAAGCAGCATTTGGAAAATGAAAGTTGGTACAGGCAATTATAAGAACTTAAAAGTGCCTGACAAAAAGGATGGATTCTAACAGCCACTAAATTACTTACAAAAATAGAAAAAATAGAACTGGAATTACCGAAAATGGTCTATCCAAGTTGATGGCAGATGGAACCTCCACAACATGCAACTCAAGCTCCTTGGGTGTGACGGGCTGCAGAAAAAAATTCCCAGATGCTAAGTACAATACTGAAGCAATATATCCATGCATGTGCCTATACACAGGCAGACACAACGACAGCAAGTGTGAATGCACATACGTGAACAGAACCCTAAAACCAGCATTGGTGGCATTTTGGCAGCAAAGGTTACAGTGAATTTCAGCAATTTTATATTCACCCTACTCTATTAGTTCCTAAACCATTAACTGTATCACGTATCTGCACTTACCACTAAAATAATATAAAAAGCTATAAAGCAGGTTCATTAGGTAGCACAGTTCTTGAAAATGTTAAGAGCTAACTAAATTGATTATTTGCTAACCTAAAATGTTAAGAACATTCCTTTCAGCAAGTGATGGCATGTCAACATAAAAATGAAGCTTCCTAATTTTCTTTTCAATACCATAGCAGCACACTTACAGTGCCAAGTATTTGCTGTGTCTGTAGGCGACCAGGTTCACCTAAATTTGTGCGCCATGCTATCTGAAGCTTACCAAGAACATTACTCTGTGCTGAACCATGCAAGGACAATGACAATTGGTAAAGATAGTTGCGAGTTCCTCCACCAGATTTAACAAGGACAGGTGGCTTGAATATTTCCCTGTCAGCAGCGTATGGTCAATAGTAAAATAAAATAAAAAAATTAAAGAGTGATAAGATCAGTTTTACTCAAGATTTTGAAAAGTTATAAGCAAATGCAATTACACACAAAGAAAATGAAATGTGCATATAATGTGTTGAGTTGAGAGAAGTCATCCCAAATAATGCATCTGTCATACCTGGATGGAGAATTATCCTCAGATTTGTGTTCATCAGCTTTTAGAATTTTTGCACTCCAATTTGGAGCTGGCTCAAACTCAACTTGGTCCATGTAAAGGCTTGTTTTTGTGTGATTCTCAATGCATGCCTCTAAATATGTAGTTTCCTGAGATGCAAGAAGCAGCACTTATAGAAGGACAAACAAACCTGAATACATACCCAAATGACCTTACGAAACTTCATCAGTGTAGACACCTATATCTAAATGATGCCAACATGATTCAGAAAGTATACCAAAATCTGTAAAGGATCATTATTAATCATAAAATTGTTAAGCAAGAAAGATTACAGAGCTCAATCTGGCTGAATAAACACTGTACAAACTGATACCGGAGTAGTAAATTGGCCTTAGGTCAAGACTCAAGAGTAGCATAACTGAACGGTTTCAAGTAAACATATATCAGTGCATAAATGTGGTCTTCACATTACAATGAAGCTAATTTTAGCTTGCACTTATCCTGGATTAACATGTATAACCCTAAAACCAAGCATACATCATCCACATACTAACCCCCATGTTAGGTATTCGGTTTTCAAAAAATGCATTGAGAAAGAAAAAACTAAAAATTTCTTCAGTGTTGCAAAATTAATAAATAACTTATAATTCTGAAACAGGCTACTTGTTTGTGTTCATTCCATTTACTCCCATATGATTCAGTAATGAAATCTAAAAGCATCACATGTTTATCCGAGAGGATCTTAACTTACAGTAGAAAAAAGCTGAACATACCTTGACAACACGGACCTGCCAAAAAGAAAAATAGCACAGACAAATATTAAAGCCAATGTTAAAAAAACAATCAACCGAAAAAACCATGAAAGATTCTAAAATCATCATGTTAGAAAACAATAATGCTTCTAGCAGTAATCACGCACAATCATTCATATCTAATGATTCCGTTCGTGCATCCCCCGCACAAGAAACATACCTTAGTCCTAACTGAAAGCGGATTTGCAACAATAAACTTGAAAAACTGTGGAAGATATTTCCTTTCACCATCACCGTCGCTATACAGTGCAGTACAAACCAACCTACAAATCACAACACCACACACTACCGTCAAACAACAAAACCACTACCACGCACAATTAACTCCCGTAAGTGGCATTCATTAAAATTAAAAACTCACGTATGCGCTCCGAGTTCTTTCACATCATGGTCGACAATAAAATCGTAACGACCACCAGCTCGAATCGATTCAACTGGGGTCTTAGAGTTATCTACCAGTAAAATCCTTTGTCTCTCCGTTTGCATTTCGGCCTGCATTATTAAAGCACAAAATTATCATAACATCAAAAATAATTAAGATTAATTAAAGTTAATCATACATTCACGCCACTAACTGACCTTAATTACAATCTCTCTAACTTCAAAATTAGAACTGTTATTAATACTAATGTAACTGCAAAACGTCTCTCCCAAATAAATCGCCCTACGCAAAAAAATAAAATTAAAAAAAAAGTTAGTTTTAGAGAGAGAGTGAAATTTTAGCGACAGGGAGAGAGGGAAGGAGGGAGGAGGAGATGGACCCGAAAGACTGAGGGAGGACGAGGAGGCCAGAGAGGCCGAAGGAATCGGAGGGATTTTGGAGGAGGAATCGAGCGCGGTAACTGAGATCAGAAAAGTCGGGAGGATTGGTGAGGTGGCTGTTGATGAGTGGAGGGAGGTGAGTAGCGGCAACTGGATCGTCGAAGATGTCTTCGCCGACGATGAGATCGGCGGGGTCTAGAAGGAGAGGAGTGTCGACGTTGAAAGATGGCCGACATAATCGCATTACACGGAAGGCTAGTGATTGTGTTGCTAGTGGCGTGCTCATGATTTCGAGATTGTTTTTGTTTCCAGTGAATGAATTGTTTGACAATTTTGTTTGAAATTTTCCCAACAAGGAGAAGAGAATAGACGTACAAGGAAGTGGAAGAAACTGGAAATGAGATTTGGCAGTTACATGGGATTAGCCAATACAGTGTCGTTTGAGTTTTAAAAAAGAGGTTATTCCACCACCATTTAGCTTCTTCTTTGTTTGCCCTTTACGAGGCTTTACAATCAAGAATATTCGAGTAAATTACAAATTAGTGCAACTTGTTTAGAAAAACGGATTAATTAGTCTCTTTTTTTCAAAAACTAATTATTTAATTTTTTTTATATTTTAATTTTATTAATAATTTAATTCTTTCTTGGGTTTTTCATTAAATTAGAGATTTTTATTCACAAATTGTTTTTTGAGAAGAAAAAATAAGTAAACAAAAAAAAAAAGAACAATCTGAGAAAAAATCACTAATTTAATAAAAAATTAAATTATTGACAAAAGATTAAATAATTAATTTTTTTTAAAAAAAGCTAATTAATTCATTTCTCAAAACAAAAGGTATCAATTTATAATTTACTCAAAATAGTCTCGAGTGCAGACCAATTACGAGTTTTCTGAAGTTGGATTTCATATATAGTGAATCAAGAACAAATTAACTCGCGAGAGACGAGACTAAATCCGGCTGGTTTCCGTACACCAAGAGTTGAGATTGAATCCAAAACTTCAAGGGGATCAAATACAAGCACGAAAATGGACTGGTAAAACATACATAATTTTCCAGTATTTACGAATCAATAATTAAACTAACTTGTAAAAGAGTTTTAGGAAAAAAAGTTACCAGTACTTTTAGTTAGAAACAATTCAAAAAAAAAAAAAAAGAGGCCAAAATTTTACAGAACTAGCAGGACGCAAGTTATGACTGTTTTTGTTCTGGTAAAAAGATGAACACATTTTCTTTGAGGCTGCAACTTGAGAACCAGGAGATAATTATCAGATGATTGATGTTGTATGTATCTACCAAACATGGATTTATTATATTCACACCTGCTATGCTGATCAATTTTTCATTATCTATAAATTACAGGTACTGTTACTTGTTTTTCACTTTCCATCAGGGGAAAAGCAAATGTTATACGAGAAATCGTGGGAATCATCACTAATGGAGCTCTCCTGAACAAGCCGTCCTTCCAAACCTGTTGCCATCGAGCTGGCTAAAGACCTTAAACCCCATAAAGAAGATGCCAATAACCCCAGACAACTGATGCAAAAGGAAGTATGAAAAAGTAATTTTGCCTCCATCATGTTGGATCATGGACAAATTTCCACTTCTGTCAGGCTAACGTCCCCTCTTTATTTCCAAGCCCCAAGCAGCAACTACAAAAAGGAATTTATTATATACTCCTTATCAAAGAGGGCTTTCTGTGATCCTACAAATGTCCCAGTCTGCACCACTATCTGCTTAACGGTCAAGAATCAGATAAGGTATGCATGCCCAGCCTTGAATTCTTGAATTGGTTGTCATGAAAGAGGAAGAGTTGCATCTAATTAACATTTGTAATTGCAGTCATCTATACAACTCGAACCCATGTTCCCCCACACATTGGACAGCCATAGGCCCAGCGGCTGATCCACCAAGCCTCTCTTTCATTTTGATTAGGTGGACTTGCAGCACCCGTGGAAGCAAAAGCTGAAGTCTGCCGCAAACATCTTATACACTGCATTAATAGCAATGATGTCACGTAAGTATAACAAATTGATAAAAACCCTAGGCACACTGCACGTTCAGACTGCAGAGAGAGGAAGGAAGAATCGGCAACAAAAACAACATATAAATGGTTAAATGGTAAGAGAACCACAATTAAATTGAGAAGAATTCCAGACCATTTCTATATTATGAACCACAGAGATAGAAACCTAGTTTTTAACCTCTTGACCATTCATCCTCATAACCAAGGAAAGATAATTCAGTACTCATATAGTACTACTACTACACTCACATAAAAGTGGAATCCATGAGTAATCATGGTTGGTCCTACTCTAATGCGAGTTGGGGAATAGTACTCGAGGAGTCTGAATCTATGAGCATGTTTTCAGCTCCTAATATCAACTCAACACCATTATATATCTCCAGTGATGTCATTAGTACCATAAACTCTAAAGGAATATCCATAGTAAAATGGCTTTATGGATTATGTATGACCAATAACAGTACAGCATCACAGATTAGAAAAAAGAAGATGCAAAGGGATGGTTGTTGGTCTCCTTAGTCCTTAAAAAACAAAAAAATTCATCTGGCCAGAAATTCAATTGCATGATGCATTTACAGCCACCCACATGCCTTCCACATCATGCTTACCACAGAAAGAGATCCATAACTAGGGAATCCCTTGGTAGGACTCCATGTTCTATGAAAACTCTTGGGAGTGCCAGTACGGGACTAGACTAGACTAGACTAAGTAGGTATTGGAGGGTTTGGGTTTGAAGCACCTTGTGGTGGATACGGAAGTGATAGGGGATACCCAGGGGAATATAATTCACATAGCTAGCTACGACTAAATTCACTTCAAGGCTTAATTTTGTTGAGTACCTTCTTTTAGATAGGTGACACGAAACTTAACAATAACATAAAATTGGATTTTCTTTTTTAATTCAGCAATCCTACAAAAAAGATGGCTGAATAACAAAAAATAAAAATAACTGACAAGACCCAAACAAAAAAAGTAAAAAAAATAAAAATAAGAGAGAGAGAGAAGAAAATGAAGAGTGACCTTGTACCAAACGCCTTCAAGACCAGTCTTCCACACTGCAGTAACAACATCTCTTCGAGATCCCATTATGCCAAGATATGCTCCCAGGCCAACAGAAGTGTTCAAGCCAAAAGCTGCATCTCTTTCAGACAGTCTGCGCTTCCTTGGCCATAGACCATGAGCTCCATAATAAACATCACAATTTTCCAACGAGCTGAAATCAAGTGAATCTGAGTTAAGCTTAGAAGTATCATCTGAACCCATGTCATCTGGATCAGACCAGGGTCCGCCAAACATATTCCGCCTGTGCCACTCTTCAGATGGAGGATGTAGTTCTAACTCCCGGAGTAACAGACCAGCAGCATCTGCACCTCTTGGCCGTGGCATGTTCTGTGGATTCCATAACAAAATTTAACATAAAGTCAGCAGAACAGTCGTTTCGTCCAAAAAAGAAAGAAAGAAAGAAAGAAAAGCGGAGGGAGGGTTGTCCCTATTGAAAAAGAAAAGGAAAAGGAAAGCTACTTCCAAACAACCACAGTGTCATTTACAAGAGGAAATCATAAACATAGATACCTGCATATGAGGACCAAGAGATGCTTCTACAACCTCTGGCAATACAGTATAGTTGCCATCAATATAATGCAACCGCACCTGGATATTGCTGCTTCCTACTTGAGAAACCGGCAATGGGTGTGCCAGACCTGCTGTTCGCCGACAAAGATCCATGAGTATGAGGAAAAGGACCTTCACCTGCATGACGGCAACGAATGAGCCTTTATCTAAATCTAGGGTACCACTGCTGATTGATTTGATGATTCCTTAACTGAGAGAATTATCAAAAACCTTTTGGATGGCCAAACATGGAACGATTGGCATGAAAGTCAAGTAATTTTTTCTCAATTCATAGATCAGAAAGAATATCTTTAGCCAGATAAGAAGCCAAAAGTCTAATGAAGATTCCTCCTAACTTGTAAAGACTAGAAGAAATTAAAGAACACCAGTTTCTACCTCCTCAAAACTGTATCCTTGGCCAGCATTGCCACTGCCTACTCTGTTCCTGCCAGCAGGTCCCTCTTCGACTGCTTTAGCTCCAGGCATTACCTGACCACCTCGAGCTGCCTGACCTTCATCTGACCTGACCACAGCTGGTGCTGGCTTTGAAGGAACAGTATTGATCACGGTGTTGATCTCTTCCACCTTGCCAGGAGCACCAGGCTGAGGTTTTTGCACATTTGTATCAGTGGAATTTCTCTGTGTACTTACGAGAGAGCGAGGTAGTTGAGTTCGCCGAAAGAAAAAACAGAAAAGCAGAAGCTGGCATAATCTGTGAAGGAAATGGCAGTCACCAATGAGCCTCACTGCTGGTGTTCCAGGAAAAGTTCCAGTGTTAATGCTTATTGGCATAAAGGAAGATGGACCACTTATGGGATTTGGAGTTGCACTGGACACGCCATCAGTTGTGCTACTAATCTTAGCAATGGCACCTTGTACCCAAGCTTGCATCTGAGTGCTTCCAGTAGAACTTGTAGCACCATTTGGACCACCTGGAGAAAATGTATTAGAAGACAGAACGTGTTGAACATAATACCCAGAGAAAGAGAGAAGAAATATAAAAGAACTTATGGAGACATTTTCCCAGAAACTATGGCAGTAACCTCTTAAGCAGTAAGGATCATATTGCAAGACTTCACCAGCTTTTTAAGTCAGACACCAAAGAACTTTAGTAAACACAAAATTATGGATATAGGAGTTTTATCTTTCTCCATTATGTCAATGAACACTAAACACTGCATACTAACCCTGACTTGGTGCAGGCGATGCCGAACTTTGAGTAGGACTAGTCACCATATTGCGGTTACTGCCTGTGCCAGTAACAGCATGACTGGCCAGTGTGCGACAGAAACTTGCATAACGCCGTAGACGTGTGATAAAATGTGAAGCTAGATCAAGAATTGCATCAACATAAGCCTGCATGAAATTACCATAGTTAAGAGAAAATCATAAACCTGCATCAACATAGGCAGATGTTTGAGCTGACTGGAGGCTATGTTAGAGTTGACTGGAGGCAGAGAAACATTCAACCAGATCAGTCTGAGTGCTTGGATACAGCAGACTGGCAAGCCTAAACGACCGCAAATATATTGTTTGGTCAGTCATCAGTTTCCAGGCCATAAAAGCCAAGGTACAGCGCAAGCCATGCAACCATCATCACATATTGAAAGCATCAGATTTATCTTTAGCTTGAAAAAGATATAAGCATCATATCACAGGCAATCAGGTCTTGAGCAAGCCACACATTGGTGTTATCAGTAGATTTTCAGTGCTTAGAAATTCAATGCAACCCAAAAGTTTAACGTGAGATAATAGAGAGACAAAAGCAAACCTGAATACTCGGAACAAGGTTTGGCTCAACCGTCATTGCTTCAGGATCAATGCCAGATAATGTCTCACCAGAAGCCTGCCATGGTTCAGGTACTAATGCTGAAGGATTTATCAAAGCTGACTCAATGCCTTTGCCCAGCATATCAAGCAGCAACCTAGCTTGCATGTCAAGAACCATTGCCCTAACCTCCTGAGCATTTGTACCTTCCAGTAGCCTACATTTTATTCTGTCCAGACTCTGCATAATTAAGAAACATGTTTACGTAACCAACCAAATGCATTCTATAAACTGGAACAGGCAATCACAGGAGCTTCGAATTGTCAGGACAAAATTAAAGGAAAAGGAAATGGTATTTGTGCCATTGGATAATTAAGTGAGGGGAGAATTAAGGTGTGTTATTTTATCTTATTCCCTAATTAAATGTGATTCATATCTTGCATGGAACTTCTGGGCTATAATCTGCCACGATGAACAATGTGGGCTTATGAGGCACATTACATGCCATACCTCATGTAATGTTCCTCGATAAGCACAGATAGTTTATTAGGCTGTAAGCAGATGATCATTGAATGCAATTTCCGTATTCAAAATTTTGCATATTCCCTTTTTTTCTTGTTTCAATAGGTCTTCCTTGAAGATTCACAAAAATCCCATTCAATTTCTAAGTTTCTACCTCCTTGATTTCCAAAACCCATTCTACATCCAATCCAAGACAAATATTCTACAAGACTGAGCTAGCAGCAACAAAATATTCTAGATGCCCTTGCTCACTATTGAAATTAGAAATTGATTTTGGAAAAAAAGAAGAGAGAAAAAAAGACCACAACGGCACAGACTATTTCCAAACAAATTACAAAAAGATTTTGACATGGCAAATTTCAGAAAAATGAACTGCAAATATAAAAAGAATTGGATCACTTCATTCAGTATGGTAATTCAAAATATCGTAATGGCAGACTATCTCAAAAGAAATGCCAATAGTGCAGAAACACATACAGGACCATACTGCTGCCTGTGCTGGGTAGAAGGAAGAGAATGAAAATCCGCATCCAAGACTGCAATGACACTATTAAGTGAAACTGAAAAGAAACAAAGAACCACCCATCAACAGAAGATGTCATCATGGATTCATGTTACTTGCAAATAAATCTTGAAAAGGAATCCTTGGAAAGAAATTGTTCTTCAATATATTTTCTTTTTTATAAGCCACAGTAATTCTGGAGAATCTAATTATTCTTACCAATGCCATCCTCAGCAGCACTCTGTGTACAGCCAACAGCATCCCACCAATCAACTCCAACCAAAAGGCTCCACCAAAACCTGCTCTGGCAAAACACAATATCAGTATGACCTAGCAGAATGTTGAAATTATCTGCACATCCAACCTTCATCTGATTTTTAACCAATTGAAATGTCCATAACCACTAATAAGTGGACTTCCAAAGGAAATCCCAACAAATGACTCCAAATAAGTACCTCTCAGCAATAGCACGTTCCCAGATTGCTGAGTTAGCCTTCACCTGACTACTTGGAACAGCAGGAGGAAGAACACGAATTATCTTCAATAAAGTGCGATCCTTACTAGTGTCGTGCCAAACTGAAGCCGAGCAGCAGCTTGTGGAAGAGAAGGCAGGAGCAGCAATTGCAGATCCGACATTAATCTGGTAATTGTCAACGAGTGAGAAGTTTGGCCCAGAGAAAATGTGAACCCCACCCCGCAGAAAAGCAATAGCAATCTCGCCACCATGAGCAGAATAAACAATTCGAGCAAGAGTTCTAACATCACTAGGCAAATCAGAGGGATCAAAGGTCATTCTTTTTGTCTTATCAGCACCAGAATCAGATGCCTTCCTTAGATCAGAGATTGGTCCTGCAGCAGCTGCTTGGTGATTTTTAAAATCATTAGTTGGTGGTATGCTTGTATCCACTTTGGACACCCATACAGTTTGCATTGGTGCTTGCCCACCAAAACCAGAAGTGGGATTTCCAAATATTGGATGAAGAACAACAAGTTGAAGGGACGATTCCCAGCGTTGCACCCTCCATCCCGTGATTAAAGGACCCTCATCTGGATCATAAGGGGACATATACTGTCCTGCATGCATAAAACCAGTTATTAAATATTGAATCCAGATAGCTGTTGGCATATAAAGGGATCTTCAGCTGACTCAACATGGAAGTTAGGCCTCACGTCTCTCTATGAGTATGAGAATTAATTTGAGTAGAGGGAGAAAGAGAGCCCAGGACACTATTGCACAAGCATAATCACACCAATTATAAAAACACGCAGACACACTGAAAGAGGATTGTTATGGAAAAGACATGGAGCTGGCAGAAACTAAAATTTCAAGTCAGAATACTGCTAGGTACCCTCAACTATAACAACCGCAATCACAGAGCCACCACGAGTTGGATCAAAAGCAACGGCACTGACTCCAGAACCCCAAGTAGTAGTTGCTGCAGATTGAGCTGCAGCCTCAGGACTCACATATGCAGAAAAATTTGAAACTGGCGAACAATGAAGTGAGACAGCAGTGGTGAAATCTTGATCCACATGCTTTTTCCCTTGCTTTGCTTCAGACATCACATGCTCTTGCCAGCTGAATAAATATGCAGCCAAAGGAGCAAAACCTGACCAATTGGGTGGCTTAACTGAAGGTGGGACCCCATTGCTAGCACTAGCCATTGGAGTCACTTGAAATCCATTTCCAGGGCCAGGAGTAACCTCCCAAACAACAACAGTTGAAGGGTTTACAATTGGAACACCTGCAACATGCATAGCACCACTATCCGTTATAATAGCATCAGCAGCCATAATCCCACTAGGGCCGGCACCCAAGAGTCCTTTGCTTGTGCAAAACCACTTCGGTGATGAATTATTCTGGCTAGGGGGCCACTGGGACCAATGAAGTTGAACAGAGCCCGATGAGAAAACAGAACAAACACAAAGGAAATTTGGCCATCTAGCTGAAAGAAAACCAAAAGGCAAGTTAGTGATGGTCTTGGTGCTGTTTTAATCTGTCAAGTGGAGGTATTTCAAAAGTGGAAAGAACAGAAGACCAAAAGTATCATCATCATTATTGCAATATTTAGCATTAGCTGCAGTGACCAAAAGTCAGTTAAAAGCACTAGTTTGTGATTAGGAAAAAAAAATGGCAGAAAATAATGCAATAATGCAATAATTGCAATAATTCTCACTTTACAAGTAAGTTTTGATGCTTGTCATACGTTGGATCTTTGTAAAAACATTCACGATATCGTAGTTAGAAGCTGATGCAAGTATGAATAAAACCATTGCAAAAACAGCAACAAAACTGCCATTCTAAATTTACAGCTAGTCAGAAAATAATCCCAACTATTTTTTCTCAAAGCAACAACAGCATGGTGTAATTCACTGGATGTTAAGTTGCCAGTCAGAAGGCACAGCCCAAATTTCACACATTACAGGCAGAAAATAAAACTGGGCCTAAAGCTCCCACATGAGCTTCTACAAACGCTTATAAAGAGATATCATGAAAGCAAACCTGAAGTTTGAGAATGCTGAGAAAGGAATTTTTCCTCAAAAGCTGACTTTGAGTTTGTGGGAGTACTGGACTTTGACGAAAGCCACCTATACTGATTTTTTAAGAGAAGTCAGATTACAACGGAAGCATAACTAAATACCAACATATCATGAAGATCAACAGAGACGAACCAGTAAACTGAAAAACATAGATGACTACCAAACTTCTACCACATGTGCAAAGCAAAATTCATGGATAATTTCAGAATCAGATAACAAAAACATAATAACTGCATACTGGAGAGACACCGGCTAGCCATTTCGTAGAAACTGCAATATCCTGTCGCCATTCATGCTCACGCTGCCAGCAGCTAGCATCACGTACCAAATTAGACGGACCCTGCATAACAAGATAAGATATAAGCTAGAAGAGACTTTAAAATTATAAGCAAGTGGGATGCTATAACACAGAAAGAGAGCAACGGGTAAAAACCAATACAGGGCCAGCCCCAAACCTCTTAAGTTCAGCAAACCATGAAAAACTTAGTTAAGAACTAGTGAGTGGAAAAGGGCATCTACTTATTATACATCCAGGCTTAAAAAAGCAATCAAGTTAGCTTACTTGAGAAGGCTGAGTCCAGATAGTTATCCTCCCGTGAAAATTAGCTATTAATAATGCACGAGGGCAAGACGTAGGGGACCATTCGATAAACTGAACAGAATCACGAGGAGAATCTGCAAAGAGATTCAATGCAATAACTCATGATTTGGGAAATTAGAGCCAATAGGAAGAGGGAACCAATAAATCAATGTGAAATCTACCATATAATAGATGAATGAAATACACTTGGCATACATAACTAATATAAACTTTGAAACTGTAAGATATGGCAAAAGGTCCGAGGTGACTCAAAATACCTGCTATGACATTGAAAACTGCACATTCAGTTGGTCTCTCAGGGATAACAACATGTATGGGGATCCAAAATGGTGGGTTTGCATTGGAGCTACGAAAAAAAATAGCAAATAATGATATTAAAATATAAATTGAAAGATGCGAGTCCCTCTTGGGTACACTCTTTATTTTTTTTTTATTAGTTTATTAGAAGAATCCTAAGTAGTTCACAATAAGAATATCAATTATGTTTCAACATCTGTTCTCAAGCACATTAGCATATTTATAGAAAAGCCTGATTGGCAACTATATATAGCAAATTCTCTCTCCTATTAAAGTGAAACATGTTAGAAATACCAAAAATTCACTGACCTTGGAATTCTTGCACAAGTTTCTGATGCACAAGCTATCGCGTTCAACTTACCACACCAAGCAACAGCACTGGGAAAACATAAAATAAAATAAGAGCTTCGCAAAGATTAGTAAAAAGGTAGAATGGACAAGAAAAGAGGCTTGAATTAACGACACCTCATTTACTTTAAGACAGCTGTTAATAGAATATCAAAATCTACAGTAGGAGTGTCGTGTCTTAACAATAATGATGTCACAAATCAATGCATGCAACTAAAAGTCTGTGATGCTTGTTGTATGGCATCAGGTTCCAAGTTTAAAATAGATGAGAATGACCAGTGAATGTAAGAGTGAGATAGCATGGTAGCAACTGGCAAGGATGTATCAAAAAAATCTGCAAGTTAAATCTACAATCTGCTGTTGTACTACCTTCTGTTCTATTTTTGCCTCCCATGGCAGATTGTATGGTAGGACTGCAGATAGTCTGGCCTTATTTTTTCAGCAACAAAACGTCATTCTCATACTAGGTCGACACTAGGCATTGCATAGAGAAAGACTAATCACCCTATTACAAGTGTGAAGATGGTGATTGTCAATATTTAATCAAAACTCAAAACCAAGCTTCTATATATATAGTATATACCAAATAACTTGATGGTGGACTTCTTTGTTGTTAGCACTTCACCAATTTCATTGTATCCTGTAAATATCCACTAATTACTTATAAAACTCTCTTTCTCTATCCTATTTTTTCAAACTTGATTTTCTTACTTCCACTTCCTACACTAAAAACCAACAAAATCAAAGCATAAATTACAGTTCGAGGACTCCAAGGAAATCTAAAGATTAGAGGCAAAAACCATTGATGCCTAGAAGTTAAAACCAATAAAAAACACAACTTCCATAAAACTACTGGAAAAAAAAAAAAAAAAAAAAAGCATTTTGCTAGTAAAAGAGCCTTAATCAATCACAATGAACCCAAATTGCAAAAGAAAAAACTCAATTTCGACTAAAACAAGGGCCTGTACTCCAATCAACCGACTAAAAACACTAAACCTTCATAAAATTTCGCTTAAAAAACCACAACTTCAGACACTAAACAACTTCTACATACAAACACATCTCACTTGAAGGACCAAATAAAGCACTTGCCTTATTTCAAAAACTTCCTGAAGAAACTTAACATCAATCACAATACACTGAAATTTGTGCAAAAGAAACTGAATTCCAACTTAAAAGAAACCATAATTGTACCATTCATAAAATTATAAACACTAAAATCCCATCAAAATTCACTTGAAGAACCAAGAACTTTGTCTTATTTCAAAAATAATCTTAAAGAATCCTAAAAACAATCACAACTCACTCCAATTGTCTAAAATAAACTCAAATTCCACTAAAAAGGAGGCCCCAATTAGACCACCCACAATCTAAAAATAAAAAATAAAAGAACACCAAACCCACATCGAATTTCACTTAAAAGCCACAACTTTAAACATCAAACAACCAAATTTCTATCAAAAACTCACCTAAATTTGCGACAAAGCTCAGGCACACTCATTTTATGCAGCAAATTCGACCGTGGCTGTTTAAGCCTGATACAAAACACGGTAGCCGGACTCACCGAGTCCTCTTCCATTGGATCGTCGAGTTTCTCACCAACACTACCACTCTCTTCCTCCCCGCCACTACTCACAGGCTCGGCCTTCTCCACTCCTCCACTACCAGTAGTACCACCACCTTCAGCCGGCACAATCTCCGTCGCACTCTGCTCCTCCTCCGTCGTATCCTTAATGCTAGAAGAAGTCATTTTTGAAAAACAAAAACCTAATATTTATATAGAGAGAGAGAGAAATGAATGTAAGTGGTGTAAAAGTCGCAACTGAAGGCGACAGGTATGACTGACTGTGTAGAGAGAGAGAGTGTGGGGTTAGTGTGGGATTTTGGGTGTGTGTTTTTTTTTTTTTTTTTTTTTGATTTTGGCTTTTTAGGGTTTTTGTTTCAAAGAAGAGAGACAAGAGTGAGAGAATGAGATTCCAGGTGTTGAGAGAGAGAGGAGACGTTTTTTCTTTCTTTCCCTCTTGCTTGTGCCAAAAGCACTTTTTGTTTATTGGGTGCTTTGATAGTGGAGTTCTTTTGCTGATTTTGATTTCAAGAGAAAAAAGAAGAAAGGTATGGTTTTTGTTGTCAGCATGAGAGATTTTTTTCAGACTTTCTCTGTGATTGGGTGCGCTTAGAAGAGTTATTCTTTTTTTTTTTTTTTTTTAATCCCAATTTCATGCGTCTGTCTATCAAGGCTCACAAGCCACAAGTTGTGTTCGAATGCGATTCAAGAATGAACTACATTAGAATTTGTTCACGGAACTCTCCTAAGCGGTAAGGATAATGATACTCCTTAACTTTCCATGTTATTTTGGATAAGTTTGAATATTGTAAAACAACATCGTATCAATCATATGAGAGGTAAGGATTTGATCTTGAAACCTCAATTTCTTCGAAAGAAGTGAAGCATTACAATAGTAAATAAAAAAGAATCAAGAACAATGTTAGGTTCTTTTTGGAATCGAATGAACTGAATTCTGATCCATTGGCTCTTTTACGTCTTGAAGAAACAATTGAGGTTGGATTGTAGCTAGCAATTCGATGCCCCGATGATTTTCTACACCAACCAATTTTTAATCAGACAAAAATTTGACGCAAATTTCTTGATTTGTGGGAAAGTTAAGAGAATCTCAAGGTTTTTTCCAGAGACAGAAATGAGAGGAGATTAGTGCATTGCACTTGGACATCGCTTGAAGCAATTGTTGCTATGCATAAAAGCTTTACCAAAGTCACGGCCTTGCTTTTGCAAGTTTGACTAAAAAAGGAAAAGAAAAAAATAAAAAAGATCATCAACGGACAGTCAAAGCAGCCCACCGTTAGCAGCAACTAATGAATGGTGCATTTCATGGTGTCGACAGCCTAACAATGATAGAATTGCTGATATATGTGGCTTCTCTTCCTCCATGACGCACGAACAATTAATGCACCTCAGCTATAAAATTATGTTTTTCTTAGGATTGATAGCAAAAATTATGGTCAAATTTTTAAAATTATGATAATTTGAAGTTTTTACTATTAATTTAAATTATTTAACTTCAAAATATTATTTTTTAAACAAATATTATTTTTCTTTCATTATATTAGTGTTGGCCATAAATTAAATGTTTAAACCACATCGTTTAAATATTTTAATTTTTTTTAATAGCAAAAATTAATCCAAACTATTGGATCATGTCAATTTAAGATTTTTACATCCAAATTGAATCATTTAGATACTAAACTATTATTTTTGAACAAATATTATATTTTTTTTGTTCTTTTTTTATAATTTAAACATTAATACCTTGAATGCTTAAACGATTTTAAATAATTCTATTTTATTTCTTCTTTTTTTTGCAAAGTAAAAATAATTTTTTTCTAGCTCGGTTCATATTTTATTTTTTCTCTTGCTCTTGGCTACAAACTCTTAATTAAATTGATTGCGTCCTCTCTCTTTTTTTTTTCTATTCATTCAGTTCAATTAACTCAATTAATTTAATATTGTTTTAAGATAATATATCGTGATATACTAAGACAATATATAATGATGATTAATGCGATAATACGTAATCCATATATGTCACGATATGTCGTCCAAAGACATTATTATATTAATTGAGCTAGTTTAACTGAACAGAGAAAAGAGAGTGAGAGAGAGGTTGTAATCAATATAATCAAGAGCTTGTAGCAAAAAACGAGAGAGAGGGGGGAGGGGGCAATGAGAAATAAACTAGGCTAGAAATATTATTATAGTAAAAAAATAAGCTACAGAAGTAATCACAACAACAATTTAATTGTCTAGTCTCTCTTTTTGTTCAATCTAATTAATTTAGTTAATTTAATAGTGTTTTAAGATGATATAGTATCATTTATTAAGACATGTCACTCTTAATAGCTATTTTTTTTTAAATTAATAATAAATAAATAAATAAAATTGGAATGTTTAAACAATTTCGTTTAAGTATTTAAATTAATGAACAACGATTTGACTATATCAAATAATGAAAAAAGGATGATATTTATTTAGAAAATAATAATTTAGGGTTTAAATGACCTAAATTGGCAGAAAAAGCCTTAAGTTGTCTTGACTTCAATAGTTTGAGAGTAATTTTATCATTAAAAAAAATCTGAAATGCTTAAATTAAACATTATCGATTAATCATTCAAGTTAACGGCCAACTATTTGACCATCAAATATAATGGAGAAAAAAATAATATTTGTCTAAAAAAATAATTTGGGTGTTTAAGATAACTCGGATTGATAATAAAAACTTTAAATTGCTATAACCTAATAGTTTGATTATAATTTTTGTCATTAAACTATTTTTCTTACGGTAGATGAAAATGACGAGATAGAGTGATTTACTCGTATTTATTCTTTATTATGCACAAATATTTATTCTGATCATACATCCAATATCAATTATTATTAGTTTCCTAACCATAAATTAGTCAAGAGGGATCTCCTACTAGGTTATTATCTACGTTGAAACTAAAAAATAACACTAATTCAATATTATTTTTGTTCTAGGGTAAGAGTATCATCAAACCAACTTGCACACCGATCAAAGTTTAAAAATTTTCCAAACAATCCTAAAAACATATTTCCCACGTTTATTTAGTACATGCATAGAAATTTAACAAATTTTCACAAGTGTTGTTCTCAGGATCCGAACCCCAAAGATTTTTTTTTAAAAAAGAAGGCAAACCTCTTTAAACATTAAATCAATCTCTTGAAATTTTATTAATCGGATATAAGATACATCGACGAATCAATTGACCTTTATAGCTTTCGTTAATGCTATTGAGTCTTTTTCAAACAATTTTTAAAATGTATTTTTCATATCTATTTAATACATTCAAATGAATTTAATAAATTTTTGTAGGCTTTGTTCTCAAGGTTAGAACCCAAAAGATAGATTAAAAAAAAAAAAAAAAAAAGTAAACCATCTTAGCCATCTGGTTAATTCCTTGAATTTTTAGGATATAAGATATATCATGAATCTATTAATTCCTACCACTTCTTGAGTTGGTCACTGGACTTGTTTTTATTGGAGAAAAATAGAAAGGAATAAAACTACAAAAGACCCAAAATATCTTATTTATTTATCTTTGGAATATTCCTTAGCATAAATGCAGCAATAATAATAACAATAAAAAAGATAATACAAAAATGTAAAACAAGTCAAAGTTAGATCGTTTTATTGTCTTTGATCCACATAAGAATAAATGGAAAGACCAGTGGGATTTTTCATTCTATTTTTTTTTTCAATCAAAAACATTTTATAAAATTTGTGGACACCCAAATTACAAACATTTTATAAAACTTTTCGACTCTCAAACTTGGAGTATCCTGTTATTCACAACGTTGGACAAGCAATCTACGTTTCGCGATCGACGGTCCTTTCACGCGTTTGGTAGAATTAGCTAGAACGAAAGAAAGAGGTGGGCATCCAGGGAATTATCAAGCGTCAAGTTGGGCCCAGTCCGATTCATTAACAATGCAACGACAGTCATGAAAAGACAACTTGATGGCCCAAAATAAATGAAGGGACCATAGAACAAACCGACAGCACTCAGCAGGTAATTGGTCCAACTTGGTTGCAGCATTTGCCATTTAGAGTCGGAAGTTGGGCCTCATTTAGCTGACAATTTGCCACCATTTCTTGGGCTGGGCTCTTTTTCTAGGCTTGCTTAAGTTTGCAACTGAGCTTGGACCTTAATTTAATTCTTAGTGTAGAAAGAATAAAATAAGAAGAATTCCATTATTATATGCTGCTTCTTCCATTCAAAGTCGTCCATGCAAGGATGCATTCAAAGCTTTTTTTGTTGGAACGAAATGTTTCGAGTCTCGGTGCTCCGTTTCAAACATTGTACATATCCTAGAATTATATATAATATATTTGTGTGTGTGAAACATGTTAGAAATACCAAAAATTCACTGACCCTGGAATTCTTGCACAAGCTATCGCGTTCAACTTAACACGCCAAGCAACAGCACTGGGAAAACATAAAATAAAACAAGAGCTTCGCAAAGATCAGCAAAAAGGTAGAGTGGACGAGAAAAGAGGTTTGAATTAACGACACCTCATTTACTTTAAGACAGCTGTTAATAGAATTTCAAACTCTACTGTAGGAGTGTCGTGTCTTGACAATAATGATGTCACAAATCAATGCATGTATGGCGTCAGGTTCCAAGTTTAAAATAGATGACAATGACCAGCGAATGTAAGAGTGAGATAAGTGATAACATGGTAGTAACTGGCAAGGATGTATCAAAAAAATCTGCAAGTTAAATCTACAGTCTCCCGTTGTACTACCTTCTGTTCTATTTTTGCCTCCCATGGCAGATTGTATGGTAGGAATGCAAATAGTCTGGCCTTATTTTTTTGGATAAGTTTGAGGCGGGGATTGTGGCTACCAATTTGTTGCCCTATTGATTTTCTACACCAACCATTTTGATCAGACAAATTTTGACGCAGATTTCTTGATTTGTGGAAAAGTTAAGAGATTTCTTGATTTGTGGAAAAAGTTGGAGAATCTCAAACAGTGTGACCTTCAGTTTTTTCCACGTACGGAAATGAGAGGAGAATTAGTGCTTTACACTTGCACATCGCTTGAACCCTACCAAACTCATGGCCTTGCTTTTACAAGTCTTGCTTTTACATTGTTTGACTAGAAAAGGAAGATAAAAAATAAAAAATAGAAACGATCATCAACGGCAGCCAAAGCAGCCCACCGTCAGCGGCAACGAATGTTTCATGGTGTCGACCCCCTAACAATGATAGAATTGCTAATCTATGTAGCTTCTCTTCCTACATGACGCATGAACACTTAATGCACCTCAGCAATAAAATTATGTTTTTCTTAGGTTCGATCATCATCAAATTATTAGAATTATAGTAATTTAAAGTTTTTACTATTAATTTAAATTATTTAACTTCAAATTATTATTTTTTTGACAAATATTATTTTTCTTTTGTTATATCAATATTGTCCATAAATTGAATGTTTAAACCACATCGTTTAAATATTTTAATTTTTTTAATAACAAAAATTAACCCAAACAATTGGAATATGTCAATTTAAGATTTTTGTTATCGATTTGAATTATTTAGACACTAAAATATTATTTTTTGAACAAATATTGTATTTTTTTTGTTCTTTTTATAATTAAAACATTAACCCTTAACTTGAATGCTTAAATGATTTTAAATCATTCTATTTTATTTCTTTTTTTGCAAAGTAAAAATAATTTTTTTTTTTTGCCCGATTCATGTTTTATTTTTTCTTTTGTTCTTGGTTACAAACTCTTGATTAAATTGATTGTATCCTCTCTTTTTTTCTCTTGATTCAGTTCTATTAACTCAATTGATTTAATATTGTTTTAAAACGATATATCGTGACATACTAAGACAACATGTAATAATGATTAATACGAGATAACATGTCATATCATCCATGTATATCACGATATGTCATCGGAAGACATTATTAAATCAATTGAGCTAATAGAATTGAATAGAGAAAGAAAGAGGTTGCAATCAATATAATCAAGAGCTTGTAGCGGAAAAAAAAAAAACAACAACGGGGGAGATGGGGGCGATGAGATATAAATTAGGCTAGAAATATTGTTATAGGAAAACATAAGTTATAGAAGTAATTATAACAACACTTTAATTGTGTAGCCTCTTTTTTTGTTCAATTCAATTAATTTAATAGTGTTTTAAGATGATATGGTGTCACATATTAAGAAATGTCACTCTTAATAACTATTTTTATATATTTTTTAAATATATATATTGGAAATGATATTTCACCATACGTTACCACTATTAAAAACTCCCTCCAACATTAAATAAAAAAAAAACAACTTTAATTAATTAATTCATTGAAAAAATATGAATAAATTTTTTTAAAAAATATAAAGTAATTAAGAGATGGTAAGTGTTAAAAAACATATTTCAGATTAAATAAATACTAAAAATACAGAATTAGTCCGTTAAGATTTGAACTTATGATTTTTTATCGTAAAAGACCATTATCATTGAACTACAAGCTCTTACTTATTGCTTTTAACTTTTTCATTCTCCATTTTCAAAGCTGTTTTTTTTTCCCTCCCTTTCTTGTACTTGTTCTGGGATATTAATCTTCTGTCAAACAGGGTTATTCTTCTTTCTTTTCTTTTCTTTTCTTTTTTTCCTTCCGCCAGGCTTGCACAGTTATTCTGGTGCGAGCTCAATTTGACAGTCAACGAAGTGGTTGAGATTCGTAGAAGCTCGTATTTTTCAAAGTTCAAATTTAAGGAATTAATAGAAACTTGAAAGCAGCGGCCTAAAAATTAATGTGGAGTTTTGACAAGAAACCGCTGGTCCAGCCACGATATTCCTTAGAGAAAATTCCATTTTCCAGAGATTCATAGACTAATATTGAAAGTTTTGTGCAGCACTGGCCAATTGTTTTTAAAATCCATGTCTCATTACCTTCCAAATGGAGAGTTGGAAATTTTGGGTCTGCCCAATTATCTAATTTTTGAGTTTGTTTACTAGTGCAAGAATCCAAGACCGATGAGGTCAGAAAATTGTGGCATCACGTAAGCCAACTTGAGTGGATATAACATCAAACCTTCCTTACAAGAAACAACACATGCCTGCATATGTACAGAAGAGAAAATTCAATCATTAAATATACAGGAACGAGGTCAACTTAGACATCGTGATTATATTTTAAATTATGTCTCCGATCTGTTTATAAATTTAATTGTTATTTTATTTTTTTCCAGCTCGAGATAAGTATAACAATTTTTTTTTCTTTTTACGGTAGTTTTGTATCAATTTTTGTGCATTGATTTTTTGTTTTCTTGTCTACAGATGGAATGATATATTTACTGAAAACTTTTGTAAAGGAAGTTCTCGAGCCAAATGATGGGTTGGTAAATCAGTCAAAATATAAAGAGTTAGGATTATAAATTATAAAAATAACGATCAATCAATCAAAATGAAATGATACAAATAGTAAGAGATACGAGAGAAACGAGACAATACTAATATTATTATTATTATTATTATTATTATTATATGAGTAAAAGAGTTTTGAGATGGAGAGTTAAGAGTTTCTTTTGCTAAAGATCGAAAGTTTTGTAGTAAAAAATTCTCAAATGCCAAAATGTCTATTTCCCTCGTATTGATATGATATTAATATTTATAAAAAAAGAATACGGTCTTTGACCGATAGGATCATGCCCTCATCTAAATTTAGACAGTTAGATTTGGTTTGAATGATTTAGGTTATTTGGGTTAAATTATTTCAATTTGATATCAAAAGTTAAAAAAATTATCAATTAAGCGTTTTTTAGTGGACCTTGTTTCAAGCTCATCAAGTTAATTTTCCTAATGCATTCTAAAATAAGATATGAACATCTATTCTGTCAAATATATATGTGTCCATCTTTACGATTCATGACTTTGTGCAGCGTGAGGCTTGCTTTCAATCCAATTCATTTGTGGCGTAATTTAAATCCATATCAAAATTAAGAAAAAATAACATGAATTACTACATAATAAAATTAGTTAAATCATTTGAGAAAAATGGAGCATATATTATTTATTTTTTTAATTGTATTGTTTTTAAAAATTCAAACACTACTAGCCGATGCCTCGAGAGTCTTTATTATTACGGTAATGAATGACTTCAGCATCTAAGCGCATCCAGGCTTGCAATTTAAATAGTAAAAAAGGCAGGAATAGATTAAGAGGAGATGACCTATTAAGTCAGCTCACGTGGAAGGATAAAACGATTAGATTAGTGAGACAAATTAAACAACAGGCGATTAACAAAATGTTTTATCTAGAGGATGTAATTTCGAGGAATGCAAACTTGACAAGGAACAGCTGGTCCACTCATAAAAGATCTTAAAGTTCATTAATCATGCGTATGCCACGGAGAAAATTCCCTTTCATAGAAGTTCAAGCTTTCTTCGAGAAGTCCTAGATTGATATTGAAAGTTCAGTGCTGCTGCTGCGCGAGTTGAAAATCTTGGGTTTGCGCAATTATTATTTGGAAATTTTAATGTTGCGTTTTGAGCCACTCCTGTAATAATAGTAGCCAAGTAAATTGAAATCATTTTAAGTCGACTAAGCCTGAAAGCGAAAGCTAAAGTGTCCTAATCTGAAAACATTGAAAAACGCACAAAGAGGCGGAAGACGAGGTAAGAGAAATGACTGGGTGGCGACTGTTTCCACACGTTGCGGCCTTGCGGGACCTTAGACGAAGAAAAGCAAAAGCAAACAAAGCTCACCATTTCCAACTAATCTTCCCATTAAATAATAAGACAAAGTCACAAGGGCCCAAATGCTAAAAATCAGAACAAGTTCAGAGCCTCAACAGCATTCATAAAGAAAAGATCAATCCCAATTTTTTGGTTGGAATAAAATTCATGCTCTGTATTTCTCTATTATTATTCTTATAAAAACTGTACAGCTTGGAGGCTTATTAATCAGCTTGTATTATGCTGCTAATCAGGTAATAAACTCTTCTTAACTACCAACTCAATCTTTTTTGTTTTGCAGTAGTGGGTTCTTAATTGTCTGATTGAGAGATCTCTTGGTGTTTGTTGGGGTTTATTTTGAGTTAAAAAAGGTGGGGTTAAGTTTGATTTAAGGAAAAGTTTGAAACTTTCGAAAGGGTAGCTGTCTTTAAAATAATAATAAAACAAAAGTTTTGTGATCAGGGAAAGGCTAATTAGTTTTCGAAGTAATTGCATGTAATCAAGAAGTTGTAATTTGAGAATGTAGTTTAATATGTGGCAGAAAGTTTTAGTTTGACCATTTTATTTGAAAATCAAGGATTTCAATAAAGAGTCAATTTTTATGTTTCTATGCTTTTCTATCTTGGAAGGTAAATAACTATGTGATCTAGAAGGTAGATGCCATAAATTGCAGCAGACAGATATGAGGTGTAGCTGTTTTGGAGGACCAAGTGTAGGTAAAAGAAAAGGGAGTGCTGCTGGGACTCTTCATGGTATAGATGGTGAGAAAATTTTCAGTTATTTAACATGATTTATTAACTTGTAGAGAAGTTTATGCAAATTCAAATCTAAATCCTATGATGTTTGTTTTGTGAGAGTTGCATGTTGTGTTCGTTATACTAGCATCGATCGAAAAGGAACTAACTGCATGCATTAGAGTTTCAATCACAGTTGATTATTATCTTTCTGCTCTCCCAGTGCTGCCACAATCTTTGCTGGCAGTTTGGAGTAAGAATGATATTATTTAGCTCAGATTTTTGCAGATGTGCCTGACCTGATGCTAGTAAGGTTAGACAATCTAATGCGAAGCTTCAGCTCATTTGCTTTCTCTGCAAGTTTTGTGGAGGAATGATATTATTAGCTCATATTGTCCGAGCATAAGTATGTAGCCTAGCCATGTAGATTTAGCTGAATTGTTTTCTAGGCAAGATTAATGCTTGTGGGCCTGTATTTTGTGACTTTACAGACCATAAAGGCCATTTTTTCTGCGGTTATCTTACAGATTATTTATTTAAGATCTTACTTTCTCAGCATTATCATTTTGGTTTTTGTAATTCTAGCCGTCAAATATCAACCACTCAATTGGGATAATGTAACCAAAATTCACATGGATCCACCCCCCCCCCTCTTCAAATCCTTTCTCATACATCATTATACTGTGATTTTCTCCTTGTAACTTCTTTCTGTTGCACCTCCTTTTTGTGTTGGTAGGTGATTTGCTTCAGGATATTAACCATCTATCTTACAATGAATTAAGATCAGCAACAGATAACTTCCATTCAACCAATCAGATAGGACGAGGAGGTTTTGGCATTGTTTACAAGGTGGTCAGAATTTTTCAGATGGTTTTAGTCATCACAGTTCTGCCAAATCAATTTGCTTGTTAATTTTGTGGAAAGCGTCGAACTTAATACTGTTATCCTTGTGAATGCATTCAATAACAAAATATGTAGCGTGCTTTACTTTCCAGTTGGTTTCCTATCTAAATTTCATGACCATTATTCATTTATTGTTGACATAACTTGTAACCTCAGGTCATTGAATGGAGTAGTAAAGGGAATAATCAGAGTCTGGTTCAAAACTTAATGTACAAAAATATGAAGCATGCAACAATCTAAACTGCTTCTTTTCTGATCTATCCAGATTCTTACAGTGCTTGAAGTTATATCCTTATGTTGACATCAAATACACATTATGATTTTTGTCCACGGCAAATTTTTTTTTCCCATATTTATCATTCAAGCACATTGGAAATCGATTCTACTACCCTGGAGATATTCTGAGATTTTCATATTGCTATCTTTTATGTGGTCACTTAAGCTCATCTGCTTTATTTTTGTTGAAGAGCTTAAAATTAACACCAGTAATTAGGCCCCTCTTTCTTTCCAAGACTAATATTTAACTCAATTTGCTTAGTTATCATTCTCTCATGACGGGACATATCTTGGAACAATCTCTATTTATATTTTGGCATCATTGTATTGAAGATGCAATATCATTTTGACCAATTTACATTTACAAAGACTTATACTTATTTTCTATTTTGAAACATTGCTAGGGAACCCTCAGGAATGGAATACAAGTGGCTGTAAAGACACTTTCCGCTCAATCAAAGCAAGGTGTGCGCGAATTTGTGAATGAAATCAAAACTATATCAAAAGTCAGGCATCCAAATCTTGTTGAGTTGATAGGGTGCTGTGTTCAAGAAACAAATCGGATTCTAGTATACGAATATGTAGAAAATAACAGTCTTGATCGTGCATTGTTAGGTAAATTTAACAGAAGTTTTATGGTGAAAGCTGAACACTGGTTATTCCTTATCATGGCAAGACAGAAATGTGTAATATTTTTTATCCTTTTCTCTACTTTCAGGTTCAAGGAGTACAAATATTAGACTAGACTGGGGAAGAAGATCTGCTATTTGCTTGGGTATTGCTCGGGGTCTTGCTTTCCTTCACGAAGAACTGGTACCACATATTGTGCATAGAGACATCAAGGCTAGCAACGTACTTCTTGACAAAGACTTCAACCCAAAAATTGGAGACTTTGGGTTGGCTAAACTGTTCCCAGATAATATCACCCACATTAGCACAAGGATAGCAGGAACAACGTATGTTGCTGTTCTTTTGACCATATTTTACTTTAAGCAATTGCTTTAGACAAACCACTGAGCTGCAGTGTTGAACTGCTAAATTCTCATAGCCAAAAAGTTTGTTTCTCAGTCCTTATTGTTGCTAAATTTCAAAAAAGATTTTTCCTTCCTCCTGTAACAATAGCAAAGGGAACTACATATACTAAGCAATTAACACTCCATCATCAGCATCAACAATGTTACTTCTTTATTGGTCATGCAGAATAAATTCTGACTTGTTAACAATCATCTGAGAACTAGATGCAACTCAGTTTTGAACCCATCAATCTTCCTACATATAGTTTCTATCAGATCCTGTGTCAAATTCAAGATGACAAGTCTCTTTGATTTCACTTCATGAAATAAACATTTCAGGTCTTTCTTATTCTTTAATTCTGCTTACCTTTCCATTTCCTACTTGGAGGGTCATCCCTCATTCATTCTGATTTTGACTCCATAATCTCTTAATTTTCACTTTCTGAAACTTGGTCATGGACTCAAGGCTTGACTCTTTTTTTTTTCTTTAATTTGCTTTTCTTTTCTTACCGCTGACAATATGAATCAAATATTTACTTTGATTTCTCTTCATGAAATAAATGTTTCATGTTGAGCAGTTTGCATTGCTTTTTTTCCTACAGTTTTTCTATAAATTTTTTGTCGTAAGGGAAACCAAATAACTATACCCTTGTTCTGTTTTTCCTATGCAGTGGTTATTTGGCACCAGAATATGCATTGGGTGGTCAGTTGACCATGAAGGCTGATGTGTACAGTTTTGGGGTCCTTATCCTTGAAATAATCAGTGGCAAAAGTAGCTCAAAGCCAAGCTGGGGAGGGATGCAGAAGTTACTCCTAGAATGGGTGTGTTGATTTTCCTTTTGCAAATTTCAATAAACTTCCTGATAGCTTCAGATTTATATTGCTCTTTTCTGGTTGCCAGGATGTTGGAGATCATTTTTTTTGTAGTAATTAGTATGCATTCATTTTGTAACTTTCCATCCTTTCTAGTTGTTTCTTCTAGTGATTGTTCAGAAAGTAGGCTATATTCCTCAGGATTACGTAGGTAACAGAACTTTCAATTCTGAAATTTTGCATTTCTGCTCAGAATAATCAATATGCCATTTAATTATAGCTTAGAGAGGTTTTGAAAACTATTTGGAATTCTGCTGTGGCAACAGTGATAAGTTCTGAAATAGGAAGAAAGTTTAGACTAAATGAAGCCTCTTTTGTAGAATAATGCCATAATTTTTGGTATTTCAAATTTTCCTCGCTCTATCTGATCTTGTTCACTAGCTAGCTATCTTGTACATTTTGATGACTCTTGCCTGCTTCTATAGGCATGGCAGCTTCACGAAGAAGGGAAACCCTTGGAACTCGTGGATCCAGAAATGGTAGAATTTCCTGAGGAAGAAGTCATTCGGTACATTAAAGTTGCCTTTTTCTGCACCCAATCAGTGGCAAACCGAAGGCCACTCATGAGCCAGGTTGTTGACATGCTTTCGAAGAAAATCCGGCTAAATGACGAGCTACTCACTGCTCCAGGTTTCTTCCAAGATTCAGATAGCCATAGCGGGGGACCTTCCACGAAAAAATTTTCGACCGACTCTACTAGCTACCAGATGAGCTCTGTTCCAGTTACAATAACTGAGGTGACCCCCAGATGAAGGATAATCTTGTATTTTCCATCTTGCCTCAAGATTCAGGAAACAAATTTTGAGGTGGAAAACAGCAGAACTAGTTGTTAGGCGCACACATATTCCATTACTCGTTTCAGTTATAGATACGTAGCCCATTTGTAGGAAGAGGACCACAGTTTATGCCCAATTGAAGTGGCAAATTTATTTGCTGTTGCAAATGTGTTCAACATGCAATTGTATTTTGCGATTGTAATGATACTATTTCTTGATATGAGAGTGATAAGAGTGTGTTATTCTAATAAAAGGATGAGCCAGTCTGGCTTCAGTTCATCGGTTCAACTGACGTTGACAGAACTCTGCACCCAATAGTCAGTAGTTGTCGGACAACCAGGGAGTGTTAGTAGTTAGCAGGCTTGAATCGGTATGCATGTTTTTTCCCTTTTTTTTTTCCGATATAATTATATATAATTAGTTTAATTTTGTATGTAAAAACAATTTTTCCAAATAAAGACAGGTAACCAGGTCGGCCAGTTCCCTAGTTCAACCAGCTAGAGGAACCGGTTTCTGGTTTATTGCAAAAACTGCGCAGGCCCACGTTCTGGTTTGGTTTGATAACATTTTGACTTTTTATAAGCAAATGTACGCTGGGGACTAACCTCAGAAACTTCAAGTTTTGAGTTTTATATCAATGAACAATTCGGCAGTGGCATCTTCTTATTAGTGCTGGTCGGTGTGGTTTAATTATCACAGCACGACAAGCTCAACTTCCCCTTGCCATTTCCCATTTATGCAGGATGCTATGATTTTTTTGGGCCCCAAATAACTTGGTTTTTCAATTTCTTCGTGCTCCCTTCGTGATATTCGTTTAGATGAGCCAAGCCTGAT
The DNA here is from genome assembly GCA_963924115.1 of Dovyalis caffra. Classification (NCBI taxonomy): domain Eukaryota; kingdom Viridiplantae; phylum Streptophyta; class Magnoliopsida; order Malpighiales; family Salicaceae; genus Dovyalis; species Dovyalis caffra. The sequence goes on from CAWUPB010001184.1 coordinate 11,545,766, forward strand.
GGTCATTTGTCACTATCCTATAAAGTCAAGATTCAACATTTCGATTGTCCAATCTCAAACCAAACAGTTGAAACCTTGTTTCATCCCAATCTACTGTCATAATTACGGTATGGAAGTTACGGTGGGATCTATGTTGAAGTTTAAACGTTTCTTTTGCAAGAGCTTGAATTTTAGATGCCACCGTTACGTCGGGAATCAAATTAGTCCATACGTTACAAAGTTTGATCCAATAATTAAATATAGTTAATTTGGAAACAGAATAATTTAAGTCATTAAAAAACAAAATTACATTTCGGAAGTTTGACAAAACTTGAGACAAAATCATTCTGTTTCCAAACTAATAGAAGTATACTTCAGTATTAGATCAAATTTGCATGAGTGGAAACAGCAAAAGCCAAAGCATTTTATGCTCAGTTATTATAATAGGAGTAAAATCTTCTGTTGCTTCCCTGCAAGAAACCGAATATGACAAGAAAGAAACGAGCGGACGTAGAGGACTAATTCCATGAGACAATGTAAAACAAAACCAATTTCAAATCTCAGTCCGTACAACATGTGGCCAAAAAAGAGAGATTAAAGCCGGACGCAAATAACAGGGCCAACATACCTAGTCATTATGTGATAAAAGACACGAGAGACATCAATCGACAAAATAAAACCTCGATAAAGATGGTACAAAAAAAGTATAGAGTTAAACAACAAGAAAGAGAGAAATGTGAGGGATTAGGTAGCTGGTTTTGGCTCTGGTTCTGCGGCAGGCTGGGCACTTGCAGCAGCAACATCTTCTTTGGGTGAGTCGGAGGAACCTTTTACAGGAGCATCTTTGGCAGGTGGGGCAGCCTCTGCCTTTGCTCCGGATGCAGTTGCACCTGATGCCGCATCTTTTCCACTTTTGCTGTCTTTTCCATCCTTCCCATCCTTGGCATCCTTTGGAGGAGGTGGGGGTGGGATCATATGAGGCGGGGGAGTATGCTTCAACTTAACAAGGATCTGCCGCAACCTTGAAAGATCAGTGGGTTTTCCTGGCTTCGGGCCATGTACTACTGTAATTGATGGCTTCTTATCTTGATCCTTATCCTTCTTGCCTCTCCTCTTCTCAATATTAGGAACTTCACGAGGAATAAGCTCCGCTATTGCTTTCCAGTACTGTTTGTCTGCCTCTTTGTGGAATTTCTCTTGATTGGCCAAGTACAACTATCCATACAAATACTCATCATCAAATCATGGCAACTGGTACATTATGCATAAAAAATTTAAAACTCTTTGAAACAATTACCTTCTCCCTTTCTCTGTTAGTAGCTATGTTGGTCTCAATATTGACCTTCCTCTTCTCATAGAAACCTTTTATATACTCCTCAGCTTCTTCAATTATCTGTTTCCTCATCTCCTTCTCCCTCTTTTCCTTTTCCTCAAGATGCATGGCATTTTGACTGCCCAATCCAAACAGGTCATAAATTTGATAAGCAGAAAAGTTCCAAGAGAATTGTGAATACACATGCAGATGTTATTTTATGAACAGTGATCCATTCCTGTTGGAATAACAAAATTACTGGATATCTTTTGCTGCCCAAACCAAACAGGTCATAAATTTGATGGGCGGAAAATTTCAAGAGAATTATGAATATACATGCTGATGTTATTTTATAAACAGTGATCGACTCCTACAATTGGAATAACAAATTACGGGATACTTTGACAAGACATGCATCATAAAAGCAACTTCTGAGACGATTGATCTCGAAAATTCTATGCTTCTGAATCTTTCAAAATTTCTAACTCCATCACAAATTCATAGCAGGGTTCCTATTATACTTCAATATGCTGGAGATTGAATTCATCTTGTCTGGATAATTGCAAAAAAAACGTCTGATACCTGGAATGAGGCAGATGCGACAAACAATGAAAAACAAGCTAAGATTCCTTTCCATTCTCACATCATCCTTCCACTATAAATAAATTGTCAAGGCAGATATCATACCATCTGGTAATCTGTAGTTTACAACCATGCTCAACCCATATAGCAGAGTGAATAACTACACAGATACAGGAATACCCTAAGGAGTATCCAAACAAAATCCTAAATTAAGTAAATCATCCAACCTGTACAATCCTAGCTACTTCAATTATTGAATCACCAAATTAACAAAAATAGGCACCTCCATAAATGCATAAATTAAGATAAAAAAGTTACCTAATCGCCAATGAACCATTGAATGCTCAATATACAACACATAACCCCAACTCAATTCCAATTGATTCCTCAACTAACAACCCTCTCATAATTCAGTCCCTGAAAGCACTGGTGCATAAGGCACTAACTCCTCAGACACAATCCCTCAGCGCAAAATCTAAACCCACTATCCAAATTCCAAAATCCCCAGACATGGAACTGCAGCCTCGATCTCACAATACATAATTGCAAGTAGAGATTAGATCTCCAAAACTAGCTAATAACATCTAAAAGATTGCATTAAATTAAGCTCCTAACGATCAACTAAGCAATAAAACTCTCTCCCCTAAAACAAATCAGTCAATTCAGAGTCAAGTACTTCCATAAGTGAATCACCAAACCCACTTAAGTAGGCACCAAAAAAATTCCATACATCAGGATCAAACAACTGACTAAGGGAAAAGGAAAGTCAAAGCTCAACTTAAATAGATTCGAGTAGCATTCTTTCCCATAATTCAAACCCCCACAGCTCAACTGAACTCACCCAACACGAACCACCAAATCCAAGCACGGATCACCAGATCAGCACCGGAATGTGATTCCATAAGCCCATAACCTTGTGCAGATCGCATTAAATTAAGTCCTAAATTATCAATTAACACTGAAGTCTAAAGCTAAGCACTTGCCATAAACCGATCAATCAATTTACTTCATCTACTACAAACAAAAAACAGATCTTAAGAGAAAGAAAACCGAATAAATAAATCAATCAATCAAATGAAAGAAAAAGACTCTCACCGACGCCACTCGCGAAGAGCGAAACCCTCCTCGGGCTCCATTTCAGTAGGTGGAGGAAGGATAGGTCCATCACTCACAAAAACGCTGTCGTCCACTCCATTATATCCATTACCATTCCCGTTCTCTACATGCACCGATCCGAACGGACTCTGATTAGAGTAACTCGGATCCGCTTCAGATCCAAACCCGAAAACATCAGGAGAACCACTCGCGTGATCGACGGACACATCTCCTCCGGAGAACTCACCAGGAGCGGCGGCCGTGGAGTAAGAACCGAAGTTGGAGTAGCTCTCCTCGTCTACTTCATCGAAAGATCTATGATTTGAAGGTTGAATCTCTTCAAATGCATCAAAGGCAGCCATTTTACTATTCTGTGTTTCTCTCTCCACAAAGGATGAAATCAAGCCTTTTTCTCTCTAGAAGTTGCTGTGGAGGTTCGTTTCTGTCTCTCTCTCTCTCTCTCTCTCTGTTAGCCAAGCTGGTAGCTTTGAAGGGACGTGCCGTTTGCTTTGCTTTTTTTGACTTTTTATATACTGACGAGTGGTGTTGACGACTGACAACGGAAAGAGAGGAAACGAGAGGATTTTACTTTTATTTTTACTTTGAGCAACTTTTACCTCGAAGTGAAAAAAATGTTTGGAGGCTGGCTAGCAAAAACGACGTTTTTGTCTAATTGGCATTATCCAGATCCAATGGATGGCTAAAAATTAGCTCCTGTGCCTGAACCAATGCGATAAGTACTACTTATAAGGCATGATATTATTTTTTTTATTTATATAAAATAAATTACATATATACCCATCAAATGCTAACATAAAATTATAGGTAAATTAGTCTATATAGTATATATTCTTATACAGTAACATAAGTTTTCAATATGCTTTTACTTATTTTAATTTTATTTATTATGTTTTTAAATAATATTTAAATTTTCAATTTATTTTTTTAATTAATTTTTTCGACTATGATTAAATTTTTGAATCAGAATGCCTCTAACTAAAAAAATAAATTTTAAGGACTTAAAATTTTTTATATGTAAGTCATATTACTTTTAAGTTTTTTCTTTGTTTTTTCATTTCGGTTAAGGATATTTCGATTAAAAATTTTGTTTAAAATTAAAAAAATTGAAACTATATTAAAAAACATAATGAAAATAATTAAAAATATAAAGATAAATTGAACACTAAAAATTTTATACGAGAGATCAATTTTAGTCGTTTATGGACTAAACTTAACTATTATTGAAGGATATAATAATAATAATAAGAAGAAGAATACCACGAAGACTTAAGTTTCTAATCCTGTGTTTGGATAGGGAGGAAAGTGAGGGAGACGAAAGAAATGTTTTCCTTCGTTTGGACAAGAGAGGAAAGCGAGTGGAAAGAAAAAAAATAATAAAAAAACATAAAATAAGTGGGACCCATTTTCCTCTCAAAATTGGGAGGAAATGGAAGGAAAAACGTGATACTTCATTTTTTTTCGATCACGTTTTTGCCTTCTCCCTCTCGGTCGTCCCTCTCTTTTGTAAACCGCTACGATAACTAAACAAATTTGCAAATCAAGACAGGGTTACTGGCGTTACTTGCGCTTTCTCTCCGAACATCATTGTGTTTCCGAGCAAGCAAAGCTTATACCCATAGTATTGGTGTTTCATCACATCCAAGCGACCTCCGTATTGGTGTAAGCTTACACCGGATCCGCAAATCAAAAAGAAAAATTCATCCAAAGTCGTAGCGTAAGCGAGGGTAAGTAATTTGTTGTTTGATTTTGTTATTTGTCTTCTATAAGATGGGTTGTGTTTGATCTAGAATGTGGGATGTCATTTCGGTTTGAAATTCAATGTCAAAATTAGACTAAAAATGAAAAAATACACCATGTTCTCCTTTTCCCGCTCGCGAGAACTTTCTAAAGTTTTACCTCCTCCCCGTCAACATAGCGAGAGACGCAGAGAACAAAGGACAGTCGCCCTTCGGTTTGTGCTTATTATTTGTTATTTCCTTTGATTTAGTTGCTTAGATTGGTGTCAATATAGCGGAGGGCGGAGAACAACTGCCTTTGGTTTTAACATCCGGAAGCATGTTAGTGTACTTGCTCTTGCTCTCTCGTCTCAACTCTTTCCATACGAGCAATGTTGAATCGAAGAGGGTTATTTTTAGCACACACTTGTTACTACTAGTATGAAGAAGAGAGCGCTTGATCTTTAACGCCCTTTAAAACTCTATCAAGTTAGAAGTGGTAGACGATTTGGCATTGATGTGTGAATAGGGACAGTTTAATTATTAGCTCTGTTTTGGGCTACTAGATTCATTTTGATTTCTAAAGCTCCTATTCTCGACCATCTTGTCCGAATAGTTCCTTGACTTATGTGGATTGACATATGCAAATAGGATTGTGGACTCGAGCTATGAATTTTCTCGTTTTAGATTCCAATTCCTTATTATTTCTTTTCAAATATGCTTCGAATTGACAAATGGACTGCATATTGGCCAAGTTATCTTTTGAAACTACTAATATGTCTCACCAGGAGACTTGGTTGGTAAGAAAATTTCGCACTTAATGCCGGTAGCTAATGCTTCTACAACAACTGTCCGGTTTCTCATCTTAGTATTTAAATGACAAGTACTGTCTTTAGGCAATGTTCTCTTTTTATTCAAATGCGAAAGCACATGGTAGATGTCCAAGTATACATATAATTTTGGATTTGTGTGAACTACCACATATTCTTTGGATCACATTTCGGACTACAAAAATACATGTATGTGTTTTGTGTTGGGAACATTTGAATGTTTCTTTATTTTATTTTTTTTCCTGGAGAAAATTCATAGCTTGTGGACTTGATTTTCTAATATGCTCGACGCTGAATTGTATTGGCCTTTTCATTATTTACCTGTTTTACATCTAAATATAAGGTGCTTAATCGTGTATGAGCCTTTGAAAGGAACAAAATATGAATAAATAAATGGTTGGTTGTAATGCGATTATTGAAATGCTTACTTCAATTCAAAACGTCTTTTAACTTCAAGAAAATATATATTTGGTCGGTATGTTTTTTGACCTAACTTCTATGTTTTTAATATATGGTTTCGAGAGATGAAGATGAACAAGATGATTTTGAAAAAAGGATTGCATTGAAATTAGCTCGAACACGAGGAGGAAGATCTCGATAGAATAAAAGAGGAGAGTACAAAGCGAAAGAAAGCCATTCTTGAAAAATATATTGAACTCGACGATTCATGACAACGGAATGATTTTTGTTGTACATGCTTGCTTGATGGGTCTCACCTAGATATGGTAACTTACTCGTTGAAATTTCATATTGTTATCAAGATACATGATTCAAAATTGTCATTTTATGTTATGTGCATGTTGCAGCAGTACATGCAATTTTTTGTAACTTAAATAGTTATAGTATTTGATATGGGATACTCCTAAATTCATCAAATAAATTATGATTCTTATCAATTTTTTTGATAATTAATGAAAAATATATTGATAATTGTATAAAAAAAAGTTATAGAAATAACCATTTAATTAATACACTTAGCGATACTTTTTGACATCCCACCCAAATTACTAAAAATGATAATCATCAATTCAACCCGTCGATATTAATATATATTCACAATGTCTCACACGTACACCTTTATTTATTTTTTGTTCCATCAAAAATGGGAAAAAAAAAACTTTATAATTTTTTCCTCAACATGTAATTAATTTTTTTTCAAAGAGAGAAGATGAAATGTAATTAATGTAAAATAGACGCTTGCGGATGCTAGCCTCATGTAAATGTGTATCAAAACACTAGCTAGCTCTAATCTCAAGGCCTAATTCTATTACCACCCATCTCCAACACTAGCTAGCTACCTGCTATGTCATTAAGATTTTTTTCGTCAAATAACATATTCAAATTCTATTATTGTAGTTGCATTGAAAGTATTTATTGTTCTTTGTTCGGTTATTCCTGTATGTTTTTATTTTTATTTTTTTCTTTTTACGTGTGGTTTTTGTCGCCAATTTATATATATATATATATATATATATATATATATATATATATATATATATATATATATATATTTGATGGTTCATAGTTTGGGTTGTTATTTTAGCTGCAATCAATTTGTCTGTTTAGTTTTGTAAATGTCAATTTGATTTGTAATATAGATTGCTTTGGATTAGTTTTTTAAAATTCATTTGAATTGTTGATTCATTTGATTTTATGAACATTCAATGCTAGATAGGAGAATAGCGAGTAGATTCTTGTCAACTGGTTTTGATTTATGATAAGATATATCTTCCGTAATCAAGAGAGGTAAGTTTTTTATATCCTTGGCTATTATAAAACTATATTTTTTCTTGAAATCTATCTACATATATCATTTGATATGTGTTTCTATATTATGTAATGCTACATATGTGCACTTTTTACTTTCAAGAAGTTTATGTTTTTATGACATTAGTTTACATAGTAATATTACAATATTTTACATTTAATATAAATGGAAATGAATGTCATTGAGAACATGCATGATGAAGAAAAAGATGTAATACACCGAATCAGAACTTGTTGCAATCAAATGGTGGTGTTATTTCGATCCTAAGAAAGTTGCAAAACATTCGAAAAAAATTAAAGAATGTCAAGAACGGCATCGACGGATCTTGGAGAATTGGAAAAGAAGACATCGAATGGCCATTCTACAACTAATTTGTCATCTTGTGCATGCATTACACCTAATTAATGCTCAAGCATTTGTAGTTCGTAAACTCCGTAACTAAAGGAAGTGCTGCAAGAGATCATCTACGCCAAGAATTACTAAATAGGTTAACTTCAAGTAAGACGTCCTATCGAGATATTATACGAATGAGTCCTTAAGCTTTCTTCCACTTATGTTGAATGTTGAGAGGAAGCGGTAATTTGAAGGACTATAGGCGAGCAATTATAGAGGAGCAAATTGTTAACTTCCTCCATATTTTAGGTCACAACTGGAAAAATCAAGAGCTCATATTTTATTTTCATCGGTTAGGTGAAACTATTAGTCGATATTTTCATAATGTGTTACGAGCAGTGATTTTCCTTGAAAACGAACTCCTTAAACAACCACTTGGTTCGGAGGTTCCAATAGTAGTAGATTTTTTCCTTTTTTCAAGGTAAGAAATCTTCGTTATATTTTACATATGCAACTTTTCTAAGATATTTATTTATTTAACAATTATATAATATATGAAAGCATTCATATATATACATTTATACGAAATTGTATTGGAGTAATAAATGAAACACATATTCGTGTTAAGGTACTAAATGATATTGCAATCGGATATCGAGGTCGAAAAGATTGGCCAACACAAAATGTATTAGACTGCTTGTGACTTTGACATGAAGTTTACGTATGTTTTAAGCTGGATGGAAGGGAACAACATCCGATTCAAGAATTTTAAAAAATGCTCAAGATAGGGAAGACAAATTGATAATTCCTCGAGGTCGGTTTAATTAGTGTAGAGTTCTACTCCCTTGTTTTTGAATGTAACTACATATCTTCTAACCGTATGTAATCATTTTTCATAGGAAAATATTATTTGGTGGATGCGGGTTACATGCTAAAAAGTACACTACTCACCCCATATAGAGATGTGCGGTACCATTTGAAAGAATATTCTATACGTGGTCCTCGAATTATAAGGAGTTATTCAGCCATCATCACGCCTCCCTTCGAAATGTCATTGAAAGAGCATTCGGTGTAATGAAAAAGAGATTTTCCATCATCGCAAGTGGAACGAAACCACATTACTCATTTCATATAATGATAGACATAGTGTCGGCTCGTTTTATATTGCATAACTATTTGATTAGAGTAGATCTTGATAATGCTATCCTTGCTAAAGTCGATAGAGAGCTACATAAAAGTGATAGTCAAGATAACCAAGAAATATATGATGGATACAATGTTGATCATGAAGCAAGAGAAGGGGCACTTTTGTGAGATTCTATAGTGATGGAAATGTGGAATGCCTATGAATAAAATTTATAGAATGCAACTAAACCAATTAGTTGAATGCTTTTCCTCTTATTAATATATTTTGTTGTGAATTAGAATAATATGTACATGTTATGACGTTACTGCAAGTTGATGATGTTCGTAGTTTTAACGTGTATTGTTGTGTTTTTTCTATGTATATTATATAAGTATGTATGAATTATGACACTAATTCAAGTTAATAAAGTGTTTAATGTTAATATTTATGATTTTTTTTATGTTCTTAACGTATTTTTAAGTTGCCAAGTATATTACAAAATTGTTTAATTAAAATGGATGCTTTGCGAGTATAGAAGATGCGTAGGGGAAGCATCAAAAGAGTTCATAGGACGATGGTTCTACCGGAAGAAATATCTATTGGAGCACTCGAAATGGATAATGTATTAATTGATTGCATGCTTGAAGAGAAAATCAAAGGTAAAGGACATTGGACAACAACGACTTTAGATAACATGTTGCGAGTTCTAAGGGCTAAATTTTAGAATCACATCCAAATGAACCATATTAAGAATAGACAAAAGACATTGAAGATAAATTTTAGTGAGGTGAAAGACTTATTTCATGGTGCAAATGGATTTGGTTGGAATCCCGAGACAAAGACTTTTGAAGCAAGTATCGAGGTTTGAAGAGAGCTAATTCGAGTGACTGTCATATATAACTTTTATGAATATATTACTTTCAAAGTATATAATAAATTTCTCTTAATGTGTCGACAAAACCGAAACGCGAAAGTGGATGCATCATCCAATCAACAACTATGATAAATTGTATCGGATATATGGCCAAGATGAAGCTACTTGGAGAGGGTTCGCAAGTGCTTAGAGAAAGGGTGATGATGTGAGAAAGGAAAGGTTTGTGGAGCCAATTTGATCTCAATGAGGACAATAACGTAACATCGGATAGCGAAACAAATTGGGGGAATCAAGTGCCAAGCTACAATGCAAAAGTTAACTTCTATACTCCCGAGTATGTAGCTTCGCCCAATTCCGAAGAAACAAACTCATCTAGAGGCACTAAACGTAAATCTCATATGGTTGAAGCAATTCGGAGTCAATATGAAATGGTGCATTTAGGAATGAAAGAAGGAAATACAATTACGGAGAAGTCGTTGAAAATTTTAGAAAAGGGCAATGCAATACTGGAAGAAGGAAACTTCATTGCATACGGGTCATTGACCATTTTAGAGATGGGATGTCAAAAAAATTTTCATGAGGATGAGATATTCACCGAGCTTGAAGCGATAGGATTGCAATCTAGCTTCCAAATAAGTGCATATCGCTTTTTGGCTGATAATGCATCACTTACAAGACAATTCTTTGGGTTGCCTTGTCATAGAAGACTTGAATTTCTAACACATGTGATGGCTGAAAGAAGTGGTCAATGAAAGTAAGTTAATCATATACAAAGTTAGAGTATAATTTGTTGCTTTTTTCAATTATTTCAAATTTATTGAACTTGCAAACGGTTCCCTTATTGTTACTCAATGTACACTTCTATTTCCTTGTTTTTTTTTTATTTTACGAATTGGGCTACTTGTGTGTGCAATCAATTGGTGAAGTATAATGTAAGGGAACTTATTCGAATCACACTTGAATTTTTATTGTATTGTGATGTTCAAGTGTATTTAACGGCTATTATATGTGAATGTTGTCTTAAATAGTAATGACTTAACTAGAAACTCATGTAACTTGATTGTGGTAGCTGAACAAATTGATACTAAGACTTTCATAATTATTTGTAATGTGTATGTACAACTTGATCCTATAACTTACCTAATTATATGTAGTACTTGGGATAATGGATGTAAACTTGTATTGTGATGTTCATATCCTTTCTTTGTCAAATAATTTAGAGTTTTCATTTATCCATCCTCCGATCCAAGAGTTATTACTCGCTTAGAGGAAATGAATTTGTAATTATTTTTTTTATCGAGCTTAATTGATAAGATCGTGGATAGTGCTTGTGAAAGCATCAATTTCCATCTAATATGTGACGTCTACTTAGGATTTATAATCACATAAGAAAATCAAACTCACAACTTGAGAGTAATAAAAAAATAAGAATTCAAGCTAAAACTTGGGGGCCATGATTTATTTTTGTATATTAGCCTATGACTCTACATAAGAAATTTTCATCATTTCATTCCTCGATCCTTTCACATTTTTTGATCCGGTACTTCGGAGACCCAACACCTCCTCTAAAGCACCAAAATTAGCTCTCAAACAGACTACAAAAAGCCCCAAAACACCCTAAAAATAGCTCCAAAACAGACCCGACACCTACTCAAAGCCCTCGAACTCGACCACAAGCCGTTACCAATAACACCCTAAACCCTTACAGAGCAACCCCGTTGGATAGGTCATTTGAACCACCAAAACGGCTCCAAAAAACCCCCCAAACCAACTTGAAAACCACCCAAAAAAACCCCAAAACACCTTTAAAAAAAGCCTAAAACCAACCCAAACAGACCCAACACCTACCCAAAGCCCCCAAACTCAGCCACGAAACTCTTACCAATAGCCCCAAAAACCCTTACAGAGCAACCCTTTTGGACGAGTCATTTGAACCACCAAAGCATCTCTAAAAACACCCCCAAACACTGCTTGAAAACCACTTAAAAACCACTAAAACGGACCCAACACCTACCCAAAGCCCCAAACTCAACCACCGAAGCCGTTACCAACGACCTCTCAAAACCCTTACAGAGCGACTCCTTTGGACGAGGTCATTTGAACCACCAAAGCGACTCTTAAAACACCCCGAAACCAGCTTGAAAGCCACACAAAAAAACCCAAAAAAAAACCCTTAAAAAAGCCTAAAACCAACCCCAAAATAGACCTAACACCTACCCAAAGCCCTCGAACTCGACCACGAAGCCGTTACCAACGACCCCGAAAACCCTTACGGAGCAACTCCTTTGGATATGTCATTTGAACCACCAAAGCGACTCTAAAAACACCCACATACCCGATTCAAAACCACCTCGAAAAAACCCACCAAAACGACCCTCGAACACCTTTTAGAGTTACTGCAAAAGAAGAAATAAAAATTATTATTAAAAAACAAAAAAGGCTAAACATATTTTCCTGTCTTGGATTATTAGCATCCACGACATGATGTTGTAGGATGCATTTGATTGAGTCTTTTTTACGGGAAAATAAGCCTACCTTGGGCTTTCGGGAACTCTGTAAATTTTATAGTAAATTTGGAGTGTTCACTCGAGCAACAGGTTATGCCTATCTCGTCCAAATAAGCAATTTATCTCATTTTTTATGATTCAATTGACTTTCCATGATTTTTCGTAATGCTACAATATACTCTTTTTTTATTGCTAAATAGTAATTTTTTAATCCAAAAAAAAAAAGCTAAGAAAATGATGGGTAAAAGCAACTAACTTATTATATGCATAGATAATAATACATGTTATACATATTTAAATTAATTTTATGTTGATAATTAATCTAAATTAGCTATTGAATTAATTAATTAATTAACGATTATCGATTATTCTATGGAGACGATTCATTATCCATCTTATCATTTCGGATAGATGCTTACATGCTAGATTTTTATTTTATTATCATTTGTGCTATTTTCATGAAAAAAATATTTATACAAATTTATTATAAGTATTTAAATATAGAAATATAATCATATGAGTATTATAGTAAATATACAATACTATATTTTTTTCCTCTCTCTTTTTACAATTATCAAAACAAAGAAAATATACTTTTTTTCTTTTTATTTATACTCTTATTCAAACAACAAGTGAAAAATAGTTTTTTTCTCTCTCTTTTTCTTTCCTCTGAAGAGGAAACATCCAAACAAGGAGTAAGTCTGTTGTTAAGCTTTTTGATTTGATGCAATCAACTTATATTACGAGTAACAGTTAACCTGTTTCTTACTTTATCATTTATGATACAAGCCTTAAAAAAATATATATTTTTTATGAATGACTAGATGATTCATTTAAAATTCAATAGCAAAGAGGTTAATCTTGTTTTGGTATACTAAAACAGGATCCATAATTATTTTATTGCTGAAAAAAGGGGGAAAAAAAGTAATAATTTATTTATCATCCACCATCTCGCTCGACGCCAAGAATGGAACATATTCATGGGTTTCTTTGGGCTGTCAGACTGCCAAAACCAGTCCCTCTGGGTCCCTTTGATGCTTACAGAACTTAATGGACCTTATAAATAATTAACGAGAAGTACACCAATCTAAAGCGACTAATATTGGAATCCCGAGTTGCCACAAGTTTCCAATCTAACATAGGCTCTCTGCAATATCGCTTTGAAGACGAGAACAGATTTAGAGCTGGCTATTTATCCTCTTATCTATTGCTTTAAAAGACAAGAACATTACCGACCGCATCAAACATGTCGTTCATGTTAAGGGTGACCAAAACTGTTAAGACAATCATCAGGGAACAGAGAAATGGACAAGAGAGAGAGAATTTTCAACCCATTTAAACAAATGAAGCTATTACATTTGCTTAGGTTAAACTCAGGATCCAACATGATCCTGTAGAGTGGAGAAAGATAAAATAAACTGGTTGGTTAGATTTTACATCAACACTGTCATGGGTTAGTATCTGCCGAGACTCCCAGCATATATAGCTAGAAACTACTCTCCGTCACCAAGTTTTGACTCAGGTTAAACACTTATACATAATAAACAGTCCAGACCAAGGCAATGGCAGCATTGACTGCACAGCAATAATCAGGACTATGTACCCCTGCCTCTCTAGATGGGCGAGTCTTCTGTGCATTGAGTAATGGATCCTTGATGTAAAAGTGATCCAGAGAGCTGAGACAAACGAGGCTGGAAATCACGAATATACGAACATCACAGATTTGCAGTCACTAGAAAAAAATTCTGCAATAAGATTGGTCAGGTGTGGGAGCTCTTCTTGGCTTCATTTTACACATCGCAAAGGACTTGACCAACAATTCAACTGATGGCTGGGGACCAAACAGTTGCGATTCGCTTCAACAAAGTGGGAAAAGGAAGTACTGTATGGTCTTCAAGGAACAGGAGGAGCATTCTTGGGATATCTAGCAGAAGAGGGCATGCGCTGCAGAACTCGTGGAAACTCTTGCTTTAGACGTTTATTTGGCATCCCTTGCATTAGCCTATTACATTATAAATAATATAAAATAAGAAAATATAAACGAGAAAATAAAATACAAGCTGGAAATCCAAATTCCATGCAGAGATGATTTTTGGACTAGTAAATCACAAACAAAAGTGACAATGAGTCTACTCATTATTCAACGTTAGCATGGAACTTTAAGAACAAAGCTGCAATGCCTACTGTTTGTAAATTTCATCTTTCAGATTGATTTTCAATTTTGTGATGCGGAGCCATAACTGCAGTTTGCAACAAGAACGTGCCAAGTGGTGGAGATTGATAAAAAAAATGGAATAGTTGGTGTCAGGATATATAGTATTTTGTGGTAGCATACAGAACATTGACACAAATAATTATTAAATTAAGCAGAATATGAAATCACAAACCTAGGTGAAACCTGACGTTTCGCCGTATATTGACCACCGAACATTGTTCTTAGACTTCCAAGGGCCTTTTCAGCAGCCTGGGGAAAAGAATGTTTGGGAGCTCAGGCAGATAAAATCAAGGTTTATATAAAGACTTCAGAAAAAACAGAGAAAAATCCGTCCCACTAAAGATGATTCTGAGCATGGAGCGTTAAATACCTGCATCTTAGCTTCATCCCATGTTGACCCAATCCCCTTCCCCAAAACCTGTCCATCTATTTCAACCTAAGGTGTGATTAAAAAAAAAAAAAAGTTAAATGGAGCTGAGTTGAAAAAGGATTGATAGTGACAACAGCTGAAAGTCATATAAAGAGCAAAAAAAATATCACAAAAGCTGTTTTCTTCTATTTCAAACATAACACATAATTATCAATTTGGACTGTTCAAACAAGAAATAACCCTTGCTGTTTCCATTGGCTTAAACACTCCAAACACATCTAGGCCAATAGCATCTTCTTTTTTCTTGCATGGGAAAATATTACCGAACCTTTTATCCATGATCAAAGGATAACCACACAGACCAAATGTGCAAAATGAAGTCCAGGACAACATGAAATTTTCAAAATGCCAAGCCAAGGTGAAGGGATTCTGGTCCTAAATTCTTACCCACAAGTATTGCTATCCTATTAAATACTAATTGAGTCAGTTTCCTTGAGATGAAAACAGGAATTCTATAAGAAATTTCTTCAACATAATTGGCGGGAATTGTCAATATTTTGTGAATAATTGAAGTGCAAATATAAATGTCAGAAGGAAAAGATACCTTATCAAATTTCAAAGCAAAAAAGTGTGTTCAAATACAAACCTGTGCATGTACTTCCTCTCCCGGTATTGAATTAGATGACAGTGGAGTCTGTGCCAGAAAATTTACCCCAAGACCCTCCGTCATGCACTGAAGACATTAGATGCCAACCCATGACATTTCAGTGATAAAAAAAAAACTTGATAGCAATTGAAACATAGCAGAGGCATAACTAACTCCTTGGAACTTACAAATTCTTTGAGTGCAGTGACAGAACCCATTGATTTCTTAGAGCCTTCCAGTCTTGGATCCAGAAGTCTGGATGGCTCTGAAGCAGCTGAATATGTGGCCAGCTCATCTTTAGGCAATGGTTGATTCCCAAAAGAATTCATATTACCCAAGAACCCATTGTCATTTGCACTAGTATATCTACTTGAATCCCCAAGCATAGGCCCAGAATCAGGCTTCGCACGTGACATATATATGCCTGCAGAAAAATTGTCATAAGCATCACTGAGCAGCAGATGTTTGGACAAGAGGAATTTCCATTGTGAAGGACATTGAAACTTCAGATTTTAAGAACATTGCCCATGCAAAACAATGTATGAGACACATGCTAAGTTAATATTAACAAAGTACATTATATGGCATGCTTCAAGACATTTGCACACTGGCACATAATGAGCTCAACTTGGCTTCTGATTTAGGCCATAAGCTCAGAGCAATTTCAAACCGAAGGTTACGACTAGCTACAGGCTAGGTTCCATGCTATAAGCGTCAGTTACAATAGTAAGCACCAGATACAGCGAACGATAAATTATGTAGAAAGCTTAGCTGAGCAGTAGTATGATCCACTGGGCAGGCACAACTTGGACAATGCACAATGACAAAACATCCTCACAACCAGACACAGCTGATTCAACTCAATGACTGCATGTGCTACCAAGTAATAAGAAATATCATGGGGAGAAATCTGACCAGCTAACTTCTTAATAGAACCCTCAGCTGCCTGACGTTGGGCTTCCCTTCTTGTTTTACCAGTTCCTTCACCAACTTTCTCCCCTGCAAACCAAGCCTGCAAAAATAAAGAACAGGAGGGATAAGTAGTCATATCATTTCTCTATTCAGGTAAAATCAGGTCCTTCTGGACCTTCTCTCTCTCCCTATTTTACTCTCATTTTTTACGAAAAAGACAGGATGCTAGTAGTTATGAACTAAAGGAACAAATTGGATTTTATAGTTCCATGCAGCTCCCTAATAAACCACATGGAATTAGCAAATCCTTTAATTTCCTCGCTCTACAGGGCATTAGGCCCACTGGGTTCTTCGTAATGACTGTTCATCCTTTTCAGTATTAGAAAAGAGTTATTATTTTGCTAAGCTTGGTAAGAAAAAGGAAGTTACAGGGTAAATAAACAACGCTATCATAGTTCTATCTTTCATTTTCTCATTTAAAATGACTGGAATGCAGACTATTCGATGTTTGCTTGGGTGCAATTAGCAAAAATATAGATTTATTGGGGATCAGAATGCTAATTGGGTATCAATTTAAAATAGTACTGGCCTGGAATTTCTTCAAGTTATTTCACATGCTAGTAAATGTTGCCAAAGAGAAAAGGTTAAAATATACATGGATGGATCATCTCACTATATAGACAAACTAAACACTGTATTCCATGCAATTAAGAAAATAAAGGACTGCATGGTTCCCATATTTTAAACGAGAAAGGATCGATTAATTCTGATTGAATGGACACAAAATTCATATTACTAATAAAGCAACAATTTAATTTTTATGCCAAAGAGTTGAGAAAACCTCAATGGAGAACTGCAGATCTCTGCTAGCAACCAAAGCAGGCTTGAATTCCACCTGTAGATTTCCATTAAATTAAAGTTCAGAGAGACAAAGGGACGAAAAGAGCAGCTTAGATGGAACATAAGGGCTAAGGTGCATAAACTGTTCAGTCTGATTTTCACTCCAAAATAGAATCTTTGTCCCTTTACCTTGGTTCCACACTTAAGAGCAATTTCCTGTAATGCTTCAACTGGAGTTTCTGCACTTGCAAAAGCTCGTTCAGATTCCAAGTCAAGATCCCTGTTGCTGGATGATCTACTCAATGGAGTCTCCTCCCCTTCAAAACAAAAATATAACATCAGTGCAGTAATAAAATGCAGCAAATTGCACTAACTAAATCTATAAGGCAACCAAACCAAAAACGCTACAGCAATATTGCAAAAGTCATTGCAAGTTTTGTGAAAGCTGACGAAGCTTACATGTCGAACATATTAATAGGACATTCCTTAAAAAAAAAAAAAAATCTATAGGAGATTCAAGTTAAGTGATAGCTTTGGATCAACCCCACTCTTGCTGATGGGCAAAGTAAGGTTGATACTGTAAGTGATATGTTTTTTTGAAAAAAAAAACAAGGGAGAATATATCATCACTCACCTTGGAAAGAATGATAATTGGACGTTGAATGGTTTAGCCTCATACGATCATCTCTATAAGGTGCCTGCAAATAAATGATCATGTAACTTTGGTATGCTTCATCAGTTCCAGGTAAAAGTAGGCTAAAAGTGAGCACTGCCAAGAAAAATGACCTCTTTTGGCAGTCTTTGATTATCGTGAATCATTCTATCAGATGGAATATTACTCTCAACCTTAGGGAAAAAGGATGGATGATGAGGTCGGTGCTTTTCAATATCCATTGGATCCGAATCTAGAGGAAATTCTCTGGGTGTTCGGTTCAGTTGCCTAGGGCTCATCTCTTCCTCCACTGGGACCCAGCTTCCACGAGATTGCACATGTGGAGCTGAAACTTGTGATGAAGTTCTTGCGGGAAATGGAGATTCACTTGGTGCATTGTCTCTTGAATCTTGCCCATGTTGTAGTATAAGAAGCCGCCTCCTTGTATCAGGATCTAATTCAGATTCAGGTACTTCACCCTCTTCTCGAGCAGGAGAGCTTTGCAAGCTTGGTTCTGGAGGAACAACCTGGCCTCCTAACTGTTTAACTAATGGAGCCGCCTGAGGAAACTGTGTGCTGGGAAATGGCATCATTGATGGTTGTGATGGAGGCATTAGTGGTTGTGATGCTGGCATTGGCTGCTGTGATGCCAGCATCAACGGTTGTGATGCTGGCATTGAGCTTGAAGAAGATGCCATTGTGTACTGGAGAGACTGGAGCAGCCTTGGATCTAAGCTACTGACTGTTGAAGGAATTGTTGAGAGGATTGTTGAAGAAGCTGAAACTGCTTCCTGTTATAATAAAAAAAATAAAAAAGCATGGAAAGAAACCCATTTCAACTTGAATGCACACATAGTAGACGACAAAACATATCCACCTCAGTAAGATTAAGAAGTATAAAACAAATGTTTTCCATATCATAACTCCAACACTCCCATGGGCCATTGTAAACCAAATGAACATGTACTACTTTGTCTGAAATTGCAAATTTCCAAATGAACACACATGGAAATGCGAACATTTAAATACCTTCAGCCGTCTTTCAACCTCAGCATCTGCCATGCCATCAAAAGAAAGTGGATCTCTGTTTCCATTTGTAGCAGAAGCATCATCCTGAATGCCACAAAAGATTTGATTATGAACAAATTACAAAGACCATAGGTCTTCTAGGTGATCATAATAACAACACATCCGACATAATGAATTCAAATACAAAAGAAGTGGTCATGACCAACCTCTGAAACTAAGTAGTTGCTCACATCAGGAGGGGAAGGAATATTATTGGTATCATCTTCATATGCAACTTCAGGTATCTTCTGCAGAAGGCCCTCATCAAATTCTCTGTAATCACATTCCAAGGTCATGCTATGCCCAAACAATATCACAAGCATAAACAAAATTAACCCGAAATTAATTGGTAAGTAACACAAGTAGAATTGAAATATATGGAAGTGCCCATGCAAGTATGTGCCCTCTGGATTTTGTATTCTTACTTGAAGAAACCACCTCTGACATTGCAAGCAACATTTCTCGCAACACACAAGACTGGAACAGCATTATTTGCCTATGACACAAAGACTTAGGATGAGCGCATGCTAATACAACATGGAAAAAAAAAAATTGGAGTGCATATGCATGCGTTGTGTGTGGGGGTGTTTTGAGTGAGTAGTGTGAGCAAGCATCATTGCAATATTGAAGTTTCCACAAAGCAAAGTGGATATAGTTTATACTTCAGCTTGAGGAGCATAGTATGGAGCAAATGCAGGAACAACGTGCACGCGAGATTGATCCTTCTCATCCCACACTTTCAAGCGATCATCAATGACCAATGCCATCTTAGGGTGGCATATTCCATCTTGAAATACATTGAACAATGACTTTCTTAAACCTGTAATTACATGCACATATTAAATAAGCATTAGCAGAAAATGAGCATGTTTGCTCACACATTTTAGAACTTTCAACTTTGAGCAAAACGGTTAAATCACAAATTATATCCTCGACTCCATAACCAGCTAAAAGAGTAGAAGTCGTCTGCAAGCTGGATGCTGCTTACCTGACTTGACGCACACAATCCGATTTAGCAATTCTTTTGAGTTTATCAAGTTTGAATCTGGATCCAAAAGCCTCCACATTTCTAAAGCATAATCTCTTTCAGCCATTGTGCAAACATAAACCTCAAAGCGCTTGCGTCCTCTAGCAATCAAGTAGCTTCTCAGATCCTCCCACGCAGGTCTCAACCTCACAAGCACACTTGTATCACGAATCTACATAATAAAAAAGGTTCTTTGATTCTTGGACCAAAATTAATGAACATTTTCAGTACAAACTAACTATTATCAAACATCATCGAGCATGTAGACTATTTATTCCTCATACAAATGCCAAAAAAATCTAAATTCATTGTTCTAGCAAATAAAATCATTGCATATCTACTAATTGGCGAATAAGAACTCGACAAATGATAAGTTTTTCAAGGCTATGATTTGGAAAAAACAGCTGGACAGAGAACATCAAACCAAGGTTGCAGCACATCTCACTGTAGAATTCATAAAGTACACACCTGTGGATTGATGCGAGTCAAAATAATGTTCTTCTCTTGCAATCGTATCAATGGGCGAACCATGGGTTGATGGTTGTCAGACAGAGCCGAAACAACCTCAGACTGTGTTTTGATCACTTTTCCATTTTCAACAACCTGATCGTTTTCCACATATTGCTTCAAAATGTTCTTGTCATCCTGATACCTCTTGACCTCTGACAGCATACCCAGAATGCGCTGTGGGTCCACCTCAGTGCTTATTTTCCGCTGCAAAGCATCAATTCTATCTTCAAATGAGCGCATTGTATTTGCAACTATGAGAGTTTCATCAAGATCAAATACAATGCCAAGGCATCTGAGGTTCAGCATGACAAGACAAGAGTCATAAAGTCCTGGTGCAACATTGAAACCCCAGAAACATGGATACTGTCTTTCATTACTCCTCGAGGGCATTGCAACCAAATGGAGCTCCTCCCCTCCCAGATGCATTACTGCAGTCTGAAAATAACATCACCATCAATATCCAAAAAGCAAGAGGAGCATGAAATAAAAAGGAATAAGGATATCAATATAAATATGCTGATGTGCGTGATAGGTAGACATGTACAATGAGATCAGTGCGAACAAGAGAAAGCCTTCAAGAAGATGAAGCAGAATAACTAACAAATTATGAGAACTCGTGTTTCAGATAAAGGTTTTATTCATATTAAGGCCAATCATAACAAACCAGGTTTCTTCTCAAACTAACAAGAAGACAAATGTCAGAAAAATCATTCCTGCATACACATTAAATTTTCATTTTACATCAACAATCAATAAACCCTTCACAAAATGAGACATAGCCAGCAAACAAGCCTGCACTTACCTTCTGTTCAAATTCCTCAGCCATAAACCCAGAGTAAGAGAAGAATATTGCAGTATAACTATCCAAAATTTCAGGCTTATATTCACTCAACATTCAATTTCAGCAAAACCCCATAGTCGTTTATAAAAGCAAATATTCATCTCCATATGAAGCAGCTATATCAGGAACACATAATTCTCATGATAAATTTAGTTCTATTTTTAGCATGTAGTATTCACTTTCAAATTCCATGAAATCACATAGTCACTTCAAAGTCAATGTTCATGATGATTTAGTGGGAAAATATAGCAAGTTCAGGCAATTCTCATGATATCATGGCAAAATTGTGAAGAAATTCAGCTCATAATCATCTGGGACAAATTAATTACTTAAGAAAGTTCACAAATTTGCCACAAACTTAAGGTTCATTCACTGAAAACTGTCTGAAACAAAACTCAAAGTGGGTTCGGGGTCCTTGTCCAAAGCTGTCCAGAGTCCCCTGTACAACAAACCCAGTTATCTGGGTTACAAAGTTTGAAACATTTTCTTGGGTTTTGTTTAAATTGATTATTAAGTTCATTATTATTATTATTAACTGGCTATACCTTGTTTTCTTGGATACAGGAGGAGTGCAAAAGATGAAGCGGCGATTCTTGTTGAGAAGAGAAGATCTTTGTTGTTGTTGTTGACTCTTCCATTTTGAAGCAAACACCAATAGATGTAATTGTATGAAGCACTGCAAGTGGTGGACATCTCTCACTTGTTGGTGAGAAATGGCTTATTTTGATTTCCTTCAGTATCTCATCAATCACTCTCTTCTTCTTGTTCTTGTTCTCTTCTTCTTCTTGCTGTTGTTCTTGTGCATATATTTCTACTTCTCCCAGTAACTCCTCTCCTTTATACACCACTGATTTATACATCTTTTTTGCACAAAATTCCCCAGAAAATTTTTCGATCTCTTCAAAATTTCAAGCTCAGCTTTTGAATTTGAAGTCCATCAAAGATCATAAATTTCCATGAAAGAAAGTCATTATATGATCCGAATCCGATTTCTTTGAAATTGCAACAGGAAAAAGATCTCTTCGTGAGGGAAAATAGAACAAAATTAGGGAAATTTTTTGTTGTTTCAGCTCAGATTTTTAAGATGAACAGATAGATAGATCTGTAAATTGATGACGATGATGATCCAAAAATCAAAACCCTAGAAACTTCCTAAGATCGATTGATTGATAAAATTACCAGTCTAAAAGTCAAGGTGGTGCTAGCTAGGGTTTGTTTGTTTGTTTTTTCTTTTTTCTTTTTTCTTTTTTTTTTGTCGAAGATGGTGAAAGTCTGCAGAGAAAGGAGAGAAACCCTAGATCCAGATAGCGAAAGGTCAAAAATGGCACTCCACTGCGTTGTGGTTTGGTTTGATAAGAAATTATATTATATGAAATAAAATTACAAGACGACGGTGTTATATATAAAAAAATTAACCAATTAATTAATTAATTAAGGAGTACTCTGCTTGCGGTTTTATAGTAATTTCCTTATTTTTGGTCCGACTGAGAAAAAAACCCAAAAAAAAAAAAAAAAAAAGTCGTACACGAAATTTCTGCTTCTGGTGTTTTTTGGGACTTCTCCACGTGGAAAGATTTGAGGTTTTACACTTGACCCGTATAACTAAAGCCTAATTGAACAGGGCAATTCGACATGGATAAATTGATTACACAAAATTAGTCAAATATTATTGATACATTTATGGTCATAATTGATCGAAATTATTTGTTAGACTAATTGGGTTAGGATTGATCTTTAAAAAAGAAAAAAATTAAGTTTGTAAGACTTGAAGTAAATACTTTAAACTTCTAAATGCATGCACTTATCTCCAATACGTAACAAATTAAATATATATATTACAATGACTTATTTATGAATTGTTAGTTAAAGTAAAAATTTAATAGCTCGTTATTTGGATTGTATTTTTCTTTTCCTTTTTGGAAGGTCATAACCAATATAATTTGAAAAACTATGCTTCGGAATAAAATTTAAAATAAATAACAACAACAATAGAATAATTCACAAACATAAAATTCAAAATCAACAATGATTAAAATACAATTTATCTAATAATAGATAAATGGAATGAAAATAAATTATTAAAATAACCCATATGGGGTTAAATTTTGCAAAACTTTACGTGGGGGTCAGGATTTCTACGATATATTTGTCTACATCTTGGGAAAAAAATAAAAATAAAAAATTGAACCTTGGAGTTCAATTGACACCCTGGCTTACACGTGGCTAATGGCCTAGCCGGTGAACATAAGGACAATAGGAAATATTTTCCCTGTGAATTGATATTTATTTGAATCCAAAATAAACATTCCTATGAATCACTGGATTTCTCTTGGTAGTTTCAATGGGAAGAAAAAGAAAATACCAAAGTATTCTTTTAAGGTAATAAAAACAACCAATTGAGGGAAGATTAAATTATAAATTAGTTTCTCTAGTTTTTAAAAATGAATTAAATAATCTTTCTAATTTTTAAAACTAATTTATTAGCCTCTTTCGTTTAATTTGTGTTTTTTAATTTATTTTGTTTTTCTTAAAGAAATAGAAATTTAAAAAAAAATAAGTAAATATTATGAAAAGATTGATGAGAAAAAATATTTTTTACAATAAATTAATGTCAAATTATGCATAGTCAGCTCTAGTCAAAAGAGCTAATTAATTAGTTTTTAAAATTAAAAAAATTATTTAATTTATTTTTAAATAATAAATAGATATTATGAAAAGATTGATTAAAAAATAAATTATCTGTGGAGTAAATTAATATTAAACTAAGTCTATTCAATAAGGGTCAAGAAACTAATTAATTAATTTTTGAGATTAGAAAGATTATTTAATTTATTTTAAGAAATCAGAGGGACTAAATTTATAATTTACTCAGGGTGCGAATGGATTGCGTTTGGCTGATACGTGGCGAGTTCTAATTCGATTGCTGCCTATATGTTTTTGTGGCTGTCCATTTAGATTCCTTTAACCATTCATACGAGCTAGCTTTCTCCGTGCAGGATGTGTCTAATAATTTTTTTCGTGTTCCATTATTAAAAAAATCTTTGTTTTTATATTAAATTCAATAACGAAAAGAGTTGAGATTTGAAAATATAGTTTAAAGAAAGTCAACAAATTTTATTATGAAATTATTAATGATATGCGAAATTAGTATTTTAGTTTCTTGTCAAAATTTTAGCCTTAAAAAATGTCATAAAATGAATGATTATGCATGTTAAAAAATATTTGTATCTACAAACGGTTTTGGATTGAAATCCTTATGAATATAAAAAAAATTTGGATTATTGTCTTTATTTTGTACCTCCAAAAGAAAAATTAAAAACATTATTCATGTTCAATCTAAAGAAGTAGTAAAATAAATTATTTACCAATAGGGATGCAAATGAGTAGAATTGAACAATTCATGTGTTCAAGCTTGAGTTATCTAATTTTAGAAAAATTCAGAATTGTGGTTGTTTGAATTTATTAATCGAGTCTCGTTTCAAATTAACAAGTCTATAATTGGTCTAAAGTTTAATTATTGACCAATTATGTATTACTTATTTTCCTATATTAGCTAAAATAAAATCTTTTGTAATTATGTTTTTATTTAATGATAAAAAAATATTTTAAAATCAATTTATATGTCATATAAATTGAAATTGAATCTTATTCAGTAGTGATTTTAAAGGCTCGTTTACCTATTGATAAAAGAAGAGGTAGAGAAAGGAGACCAAAAGTGAAAGAACTGTAATAGTTGAGAAAGAAGACAAAAAGAGCTTAGTAATAGTAAAAAGCTATACAGAGGGGAGAGAGAGTTGCATTTGAACAATAATAAAAGAATTAGATGAGATGCAAATCAAGTAAGGTGTGACATCTAAGCCAAAAAAATTCTTATATTTTAATGAATTTGTGATTTTCTCACTTTTAAAATTAGTTGCCTATTACTTATTTTTAACAAGTAATTATCTAAAACTTATTAATCTTCTATTTTTTAAAAATAACATAATATAAAAAGTTTGAATAAGATAATTGTTCTCCACACCCTATAGTTTATTTTTTTATAAATTACATTTTACATCTTATATATTAAAATATTAGTTTAGAAAACACTTTGTATTTTGGTGCCGATGATGAATTTCCGACTAAAAAAATTAATTATTACAAGTTTGCCAAAAAATTTAGAATGTTTTTTCCAAACATTTTATTTTGAAATTTGACACAGCACAAAAATACTTGTTTTCAATAAGTTTCATGCGCAAGAATTCTTGAATATTCCACCTAGTCCTATCATTTAAGTCATGCTAAATGGTGAAATCATTAATCAGCATCTTGCGGTCTAATCTGGCTTTTAAGACTTCAATGAGCTTCTGTGGGAATTTCTCTCTAGCTTCACCCTGGGTACTGCCGTATAAACATAAAATTGGTGAAGATTCAATGCCAGAAAACAATAGCCAATACTACAGCTCAAAGATGTACAGTTGATAAACTATTTAAATAGACATTGAAGCAGAAATTAATGGAAGGCTTACACAATATAGATGTGTCCTCCCCAACCACCAAAGTAGTCCCGATCAACTGATGATAGCAATGTTTGGGATACAACTTCAAATATTTCATCAGGTTCCTGGCCAGTAATTATAGCAAACAATTATTTTCATGATCGGACGTAAAAAAGAGGCTTTCGTTTAGTAATCACAATACCAACGCCCAATAACATCACTACTTGCTTGTTTGACGCAGCCAGCGCAGGAACATTAACAAGTGGGATAGATGCTATGGTTCAAACTTACTTGTAAAGAAATTAAGCTTGAAATTTATGCTACTAAGAAAAAAGACACTGCAAAAGATTAAGTGAATCATGGTTTACTTAAATACGATTATATCTTTAACCATCAAGCATGTCAATTTGTCTAGGTCAACTTTATAACATATGTAATTAAATTAACCTACTCTGTCAGGCTCGAACAATGCTTCACATGCACCGTAAAATACTCAAAAGTTCACTACTAGAAACTAGTCATATACCAACGGATTTTTCCGTCATTTTATGTTAAAAATTTATCACTATATATAATTAGTGATGAACTAGAGACAATATAAATTTCGTCATTAATATGATTGTTACTATTTCCTTAAAGTCTGAAATATTGTTCCGTCACTAATTTTTTGAATTTCTATCGTTAAATCGATATAAAACAATCGTCTATAAGGTCTTATATCCGCGTCATGTTGTTGCTATTTTTGCTTATATCTCGTCACTAAATAGTGACAGAATGAGTGTCACTAAAATATAATCATTAAAGTCCTCGCAATTTTATCGTTGAATATCCCGCAATTTCATTGCTAAAATAACGAATTTTTTTTTAAAAAATCAATAGCCGTATATTGTTAATTGTAATAGCAAATAATTATAAACAACACTTTATTAAAACATTAAAAACTTATAAATTAAAATAAAATATATCTAATAAAATTAAAATATTATAAATTAAAATAAAATAAATATATAAATGTATTAGGGTATATAAAAACATTAAAAACTTAAAAAAAAATAAAAAATTTAGTTTTCATTATCATAATCTCTCGTATCATCTTTCGACCGTTGGGTGTTAAGAGGAACCTTTGACTCTTGAGTTGTATGAGGGTTAGGCTGGAGAGATGCGAGTTTGCTTGCGGGTTCCGTAACAACTCCATCACTATCCGCAATTGACTCGTATGATGTTAACTTCGATCGGCTTTTTGTTAGAAGGTAGCCTCCATCCTCTTGATCATAGATTCATATTGGACGTAAATCTCCCGAATATTATCGAAATGTGAGTAATATTGGGATATATGAGATCCAAGGCCATACACTCTTTGCTTCTTCTCTCCTCCAACAACATCCCAATATATCTTGAACATGTCAATATCCGGAGACGATGAATCATCCTCTTCCCGCTCCTTAACCGTTGCTTATTGCATTAATCGCACGAGCTCTTATGTCATTAAAATAATATAATATTAAATCATAAATATATTTTTTAGATTATATCGGTAGATATATGTATATTTATATAAAAAAACCTTACTATTAGTGTTTGTGACCATCCGTTGACGAATGATAGATCTTTCCGCTTGTAAGTGGTCATAAACGGTTGGTAAGAATTTGGGTTGTGACTCAATTTATTATGCTAAAAAAATAGATAAAATAATATGAGATTCAATAAATACAAAAATTATTTTATAACACAATAGATGATATATGATTTACGAAATGCTTGACGTGCTCAATCAAAGAGATGGACCTTCTAGTATGCTTGGATGTGTCGGTACCAACACCACCCATCTTCGACATACGGTTTCGAGATGCCTATCGAGATCGGACATGATACTCGTGAGTGGTTTAATCCCATTGCCATGCTTCTCACACTTTCTCGTTTAACAAACGTTGGATCGTTACTTTTATGCATCGGCTTGTTGAGTATGTCGTCATACCATCTCTGTGCTAAACTCTCTCTTACATCCTTAATCGACTCGTCAACAATCACATCCCATAAAAAGTATTTCTACATGAAGAAAAAAATAATATTAATACTTTTCATGTTAAATTAACATTTTAAATGAAATATAAGCGGATAATTAATATATTATCTTAAACTCATTAAGGTAAAAGCCTTTCGTCTCCATAGAGGCGGACTTTCATGTGGAGCCGGTGACGTTCAACCGCTCCTTCGAAACTATGATGATTTCTATTGAGCACTTGCTTGATGAAACCAAGCTATTGAACAAAACAAATATATAATAAACAAGTGAATTAATAATTCCAATATAATATATAAAAATATAAAACTAATTAAATATAAAATAATAATTAATTACCAAGTTCTAATATAAATAAAATTAAAATTCAACCAATTAAATAGAATTAACCTAATTAATTAATTAATTATAAGTCAAATTAAATTAATTAAATATAAAATAATAACTAATTACCAAGTTCTAATATAAATAAAATTAAAATTCAATCAATTAAATAGAATTAACCTAATTAATTAATTAATTATAAGTCAAATTAAATTAATTAAGTTTAAAATAACAATTAATTACCAAGTTCTAATATAAATAAAAATAAAATTCAACAAATTAAACAAAATTAATTAAATTAATTAATTAAACATAAATAAATTAACTCAATTAATTCTAAATCTAACCAAATTAAATTTAAAATAATAATTAATTAATAATTTCTAATATAAATAAAATTAAAATTCAACCAATTAAACAAAATTAACCTAATTAATTAACTAAACATAAATAAAATTAACTTAATTAATTAAAAATCAAATTTGATTAAATTTAAATAATATTAATTAGTAAATTTACCTAACAATTAACAAAATTTAATAATTTAACAAATTAATCAACAAATTAACCTAACAATTAACAAAAATTAACAAATTAATCAACAAAATAACAATTACATATATAAACAAGTTACAAATCAAGTAATTAAACTTAAAATTAACCTAACAATTAACAAATTACTAATTTTAATTAAAAAATAAAATAGAGAAAAAATTACGTAATTCGGGTGGAATTACACCAAGAGAGGGAAGAAAAATGAGGGTTTTTTTTAGAGAAAAAAGCTTGGAATGGATGTGGATTGATTAAGAGTGGAGGAGTGAAGTTTGGTGGTGGTTTGGAAAGAGAGAGAATAGCAATGCTTGGAGAAGGAGAGGAAGAAGAAAATGAGAAGGGAGAAAAGAAAAAAAGGGTTTAATTAGGGATTGAAAAATAGAGACGGATGGGATCTCCTTACTAAACCATCACTAATATGTCAAAACATGGGCGGCTTATAAATTAAAGTTAGTTGCCCATTTTTTACATATAACGATGGATGTAACTATCCATCGCTAATTTGGCGGTTTTGAATTTCAAAAAGTATGTCTAATTTTTTTCTTTTAGCGATCGACTTTTCCATCACTAATTTATGAGGGATATTCTTTTAACAATGGATATTCCATCGCTAAATCCAAACATTGAAAATAGCAACGGATAAATGATTATATTGCTATATTTCCTAGCAAATCCATCACTAAATCGCCTCTAAAACTCTCGAGAATATTTTATCATTAAATTTAGCAACAGATTAGTGTTCATCACTAACAAAGCATCATCGTTATTCCATCGTTGGTTGCAACAAATGCTATTTTGTCACTATTTACTTGCTATTTAGATACAAAATTTTATTAGTTGATTTTTGACCTTTTTTTGCAATGTTCGAGCTCATAACAAAAAAATCATTTGCATTTGAGAAAGAACAAAAATATTACAACCGAAACAATGGTAGTACCATGTCAAGAAGATATATTTATTTAAGAGTTTTGCGCTTTGGTTTATTTAACAAGGTTATTGCTTATATGGGAAGCACAATGCAACTTGGCTAGTGTAATTGATGGCATTTCATTAAACATCATTCATATTCAAGAACATCCATAACTAGGCTTTTCAAGGCAAGTTGCAGATTTTGTCTTTATATATTCCATATTCTAAAATACCGTAAATCAGGAATTTTTTCTTGGAGTTTCAAGTTAATATCTTAAAAAACATTTAAAACACAATTTTTTAGGGTTTTGCATGAAACAACTAATTACAAGCATAAATAATTAATTTCAAACCAAAAAAATATTAAATAATTAGTTTATTTTTTAGGAATTTCAAAACACAGACTTAGTAAACCTTAAAACACAATATTCTATATGGATTTTGATTGAGATTACTTACATATAAAATTAATCCAAAAATTTTAAGCATTAAATGCACTTTTGTTTACAAAATTAAAAAAATTAGAGCTAGGATTTCACATATCTTCTAAAGGTTAAATTCGTCTTCAATTCAACTTCAAAACACCCGCATGAACTTTGAATCAACCATAATACGAGAAAAATCAAGCTTTTTTTTATAAAAGTTCGTTGACTAAACAAATGATTTCTATGCTCGTTCTCTCTGGGAGAGAGAAACAAAGAACAAAAGAAGAAGAGACAAAGTGCTAGTGGAAACAAGTAGAAAAAATGCATAGCTAGCAATAAGGATTCAATTGTATACGTGTTAATATTTTAGTCTTTTGTTACTTTACTTAAAATTTCATGGTTAAATATATAAGATGTAAATTGTAATTTATGAAAAGTAAGAATGTAAATTGTTACCGCACTCAAATCACAAGGTATATAAATGAATTTATTCTTTAAAATAAAATTTTAATGGCGTATTCATAACTTTTAGAATCCAATTTCACAAATCAACATATAAATGTACTCGGATCATACATATACTAAAATTATATACACTTTTACCGTAGCTAACCTTCCTTTTTAACTTTTAATGAATTTTTTTTTGCTTCTTTTGGTTCCTATTTTGTGATTTTTTTTTATTTTGATCATTAAAATGCTATCATGTTTGATTTTTTATCTTGCAAAGAACATTTTTTTGGCTTTTAGTAAAACTTTTATTTTTATTTTTTTGTTTGTGTTATGTGATATTTTCTTATTTTGGTTATTAAAGTTTAACATGTATGATTTTTGTCTTTACCATACTAAAGCTAGATACAATTTCATTATCTTGTGACTTTTTTTTAGCTTTTAGTAAAAAAAAATTTTAGTCTATATTTTGTGATTTTTTTTGTCGTTAATATTTTATTGTGTTTGATTTTTGTGTCTACCTCATGCATAATAGGTTTTTTTTTTTTTTCAATCTTATTGTTCCTATTTTATTTATTTTGGCCTTTGAAATTTTATTATGTTTGATTTTTGTTTCTATTTCATGCATAATGAGTTTATTTAGTCTTATTGTTCCTAAGCTATTTTTGGTTTTTAGTGAATTTTTTTTTTTTGTCCTTATTTTAAGATCTTTACATTGTTTTGATCACTTAAGTTTGGTGTGATTAATTTTTGTCTCTATCTTCTACCAAATGGGTTTTGAAATATTTCAATTTCATCACCACAAATCAAACCTAGAGCGCCCTATATCACCATTTATCTCAACAACAACATTATCATTACAATCATTGGAAAACCACCTCGGTTTTCACAATAAATATATTCCCATAACTTTTAACATTTTTATCAAAAACAACCTTTTCTTCCCTAACCCCCTAGAAACCTAATATTATTTACATACTCAAATCTCAACCATATCAAATCCTATTCGAAAAGAAAAACATTCATTAACAATTTTTTGAACTTACTCTTGTATGTATCAATTTCATTCTCTACCTTCAATTTCACACACTTCAACTTATAAATTTCCTTTTTGACCTCTCTTATTATCCTTTTATCTCTAGAAAAAGTGCATATACCCACATTTATTCTCGCAATTAATGTACTATGAAGAGAGATCTTATTGAACAAAGTCAGTTCGATTATAAGCATCATCAATAAAAAGAAGTAGGTCAATATAGACATGTTCAAAAGCCCACAAAGCAAGATTGTGTGTCTTGATAGATCTAGCATACCAATCATAATTATCAATGGCAAATTTAAAATGAAAAAAGTCCGGACTTACACTATATTTGTAATTTGACTCGATGCGGACTTTTTTTCTAATGGAGATTTGAAAAGTATATATATATATAAAGAGATTTATAACAATTGTTCTTAGAGAATCACCATCAAAAAAGAAATTCCTTAGTTGTAGGCCAACAATTTTCAATATCAACAATTAAAAAATGGAGACATAATTCGGATAGAGTCAAATTACAAGTAGATGATCTTTATTTTTTCATGGTCAATCACAAATTACATGTAATTTGTCTCATCTTAGAAAAAAATAGAGATTTAAAAAGTACCAAAAATTCCCTTAATTTCCTTAATTGAAAAGAAGAAGCTATTTTGATTTCTTCATTGAAAGCTTCACACCATTCTTTATCATCACCAAGTAAACCTAGTACATTGCGAAGCTGATTGAAAAGATAGGTGCACAATGCCATCAATTGTTTTAATGTTATCAAAACACAAGCAAATAAATAGACAAACAACAACATCAAGGGCAAGATGGTAAATGTCCCTAACATCAAACCTAGTCAAAAAAAAGAACCTTGAATAGTAAAATCTACATTGTATTTTAGTGTTGTATTTGCGTATGGGAAAATAGTGTTAGCTATAGTGGACCTAATAGTGTTTTTCCACTTTTTTTAGAGGTAGGAAAAAAAACCTTGAACAGAAAAAAATCTACAATGCATTTAAGCGTTAGTGCATATTTCATTTGTGTATGGAAAAATAATGCCGGCGATAGTATACTCAATAATATTTTTTCACTCGTTTTAGTATATTACTAGATTTTTTGCCCGTGCTAGGATGCGGATTGGATAAAATATATATTTTAGTTTGATAGTCCGTTTTATGATGTGAATATATAAAAATATATGAAATCAAAGGTGAAAAAAATATTTTAATGTAATTTTAAATAAAATGGATGAGAATTTTAAAAAATAAAAAATTAAAACAATAAAATTTAAATAATAAAAATAATCAATAAAAAACACTAAAACAAAATGGGATAAAATCATAATACAATTATGGTTTGAAATTAAAAAAAATATATTGTATAAAAAAATTGAGGACCATATAAATTTAAATTAATTGGATGAGAAAATAATGAATAATATTAAAATAAACCAAAACCGTCATTAAAAATAATTTGAAATTAATTGGATGAGAATTTTTTAAAAAACGACAAATTAAAGTTATATGTTTGAAATATTAAAAAAAATTAAAAAATATATTAAAACAGAATGTGATTAAATCATAATACAATTAAAGTTTAAAATTGTTTTAACAATATTGTATAGAAAATTTGAGGACTATATAATTTTAAATTAACTGGATGATAATTTAAAAGAAGAACGACAAATTAAAGTAACAAATTTGAAATAATAAAATAATTATATAAAAAAATAAATGCGATAAAATTACAATATAATTAAAGTTTGAAGTTGAAAAAAAAGTATAAGATACTTGCACTATACTACGATATATATATATGCAATTTATCAAAACTAAATTTATTATAGTTTTTATTTTAATTTTTTGACTTCGATATATTTCATACAATTCGGGTGTTATATATGTGTGTGTGTGTGTGTGTGTGTGTGTGAAAATAAAACTTATGAATTCTTTTAACTGGATATAAATGTTTTTTTAAAAATGAGTTAGACTATCTAAAACATACTTTTATCTCTCTCTCTCTCTCTCTCTCTCTCATAATTTATAAATTATAATAATATATTTTTAAAAAATAAAAAATGCATTTAAAAAACAAAAGAAGAATTTATTGTATAAATTATAATAATATATTTTTAAAAAATAAACTAAATTTTCATTCTAAAATTCATATATCAAAAAACTAAATTTATTAAAAAATAAAATCACATAAAAAATAAATATGATGAGAATTTCAATAAGAAACAAATAATTGAAGAAATAAATTTTAAACAATAAAAGTAATATATATATATATATATATATATATATATATGTATATATATATATAAACTAAAATCTAAAAAAATATCATATATATTCTATCATCTAAAAATTATAACGATTTATTTTTTATGTTTTTCACACCTAATTCCATACACACACACATTTAGGAAGGAAAAAAATTGAGGCGAGGTTGGTTGTTCTTTTCAAACAAGCTGTATGGCATAGGAAAAAAAAAGTCAACGTTGGTGACTGGAGTCAATATATGTGTATATATACAGATTTTTAAGGGAATAAAAAGAAAAAAAAAAAAAAGCTTGCATGCCGGGCTTGGGTTGAGCACCTTGGCCCTACGTGTTAGGCTTGAGCTACTCGCTTAACACCGAAAAAAAAAATTGCAACTTTCGACGAACTTGAGATCGTTGGAAGATTCATCGAAAAATCAAAGGTCAACTTTCGGATCTTTAGAAATTGAATTTTAACATCTTTTTTTTCACCAAATACCTTTAAATGACCGGAATAAAGCCGATAAACACATCTAAGACCTTAAAAATCATTTTAATGCACACAAAAAGCAAAGAAAAATATAAAATTAAATCATTTTTTTCTCCGATCTATCTTTTCTAATTGTTTAATGGCTTGAAACCACAATTGACAATCTCATTTCTCAAAAATAAAAAAATCTAGTGGATTTTCATCGGCCAAAGTGGCCTAAATAAGCTTGGCCGACTATTTCTCTCTCCTCTTCTCTCTCTTCCTTTCAACCTTCTCTCTTCACTTAAGGACTAAAATTGATGAGCAAATGAGCATGTGGATTAAAATATGCATTTGAAAATATTAAGGACCAAATCATAAAAAAAGTCACGAATAATGAAATGCAAAGTGAAATATGAGTATGTAATGTTTCAAATAGTGAATCTACAGTAAAATAACGTTTTTTTTTTATTTTCAGTTAATTTAATTGTTCTTGTGGAAGAGTCGTGGATGCCATAAATTTTCTTTAAACCCTTACTCACATTCCATGCTCACAGTTTCATATAGCCCCCCGGAGTTATCCTTTTGTTGAAGAAGAAATCATTATGTATATCAAAATTGTACTTTTTTATTTCACATAAATATAATTCTATTATAAAAATTATTAATAAATTTCCTCTTTATGCGAAAAAAGAAAATATAGTTTTCCATATACCAAATATTCTTCCCATTAAAACACATAATTGATAAAAATATATTTTGAAATTGCATGCGGCCGAAGAGGTATCACTCTCGATTTTTCCTAGAATAGGTTAATCGAACACAAATTTCTGTTGAGGAAAAAAAATTAACTAAACTGGGCTTTCTTCACTTACTAGACTGGTTTTGCTAACTCTTCGTAACGTTCGGCCTCATTTATTTAACATGCAGGCCCAGTTATATTTTGTTATGAACTTTTTGGGTAAACTATTTTTCGGCTCTCGTAAATTCTGCAATATTCCACTTCATTCCCTTCAGTTTCAAGTTTCCTGATATGATGGTGGGGCCGAGATCTGAGTTTTTAATCTTTGGTTTTTTTTTGGATCAATGGTTAAAAGTATTACTGAACCAATTTACGTATTAATTGAAATTAATTTTTTTTATGTGATTTTAAGAAAATTACCCCTTACACTGCTCTAAAATATACCATAATATGAGTTTTTAATTATTATTTTTTTTTAAAAGGCAACGATAGGTTCTTTTAATAATTTGAACGATAAAAGAAAAAGCCCTTTGAAATTTTCTATGTAAGAACTAATTAAAATACAGCTCTAATTGAACACAAATTTAAAAGAAAAGAAAATTAGAAGCAAGTGGGTTGGGCATTTGTTCATTTTCTAAACTATTTTCGGCTCTTAAGAGTCTTGCAATATTCCAAATCATACCCTTTAGCTTCAAGTTATCCATAGATCTGGGGGAGTTGTTATGATCTTATCCATAAAAATAAATGCTGCTTTCGTATAAATTTTGAATTTCCCATTAGAAAGTTGACATGGTAAGACGTAAACAACAAGACAAAAATTTAGTAATAAATCTATTTTAAAATTGATCATTAATTATAATGTAAATTTTAGTTTGCTCCTTTAAGATTTGAGTAGTTTCTCAAATTTTCTTTTCATAATTTCAATTCTTCATTTTTATCTATTAAACCAAAGATTTTATGTTTTTTTTTTAATATATTTCAATTGACTTTCTAATTTTTTTTATAAAAAAGTCTTAATTAAGCATGAATTCTTTGATATCTTGTTTTTTAATTAGTATTATATTTTCTTTTTTATCTCCTATTTAAAAAATCTATAAATTTTTAAAATATATAAAAATATATTGATAAAAATACATAAATTCAAACTATAAATCTTTTATATTTTAATGAAATCAAAATGATCTAATAACAAGTAAACGTAGCTTCTTGATAAAAAAAGAGTTAAATTAGATTCTCGTTATCTTTTTATATTCTTGTTTTAAAAAAAAGTGTTAATTGTGTAAAATGTAAAATTTAATATAATAAAATACATAAACTCAAACTAAAAACTAATGATGTAACATTTATAATTGAAATAATACTACTTCCTATTTTTTCAAAAATAAATGACAACACTAATTTTATGAATTTTATATAATTCAAAAATAAATATTTGATTGAGATATTTTTAATACTTTAAGAAGTTAATTGAAATATAAAAATTTTATATTATTAGTTATGTTAGTTTAATAGATAGAAAAGAAGAATTGAAATTTTGATAAAATTAAGAAAAATAATTGATATAAATAAAATTTAAGAAAAAAATATGAGAAATCCCTCAAACCTTGGAGAGATAAATTAAATTTTATCCTTGATCATACCTAAACACCAAAAATAATTTTCCTATATATAAAAATACTATATAATCGGGACAACGCAATGCCCCATTCCTGTCTCGGAGAAAATGTTTCTCATGCCCAACTCCATAGGATCGGGTTTTAAGGTCCTCCTACGACCTTTCCGAAATTACCAAATCAATACAAACTGGATTGGTTCAAATTGAAACATCACTGAATCTCCAGGGACTAAAATATAGATTATTCAAGTATATTAGTACTCCTACGGTTTTCTAGTCCTTGCTGCTGGCCAATCAAAACAAAGATACAAGTAGGTCCCTCCATCATCATTGAAACCCTCCATTCCAAACAAGATCTAAGACTCTCCCATCATCATCCTTAATCATACGCTTCAATTACTCCCATACCCCACTAAAACAACCCTAAACATCTACACTAATCAGCACTGAATCTCACAAAAAAAAAAAAAAAAAAAAAAAAAATAAAATCCATAGAAATTCAACTTACGAGCCTCTCGCTTTCTGATTGTCCTAAAGCCCCTCCGTTCTCGTTGCTGGAGCTCCCGACCCAAACAGAGAGAACGAGAGAATTTCAAATATTTCTTTCTTCCCCAAAAAGGCCTCTTCTTACCCTCTTTATGCCAAATCTACCCTACTCTCTTCTTCTTCACCTCCTCCTCCTCTTCCTCTGAGTTAAACAATCAAGAATTCAAAAAAACATGATCGTTAGAACTTACGGCCGGCGAAACCGAGGTGGAGGAAACCTAACGAGAACGTATTCAGATTCATTAAACGACACCGTATCTGACCAGAATTACTCCTTCAGTGATTCATTTTCTCTCTCTCAAGAAACCCCATCTAATCAGGATTTCTTCAGCAATAACTTCCCTTTCTCTTCTCAAGAATCCACCTCATATTCTCTCGATCTCGATCCCTACAGTTTCGACGACAATCCCGTCCCAAACGGTGTCGTTCCAAGAAAATCGAAGAAGGCAAGACATAGTAAGTCCAAATTTGAGAGACCTGGAAAGATTGGGAATTCAAATTTTTTGACTACTTCGACGACGTTGATGGAGGCGCAAGAGTTTGGGGAAATGATGGAGCATGTTGATGAGGTTAATTTTGCACTTGATGGGTTAAAGAAAGGACAGCCTTTGAGGATTAAGAGAGCTAGTTTGTTGTCTTTGTTAGGGATTTGCGGGACTCAACAGCAGAGACGGCTTTTGAGGACTCAGGGGTATGTGGGCTTTGTTTTGTTTTCGAAATTTCGTTACTGTTTTAGTTTTGCGATGTTTAAATATTGAATTTGGAGTTATTTTGTGTTTGAATTTTTTGGATTTGGTTTGAATTTTGAATTTTTGAAGGGCAGTGTTGGGGGTATTGAAAGTATGGTAGTTTTGGAGATACTGTAAGTTGTTGAATTTAGAATAACGGGTGGATTTGAATTTAGAAAGATTGAATGTAGGGTTAATTTTTGAGAAATGGTGGATTTTTTTGGAAGGTTTTTGACGGGGAGAAGGTATTGGCAGTTCAAAGCGTGGTTTTCGATTGATGGGTTCTTGAGTTTTGATTTTAAATTGTATTGTAGTTTTAAGGATATTTTGAGTTCTTGATTTTTTTTCATTGGTGGTTTTGTTGAGATTCTTGAAATTCCTAATCTTCTTGATGGCTTCTTGGAGAGTTTTTTTTTTTAGGGCAGTTTTAGGGCTGTTTCAAGTTCTTGAAATTAAAGAAATGGGCTGTCTTGTGGGATATCTTGCTTTAGGTTTTGAATTTATTGTTTTGTTTTACTATAGATTTTGAATTTTACAGAAGGGTATGCAATTTGTTGATTTTTGTGATGGTTTATGGTTTTTCTGTTTAAGCTTGGAAGTATCTCATTAAGAAAGATTGAATGAGTGGAAGATTTTAATTAAATCATGGGGTTATTCGGGAAGATATGTTTAATAAATGGGAATTCAGTATGCATATCCAAAAGTACCTAGAACTTGTCAGAAGTGGAAGTTAAGAATACTAATTACTCTTCATGCCATTTGTTGAATGAAATACCGCATGTTGGGTTGTCTTGTTAGATGTTTTAGTTTATTTACACACAATAACTCCTTTGTTGGTCAGCTATCATGTATTGAGTATACTATTCTCATCTTGCTGACATCAAGTTCCATGTCTTGTATCTCGTGCATGATAAAATTCTAAAGTTTTGTGCTTTCAGGATGGCCAAGACAATAATTGATGCTATTTTAGGCCTCAGCTTTGATGACTCAACAAGTAATCTGGCTGCTGCTGCACTCTTCTATGTTTTGACTAGTGACGTAAGTTATTTTATGTTTTCTACCTTTTTTTCTGCACTCTCTTGTGCTCTAAGTATTTTG
The DNA here is from genome assembly GCA_963924115.1 of Dovyalis caffra. NCBI lineage: Eukaryota > Viridiplantae > Streptophyta > Magnoliopsida > Malpighiales > Salicaceae > Dovyalis > Dovyalis caffra. The sequence goes on from CAWUPB010001184.1 coordinate 11,584,629, forward strand.
TTGAAAACCTCAAAAAAGGGACCTCTGAAATCTATACAAAGGCAACTAGGAATGCAGCATTACTTTCATCTGATTGGTTAGATAAGGTAGTGTTGTCATCAGTTGTTTGGACAAGGATGGAATGCAATGACTGACATCAGTTATTTTGAGACCTAATAATAGCAAGTGGAACCTGTAACTTCTAATAAAATATTCATATGGAGTTCTATGCTTGTAAACATAGAATCTTAAGTTTTGGTGCTCAAATGTTGTAATGTTCTCAAATCATAAGCTGGTGTTCTTAGCCAGTTATTTCTTGTTTGTTTATTTGATTTCTCAAGGCTGGAATTCATTTTCTTTATTTGTCTTGTCCCTCATCAGAATAGTTTTGACAGCTTTAATTTCACTGTTTCAGGGTCAAGATGAACACATTTTAGAGTCACCAACTTGCATTCGTTTTCTTATTAAATTGTTAAAACCCATCATTTCCACTGCTACTGAAGATAAGGCTCGAAATATAGGCAGTAAGCTTTTAGCATTACGCAAGGATTCTGACATCTTACGAGATACAAGTAAGCTGGCAGATTCTAGCTCTGCTGCTATTGCTGCCAAAGTTCAAGAAGTTCTTGTTAATTGCAAGGACTTGAAGTCAGGTTGCGGTGATGATAGTAGAATGGAGAGGCCAGAATTGACTCCAAAATGGATTGCGTTGTTGTCCATGGAGAAAGCTTGTTTATCTAAGATATCTTTTGAAGGTATTTTAGATATCATATCTTCCAACTTTGTCTATAAGGAGCTGTTAGTTTTTCATTTCTGTTGCTTGTTTTCATACACAGCCAAACATTTATCAGTTTCCATATGGTTTATTTTTATCATAGGATAAATAGTATTTTTGTTGATGGGGACTATGAATGCATTCCTGGATACCATTTATTATAAAGCTAGTATTGTCGATGCAAATGCTTTTATACTCTCTTCTCCTTTTATTTTGACTGCTTCTGTCTTCTGACTTATCTTGTTGAAGTAGGTCTAACTTTCACCATTGTGTAATGGACAGTGTCTCTTAATCATTTTTTTGTCCTCTTTTTTGGTACAAATTTCAGTTGTCTATTTTGTTGGATTACATGCTGAGGTAGTTTTGTTTTTGGTTATTTATTAATTACTTGAGTTAAAAATGATCTTTTTAGCATATTGCTATTTATTACAAAATTCTTCAACTTTTTTTAATTATCCTATATGCATATTTTTTTCATTGAATTATTTATTTATGGAACCTGAAGAATGCAAGCCCTTCTGCATGCAACATGCTGTCATGAACCTTCCTTTGTTGGATTACATGCTTATGTGCATTTTTCTAAGCAATAGAACCTCATGCATTGACGCTCACTCTTTCTTGTTTTTTCTCTTTTCTGATTGCTTATTTATTTCTATGTGCATCTTCATTCAGATACATCTGGCATGGTAAGGAAGACAGGGGGCAACTTTAAGGAGAAGTTACGGGAGCTTGGAGGACTTGATGCTGTCTTTGAGGTCACCATGAATTGTCACACTGTTATGGAGGTGTGAGCTTGTATGTTTGTTTTATCTTTTTATTTGTGTTATTGTATAGAATTGTGGGTCATAATAATCAAGACCTCTTGTTGCTTTAAAATTTAAATACAACTCTAATTTTAGTTAATCATTTGAGAAATTAGGAACAGTGTGCAACTGGAAACTTTGTGCCCAATTCATGTATTCAATTGGGGGAAAATCATATGCTTCCTCATCTTATCCATGATAAATTTTCCAGCACTGCTAATTAGTCGTCTGGTTCACATTTAGCTTTATAGCACTGATCTGTATTATTCATTTCTCTCTCTCTTGGAATGTAATCCTCTTTGGTCCCGAGTGTAGTTCATCACTGTTCTTGCTGGACTAAAAGATGATTGGTGTGCATGCATTTATTTCCTTTTGTTTGACTTTCATTTTCTGAGATCTAAAGCAGACTATCAGTACAGTTTCTTTTGTATATGGAAGTCTTGTTATTTATTTATTCTGAATTGAGTCATTATACCTGATAATAAATAAGTACAGTTTCTTTTGTATATGGAAGTCTTGTTATTTATTTATTCTGAATTGAGTCATTATACTTGATACTAAATACATGCCTATCTTGGTCCATTTCTGTCTTTGACAATCTAATTAGTGATATAAATTATTTGGAGATGCTTACTATTGAACACAAATTTATTTGCAGAGGTGGACAGAACATAATTCACGTGCCATTCAGGATTCAAAAGATGATATGCATCTGTCGAGCCTGGTGCTGCTTCTGAAATGCTTGAAAATTATGGAAAATGCTACATTCTTAAGTAAAGATAACCAGGTGCAATGAGATGTGATTTTGTCTATTATTCTTCTCCTGTTTATTCCTCATCTGCTTAGTTATTATAATTTAAAATGCCATTTGAAGCCAAATTATTTGATTTTGATGTTCAATATTTTCTTCTTTGATACAAGACTCATTTGCTTGGAATGAGGAGGAACTCAGATTCTCACGCGCATCGGCTATCTTTTACTAAAATCATTATAAGTGTCATCAAAATTCTATCCAGTAATAGTTCTTTCTTGCTTCTGTCTATTTCCAGTTTTTAACTTGATTGCTTTGATCTGGTCTGTGTTCTGATGATTGATGGCATTGATTTTCTAGGTCTTCATCTGCTTAACAGTTCTGCCGCTGCTTCCAGTGATGGAAACCATTGTAATCTTTCTGAAAGGAGTGATAATGCTTCTGATTTGGCCTTAAGTAATGACTACAGAGGTATGTGGTAGCCTGATATCAATCTAGTGTTTCTGTTTGCCTGCTGCTCCCTCCCTCTCTCTAATGATGTATCTTTGATTTGAATTAGCAGTAGACAGCAATGGAGTTATATGTATCAGTTCTTCTACTGATTGCTGCAATGACGAGAGGACATCATCTGAAAAAAGATTAAATGTATCTCAGAATTCTGTTGCTCGGTTGAGTCTTTCTGCCTCCAGTTCTGAAACTACCACACCATTTATGAAAAATACTTGTCAACTGAACTTGAGAGTCCGTCCTTCCATGTCCAGCTCATGTAGTGAGACCTTAAGGAGTCATGATAGTAATGGGTCAAGAACCAAAGTTGGCCTTGTTGAGAAACCTAATTGTACAAAAGATGCCAGGAGAGAGCTCTTAGACGATAGCCAAGATCCTTATGCATTTGATGAAGATGATTTTCAGCCCTCCAAGTGGGACTTGCTCTCTGGGAAAAGGAAAATCTCTCGAACTCGTATTGGTAGGGTAGGCTCCAGAGAAGTTGAAAATGGGTGTCAATATAACCTAATGAATCAGGAAGAATCAAGTAATGGCGAAAATTGCCTACAAAAATCAAGTAATAGTGAACACTGCCTACAAAAATCAAGTAATAGGGGACAATATCATTCACAGAAAAGCTCTTATTGCAGTGTTCTTGATGAAGAACATTCCAGCCTTCTGGCAGACTGTCTTCTTACTGCTATCAAGGTATTCCCTCGAACCATTTAGAGAAATTTCTTTTAAGTTCCACTCTTCTTTTCTGCTGTCAAAGTAAGAAAAGGTAGCTGCATATGCTCTTTTTTTTTTTTTTTTTTTTTAAATTACATTTAAATTTGACCTTTGTAGTTACCATTGTTGCTTGGCAGGTTCTAATGAATTTAACAAATGACAATCCTATTGGCTGTCAACAAATTGCTGCTTGTGGAGGACTGGAGACTATGCCTTCGTTGATTGCTGGCCACTTCCCCTTGTTCAGCTCATCTATATCTTTCTTTCGTGAGACGCAAGAGGACAGTTCAACCATTGAACTCGGAAATCAGAAGGATATACATTTCACTGACCAGGAGTTGGATTTGCTTGTTGCTATATTGGGCCTACTTGTGAACTTGGTAGAAAAGGACGGGGATAACAGGTCAATTTTACTTAGGCAACAATCATTGCTCTTATGCATATGTTGTTTACTTGCAACTTGTGCATGGCATAGTGAAGTGCTTCTTTGATCTTAATTGTTATGAATTTAACCTATTGAACCTTGATTTATTATCCTTGTTTTTATTGCTTTCTACCCGCTGAAGCTTTCCTTCATGTTCACTATTATCTTTATAAGTATGATGCGAGTAGATTTAAACATCCTAGCAATTTCTGAAAATTTGATTTTAGATGGCAACTGCATGTATAGGATTGAATTTAAATCAGTGTTGCTTTCCTACCATCTTTTGGAATTATCACTTTTGCTTGTATTTAAGCAACACCAATTCCTCAAACCAACTTTCTCCTTGTATTAAATAGAATCCTTGTGCTATTATCTGATGACATTCAAATTTGATTGAAACCTTTCCAATTCTCTAATTTTTGTGTTCAACAAGATGTTATTATTTTGAACACTCCAATGATCTCTATTCAGATTTGCATTTGATGAATTAGCAATTGTCCTTGACTTTATGGACTGGCTTCACTTGGATATCTTCTTGTTGGCTAGATCTCTCAATTTAGTAGTAGTCTGCTTGTTAGGATTTCATTCTTTTGATATTGAAGGAGGCATTTGGTTTAAGTTTCCTTAAATATTTATAATTTTCTGGTAGAAAAGGCAAGTGTTATGTTTATTGCCTGTCGAAACTTATGGTTAAAGTTGACTGCAGATCAAGGCTTGCTGCAACAAGTGTTCCACTGTCAAGCTCAGAAGGGTTGGAAGATGAGAGTCGTAAGGATGTAATTCCACTACTGTGCTCCATCTTCCTAGCCAACCAAGGTGCTGGTGATGCAGCTGGAGAAGGAAACAATGTGTCATGGGTGAGTAACCTGCATAATGTCTTGGAATTTTATTTTATGCAGTTTGTTTACACATGTATGTGGGGATGCATGCGATAACAGAGAGTAATATTGATGTTAAAACTTGGTTCGGTTTCCTAGGAGCATCAAACATTCAATTTGGATAAATCATTGTAATTGATATTTCCAAAATATGCATGCTATTGAACTGTACAGAACGATGAGGCAGCTGTATTACAAGGAGAGAGAGAAGCAGAGAAGATGATTGTCGAAGCTTATTCAGCACTGCTACTTGCATTCCTATCAACTGAAAGGTTTGTGTGATCCATCCCTTTTCTTCTTGGAATTTTATTTGGTGTGATGTTTATCGAATTCTTCCTGTTCAATGACAGCAAGAGCATCCGTGATTCCATTGCTGATTGCCTGCCGAATCACAACCTGGCTATCCTTGTTCCTGTGTTGGAGAGATTTGTGGTATGTTTTCTTTTTTGTTCCTAAGGGATGAGACTAATTGCAACATGTTGAAATCTCATACCCTCTCTGCATCAACCCGTTTTGAATTTATTTATTTATTTTGATAAAAGAACCGTGCATTATTATTATTGTTTTTTTATCATTATATTGAAAATGGATTGACCAGTCAGCATTTTGGTAAAATAATCACCACATTCTTTGCTTTGTAGCTAGTTAGCATGAAACTGGAAACAAGGAAGTATGCTATTATTTATTTCTCTAATATGTTAGATAATTTTCTTTCTCCAGGCATTTCACTTGACCTTAAACATGATATCACCGGAGACTCATAAAGCTGTGAGCGAAGTGATCGAATCATGTAGAATTCGATGAGATACTTGATTTCAATGGAGACTCATAAAGATTTGAGTGAAGTGATTGAATCATGTAGAGCATGATGAAAAGCTCCAGAAGTCAAACTTTGTACAGCCTTCTTCCAGTTTAATTCTATTTTTTTTTCTTTTTTCTTTTTTTTGTCAACGATGGTTTTAGATTGTTGTAGCACACCATGGAACTGACTACAAGCCTGCCTTAATCCCTTATAGTCTGATTGACCTTTTCCAGTCTTTCTCACTTTCTTTTCTTTTCTTCCTTCTCTTTCCCACATTCCATATTATTCTTTTTGTATGGTGCACTTGCACGCTGAGACGCTTGTATACAGTAATAGCATAATCAAATTGTATTTCTCTGTGCCTTATTTCTATCCGATCCGATCTGTATCTATCAAACTGTATATTTCTTTGTGCATTACATCTATCAGATTATTCACTGCAGATTCCATAGAAACAGTAAAGGCAAATACAGTTGTTAGTTTGTTCGGCCAGAAACACAAAAAAAATTGCTCAGAATAAAATGAAACAAATGGGCTTTTCTATAACTATATTTGGGCCTTTTTAGCATTGGAAACGAATATTTCATTATGAACGCCCACAGAACACAGCTACAGCGAGGATCAAAGAGAGAACATATAAAACTAGGTCACCTAAATCCTATAACTAGAGAAAACCCATCATCCAATGGGGATTCTATAAGAAAGGAAGGCTTGTCTTGTTTTACTATGACTTTATGTTGAAATGAAGTGCGGTCCATGGAATGAGTAATGTTCCAAAATCTCATCATACTCATGTTGAAAGCTAGACATTCCCATCATCGAGTGAATTATCCACTGCCACATGAATTTTTCGAGCTTGGGGGGTCGTATGATGAACTGGCTGAAGGTGTCTACAACAAGGTTAAGGACGCTACTTTCAATGGTGCTCTTCATGCTTTTAGTCAAAGGGAAAAAAAAAGAGGTATGCTGACAATACCTATTTAAAATTTGTTTCATTAATGATCTAATCAATGCAGAAAACTCTAACTGTTCATCAACTAAACCATTCAGATCATAAGCTCTCCTCTGAGTTTTAGTATGAACACATATTGAAAGTATCCTTTCGGAGTAATTTCATCTATTAACTGTAATTTATTCAATTTTTTTGTTCGGCAAAAAATTTATTCAGATTTGGAGAAATTCCTAAAATGGGGAGAGATCGCTTTGCGAAAACCTTGGTATTTTTTTCTACCTTTTTTTTTTTTTTTTTTTTAAATTTTCTATTTTTTTGGTTAATTTTTTAACGTGACAAATTATTTTGACATGATATGCTACGTAGAATTTTTTATGTTGTGTTGGTTTCAATAAAAAAAAAATAACAAAAACAGTTGGAAGTGCCTCACTAAAAAATTTCAAAAATTCAAAAGTAAAAAAGATATAATAAATAAAAAAAATACAGAAACCACATTAAAAAAAAAAAACAGAGGAAAGTTTTGATGCAATTAAACCATTAAAAATCCATTAGGTGAGAAACCACAGTGGAGAGAGAGAAAAGAGAAAGAAGTAGAAAAGTAAAAAGAGGGGGAAAAAAAGATTTTGAGATATGTCAGTAGATTGGATGGATATATATAATAAACCTGACTAAGAAGCTTTTGAAAATAATGATAGAACGTGAAGATAAATAAAAATAGAAAAAAGAAACTATTACAAAATCAAGAATAGAAAAGCCCATCACCCATCGTACAAAATTTGCTGCACCTCAAAACCAAGAACAAAATCATATAGCAATGTATCTGATAAGAAACTGAAATTTCTCCATCATACATTACTGTGAAACAGTTTTAGACTTTTCTCGTTACTTTACTATATAACTAAAGTAAAACGACCATTCAAACAGTAATAAACTAGACGTTTTGCCTCTTTATTATAACTAAATAGTAATAAATACTGTTAATTATTGTAGTTTAGTTTTTTTTTTTAAATTTTTAAGTTATTTCATTTTGGTCCTTCAAAATTTAAAATAAATATTTTAATCTCTTAACTCATGCACTACACATATCTTTTTTTTTTTTGATTTTTTTCCTTTACTTTTTGTTCATCAATTTATATTCTTTTTTACTTAATTAGATGTTAAAATGTTGAAAAATTAATTTATCTTTGCTTTTTTATAGTATTTTTTTATTTTTTTAATAAAAAAATGCAATCATTGTTCATTAACCTTAGGTGTCCCATTTTATTTTAATTTTTTATTAATTAATTTTATTAGAAGAATTTGATTTGCTAGATTAGTGTGTGATAAAAAGATATAATTCAACTACTTTTTTTTGTCATGTTAGGCCATAATGAGATTAGACATTAACTTAAATATTAATAATGAAAAACATGTTTTCAATGAGATTAATAATTTTGATTCATGTGTTGATGAATCGACATAAAAGTAAGTACAAAACTTTGTATTGGAATGGAATTTGACCAATAAAATAGTACTTATTCATTCTTCAAAAATTATGCTTAGGATGTTAGGCCATAATGAGATTGGACATTAACTTAAATATTACTATTGGAAAACATGTTTTCCATGAGATTAATAATTTTAATTCATGTGTTGATGAATCGACATAAAAGTAAGTACAAAACTTTGTATTGGAATGGAATTTGACCAATAAAATAGTGCTTATTCATTCTTCAAAAATTATGCTTAGGATGTTAGGCCATAATGAGATTGGACATTAACTTAAATATTAATATTGGAAAACATGTTTTCAATGAGATTAATAATTTTGATTCATGTGTTGATGAATCGACATAAAAGTAAGTACAAAACTTTGTATTGGAATGGAATTTGACCAATAAAATAGTGCTTATTCATTCTTCAAAAATTATGCTTAGGATGTTAGGCCATAATGAGATTGGACATTAACTTAAATATTACTATTGGAAAACATGTTTTCCATGAGATTAATAATTTTGATTCATGTGTTGATGAATCGACATAAAAGTAAGTACAAAACTTTGTATTGGAATAGAATTTGACCAATAAAATAGTGCTTATTCATTCTTCAAAAATTATGCTTAGGATGTTAGGCCATAATGAGATTGGACATTAACTTAAATATTAATATTGGAAAACATGTTTTCAATGAGATTAATAATTTTGATTCTTGTGTTGATGAATCGACATAAAAGTAAGTACAAAACTTTGTATTGGAATGGAATTTGACCAATAAAATAGTGCTTATTCATTCTTCAAAAATTATGCTTAGGATGTTAGGCCATAATGAGATTGGACATTAACTTAAATATTACTATTGGAAAACATGTTTTCCATGAGATTAATAATTTTGATTCATGTGTTGATGAATCGACATAAAAGTAAGGACAAAACTTTGTATTGGAATGGAATTTGACCAATAAAATAGTGCTTATTCATTCTTCAAAAATTATGCTTAGGATGTTAGGTCATAATGAGATTGGACATTAACTTAAATATTAATACTTGGAAAACATGTTTTCAATGAGATTAATAATTTTGATTCATGTGTTGATGAATCGACATAAAAGTAAGAACAAAACTTTGTATTGGAATGGAATTTGACCAATAAAATAGTGCTTATTCATTCTTCAAAAATTATGCTTAGGATGTTGGGGTTTAGAATGTCAATTAAAACTAATCCTTGTTTAAAGCTACGAATCGAGATAATTTATTGATTTAAAATATGCAAGCACAAGATATGGGACCAAGCGACAATCTAGTGCCAATAATTCTTGTCCTTGCTTGAAGATAGAATGTAAGGCTATGCTCCATATTAAAAGAAAACACAATGGAAATTGGCATATTCAAAACTTCATCAAAGATCACAATCATGAAATTTTTACGAGCACATGCTCGTTATTTTCCTTATCATAGAAGAACCAATTCAGCTTAAAAACATTGTATAGAGACTTTGGATGTTGTTGGATCTACCATTGAAAGTAAAAACTTATGCTCATCCTCCAAGTTTCGTCATAGAGCTTTGAATAATCTATCTTATTTCACCTCAATAATACTAGGGTCTTTGATCGTTTTAGATTCGATATACAATAGTGTATCTAATCATACTTCAAATTTCAAACACAATCGATATGTATTTTTTTATATTTTTGTGTTTATTAAGACATGTCATTCATATCATTTTAGTAAGAAAATTTAATGACAAAAAAATTATCAAAAGTTACCTAAATAGCTATTAGAAATGGTTGAATTTGTTCGAAGTCATGTTCGGGATCAATTATACTCTCTTTGTCTCCGATGACAAGCTGATTGTTAAATTAACTAATGAAAGAGAGCATCTAATTTTTAAAGCATTAAAGTTGATATTGTAAAATGACCAAAATTCCCTTGGTCAAATTTGAAATGACTAAATTGCCTCGAGGGGTAAAATTACCAAAATACCTTTAGAGGCTAACATTACAAAACTAACTCCAATAACCCTAGGAGCTACTACCACCAGCCACGACCATCATCCGACCATGTTCGGGCATATGGTTGGTCGAGGAGGGTCATTTGGAGCTCCTCTATCGGCTAGTACGGATAGTGTCGGCCACGACGACCAATAGAGAGAGATGGGCCATGGCCGAACCTTTAATTTTTAAGCTTCTTCTTCGACCATGTTCTCGACCACGAAAAGGAAAGGGAAAGACACCAACCTACTAAGCGAATAATGAGATACATTTCTATGATAGTTAGGAGGTGCAATTTTACCTTGATTAGTCAATTAGGTCCGATCTTCATAAACGAGATAAGAAATGACTTCATCATTGATTCCACCTATTAAAGTGACATTGAGCCATGAGTTTTTAGGGAAACACCTTATAGGAGGGTGATGAGTGTTTTTCCGGCAATGGCAAGTGGTGATTTTATTAGAATTAGGAGATTTGGTTGGGTTGCTAAATGGGTCGAGTCAACGACCTTCTCTCATCAATTCCGATAATTTTTTATGTCTTCTTCTTCTCTAACTAGTTAAGAATGGTGGATCCGTATATCGATTGGTAGTGATGACTAGAGGAGATATCGGACGGGGTGGCCAATTTAGAAAGAGAAACTCGATAGGTACATGGGTGTCACCCACGGTTATGTTGGGTTTATTTTTCCTTAAGAGTCGTTTGGTAGATTTTGGGAATTTAAGGTTTTTTTCTTTGTTTGGAATCCATGTCTTCCTTAAATGGCTAAAAATGTTAGGTATTTATGGAAAAAAAAAATAGGGTTTTGGGTAAGCACTAATTTTGGTCCTTGGTTCTCCTAATTTTTAATTTTGGTGCAATTTTGGTTGTTCATATTTCAATGGCACCCCTTAATTACAATTAATTACGACCTCTTTTTTAAATTTCCCTCAATTATACCCTTCCTTTCTCTTAATTATGGATTTGAAATTTGGACTTTTTAATTATACCCTAAGTTGGGTTTTCTTTAGTTCCCAAACTTCCTATTTCTTTTAATTAGACCCATCAAATTATTTTTCAAATAATTCATTTTTTCGTCTCTCTCTCTCTTTTTACTTTCCTTAAACTTACAAATTTAAATAATTTAATTGTGATAAAAATTATGTGTTAACGGTTGGTCCTTGTTTACAATACTTTTGGTGTAAAGTTATTAAAAAATATTTTTCTTTGGCTTTGTATAGAAAGCTTTGTAAGGAAAAAAAAACTAAAATAAAAAGGAAACATACAACATAAATAACAAGCAAACATAAGAAGTAATCATCAAATTCAAATATTAATTAACTATTTGACAAAAAAAAGTTGAAATAAAAACGTGTGACATGTAAAATTGTGATGGTGATAGACCATATAGATTAGAAGGATGTGACAACCACATTAATTTTAAAAGGTGTGATATACTACTATGATTTGAAAAAATATGACGAGATCACTTTGACATTAAAGGACGTGATAGACCACTCTTATTTTGCAAGCCATGATAGACCGCCTTTATCCGGCAGGACATGACAAATCACTCGACTCGTAAGACATAAAAGACCACTCGATTTAGTTAGACATGAGAAACCACTTTGACTCTATAAGATGTGACGGATCACTCTAATTTGAAAGGATTTGACAAACCACTCGATTTGAACGGATACTTTGACTTTACAAGACGTGATAAACTACTCGACTCTATAAGATGTGACGGACCACTCTAATTTGATAGGATATGACAAACCACTCTAACTCTATAAGATGTGATAGACAACTATAATTTTACAAGATGTGACATATCACTTTGATTTGATAGGATGTGACGGACCACTCGACTTTGTGAAACATGAAAGACTACTTTGATTTAGCAAAATGTGATGGGTAACTCTAACTCGCAAGACATGAAAGACTACTTTGATTTAACAGGATATGACAAACCGGTTTGACTCTGGAAGACATGATAAATCACTATAATTTGGTAAGACATGACATACCACTCGACTCGTAGGACGTGACAAACCATTTTGATTTGAAAAGACATGACAAACTACTCTAAATCTAAAAGATGTGATAGACTACTCGATTTGGTAGGACATGACAAACTTCTTTGACACTATAAGATATGACATACCACTCTAATTTAGTAAGACGTGACATACCACTTTAATCTAGCAAGATATGATAGATCGGTTTGACTCTACTAGACATGATAAATCATTGTAATTCGACAAGATGTGATAGACCACTCGACTTTGTAAGATGTGATAAACCAATTTGATTTGATAAGATGTGATAGACTATTCTCACTTTACGAGACATGACATAGCCCTCCGATTTGGTAGGACATGTAGACCACTATGATTTAATAAAAAAATGATAGACTATTCTAATTTAGAAGGATATAATAGATCATGTTGATTTGACGGATGTAACAGAACACTTTGACCTAGAAGGATATGATAGACCACGTTGGTTTAGAAGGATATGATAGACCATCTTTTTTTTTATGTTTATGCTTGATTATGGCTAAAAGAAATCATAGAGATATTTACATGAATGTAATCTCCAAAAGAAATCATAGAGATGTTTATAAGAATGTAATCTCAATCAAGAAAATATTTCATTTGTTTGGTCCATGGTTTTAAAAAATAGTTGTTATGTCATTTAACGATCGTTATATAACGATAACGGAGCAACCTATTGTTGTTTTTTTGATGTTATAAGGGCCTCAACGCCGTTTCATGCCTATAACGACGGATAACAACATTACCATTATGTAATGTCGTTATTAGTCGTTATATAACAACGTTATATATAAAAAATTTAAACTATATAAAAAAAACACCGAAATGCGATTGGACATTTTTTTATCTTCTTTTGCTTTCTTTCTCCTGCAATTACTAATGAAAATGAGGGAATTTTTTTGTCTTCTTTTGCTTTCTTTCTCCTATGAGTTAGTAATGAAAGGATGGACTTTGTTTTTATCTTCTTTTTCTTTCTTTCTCCCTGCAATTACTGAAATTATAATGTATTTAATTATTTTTTATATAATATTAATCTGTTGGAAGTTTTATTAATTATTTTTTATAATAAATTTAACTATTGTTATATGTCATTAAACTCGTTAGAGATATGATTACTTATCATTATGTTTAATTAGTAAAGTCTGTCAAAAAATGTGAATTAGAATAAATTTATTACTAATTGCTAATGTATTCATACAATTAACTATCGTGATCATTATTTTATGATCGTGATCGTGATCGTAAATGTTTTTTCAACCACGATCACTATTTAAAACTATGGTTTAGTCAAAAGCTAAAAAAAATCACGTAAATGCTATGATACAACCTTTAAAGTGATCCTTCTTTAGGGAAGAAGAGCAAAATGTATTCGGATCATATAAGAATTGTAAAAAGAAACTATCTTTTTTGAAAGGTTATTTGTTAGAAATTGGCTCATGAGAGCAACATGTTTGGATGGATTTCATGAACTCAAAGAGTTTTGAAGAAAGTTAGGCTCAAATGGGTGATCTTACCTAGAAAGACTTGGTTCATTTCTTTTTTGCCCAGTTACTTAATGAAAAAATGTTGATTTAATATCATAAATGATGATTTATGATTGCACATATAAGTGAAGTTTTATTCAAAAATATTTTTCTTCATCTCATTTAAAGATAGAACTTATTAACATAAACAAGCCATCTCAATCGAAGTGGCTTTCATAGGCACATAATGAAGGCTAATGCTTTAATTTATGAATAAAAGGATATAAAAGGCCTAAAATGTTTTTGTGGGTATAAATACTTAGGATCAATTAATCATTCATCGAGATCACTTTAGGCATGCCGCTTTAACTTTGTCATTTTTGCCAATTGATCTTATTTTCTAATCTCGGCTATCCTTTTATGTTCACTCTTGTGTGTTTTTTTTCCCTAACCTTTTTCTAACTTTAAATCATGAGAGGGTTCACTTTAGATAGTCTTTTTTTTCTTAGTGCTTTCACTTTTGTTTTTCATTTCTTTTTCAAATTCGTTTCAAGGGTTTTCTCAATAAGTTTTTTTTTAATGAACAATCATCATCCTTTCTCTTTTCATTTTTTGGAAGAACATCTCCGATCATTCATGGAATTTCAAAATTACCTCGAGTGTGAGAGGTGGTTCTAGTCTCGGTTATCATGAAAGAAATCCTTAAGGCTCAAAGTGAGACAACAAAGGATAAATTTTTTTTGTGAAAAAGTATATAAAAAATGACCTTTTTTCATCTCAAATATGTTCTTGTTCAGCTGATACATTCTAGTTTCATTTGAAAACTATAATTGACTCATAAAGGAGAATTGATAGATAAAGTGGATTCATATCCCAAACGGTATCGCTCATCATCATTTAAAACATCAAGTCATTTATTTTTCATCTTGGGCATCGATGTATTATTTCGGGTAAGATTGTCTTGGAAGGATTTATCGGGAATAGGAGAGGAATTTTTTTGGTTTCAAAAAAGAGAGACTATCACCTAGCATTTACACGATATGTTTTAAAATTTGATCAATATTGAAAGATTTTGAATGAATTTTTCATTTTATTCATTTTGATTTGGATGATATAAAATGATGATGATGCTTTCAAATAAAAATTTCTTGATTTCAAATCTATAATCAATCTTGCCAAGATAATAAATTTTGTTTCCAAAGAAACGATCGTATCTATTAAAATTACAATACTTTTGAAAATGAATTCCAAAAATTCAATATAGGATAAGATTTTATTCACAAAATCAAGACATATCGAAGTTATGCTAACCCTCTTTTTTATCATAATCACTTGGTATTTTTGTGTTTGAGATATGATCATATTGAATATTCCAAAGATAGGATAAAAACGAGAATAAAATACAATAGAGGAAAGAAGACAAATATGGTGATTTGAGAAGAAAATTTACACGATCTCATAAATTAACATCATATGAAAGCACATAAAGATTCTATGCAATTCATTCATGAACTATAATGATAGAGAAGAAAAAAGTAATTACGATAAGGAAATTACTCAACCTTAAAAACAAAAGGTGTTTTTTCATAGTCAATTATTCAACTTTCCTCATTTTCTTGCACTTTTTGATGAGTTATCCGACAACAAAGGCATCCTTAAATGGATTGGCAATAAACTAGGAGAGGATTGGTATTTTAAGACCTTCTCATCTTGTCTTATCATACAAGTTTCGATTTACTGCTCCCTATTACCCTTGAGGTGTTCACTTGTCATGTTTTGAAGATGATGGTCTTGAACTAAGTCTTACTCATTATTATGAATCACATATGCGAGGCTTTGGAAAAGTGACATAGATGGGAGGAATATCAATTATTTTATCATCAAAATCTTCACCTTTCTCACTTACCATATTCTTCTCTTTTGTCTAATCTTCGATTCTTAGATAATTTTCCTTTGTTGGGTTAAAACCCAATCCAAAATGATGATTGGCCTTTTATGATTCCATATAGTCTATCTTGTTAGATGATCTAGTTCCTAAACCATATGGTGATGGTCCTTGCATTGTTGAGTATTTTTCTATCATATTCATAACATTTAAGCTATGGTTAAAAAGATGGCATTTGGAAATTTATAACTCCCAAAGCTACTTATTTTGGTGAACTCAATTTTGTTCACTTGGTATCCACATAACTCGAACTTCTTTTCTTTTAACGCCCGTTATTGACATGCTTATGTCGGACCTCTCCCTCTTTTCTTTTATCGTGGGAGTTGTCGAGTTTAGTACAACTTGAACCTTTTTATGAAATTCATGACAACCTTTTATATCGGATCTACTCTCTTTGTAGAACTTACGGAAATACTAAATATTGGTAAGAGTTTGAGACTCAACATGTTTCTTATTGATGTTGATAACACTCATCATATCAAACAAGTTAGAGATAGAGACTTTCAAGATCGACTCCTTTTTGTCACTCCATATGTCATTTAATGGCAACATATTCACTCCACCAATAAGCGAAGGATAATGCATCCTATGGAGGTATTGAATAAATAAAAAATTTTCTTCATCTCGGGTTCCTAAGATTATGTTGCTGAATTAACTAATCGTACATAAACATAAATATAAATATGAGTGAATGATTACCTTTTGTAGCACGGAATCAATTCAAGTGCAAAGGGAACCATTCAAGTGTTTGGCCTCCGTTGATTATTCACGTAGCTCAAACACTCATATAAGAAGCAACAAAGATCCTAAAATGCTAACTCCAATCCTTCTATATAGTTTAATTTTTTCTAGAAATCCTATAGAGTAATTTGTATTAACTTTTGGCTTTTTAGGGAGAGATGCGGCAAGTAATTATTTTTTAGGAGAAAAATGTTTTTCTTTCTTTTATTTTCTTTATCGTCATGAGTTTTCTTTCTCTTGTATACTTTTTTGATGCCTCTCTCATCCTTCTTATATATAGGGGCGACAACTTCTCCTTGTAGGTTAAGGAGATGTTGCCTAAGTGGGCTTTGTCTAACCTTATTCTTATAAATTCTAAACTTTATCCAATAGTGCTCAAGGTTATCCTCCCATTAAAGTATCTTGTAGGCTTTTAAATTAAATTTATTGGTCTAAAATCTTTTGGCCTAATTAATTATTAATTAATTTGGACCATCCAAATAAATTGGGTCAAGTATTTTAGTAGAGCCCACATTAGAAAATAATTTTTTAAATTACCCTTAAACCTAAATTAGGAAATTAATTTTCTTTTTTAGGTAATAGTCTTTCAAATTTAGATCTAACTTCTAAATTAGAAAACTGATTTCTAAAATATAGGAAACCGACTTTTCATTTTAGGAAATTTTTTCTAATAACCTTTGCTTCTCTTTTATTATGTGAATGTTTAAACTTATGCGTATGACTTAATAGACTCCTAAATATGTTGACAATGTATCAAGAAAATAAAAGACACCTCTTTTATCTCCTCATATGTAAATGAAGATTGACCTCTACCTAGGCATCATGACTATCCGATTCTTCAAGAGGATTAATTAATATGTAATTACCTTGAAAGAGAATGATTTCTATACAATTCAATCCTCATATCAATTTATCACACTCGTGATCTTCAATTCGGTTTATAGTCTATTCGATTATAATCATATAAGTTTTTTTAATTCCTAAATATCTTAGCTCTAAAGCAAACTAACTATGCTTTATTGGTATACTCCCACTGTGGTTATAGATTTCTTGAGTGGACATTTATTGACATGTAATGTGATAACTCTAGCTTATAAGGAATGATATATTCTATTTCGAGTCATTCACCTATCCGAATTAGATTGCTAATACACTCGACGAATCACTTACATACAACTCTTTATTAAACCCATCGAAATGAATGTTAAAGTACATCAATTGTCTAATGAGATAACCATGATTACTTAAAGTCATAAGATTAGTTGTATCCATCTCGTATGAGATTTTTATAGACTAAACCAAATGGGTTCTCATATCGAGTCATGTCTAGTAATATGTTCCGTAACATTAATCACCTAAGTTCATGTTTTGGCATCACTATGCCAATAGATGTGAGATCTTCTACTTGTATCTTATAGCATGAGCATAGTACTCATAAGTCTTACCACATATAGTCAATTTCTATTCTTGATAATGCTACAACTTGGGACATTTAATGATATCATTTAAATGCATTAATGTTCATCTCACATCAATTGATCAATCATTAATATATTGAATATCATATGAAATTTTATCTAATTCTATCAAATTATAAACAACAAAAATTAATAGATAGAATTCTTTTATTAAATATAAAAATATAATATTATAATAAATCAAACCATCCAAACAGAGTTGGATCCGTGCACCTACACTAACAATAAAAGCATGGTTGGAAAGATGATTATTTTTCATATCTAGTGGTACCTAGAGTATCCTCAAATAGAATCAAACCTTGGTTAATCAATGAGCGAATGTGTTTTATTAAAACCTAGACAATATTTGATATTATGATAGTTTATGCTACCATGATAGTTATAGGACTCATTGGGATTATACCACTTAAGGAATGAAGGTTTTAGTAGCCATCATAAGAGTTACTTGGTCGATAGCCATAAGTTGTTAGAATAGGTTTCTAAGAGAAATTAGGAGAGATGGCTATATTTCTTTGTATTTTCTCGACTCCGTATTTCTTTGGATGTCTTGATTGATTTCTCTCCGATGATAGTTGAGCCATTGAGGATATTTTGCTTGAAAATTTAAAGGAAAAGCCTAGGATAAACATGAATGATTCAAATGACTATTTGGATTAAAAGTAGATTCCTTAATATGATGAATATCGATTTCATTTTCTTTACCAAAGTAGTTCTTTTTTAACTAGATTCAAAAGGATTAGCTATTTGTCCGGCTTTGATTACTTGCTCAATCCTATCAACCATATAAACTATCCCAACAAATCTATTCAATCCATTACTTAACAAGTAATTATAATAAGGTGCTTTGAAGGTATTCACAAAAGGAGTAACTAGCTTTTTCTTAAGTAGAGATAGGTAAACTCGAGAGATTGTTTCACACCATTGTTAGGCATATTCTCTCATAGATTCTTTCAAGCTTTTTTCCATAAATAGTAGGCTTAACTTATTAGGGGTTACTTCTAAGTTGAACTTACATTTTTTTATGAATACTTTAATTAGATCCTTTTATTTCTCAAGTTTTGTTTGATCAAGATCAAAGAACTAATTCAAAACAACACCATCAATACATTCAAGAAAAAAATGAATAAGAAGCTTTTCATCATAAGAAACTTTGATTATCTTATTTAATTAAATCCTAAGATGAGTTCTTGGATATTGACTTCTAATGTATTTAAAGAATTCGGGTACTTTGAACTTTTGAGGAATCAAAACACTTGAAATTAAACATCTATCTATTATTAAAAGAGGATTGTACATGTCTATGCCCTCAATAACTCTAAGACATTCCTCAATGGCACTCGAGCTTCTCAATTTTAATCTCGAAGATCACTTTTCCTTTCATCTTTTCATCAACAACCAAATCAATCATAGGAGTAAAAGTTACCCGAGTTCATAAAGTATATGGTCTGTTATAGAATTGGGCTAGAGGCTTCGGGAGGAGTTAGCTTATATATGCCCTCGGATGTATTATGGCTATTCGGATTCATAATGCTAACTACCTCTTGGTAGGGAACAAAGAAAGATGACACAAGAATCGCCACTTGAGCGAGTGAGCATTGGTATGGCGGGGAACACCTCGAGGATAGCAGATGACTAACCCATTTCTCAATTACAAGACACTTCAACGGATATGTGAGTTTATAAAATTTAGTTAAGTAAAGCAACTAGCCTAGACACCTCTATTTTTAAGGTATTTAACTCCTTCGGTGGCTTTACTCAAGTTAAACCCTTGTTCGTTGTCCATTTTTTGTTTTGATTTGACTTGTCAATTCTTAAAGGGAAATGTAGTTTTGACGGGATGACGTATACTTCTATGCATAAATAGAAAAAATTTCAAAACACGACAACATAAATAATATTCTAACATAAATAAAGACACTTAAAACTTGGATATGGAATAGCCTTTACGAGGGGTGATAAAAGGATTTAGTAATTGGTTATTCGATCCTTTTGCACTCGATCGAAGTTAGTTTAAAGATAAACATACATTTTATCGGTAACCTTTGAAATATTCTGATTGAGCCATGGAATTTCTTTGATATTCAAACATTACATAAATTTTAACTTAAATCCTCTTATCACGTATCAAAAAACATTTACAAACAAATTCTTTAGTCAAGATTTTAATACATTTGACTTGCCTAGTGAATTTATATAGGAAGAATGATATGAAGTTATGCTTCTAGTCATTATGTGAGTGGATAAGATCTATCTAAGTCTCAAACAAGGTTCCTTTAGCTTAGGAGAACTTAGGCTAACCAAGTGCAAAGGTAGTCATTATGGAGACCATTGGTCACCTACCACGATAGTGGTAGCTTTATAAAAAAATTGAGTTTTCATGAGTGTTACTTGGGATGAAACCCATCGAGACATCAATAATTTCTTCCTAAATCCAAAGGTAAGTGTGAGCGATAAATAATATGCATAGTGTTATATAAGAGTGAACAATTCTATATCCAGTCTTAAAAATTAAAACTAAAAAACTATAATTAAAAGGTTACAAAGGAAGACAAAACATAAACAACATATTCACAGCACACATATAAATAAACACGTAATTAAAAGCAAAATTTCACTCAAGAATTATTTATATAGGCATAGAACATAACATATAACGAGTTATTTATTCATAAATGTATTCAAAGTTTGATCCTAGTATGACATATCTAGTAGAGTCACCATCCTATCGACGAGGGCTCATAGGAGTGGCACAAGAATTAAAGTCGCTATTTACCTAGTCGAGGAAAACTAAAAAAGCCTAAAAAAACTAATCTATATAGATATCAAGGTAAGGGTTCGATTACATATTGGGAAGATATAACACTATCTTCATCCTATCTTACCCGACGTATATTGCATTAAATACATGTGAAATAAAAGTTTGGTTTTTCCTGTCCTATGCTTATATGTCTATTTGAGTGAGTTTATTTTATTAGGATGGAATATCCGAGTAATTTAGGGTTTAGACCAATCAAAGACCAACACCCATACTTAAAAGGGGAAAGTTTGGGGGATAGATTGGAATTTTGACTAATCTTTAGTGAGCATAAGCCTATACCGATAAAATAGGTGAGTTTCTAAAAATCAAGGTCCTATATTGACATGAATAAGAAGTCATTAATAACTTCACTCACATAAGTGTGAAATCATCATTGACTTTGAGTCATGAATTCGAAAGCTACCGACAACTTCGTCACATAAGTGAGAAGCCATCATAATTCAATTTTACTCGAGCAAGAAGCGAGATAATTGGTTTAAAAGCTACTAAAACTTCATCATAAAAGTGGAAAGCTACCCAAATTCATTTTAAAGAAATAGACAACAAGTAAATTGATTTAGGAGCCATAGGTAGCTTTGTCCACATAAGTGGAAAGCCACCGATGACTTTGTTTTTGACAAATAAAAAGGTAGGTAAAATGATTTGGAAGATGCAAAAAACTTTATCCATATAGGTAGAAAGCCACCAGCGAGCTTCATTTTTGAAAAAAAAAAGGCAAGTAAAATAATGTAAAAGCCATATGCGAGTTTCAATCACATAGGTGAGAAGCCACCAATAATTTCATTTTAGATAAATAGAAAGCGAGTAAAGCGATTTGAAAGCTGCGTACGACTTTTGACCACATAGGTGGGGAATAGCTTCATTTTAGATAAACAAAAAATAGGTAAATTGATTTGAATGTTGCAAATAGCTTCGACCATATAGGTTGAAAGCCACCAATAACTTTATTTTAGAAAAACAAAAAGTAGATAAATTGATCTAAAAACTAAATGTAGCTTTGACCACATAGGTGGAAAGGACCGATAAATTCATTTATGGTAAACAAAGCTGCAAGAAAAATGATTTGGAAGCCATAGACAACTTTGTCTATACGGATGGAAGGATCGATAGCTTTATTTTAGACAAATAAGAAAAAAAAATTATTTGGAACTAGCAGGTAGCTTCACCACATAGGTGAGAAGCCACCATCGATTTTGGACCACATACTCGATAAATTATTTAAAAAAAGCTTGGAAGCTACTAGTGGCTTCATCTACATAAGTGAGAAGGCATTGCCGAGCTTCTTTTCATTCATGCATAAAGAAGATAATCACATCATTCGAGTATAAACACAAATATCATATTTAAATACAAATACTAAGATCATTATTTGTTCCAAATCCATCATTGAAATTAGATACTTACGCTCATCCTCCCAACTCTGTTGGAGAGTACTGAAAATCTGTTTTATTTCACCTCAACAATATCTTTTAGGTTTGATACATAACATCCGATCACACTTCAAATTTTAAACACAATTGATAAGCATTTTTATATTTTTATGTTTATTAAGACATGTCATTCACATCATTTCAATCAACAATATTTTTTTTTACCAAAAAACTTATAGCTCTAGTGGTAGTGGTCTCTCACGAGAGGTTACGAATTCAAATCCTAGCAAAGTAGTTTTTCTAGGAGCCTTGGCTGTGTGAATTTAAAAAATTAACAAATTTAATGGGGAAAAATATTATTAGAAGCTACCTAAATAGTCATTGGAAATGGTTGAATTATCCAAATATTTGTTCGAGGTCGATTCTACCCTCTTCGTCTCGATGAGAACTTATTATTCGAGTTAGCCGAAAAGGAGAGCAACTACTAGTTAAAGCATTCAAGATGATTTTTTAAAATTATCAAAATGCACTTGGTCAAATCTAGAATGACCAAAATGACCATAGGGTAAAATTACCAAAATACCCATAAAGGCTAAAATTATGAAACTACCTCCAATAACCACTAGGAGCTACTACCAATAGCCATGGCTACTTGTTTGACCACCTTCAACCATGTGGCTGGTCAAGAAATGCTCACCTAGAGGTCCTCTATTGGCTAGTGCGAGCGAGTATCGCAATGACGATCGAAGGAGAGAGATCCATGACGACCAAAACTTTAATTTTTAAGCTTTTTCTTTGACCTTATTCTCGAACATGACGATGCAAAGAAAGGAGACCAAGATATTCAGAGGACCATGGAGAATATTTCAACGAGTGGTTAGGAGGTCCATTTTGATCTTGATTGGCCAATTAGGTCAAATCTTGACAAATGGGTCAAAAAATGGGTTTGCCATCCATTTGACCTATTATAGCAACATCAAGTCATCATTTTTTGGAGAAACACTTTATAGGAGGGTGATGAGTATTTCTCTAGTGGTGATAGGTGGTGGTTTGGCCACAATTGAAAGATTTAGCTAGGTTGCTAAACGGGTTAGGTGGTCAACCTTCTCCCATCAATTCTAGTAAACTCGATGTCTTTTCTTTCTCTAATTGGTCGAAATGATGGATCTAGATGTGGGCTATCAATTGGCGGTGATGGTTGGAGGAGGTAATGTCTAGAGGGTGATCGATTTAGGAAGAGAAACTTGATGGGTATACGAGTCCGACCCACGGGTCGGTTGGGACTCTTCTTCCTTATGGTTTATTTGGTAGATTTTAGAAATTTTATTTTTCTTTCTTTCTTTTGGATCCATTTTCTTCTAAAATGGTTGAAAAGATTAAGTATTTATAGGGAAAAAATTAAAATTTTGGAAAAACACTAATTTTGGTCCTTAATTTTTCCTAATTTTTAATTTTGATATAATTTTTCTTGCTCATATTTCAATAGAACCCCATAATTGCAATTGATCGGGACCTCTTCTTTCAATTTTTCTTAATTGTACCCTTCCTTTCTTTTAATTAAGGATTTGAGATTTTGGACTTTTCAATTACACCCTCAATTAGGTTTTCTTTGGTTTCTAAACTTCTTATTCTTTTAATTAGACCCTTCAAATTATTTTTCAAATAACTCTCTCTCTGTCTCTCTCTCTCTCGCTCTCTCTATTTTCTTTTAAGTAAAAAATTTAAACAAATTAATTGAGGTAAAAATTAGGTGCTAATATCCTTTATAAAATTTCTCAAAGGCAAAAATAGAGGTAGTTACCACCTTTTATGGGCCTTTTTGTAGTCCGGAAGAAGCATCATTCTCCAAGATCACTATAGAAGGCATGTCTACCTTAACAATAGGAAGATTAACCTTCACCCCACTTTCCTAACACTAGAGGCAACCTTACACCTCTTGAACAACCATTCGCCTATGCTCCCAATAGGTAACCTATCCACAACATGAGGTTTTATCCTTGAAGAAGGGACCAACAGGTGAAAATGGAGCACCATCTTCAACAACATTCTCCTCAACATATAATAGAGAAGGTTTCTCGATGAACCAACCAGGATCACTCTCTTCCTTGAGTAATAAAACCATTACAAGTACAAATAATGTTAGATTTTAAAAAGTGAAAGCACATAAAAGAAATAATTTCAAACTAAGGTCACGCTGTCTACCTAGTGAATTACGAATCAAAGCATGTTAACTTTATTTTTTTCTCTTGCTCTTCACTAGATCCCAAAAGACCAACTCGGTATTTAACTAAAGAGGGAAAGTATCGGGGTTAACTCGAAGGGACCTTTATAGAGAGGGACATCCCTAAATGCTCTAGCCACTTACCTCGAGGAGTTGCCTTACGATAACGAGCAATGAACCACTCCTCCCTCCAATCTCCTACCAAGTCGTGGGCTTATACAACCACATCTTTTAATGGGTCCGTAGCATAAGCTACAAAAATACAAACTTAATCCCTCCTTTCAAACTCACCATCTCTATAAGTCAAACAATGAGAGAATCTAAAGAGCTTAAGAGTTATGGTTACCCTAAAGCTTTGACAAAAGTGGCTAAAACGATCCACCGAGTTTGAGTGAATCCGATTGACCATCGGGAAAAAATAGTCAAAGACCTTTGTCATAAAGCCACTCAATGAAAATATAAAGCCATACTTTTAGCATGCATATAGGAATAATAATGTCAAGGTTCCCCTCAATCATATTAGAGAGAGGTCCGTTTATCTTATCACCGGGGTTGGCCAAAACTAGGAAAAAAATTCTCCTTTAGTAAATCCACATTAGTATCTCACCAAACACATAACTTGGGCCCTTTATAATAAAAATAAACTTGCCTTGGGAAGAGAAAGACTCACCAACACTAAAAATGGTGTCCATTCTAACAACTCCATATAAGGCATTCTTATATGCACCCCTAACTCTTTCAAAGTCACTCATCTTCTTATCCATAAAGAAAAAAAGAAAGAAATAAGCAAAAGTTACGTTATATGTGTAGATCTAGAATGAAGAAGTACTTCACCAAAAAGAAATCCTCTCAAAGAAAAGGCACATATGGGTAAAAAGAGAAAGGCTAATAAGATTTCCTAAAAAAACTTAAATGACATTTTAGAAACCTCTCATAGAGAAATTCAAAGCATATAATAGCTAAGAAAGATTTCAGCAATAAGGTCTATATATCAAAGAAGAAAAGCCTCCTTCTTGAATTTGGTCACTTCAAACTTAAAAGATCGCCTCATGTTGATGTAGCAACATCACATAAAGAAAAATTTTGATGCGCATGCTCTTAATAAGGGTAACCATTATTTTTATGGAAAATATAAAAACACGTAGCCATTTACAACAATAAAGGTGCCAAGATTGTAAATGCTTGCCTTTTCTCATTCAAAGCTACTACTCGAGGTATCAAGATGTAAAAAGAAAGGATTGTTGACCAATCTAGGGCAAGCCAAGAGAACAATGACGAGTTAACTCTAATTAGAGAATGCACTTATTTGAAATGCTCAACTAATGGTTTTCAAGTTTAGGCTAAACGGGTTAGCAAAGACTTGGGTAGACTAATCATTAGGAGTTTTTTTTCCCATCACGAGTTCAACAAAAATGACCTACAAATCCCCAACTCTAAAATCCATCAAGTCTAATCAAGGCCTACAACTCATCATGAGGAATTAGCCCATTAAATGAGCCCAAAGCACTTAAAAGACACCAACTCCTCCTAACATGAGCCACTTTTTTAAAGAAAGGCTTTTAAATCTTTTTACCTCGAGGAAGTCTAGCCTAAAAAAGGGATATTGCTCTCCTCGACTATCACTTGGAGATTAAATAAGAATTCGTAATAATGACATTAATCGGATTATCACAAATCACAACCATATTAATGTTGCTCAATAAATGGTTTTCATGTTTAGGCTAAACGTGTTAGCAAAGACTTAGGGAGACTAATGATTAGGAGTTTTTTCCCATCACAATCCAACAAGAACGACCCACGTGCCCCTAACTCTAAAATCCATCAAGTCCAATCAAGGCCTATAACTCGCCATGAGGAATTAATCCATTAAACGAGCCCAAAGCACCCAAAAGACATCGATCCTCCTAACATGGGCCACTTCTTTAAAGAAAGGCTTTTAAATCTTCTTACCTCGGGGAAGTCCGGCCCACAAAAAAAAAAAAAAAGAAAAAAGAAAAAGAAGATGTTGCTCTCCTTCACTATCACTTAGAGATTAAATAAGAATTCTTAATAATCGGATTATCACACATCACAACCATATTAATGCTACTGTAGAATCAAATACAATGAAAGTAAATCGCTAACACTTGTCCGATCCTCCACTAATTTAAGAAGAAAATGACATTTTTGCCTATTAAACCATACAAGAACTTTACACTACTATCTATACAAAAGAAAGAAACCCCAAAACAGAAAGAGAGAGATCTAGACCAATGTACAAGTTCAACATATACAACAAAACTCATGAAAAGGAAGAAAAGGGTTCATGCAATACTTCTCTTCCTCCACCTGCTATAAACACAAGCAAAATGATTCACCAAAAGAACTATAAACAGGTTCCAAAATTACTCTCCAAACAAATCCTTCATGCACATCTCTTACAGTTTTGACAAATTACATACAAACTAGTACACACTAGCATACAAGAGTCTTTTTTTAGGCTAATTTGTCACATTCCAACCACTAATATGAGTTTCAGAGGGTCTCCCACTCAATCAAGAGGTCTGTTTTATAACTACAAAATGAAAGAGGATTTTTTTATCATGTTTCACAAACATTTATCAATCGCCATCGCTATCGAGAACCACATGTTCTAAATTTATTAATTGAGTTGACTAACGATTCATTAGGTGAAGTTTTCAAAGACCATAAAGAAAAAATTTTATGCACTTTCTCTACAATTACATGGATTAAGAAGTCAAATGAAATGAAAGTTATTACAATTAAAAACTTTTTGGAGATTAGTGCTGCATCACCTTTGCCTATGCAGGTTGATTGGATTTTGGAGTCGGATTCAAAGAATGGAGGGGCTTTGATGGATGAAAAATATGAAGAAAGGCCTTATAGAGGTTTCAAAATGCTTTTAATTTTATCTCTATTCTAGTTAAATCTTTGGAACATTTAATTGTACCTCTTTTCTGGTTAAACATTTGGAATCAGTTACATTTTGCCACGTTTTAAGGGAATTAAGGAAGTTGCATAGCTGATTCTCTAGCAAAAGAGAGTTTAGATAGAAGTGAGGGTTTAATTACATGATTGTAAATTCACTCTCTTCCGACTAAGTCTTTTGATTCTATAAATTCGATTTTCATTAGAAAAAAAAAAAAGAATAAATGCGCTTTTATATACATTTAGCCAAGTTTTAATGCAGCCGCATGTCATGATATTATCCAATATATATATCCCATATTCAATTAAAAAAAATAATAATAAAATTTTGGAATTTGATAGCTAAGATGATATGTTACTTATATATATACACTTAGATTTAAATTTGAAGATTAATAGTTAGGATAATTTATTAGTTGTTTTAATGTATAAAACTGATGTAGGAGTTGAGTTTTTAAAATCGTTAAAAAAAAAAAAACTATTTTTATTGATGAATGTACTGATTTGAAAATATCTCTTTAATTAAAAAAATAAAAATATAACAAGGTGTCGGTGGCATTGCTGCACTGTACGTATTAGTAGATAAAGTTCGGAGCAGAGGATACTGTTTGTTTTATATGACAGTTGGGTCATGTGCACAAAAAGAACGTGAAAAATATTTGGATAAGACAGCAAGAGCACAGCCAAAATTACCATTAGATATTTTTTTGGTTCATAAAAATGGATGTATAAACAAACGATTATATATATTGATAAAGAATATTTTGTCATTCACTTCTACATTTTTTAAACTCCACGCATTCTAAAAGTAAGAGATAAAAATATTATTTAAGAATGAAAGTTAATATCGGTGAACTGTAGTTCAACTGATATTAATTTTTTTTTTTAAATATTGAGTTTAGTTGAAGGTTGTTCAAACTGATTATATATATATATCATACAAAATCATTTTTATGTTTAAAAATCACGTTGATAATATCGAATTATGTGCTTATTATTTGTTAAATTAATTTACAGCATGCTAATTACAATATATTAAACGACAACATAGGTATGTCCCCCCCCCCCATGTGTATTACACATGTAGCAGCTAAACACGTGTCCTATAGGCAATAGCCTGCACATCATGGCGCATTGTAATAAAAAAACGCAACAAAAAAATTGTAAGACTAGAACAGTGACTTAGAGTTGGAACACTCCTTGTCGACGTCATAAATATATATATGTCGAAATCAAAGAGATTGGGTGTCCAGATATTGCTGGCTGGACGTGGAATTCTTTCCTGACCACTCAGTTTCTGGCAAGTCTCATCAATTTTGTTTCAGCTTACCACTTTAATTTGGTTTCAACAAATATTATTAAATGCACTAACGTGCTAATAAATAAGTACCGTACAAGCTGATTCTAGATATCATCATATTATAACTAATATTAAATGACACTAACGTACTAATTACACATATACTTAATTAATAATAATAAATTATGAACATCATCATTATTCATAATTATAAATTAAATTTTAATTATGAAGTAAAGTCAGAAATTAAAATTCATTTTATAGCGTTTGCAAAATAATATTATAATAATCATTATACTTATTAAAAAAAAACTAAAGACTATATATTTTTTGTTTGTGAAGTAGAGTTTAGTTAAAAAAAATTAAATATCGGATAATTAAATTTGTTTTATAAGGTATATATTTATATATATCAACAATTTTTTTTAATAAAATAGTTAAAATATCATGTTAGGTCTAAGTCGGGTAATGGAACCGGTGAACCATCTCAATCGTCGATATCTTCATCAGATTAACAAGTTGATCATGATTTTTCAACTTAGCTTGAGGAAAGATGATAAGGATAAAAATTATAAGAATATAAGAGTTAGATATTATATATATTTCAGTAACTTAATATAACAAGAATTCTATTTTTAAAATTTATTATAACTCTATCTCATATCTGAAGATTTATTTAAAAAGTTTACTGTAATACAAAATGAGTGTAAATTTTTTGGAATTAATTCTTAATTTCTTCACTCTACACTTAATTCAAATAAAATCCAATCGAGTAGACTTTAACTTCAATCAAATATAATAAAAGTCAGATTCGACTAGATTGAATAATATTAGGATCCTTAATAGTTTCTAAATTCTATTTTTGAAATTTATTTTAACTCTATCTTTATATATGAAAATCTATTTAAAGAGTTTATTAAAATACAAAATGAGTGAAAAATTTTTGGAATTGATTCTTGGTTTCTTCACTCAACACTTAATTCAAATAAAACCGAATCGAGTAGACTTTAACTTCAATCAAATCTAATTAAAACCGGATTCAACTAGATTGAATAATAATGGATCCTTAATAGGTCGGATGAAATTACAATCGGTACCAAGCACATAGCCATCCGTGAAGAATAAATTCCGTCGGAAAGGCAAACAGAAAAAACAAAAACATGTGGGTGGCGCATTGAGACGTTACCATCCTTTCGTCCTTCACTATATTTGGCACAGGGCTTTAAAACAAAAGTATTTTAAACAAATAGGCAACACGTGAACACCATGGGCCGAGAGGAAGATATCAAACAGACAAAGAAGCAACCACCATTCAACGGTGATATCAAGCGATTCAGATGAATGTTTTTTTTTTGGGGGGTGGGGGTGGGGGGACAAACTCTTTTCTCCTTTTCTTTGTAATGAGAAATTAAGTGGCAACTGTTGCTAGAATATATTGTATATTATTAGTAGCAAGTATGAGAAAATAAGATCTACAACTCAGATTATGTTATTAATTAATAAAATGATTCTGATCCTATTCAAAAAATAAAAAAATAAAATCCAAGACATTAGGTATAACAGGAAGGCCAGTGACATGCGTTGGGCCTGGCATTGCATATTTTAAATGGAAAGCATATGGACCAAATATTTGAAGTGGGATGTAGATGGTGATATTGACATGGATTATGTTATTAATTAATAAAATGATTCTGATCCTATTCAAAAAATAAAAAAATAAAATCCAAGACATTAGGTATAACAGGGAGGCCAGTGACATGTGTTGGGCATGGAATTGCATATTTTAAGTGGAAAGCATATGGACCAAATATTTGAAGTGGGATGTAGATGGTGATATTGACAATGGACGAAATATTATCTTTTAATTTTATGCTAGAATATTTTAAATCATTATTGGTGGATGTGGGTCATTATGTTTGTTTTAGGACCATAAAATTAGGCCTAGATTGCGTTTAACCTTTCAGTTTAACCTATCAACACATACGGCTGTGATATTTTCTTGTTTTTTAATTTGTTTGTTATGGCTAACATTAGAGTAGGGCCGTAGGTGGTCACTTTTGTTTAGATTTGTTGGAATATTATTTACGTAACCAAACTTTTGAAAACTGATTATAAAATTTTAACTGCGTCCACATCCAATAATGAAATCCATGATTTTTTTTTTTTTTTTTTTATAGAATTGGGACGGTACCATGAAATATCATAGATAAAATGTTAAAAATAACAAGGAGGGATAAATCAGTCTAGCTCAGCATATTGGGAAGATAGGAAAGCCAGCTGAAAATTTACAGAAAAGTTCCTTAAAAAATTACAGAAAATGATCCCGAAAGAAGATTAACAACTTCCAATAGTGTGAAAAAAACTAGAGCTACAAGCTACCTAAAAGCAGTCTTAATGGAAACTAAAATTACAACTATCGATGCCTTAATACTCACTAACATCTTACTGAGGACAAAAATTAAAAAGACCCAATCTGTCATCTAAGATAGTAGTTCTATAAGAGGTAGGTAAATCAAAAACTGAGAAAACTATTTTACAAAAAGTATGTTGAATTGCCTGGTCTGCAAGTTGATCTGTAGCCATGTTGCCTTCCCTACATGCATGAAGAAGGATAGTATCTACTCGCAGATAGTCCTAACACTTCCTGACAATATATGTTAATTGCTAAGGACACAAACTAGAGTGGCAAAGGCAACCTAAAATTAAAGAAGAATCTGCTTCTACTATGTCAAAGTGCAAGTTAAGTTCACTAAAAATTCTTAGACCATTTAGCATAGCTGCAGCTTCTCTTTTGGAGTTAGTTCCAAGCCCATAAAATTTTGAGAAGGCCAAGACCAAGTTACCCTTATCATCCTTAAGGATGCCTCCTTCACAGCAAATATTATTCCTTCAAGCATCATCAGTATTTAGCTTAAACTTACCACGGATGGATAGCGTCATTTAATCCAACACCCTCTATTTGGTCTAACCTTTTGTAACTGAGTGCCCAAAGTAAGCAAACAAAGACTGTCATAAAAGCATGAGCTTTACATTAGGAAAAACAAGGGTGATAGATCATACAACCATTTAATGACCTTGTGTTTAATAGTTTGGCCATTCATAACTTCACTATTAAACATCGATATGTTCCTAGCAAGCCAAATCTCCCAAATAACACAGTTAAAAACAAACATACGAGCAAATTATTTTTGAGATAGAAGATTGCCTTTTGATAACCAACTCGTAACCAGTTGCTCCAAGTTATTAGTTTCAGAAGTTGTGTCTACGATGTTGCCAAAATAATTCCAAAGTTTGTTTGCTATCTCTTCATAGATGAAAAGTTGAGTTACAGATTATTCCTTTGGTGAACTACAACACTGGCATTTAGAGACCAAAGGAATACCATAAGATTTAATATTGTTCTTAACAATAACTACATTGTGTAAAATTTTTTAGACTAAAACTCCAATCTTTCTAGGTATTTAGTTATTCCACAAACTCTTCCACGACTCATATTTAAGATCAGTGACTTAAATGGCCTCTTGATAAGCTTTGTAGGTGAATGAACTTGACTTTGACTCTGCATAAACCAACCTATCCTTCATATTTCCTCTAGCGATAGAAAATCTAGTTCTGATTGAATTAGTTGAGGTAAAGATAGATATAAGGAATGATCACGCTTTGTTTGAGTTATCGTGATATTTACTTTATCCACTGGATGAGGAAGATCTGCCAATGTCTATTTATCTTTCCATAGTTTTATTTTGCCTACACCCATCATCTAAATAGAGTGATCCAAAAGATGACCAACATGGGGAAGATAGGTTTTCCATATCAGAGAGCTTTTCGATTATTATGTTGATGAAAAGAGGATGACTCTCTCTACTTAGCTTCTATAAGTACAATTCATAGAGAAGAACTTATTAGGAAAGGCCTTGCTAATTTTCCTTTCATAGCATTTATCACCTCAATTAGATTTTTTATTACTAAACCTCCCTCTTGAACAGGAACCGAAATGGATCTCTAGTTAATCTAGTGATGCTTGATATCACCATAACTATTCTAGAAAAAAAAATCAGAAATATGGCCTTGAATTTTAGCAAAGATAGCCTTTGGTATAGGGAGGACTTCCATAGTATAGATAAGAACAAATGATAACATAATTTGAATCAAGGTTAGCTTCACTCAAGCAGAGAATAAATGACCTTTCCAACCTACTATTTTATCCTTGATCTTGGATTCTAGATTAACAAAATACTTTATGCGAGCTCTATCCTTAAATAACGTCATACCTAGGTAGCTCATCACAACATTGGAAATAAAAAATCTAGTTCATGTGAAGATTAGTCCTTTCCAGTTAGAAGTCATCTTATTGCTGTAAAGAAAAGATCTTTTCCTAAAGTTAATAATTTATTTACTGGTAGAAAAGTATCTGTGAAGGAGGGAAAATAGGTTATCAATGTTCTTCTCCCCTCTATTACTGAATAGTAGCATATCATTTACAAATAGCATATGAGAATTAACCATGTTGTTGTAACTAGTATTGTAAAGAGTGATGGAACCTACAGCTACCATTGCATTCAAATTTTTGAAGGAAGCAACCTGTGCCAAAAGAATTGGGCTAAAGATAAAGGATCTCTTTATCTCACACCACGAAAGGATTTATAGAATTTAAAAGAATTGGAATTAAGAAGAATAATTTGCCAATAATTTGACATATATTTAAAAATTAATTCGCACCATCTATTGGAAAAACTAAATTTTTACAAGAATTGTAAGAGAAAGTGCCACTTCGATTTGTCATATGCCTTTGACATGTCCATCTTGAAGATGATATTGCCTTTATAAATCTTTCTATGAATGTCATTAAATAACTTCTAAGCCAAAGCCACATTCTCATGGTTTAGTCTATCATTTACAAAGCTTAATTTTTCTTTAGAGATTAGGGAAGAAAGTACGAGCTCATTCGGTTCGTGATAATATGCGATAGGGTCTTATAAGAAAAGTTACAAAGGCTGATTGGATGCATATCTATAAAGATGGAAGGGTTTGGACATTTAGGCATCAAGACCATGGTAAAGACAATGATCCCTTTAAGAATCTCCCTTATCTAAAAACATTTTGGATAACAAGCACTATATCATTTGAGATAATATTTTAACAAGATTTAAAAAATGTACTTATGAATGCATACGGACCGGGAGCACTAAGCTCATCAACTTTAAATACTATAGCTTTGTTCTCTTCTAATTGAGGAATTGCCATTAGGGTTTCATTCAGTGCATTAGTAACCAAAATAGGCAAAATTTTAAAGAAAGATTCCTTCACAATCGTTGCTTCACTCTTGAATATATTACGGAAATAGTGAACTGCTACGTTACACATTTGGATATCATTATTGCGAACCGAACCATCCTCTAATATAAGAGAAATCCTGGATTTTATCCTTCGATTGCAAACACAAAGGTGATATAATACGGAGTTATGATTATCTATTTGAAGCCATTTAACTTTTAATTTTTCTTTCAATAGTTGTTCCTCTTTCTCTATTATTCTAGCCAATTTATCTTTAATAACTAAAGATTTACTATAATTATCTTGACTCCATAAAACCTATAACGTTGCTTTATTTTGAATAACTTCATTTGTAACTTCATTCATCTTCTATTTTATGTCTCCAAAAATTCTCTAATTCCATGCTTTTAATTTTTTTCATAAAGCCTTGAGTTTCATATGTAGATTAAAAAACAAGATTGTGCTTACGAGTGGAGTTCTAGTGACTATCGAAAAAGGAGTGAAGTTATCATGAGAAGTCCATATTTTTTTAAAGGCAAATCTTGCTAGTTTAGGGTTATCTATTATAAATGATAGTAGTAAAGAGCGAGTGATCCGAGTATAGCCAACTAAGTGAGAGCAGATTACTTTTTGGACGGTTGTAATTATTGTAGCATTTACCAAGTCTCTATCTAGTCTTTTCCAAATACAAGAAAATTCCTCTTAGCTATTACATCAAGTAATCTTACTATCTAAATAGCGAATATCTTCGATCCCAAGCAAATTAATACCATTGTTGAAATAAAAAATCGATCCTAACCCTAGTTGAGATTGTGAACCACTTGCTTTTTTAGAAGTGCCTAATATGGCATCGAAATCACCTACGATTATCCATGAGAGAGATATATTTAGAGAGTACAAGTTGCTATAAAGGTTTCTTCTTCCTACCCTATTATAACTAACATAAATAGATGAGAAAGAAAAGGTTTTATTAGTTAATAGGTCCCTTATATTGATTATAAGCGAGATAGAATAAATGTCCACATTCAAATTATCCTTTCACGGAATCCATATATGCTAATTTATAGGATTACCATTTAGAAAACTAGAAAAATTGAGAGCTTTAGCCAATTTAGGTAGTTTCTCTGCCATTTGCTTTGGTTTTAAAAGGACAATAAATGCCTAATGCTCGAAAAACTAAACATTTTAAATACTTGTGTTTATCCGAGGCACAAATGCCTCTAACATTCCATATCGGGATATTCATTCGATAAGGTGAAAAAGGTTTGCCATTATGATCCAATTTAGACCTTGTTACGAGTCTACCATTAATCTAGACCGGACTCTTTAATAGATTTTTTTTTCTATTTTGTCATCATTCTCTCTTGGTTTTTCATTACTTCAACTTTCTTGAAAAGCTTGAGCTACCTATTGTTGCTTTTCTATTGCACCTTTTGAAACTACATACCTCAAAGTAAACTATCAATGCCCCCATCATCTAAAACATTATGTGCTTAGAGTATCGAAAGGATTCTAAGTTGCTTAGATCCTAATCTATATCTATGGTGGGTGGAGAAACTGCTATCTCTTTTTGTTTTTTTCTATAAAAATAGTAGTCTGTATTACCTTGTTGATTCCTATTAAGTATCCGACTTATTTTTCTTTTTATTTCTTGATTATTGGAAGCTTAAGTAGGCTTGTTCCATCACTAATGGTATATTGATCATAATATCCTTGGCACTTAGATGATTCTTTTGAGTGAGTAATGATATTTTGTGGTCGAGCTTTAACTTTTGGTAACAAGATAGGAATATCCTTCCCCCTATCTTGTTTAGACTTAGTGGTAATTATTTTTATAAGTGGTTGAGGTGACTTCTAATCACTATTGGTTTCGAAAAGGCTTTTTGGTTTTTGGTTTGGTCACTATTTGCTATAATTTTTCTTGAAGGGGATGTTGTGACTATTTGATCTTAGCAATTAGATGGGTATTGTGGATTGGATTGATGCCATTCGATGAGAGCTTTTGATATGTCTTTAGAATGACTTTATAACTTACAATAATTATAGAATGCTATTTTAGATCTAGCAATAATCGATTGTCGAAACCTTTAGCTTTGTCAAGGATAACTGAGATCTATCCACGAAAAGGGATTGTATTTATCAAATCCACTTCCATAAAAACGTAACATGCATGGGATGGGAACCATTTATGGTGCAATCATCTAGTTGAAGGAATAAGTCGAAAGGTCTAATGATTTCTTAAAGAAAGCGAGATGGGAAGAATAACAAAGGGAGACTTGGTAGTTTGATCTATATTATAGCTTTGGTGATTCAAATCTTATGAAAAAATCTGCATGCCACTTGAACAACCAAGAGATAGAATTTTTAATCAAGCAAGACTCTTGTGACCTTACTTTAATAAATTTTTCATGCGATAGTAATTTGATTAGCACATGATTTGAATCAATCAATCCTATTATAAGGATTTCAACCAATCTCCAATTCTGCTGAATAAAGTTTCGATGATGTTAATAAGGAGACGACCTCTAGAAAACTTGGCTACCAAGGAGAATTCAAAGATTTATGTAGATTGTTGTAGACCTACCATAGAAAATTCAATGGCTAGTTCTCCTTCATAAGAAAATGGCGGTTTGGGTGTAATGGAGATTGAATGAAATTAATGTTATGGTTGTTGCATAAGAATTAATGGGGTTAGGTGTTTTTTGAGGTCTGGTGAGAATTTGTTATGGGGTTAGAAGCTGAAATAATAGAGGGCGAGGGCATAGTAGATAGAGGCTAGATTGAAGATGTCTCTCCTATTAGGAAAACCTTTAAAGGCTAAGTATGCTTGTTGATTATGTTGAGGTTTTCATGGTCGCCATGGCTATGATAAAAGCAACGACTAGGTTTCCCCTTCTATTCATGGTTAGGATATATAGATTGGTTTGTTTAAAAATGTGTAGAGTTTAATTATATTTAAGTTTCTAATTAATTTGAAACGTAAGTGATGATAACATACTAGCTTGATCCTTTAAGATAATTAATTTATTTTTATTCCTAAACAGATATAACTTGACATATTTACATTATTTTTCCTTAATTTATTATAAAAAAGAATTTTTTAACTCCTCCATCTAAGTAATCCTAGATTCATCCCTAAAACTAAGCAATAAACACAATTACAAGCTTTTTTAACAATAATCTCAAATTGAGAATTTTAAAATAGAGAATTAGTAAATAAAATTTCAATACACCTTTATCCTTATTTTTTGTTAGAAAGATTAGATTCTTCCAAAGAACATTGATTTGGGCTCTGAAGATGATCATTTCCATTCAAACTCTTTTTGACATTTGGATTTATGGTAACGAGTAAGTAGGAATAAGCGGGGCATGAGAAAGGTTGCTCAAAAGTGAGAACATTGATCCCCCAAGATGCGATAAAATCAACCGTGTTTAGAGGTTCAATGTGATGTATTTGTATTTTTACATTTTTGGCGTACGTATTTGGATCTGATTCTATTTTAATAAGTTGGTTCTAATTCATCTATTTATTAATTGAAACTTGAATATAACTGAATTTATCTTAAGATTTTTGGCTAAATTAGTTTTGAAAGAAACAAAATTTGACTCTTTGTTATTTTAACTTAGAGAGGCATGATAACTTTGAAATAAGGGGTTATGGTAATCTAAATTACATGAAAATTTTCCAGTATTATGCTTTGAGTTTATAAAGGGTCCGGTTAAAATTTGAAATTATTATGAATTGATTTGCTTAGTGATCGACCTTACCATATTTTGATTGTATTTTCAGCTTTATGTGTGTGGATTTTGACTTATGGAGGGACTTAGGAGCGTTGGTTTGTTATGAAATTTTTTAAAAGTAGCTTTCTTAGGGTTATTCTATGGTTGTGTCAAAATTTTACATCATTTTGCTAAGATTTGATAGGATTTTTGCTTCTATAATATTTTGGAATTATTGGATCTGTAGGATTGTGCATTATGTTTATGCTGACTTTTGCTTGTGTTTGTTGTTTAAGATTTGGCCTAGATAAAGTCCTTTATGTTTCTTTTTATAGGTATTAATTTGTCATGGTGTTGCAATTTCAAGTTGGTATCGGAAGCTGAGGTATTTTCTTTTATATGTTATTGACACCGATTAATGATTCCTTCGACGAGAGTCACTTGTACGTATATCTTTGAATGACATACAAATGTAGATGGCATAAGTAATGTAGAATATGAAGGAAATTAGACTCCATCTTTTAAAGTCTCCTAATGTTAAAGGGCCACATGGTATTTGAATGTGAGGCTACTAACCCAAGAGTCGAAGATCGTTAGTCGGAAAAAGGAGGGAAGAGGTTCGGCTAGAAAACCATTTCTATGATCAACTTAACAACTTTACTAATTTTAAAGAGGTCCCATCTTATCTAGATGAGTCTGTAAAGGGGATAATTACCACCTTCGATTTTGACATCAAGGTCAAAATCCTAGACTTTGAGGGTAACTAAGATCCTTATGAGTTTATTGATCGACTTCCCATTATAGAGATGGTTTTTTGAGTTCAAGTATATACCCAAAGATAAGAAGGTGAAGTTGGTGGACATTAAAATAAAAAAGAGTGCATATATGTTAAATAAATGCTCATAAAACAAAGATCCACATAAAATTAGGACTTCTAATAAAATAAGGATCCATAACAAATAGGGGTCTAAACCCAATAACTTATAGATTTATTTTCCCGAACCATGATTAAATTAGGAATTCATCATATAAGGAATAATGAATTATCCCAATTACATATAATAAAAAACCTAAAATAAAGAATTATTCAATCCAAAATAGGACCCAATTAACATATAAAACATAAAATAAATATATAGAAGGCTGAATGTTTTGATCATATGGGCTTGAAACATCTAGCCATGTTGCAAAGAAGACACTTTTATACCAACTAAGGTCTAAAGACATAACATGGATGGTCATATAGCCTTGATACTCTAAGCGTATTGAGGTGCATCTTCAATAAGCTTATTGAAGGTATTTTTTATAAACAAAAAGATATTTTTTCTGTTTATACCTCTTTGGTTAGCTTTCCTTAGGTATAAAGGCACATTCCTCTACGAATCTCATTCTTCTAGAAACTCACGAGTGGTGTTCTTTCAAGAGCTTATAGATATATTCCTTCAAGAATCTTATTTTTCTAGGAACTTATAATCATGTTCTTTTGAGAGCTAACGACTATATTCCTCTAGGAATCTTGCTTCTTTAGGAACCTAACCTATCTTAAGATTCATTGGTATTTTATTTCAAGGATACATGTATTCTTTAAAATCCAAGACTTCTTAAAATCATGGCTACATCTTTCTTAAGTATAAAGGCACCACGAGTCCTCCTTAAGAATCAATAGTCCAAATTTTGTGATTCTTTTTGTTGTTCTCGTCTCATAGTTTTGCTTTGTCTTGCTTGGCTATAAATTTTTTTCATTAGAAGTACCATTCTATAAATTATGCTTTTTTTAATACTTTATTTATGTGGTGTGTTGTTTTTATAGCTTTGGCTTTGTTTTATAGCTATAATTTTTCTATTTACTTGATTTTTCTCTCCCTAGGATGTTTCTTGTTGTTTTTGGTGGTTTTCTTTTACATACCCGATTTATATCATGATTTTTTTATTTCTAGTGTTAGTGTAGGTGGCAAAGATCTAACCTTGTTTGGATGATTTAACTTATTTTAATATTATATTTTTATTTATTAATAAAAGAAGTCTTTCTATTAATTCTTGCAATTTAGATTTTGATAGAATTAGATAAAAGTCTATATGATATGTATTGCATTAATGATTAATTGAAAGATGTGAGATAAATATTAATGTCTTTAAATGATATCATTAAATATCCCAAGTTGTAGCATTGTCAAGAATGGATATTGACTATATGTAGTAAGATTTATGAGTGCTATGCTCATACTATAAGATAATAGTAAGAGATCTCACACCTAATGGCATGGTGATGCCAAAGCAAACATTTTGATGATTAATGTTAGAGAATATATCACTAGACGTGATTCGTCATGAGAATTCATTTGGTTTAGTGAGAATCTCATACTAGATGGGTACAACTTGTCATGTGATGTGAAGTCATCATGGTTATTTCATTAGAGAATTTATATACTTTGACACTCGTTTTGATAGGCTCGATCAAAAGCTACACATGGATGATTCATTGGGTACACTAGGAATCAATGGAGATAGGTTGATGACTAAGATAAGACATGTCCTTCTTTTTATGCTAAAGGAGTTATCATATTGCACTTCGATAAATATCCGCTCAAAAAATCTACGGCCACAATGGGAATATACTAATAAAGCATAGTTGGTTTACTCTAGAGCTAAGACATTTAGAAATCGAAAAAAATTTGTATGATCATAGTCAAGCAAACTATAAACTAAGTTTGAGATCATACTATGATAAATTAACACGAAGACTAAATTGTATGGTAACCATGCTCATGAAAGATAATTGCGGATAAATTAATCCTCTTAGAGAATTAATAGTCATGATACCTTACTAAAAGCTAATTTTGATTTATTTATCAAGAGATAAAAGGGTGTCTTTTATTTCGATATATTGCTAATATATCTAGGAGTCTATTGAGTCATATGCATAAATTTAAGCATTCACATAATAAAAGAGAAGCAAAGATATTGGAAAAGGTTTTCATTTTTAAAAGTTTCTTATTTTGGAAAAGGTTTTCAAAAATGAAAAGTTTTTTTATTTTGGAATGTTTCCTGTTTTGAAAAAAGTTTCCTAAAATGAAAAGTTTTTTATTTTAGAAATCGATTTTCTAATTTTCAATTCGACTTCAAATTTGAAAGTAAGTTACCTAAAAAGAAAATTATTTTTCTAATTTGAGTTTGAGGGTAATTTGAAAATTGTTTCCTAATGTGGGATTCCTAAAAATATTTGAACCAATTTTTTTGGATGGTTTAAATTAATTAGGAATTAATTGAGCCAAAAGCGTTTGGGCTAATAAGCTTAATTTAAAAGCGTGCAAGATATTTTGATGGAAGGATAAACTTGAGCCATATTGGATAAGGCTCATGGTTTACAAGGATAAGATCAAATAAATTTACATATGTTACAACTCCTTATCCTTAGAGGATAAAGATT
Organism: Dovyalis caffra; assembly: GCA_963924115.1. Lineage (NCBI taxonomy): Eukaryota > Viridiplantae > Streptophyta > Magnoliopsida > Malpighiales > Salicaceae > Dovyalis > Dovyalis caffra. Next base: position 11,625,399 of record CAWUPB010001184.1, read on the forward strand.
CCACCTCCTTATATAAATATAGGGAGAGAGGTAGAAAAATGAAGCAAGAAAACATACACACATAAAAACAAAAAAAAATTAAGGAAAGAAAACGTTTTTCTTCCCAAAAACTTGAGTTATTGTATCCCTCCCTAAAAGCTTAAGTTGCCAAAAAAAAAAAAAAAACCACTGAATTGATTTCTAGAGAAAAGTTAAGCACACATAAGGATTGGAGCTAGCACTCTGTAATTTTTGTAGCTTCTCTTATAGGTGTTTAAGTTGTGTCGATTATCGATAAAAGCTGAATACTTGAATAGCTTCTTTCTGCAAAGGCTATATCTATGCTATAAGAGATAATCTTTTAGCCATAATTTTAATTATGTATGTATGATTAGTTAATTCAATGACTAGATCTTAGGAGCCTTAGATAGAGGAATTGCTTTTTTATTCTACACCTTCATAGGATGCATGATACTTCAATGGGTATCAAAGCTTTTATTAAATCTTTAATTATATGTTATGTTAATTATGATTAACGGTATGAATATAATGAAATTCAAACACTTTCTCCACTTGATTCAACCACTTAACAACCCATCGGAGCTTAGCTTGTCTTCAAATTTAGGGATCTTAAGCTTTACTTTATAATCTTGGAACACATGCGGTTCCCTACGCGATCTATCAATTCGTAAAGCTACCTCATCTTCTTCAAAAGATTCGGTATGCATGTCAAGGAAAGGATTCTCCTCCGGAATCCCCTCGAGAACTCCCCTCTATCCATTGACTCATGTCTTTCTTTAGGAACATGGATTGCCTCCAACTCTTGATTTCTATGTCGAATTCTTTGTTGTCCTATTGCAATTCTTCAATTACCCTTTGCATCTCAAGCATGGTCATTCGGTTAATTAGTGCTCTTCTTGGTGGCATCCTTTTATTAAACTAAAACATAATAGAAAGCAAGCCTCATTTCGATACCAAACTAATGTCGAATCGAAAGATGCCAAACCCTACAAAAGCTCAAATACACAAGCACCAAATAAATAGTCCTAGGTCGAAACTCTCTTGCAACACACTAGCCTAAAAAATACGCCAAACTATTGTCAATCACCTCATAATCACAAGCCAATACACGATCAAACAAACCCATAAACATAAATATGACCAAAACCTAAATTCACCAAACAATAATCACGAAACCCACAAATATGGTTAATGCGTTACCTAAGCAAATCAATTTAGAATAAGTTGAAATTTTACGGAAAACATTGATAAGGTCTAGAGGTATGTGTATATCAAATTTTAGGTTAATCAAATCTCTATAGACCCTTATTTCAACAAATCAAAATTCTAGACAAAATAGGTTTTAGAAATTACAACCATTTTAACAACCCAAAAACCCAATCAAATATTTTTATTTTTTTTTTAATTTTTTTCTCCTAGAGTTAAATCGACCCCTTAATAATAGCTTGTCAAAATTTTAGATCACACAAAAACCTTTAGCCTTGGTTATTAACTTTGAGAGAAAAATTGTTTAGTCTTAGAATTCAAGTCAATCTCCAATTTAACAATCAAATAAATAAAAGTGTAAGCCCTAATGTCTCACCCTTTGAGAGGAGTCCACCACTCAAGATGATTTACGGACTACTTACAGGATATGTTCTTTAAGAGTCGATCCGACACAATTATTGATATGAGTTCATCTTAATCTATCACTCTAAGGATGTGTTTCACGACTTTCTAGCAAATCCAAACAAACAAATATGCAAAAAATTATAGAGAATTTTTTTTTAATTTTTCATTCAAAAATTTATCAAAGTCTAACAAAAGAGAAACACAAATTGTGCTTCAATACTCACTCTCTTAATCCCTAAAAGATGCGGCTAAGATTGAGTTTCCTCTCCTAACTAGGATTTGGCTTTTTCCATAACAAATTTAGATTTATGTAAGTCACATTCAATTAGGATTTAATTAATTCGGTCCAATTAAATATGAATCCACTGTTATATAAATTCATAAATAAATAAGGGCTCCTAATAAAATAAAGATTTATAACACTCCAGTCACTCACCTAAGCCATCTATTTGGTTAAGTCCTAAAACAAATAGAAAATCCAAAAATCATGGGAACTAATTAATTAGCTGCTGTTATGTTTTTTTAATCAAACTTTGATGTTCGGGGAAATTGCTAATTCACCTTCTCCTTCTGCTTTGCAAAGTAGTTGATTCGTCGTACATTCCTTACTTTTTATCCCTTCAATGTGAATCTCATATCAGAGTTCAGAGTCAACAATCATTGCCAAATATATAGAGTCTACCATTCAACATTAAATCTAACGGTCAGCAACCGTCTAACTTTCAGTGGTGCTACTCATGCCCTTTTCATAACAAGCAATTCAAACTTGGCACTAAATTCTCTTTCGTCCCAAAACACTCATTCTCTATCCTTCAACTGAAAGCCAATTCATATAAAACCAAACATCAATTACGTACTATTCCATTAATTGTTTATACTAAAATAAAAGTAACTACATTAACTGGTTGCAATATATATATGTAGTTCTGAATAGTAAGTTATGCTATTTGGATGCAGTGATTAGAGTTGGACGATTAAGAAAAAATTTAATGAAAAAATACTTTATTTGTCTAAAAAAATTGTTTCTCTTTCTATTTATATATATTTTATTTATATTTATCTTAAAATATTTATGTGGTCAAAATTTTAAATATATATTTTTAAAAAAAATCCTTCAATGATAAAAATATCAATTTTTTTCTATTTTCTATTCTCTATTACCAAAAAAATCAATATTTTTTATATTTTTCTTTATTCATACAAATATCTTTAAAACAAAATTTTCAAAAAGAAAATTTTCTTACATGAAGAACATTTATTTTTGTAAAAACATTACTGTAGGCAAAATTTTGAGAGTAAAATTTCTATTATTATGCTATTTTTGAGAGTAAAACATTTCTATTATTGTGCTATTTTTCTATAATTTTAAATTTCATTATTAATCAATTTAATGATTTTTTTCTTTAATTTACTATTTTAATTTTAAATAGATTTTATCTTAAATTGATATTGGTTTAAGAATTAAATTTGATAGCTAACAATTTTAACAAAAAAAAATTATTTTAGAAAAATATAAACAATAAATGTTTATATAATATAACAATTGCTAAATTTTTTAAATTGTGTAAAAAGTCAAAAGAGATAATTTTTTTTTAACAGAGAGGAAGTAAATAAATAACACAGAAAATGACACAAGAATACGGAGGAAAGGGATTATATCAAGAAGCAAAGACGGATCAACTTATTGAGTATGATAGCGCTAGTCTTATCTAAACTGGAAGTGGTATATGGTCCATTTATTGAACTTCTGATAAAAGCGAAAAAGAAAAAAGTCACTGAACACTAGCATACGAAGAGAAAGAACAAGAAAAAGCATAAACATGGATTTAAAGAAGGAAACCCGCCTCCAGGATACTGAAAAAAAGAAACAAAAAAAGAGGAAAAGGTAGCATATGCCCCTTCATCATCTTCATTCTGCAACATACTCAATACTGACACCACCAATGGTAACAAGATCACCACCCTTCCTTGGCAGCAAAGTCACTATAAGGGTATCATCACCCTCAGCTGCCAAATCTTCCAACGATTCTGTTATCCCCAATACCAAATTTGTCTTCGACCTTTTTGCATGCTTATGAGGCACATTAACGAAACATCCTGCAAACTCAGTCGTGCCAGGTTTACCAGCTGAATCAGGCTCATCGTTGACGAGGACATCAAACTTAATCAATTCATTTTTATCATACTCAATCCCTTTAATCACCAAAACTTCATCCTCATCTTCTTTCTCCTTTGCACTTCTTGATTTCTTGGGCCTTGAAACCTCCACATTTATGACTTTATCCAGGACAAGAGGGAATGCACTAACTGGTGTTAATACAGAGGGTGATTTTTCCTTCCTTTTTATCTTTGGTGTTGGTTTGGCTTTTAGCCAAGGAAGAGGAACATCTTGATAGTCATATCTTAGCTTTTTGGTGTCCAGAGTATCTTTAACCTTAATTCGGACCAGTTCTTTGTTCTCATCCCAGAAAAGAAACTCTGAATTGAGCCAATCAGGATCCTTGATATCCCTTCGATTGCCTCCAGGTATTGTCTTCCATATAGACCACATTCGGTCAACATTTGAGTGATGACAATAAAATATGGGATCTCTCCCAGCTGAGTAGAAATTACCCATATTTTCCCCTTTAGGTTGTCTGGGGTCGCCGGTCCATATGTGAAGCTGTGTGTGTGGAGTAGTCTCAATTGTACCCATTCCAGGACTTGGATTATCACCAGCACGATATGGTTTTCCGAAAAACAGAGTAGGCTTCTTGGCACCAGACACCATTTGCCTATACATTACATTAAAATTGCTTGCATACAATTCATCTGGTTTTGTAGGGTCCGGATTGGGATCTCCTTTGTTGTAATTAAGATCAAGCAATGTCGGAGGTAGGTGATTCGGGTCGCGAATCGGGTCATAAAGTGGTGATTTCGGGTCATTGAAGATGGCTGGAATTTGCATGCCGGGAGGGGCATCCCAATTCCAAAAAGGCAAAGCGAAAGTTGGATCATTAATCAGTTTACCCAAGATTCTTTCGAAGTAGTATAAATAGGCTCTATGCCAGGGAAAGAAGAGCCAGGAGAAGTGGATTTGAAGATCTAAATCTGGAAACCCAGCTTGGTGATAAGCACCATTACAATAAGCGCAATGAACGTTGGCTTGGTTCTTGAAGCTACGTGGATCGTCGTCAGGAAGACTTTTCATCAGTGCTATGGCTTTGGCGTATTTAGCTACGTCGGCAGCATCAACTAAATGAGCAGCACGCCTAATGCGCATTGGGGACGATGAAGAAGGGAATTTGAAGTCTTTGATCTTTGTGGTTGTTGGAGGGCAACAGTTCGAGGGGTCCTCTTTGCTGGGCAAATCAACTAGCTCGCATTGGGTTAACTCGGGGGCTTCAATTGGTTTAGCGTAGGCAAATGGATCGCCAAGACTAGTTGCTCCATAGAGTCCTCCGAGACCAATGAGGACATCTCTTCTAGTGGCAGGGTTTTGTTCATCATCAGTTGTGCCTGATTTGCAAGAAACAACGGGAATATAGTGATGGTTTGGCTTTTTTATTATGGAAACTTGATGTGGCTTTGGGAAGGAAGGAAAGAAAGAGGAGGTAAAAAGAGGGATGCTAGTGCATAGAGAAACACAAGAGGCCATGGTTTGGTTTGGTAGTGGTGTGGTGATCGGCTAACGCCTCTTGGAGACCATTTATAATGAAATGGTTACGTAAATAGGTTGGCTTCCGTGCAGATTGTTATTTTTTAAAAAAATTACTGATGTCCTTTTCCAACGCTAGCTTCCATGCGGAAAATATTCAATGGAAGGGAATGGGATCCTTAAACTTTGTTAATGATTACAAATACGTCGGTAAGATAGTTGCCAACAGGATGGAAGGGGGGAAAAAAAACTAACTAAAACTGTAAATTATAAATTAATCTTTTTATTTTTGAAAAACAAATTAATTAGTTCTTCAAAACTAATTATTTAATCCTTTAATAAGTGTTAATCATTTTCAATTCAATAAATTATTTTATTTCCAAAAAAAAATTTCTCGTCAATTCTTTCGAAATATTTACTTATTTTTTATTTTATTTTTAAAAAAATCACACACTAAAAGAAATTTATTAAATAGTGATGGAATTTAGCGATAAAATCAATGACCTCGTTAAATAGAAAAAAATAACTATAGAACAACAATATGTTGAATTTAAAGATAGATTAGAGATGGAATAACGATTATATTTTAGCGGTGGATACAAATCGTCGCTAAATTTGATAGTAAAATCTTATCGGATATTATAAAAAGGTTTAGCGATGAATTTGCTAGAAAAAATAGCGACAAACCCGATATCTATCGCTATTTTTGTTTTAATGATTTAGTGATAGAATATTTGTCGCTAAATTACAATTCCCTTGCAATTTAGTGATTGTAAAATCCGTCACTAAAGGAGAGATTTTTAGGCAAAATTGGGGCTAAGCTTTTGAAAGAAAAACACCATCAATTTTACAATAGATTAGGGACGGACACTTAAATCTGTCACTAAATGTGAAAAAATGGGCATCCAATTATTCAAAATTAAATGTCTATTTAGACATGGATTAGCGATGGACTTAAGTGTCCCTCGCTATTTAGTGATATACTAAAGATGGAATAATATCCGTCACTAAGTTCCAGCCTTACTTTAACCTTTTTTTCTTCCTCATTTTCATTTTTCTTCTCTCTCTCCATAACCGAGTAACTACCGCTATCCTCCCACCCTCTCCAAACTCCACGAAACTTCACTCCTCCACTCTCATTCGATTCCCATCCACTTCGAGGTCTTTTCTCCTAAAAAACTTTGATTTTTTCTTCCATCCTCTTACCTTAATTTCACTCGAATTAGGTATGTTATTCTCGCTTTTGTTTTCTCAATTAAAGATAGTAATTTATTATAATTATTAGACTAATTTAAGTCTAATTATTGGATTTATGATTATTTCTATATTTATTTATTATTTTGTTGATTTATTTGTTAAATTGTTTTTTTTAATTTGTTAAATTTGGTTAATTGTTAGATTGATTAGTTAATTAATTATAATGTCAATTAAATTAGAATTTTTTAATTAATTAAGTTGATTTTATTTAAATTTATTTAATTAATCAAGTTAATTATATGTTTATTTGGTTGAATTAGACTAAATTTGTTAATTAATTATAATTTTATTAGCTAATTGTTTAATCAGTCTTAATTAAGTTAATTTAATTGTTAATTCAAATTTAATTTGGTTAGAATTAGAATTAATTAAGTTAATTAGATTTATAATTAATTAATTAGGTTAATTAGGTTTAATTAGTAAAACTAAAAGTTTATTTATATTAGAAATTGCTAATTAATTCTTAATTTATATTTAATTTGGTTCAAATTAGAATTAATTAAGTTAATTTGATTTTAATTAATTCATTATTTAGTTTAATTTTTTTTAGTTAATTTTTTTTAATAGGTTGAATTAAAAATTTATTTCTATTTGAAATTGTTAATTAATTTTTATATAAATTAATTAGGTTAGGATTAAAATTAATTATGTTAATTTTAATTTTAGTTAATTAATTAGGTTAATTTTGTTTAACAAGTTGAATTAAAACTTTATTTGTATTTGAAATTGTTAATTAATTGTTATATAAAATTTAATTTGGTTAGAATTAGAATTAATTAAGTTAATTTAATTTTTAATTAATTAATTAATTAATTTGGTTAATTTTTTTAATTGGTTGAATTAAAACTTTATTTATATTAGAGATTGTTAAATTAGATTAGCTTTAGAATTAATTAGTTTAATTATTTTGTACATAATTATTAAAGTGTGTCAAGATATGCGATAGTGTATCGAACTTGAGAGGAATCATAGACACTTAAGAACTAAGGAGAAATAAAGTTGATCAATGCTCCGCAATGGAGCAGGAAGAACGAGTTTGGGATTTAATTTTGATGGAGTATCTAAGATGATTGTTGGTCAAGGTGTGTGCAAATTAATTATTGGTTGATTTAATTTTTTGTTTATGTGATCATTTAGAGTATTTGTTAATTGAAAAACGTGCAATTTATAGGGAAGGCTCTATCAAATTTTTTTTAGATGTTTAGAAAAATTATTAATTGAATAATTTTGTGTTTTTTTGGAAATGAAAAACAAAATAATGAGGTCCGATCGTGAATGGATGTATGTTAGGTCTATTATACTTTTTTTTCCTTTAATGTTTGTTATGCATTTTAGATGTGTTGAATTTTATTTTTTTTAATTCATAATATATTTTATGTCAAATTGTTATTCATTTATTAAACTCGTTTTAGGTGTTATTCTTGAGTCATATCTGGTGGATTGGGTAGATCTAGTTGCGGTGTTAGTGGGCATAGCTCGATATTGACTAGGTGACTAATAGTGGTGGTGTATGTGGATGTGGCACTACTAGTCCAGTTGCTCGAAATCACAAACTTGATAGTGATGCCGGCACATCTTCATCCCCTCTAGTAGTGCCCCCGCTAGCAGTGCCCCCTACTATGGATTAGCCCATTATGGTTTCCTCAACTTTAAGGAATTCTACTAGATCCGATGATGGATGAACCATTTAAGTCATGAATAACTAGTAAATAATATGTTTTACATGTGATAATTAGTTTTATGTTTTCATTTATTTCAATTTAATCATTAATTCCCTAATTTAGTATTTATTTGTTTTGTTCAACAATTTGGTTTCATCAAGCAATTGCTCTACAAAAATCATCATAATTTTTAAGAAGCGGTTGGACATTGCTGGTTTCACATGGAAGTCTATCTCTATAGAGATAAAAGACTTCTACTTCAATGAGTTTAGGGTAACATATTAATTTTTTTTATTATTTTATTTAAATTATTAATTTAAACATATATAAAAAATACTAATATTACTTTTTTCTTCATATAGAAGTGCTTTTTATGGGATGTGGTCATCGATGTAATAATTAAGGATGCATGGGAGAGCCTAGTACGAATGTAGTATGGTGACAAGCTCAACAAGTTGAAGAATAAGGATAACAAACTTGTGTATGTTAAACGAAGGTATGGGAAGCATGACACCGGGATTGAGCCACTCTTGAATATCGGGCCCGATCTCAACAAGCATCTCGGAACCTTATGTCAAAGACGGATTGTGTCGGTGCTCGTTTGTTCATACAAACTTGTTGCTTCTCATTCATTTACATAATATGGTTGTTTAGGTTGATCTAATATAAGGACTCGCCTTTGTTAGTCTCTCGTTAGTGCAGCATTCTTCTCTTCTAGAAAAGTAATTCTTTCTTAGGTCTCACCAAATTGTTCCGCCAATGTATCGGTATCATATTGTTTTCCTTGTAGGATGTCCTCTAAATCTTCTTTTTCTTTCTTGAAGATTTTATTTTCCATCCTTTAGATCTCCAACGGATCGTCAAGTTAAAAAAATTAAAATTACTAGCCATTGATCTTAGTGAATTTTAATGCTGATTCGGTTTGTACTACTTAGTTACTTTCAATGTTTTTTTTTTTTTGGTTAGTTATGATTTGTCAAATTTATATATCTTCTTCTACATACTAAACCTTAGCCTCTATTTTTTCTCTTTACCTCCTTCATCAATTTTAGTTTCTCAAAATGATATAGATGGTGATGTTGTTCAATGTTTTGCAAGTGACTCATTCATCGAAGGGCATAGATACATTATGATACTTCCTGTTTTGATTTTTGTGGAGTCTCCGTACGGTGGAAGATGGAAAATGCTTTGGGTGAAGAAATTAAGGTTATCAATGACACAATGGGACTTGAAGAGCACGTTATATATGCACTCGTCAAGGGACATGGATTCCATATTTGTTGTAACTCTTGTTCACAAGGCAATTGGAGACAAGCTTTGTTGTGTTTTTGTTGCTAATGAATTGTTGAGGTAAAGGCAACTACCTTTTTACATTTTTATTTTATTTTAAAGATGACTCAAATAGTTAAGCCTTTTTGCTTTATTCATTCTATTCTGGTTGTTGGGATGGTTATGTCGAGAACCGATAAAGAAGATGAATTCCATAGCAATATTTTATGATTATTATGAAGAAGCATGTCATCTAGCTACTTACCGCATAAAAAGTGGAACTAGTTGTTCTCTCTCACTTCCGATGGCCAGCATATGATGCAATTATGGAACAAGTGTTTAATCCTTTAGTTTTTTTTTCTTATGGATCTTTGATGACTTTTTATGTATTAAAATTTGATAATTACAAATTTAAGAATATTGTATAAGTTATGTAATTTTTTTTATTTGCATTCAATAGGATGTAACTTTTTTAAAATATATTTATTTTTTAACAAAAAAATAAAGTAATTAATTGAATTTGAAGGTCAAATAAAACTACAATGCTAAAGGCGACTAAACAACCACCTTTATTCTGAAATTTGAGGCGGTTTAAACCCCTTATAAAGTTTATACTTTGCGATGGTTATGAATCGCCCTAAAAATTTCGTGCAAAATTTAAAAAAAAGATAGGATGGTAGAGGCCATGCTCAATCATAGCAAAAATTAAGGATCAAATAATTCTAAAAGAGGCATTGTAGAGGCGATTGCAAACGCCTCGAAACTCACTTTGAGGGGTTATAACCATCGCAAAAATCAGCCTCGAATTCCCAATGGTTGGCAAAAATGCCGCCACCCTTTAGAGATGGTGACATTGCGGACGATTTTAAGGCATTTTTAACAATATGTAGAGACGATTATAATCGCTTCTAGAAGATTAAAAAACCACCCGCACTACCCTTTGTTGGTGTAGTGTAGAGTGTTTATTGCATCTTTTTGGAACAACTAATTTAGGCTTAAGTCTTCACTTCCCATATGAGCTATGGAGGATGGTTTTGAGAACGTGACATAAATGGGAGGAATGTGAATCTCTTTTTGTTGGGATCGTTTCCCTTAATATAGACCATTGCTCTCTAATAATCCTTATTTATCGACTTAAAACTTACTCTAAAATGCTCGGTCTATAATAACCTCATATAGCTAACCTTTTCCGGCAATCCTTGGCTTATGTCAACTTGTGGCAACCCATAACTCACCATATACTTGATTGCCAGCTTTATAGCTTTTGATAGTTCAAGCTTTTTTTTTTTTTTTTTAGGAATTCCTTATAATTAACTTGATATTCACCTTTTTAAAGCCATATAAATTTTTGTCTTGAGCTTTCTACCTTAATGTATGGAACTAACAAGTTATTGGCCATAGTCATAGCCTCCTCGGTTTTCACTAAAACCAACCTCTCTTTGGCTTTATACTTCAACTTCGATGCAGTGAGGATGTAATAGCTCCAATTGAATGAATCTATAGTCTTCCTAATAACACACTATAGGTTGGCTAGATGTATATGACTTGAAGGGTAACTTGAAACCGGTGTGACCTAATATCTATGTCAACATCAATGTCTCTAATGACTTATTGAAGAGTGTCATTATAAAACCTTGTCATCATTTTGTTATGCTTTACATAAGAAGCATCAATCGAGTAAGCTATCTAAGCACATACCTTCGAGCATTTAAAGGCCGATCCATTATCAATTAGCGTTCTTGTTATTATATGATCTTTTTATTTCATAGTAATGTATAGTGTCCCGTTATGACTCGGGCTTTCGAAACCTAGTTCGTCTTTAATAAGTACAAGTAGTTGGTGGTATGCATTTTATTGATTTAATATTCTGTGGACTCGAAGGTAATGTCTTGTAAGACGTAAGCTTTATTAAGGAATTTTAGTAAAGCTTGGCAGTGAGGCTCTAAGCTAAGGAACAATGATAATAAAGAGATACGAGCATGGTTTTCTTCAATCGATCCACTATGCTGCATTCATTACACTTTATCAATTTTAGAAACTTAACTAGCTCTCTTTCATTAACGAGCTTGTTCACTTTAGTAGTCTTTCGGGCAACCACCGTATGTTTTACCTTTTTTGCCCTTAACTTTTTTTGGGTTAAAAATTTACATTTCTTATTTATTTCTTTGACATCCAAATTAAAAAGGTCTTTATAATAGACTAGAATGAGCCTATAGAGATGGTAGGATTGTAATTATAAGGTTTAGTTTGGTAATTCATGATTTTCGGTGCGTGTGTCTTTAAGAACGGTTTCACTAGGCTCATTCCATCAACATGGTATTTATAGGGTTTTAGGGATTTCTTTCCGGGATTCACCTGTCGACTTATATACTTTAGACTCTTCTTCTTTCCCCTTAATTCTCGTGGTTCTTAGAGCCAACATAGTTTGAACTTCTTAGTAGAATTAGTGATAGTCATTGATATCATGCCTTTTTGATTTATGGAACTTACAAAAGCATTCGACGTATACAAGGACCTCCAATTCCATTGGTTATTTATCAAAACCATAAGCACAAAGTTAAATAAAGTTGACATGAAGAGACTTATGACTTTTTTGAATGATAACATATTTATAGCATTAGTGATAGCATGGCTTGGTCAAGGATTTGTATTTGTGTTTGGAGAATATCATGTATCCTCAAACAAGATTAAGCCTTGATCAATCAAATACTAAAGTGTTCTCTTAAAACCCTAACAATCTTTAATATTATAACCATTTATGCCATTGTGGTACTCACACACCTAGTTCAATGTGTAACTAGAAGAACGAAGGTTAGTAGCGGGGTGAGTGTCATAAGGATCATTTGGTCAATGGCCATAAGAACTTTGAAGAAATCTCTAAAAGAGATATGGAGGGGTGGCAATATGTTTCTTTCTTGTCCATAACTCGCACTTAATTAATTGTTTTCATCGATCAATGTCATTAAAAGCCACCCTACGACTCAAAGAATCTAAGTACAAGTAAAAGAGTCAAAAATAAGACAAGACTATTGAGCTAATCAATAATTCTATTACAACTAATGAGCATTTTTTTTGTAATTTGATAATAAACTCTAATGATGAACTATCACAAGTTGAATGAATTTTTTAGTTGCAATGAGAAAGGACTAATGACTATAAAATCATCAAAGTCACTTCGTGTCTATTTTCATAGCTAAGTATTGTTAATTCCAATGAGATTTGAGTTTTGTGCAATTCCAAAGGTCCTACAATTAGACCATGGCAATCCAATCATAAAAAATTTACACTAGCTAAATGAGTTGGATGATCTACAAAAGCAGCTTTCTCGACGAAAAAACCTAATATTCCATAAAAAAATTTAGGAATATTGGCAAACTCAAATGCACAACGAAAAGCTTTTTAAAAGGTATCATGTTCACACATATTGTCTAAATCTTTTCATGAAACAAAGAATTCATCAAGACATAGATTTCATTGTTTGGCTATAATATTAGTGAAATCCTACTTGTCAATATCTCATAAGTGAATGTAGAAAAAGAAGGTCCTAGTAGTTGTTCAAATATTTGAGATTTTGTCGAATAAAAAGTACATCGAACTATACTAATCTAGAAATTTTATTTCTCCATTCACCTATTTGACTTTGGCTTAAAATAACAAAAACAAAAAAGGTAATTTTTGGCTACCAAATCCCAGTAATAATAAAGACTTAACGTATACTAATGATGTATGGTTTTTTATGAATATAAACTAAAAGGTTGAACTTACTATAAAAAGTTAATGGCATCTTTTTAGCCGATGGATAAGAAATATTGGTTGAACTTTTCTTCTTTATACCCAAATATTTTTTACACTAGATAAAAATTGTGCCTAAAGTTTGATTAATATTATAAGGTAGCTTTTATAAGTTTCAAGCACTATAGATTTAGAGATCATTTTTTAATTATTTGATAAATGAGATATAAAAGATGAAATCTATAAACAATCTCAATAAGCGTTAGTACCTTTGTAATAGTAGCGAGAATGTTATAAGATTTTAATAATTATCTATTTATTGTAAGCATAAAGCACTAATGTATTAGAAAGCAATCAAAGAATATGATTCCAAACAATCGATGACAAAGAAAGTAAAAGCTACTCAATCACAAATCGCATCTTTAGACCCACGGAATCTTTAGACAAAATCAATATCCTTTTGTTAGCAAATCCAATTATAATCTTCATTGTCCTTAAATATCACTCCGTGCTTGCAACCAAGAAAGAGAATAAAAATAAAATTCACTATGAGTTTCAATTTGAATGGTTTTTCGGATAATTTTAATGCTAAACAAATAAAAGAGAGGTATTTCAGCTTTTTAGATAATATGAGATTGATTGAAATTTTAAAAAATTCTAAATACCGAGCAAAATAGCAAAATCTACATGCCCTTAATTCATAGTCGCCTACTATGTTCTAAGACGGACAAAATCTAAAGGAATCAATGGGTTTGAACAAAACCTTAATCCTCATGAAGCTTTTATCTTTGGAGAATGAGAATAAATTACAATTGACTTTACAAAGCAAAAATCAAATGTCATTTCCAAACTATTGATAGATGATGTCCATGTTCAAAGCAAGCATATCGAATTAGAATAATCGAATAGAGAACTCGAGAGGATGAAGACAAAAGAGAAGAAGAAGAAACCTAATAAACAGAGTTGAGAAAAAGAAGAGGTAGAAAAAGAAAGCTAAATAATCAAAATCGAAATGTGATTTTCTCCAAAAATAATCAGATTAAAAAGGAGAAGAAGAAAAATTCTAGATACGAAATAAAAGTCGAAAGGAGGGGTGAAATAGTGGATCAATTCTTTTCGATTTTCAAAAATTAAAAAAAAAGGAAAAAAAGGATAGAATTGTGGGCTTTAGAACTCAAAATGGGGAAAAACAAAAATGTAGGTTGTTAAAACTTAAGAAGTGGGGCAATTTTATTAACTACCTCATATTTATTATGTGTAAACTATGTGTAAAATAGAAACTATTACATTTTGATGCAATTCTATTGACCATCCTAAAGATTTTGTCCCCGTAGCTTTCTTTTGTTATAGTTGATATAAAACCTAAAATTCTACAATCTGTGACTATTGGCCCTAAGGATAACTCCTTTTCTATCATTAATTTTAGGCTCTCCTATTATATTAGTTTGTTTGTTGTTTATTTTTTATATTTGTTTGCTTTTTAATGTAATGAATTTTTAAAGTTGAAATGAAGTTAGAAGTCACTCGTTGTCTACAATCGAGTGAGGTATCAATTCTCGTTCTTCTTTCCATCCTAAATGCATACCTATGACACTCGATTTGGTTTAATAATTTTTCTATTCCAAAAAGATTGTCCTTTTTGACTTTTCACATAGATTAAAAAGGTTATTAATTGTTATGTCACGCAATATTTTGGTTCATATTTATCTAAAATACCTCTTTTTTATAATTATATTTATACAACTTTTCATTAAATGGACTTTAATTAGAGATATTTTAAAAAAGTACCTCACTTTAGGTTTTGATATGACAAGCATTTTGGAACATATATAAATAAAAAGATAGACAATCTCATTAGAATTGAGATGTTTTCATATTTTTTTGTTTTAAAAGCGAGCATTGATCTTAAGGTGATCTCATATAGTCTTCTCAATTCGATTAATCAAGACAGTAACATTTTATAGCTAAGGTGTGCCTTTTCTCTTCTTTTTTTTTTTTTTTCATTTCTCTATTCACCTTAATTCATTTCAAGAATTTTAAGAAAAATAGTATAGCAAAAGTGACCTCTTTGTTTTTGAATATTCATGATTTATTAATATTGTTGCAAAGTGGACATCGGAACAATGATTTTGAAATAGGAAAATGATAGAAAAAGGAGTCATTGTCTAGTTAAAGGTCATTAGGAAATTTAAATAACTAGTCTACATAAAGATCTTAAGTAAGAGGTTAGTTACGTATAATAATCACCTTTCAATGCCCTATTTGAGATAGACTGCATCATATGCAAATCTAACTATTTATCTCTACTTTCTATCATGTTAAATCACCTATACATATTTGGATGCCATGTCCGTTAACATAATCATTCGTGAATGCTAAGTGATGTGATATTGAACTAACAAATGACCTCTATCCTCATTTTGAAATAAGAAATAAAATAACATTAAAGAAATAGGTTTTGAAAACCAACCATTTTGCAAAAATAATAAAATCTTCATTCTAATAAAAAAGGAAATACAAACGATCATTCGGAATTGAAAACTATAAAATCATTAAATCACCATTCAAATGATAAGTGAAAATTAAAGTGTCATTTAGCATCACAAAATCAAAAAATTATAAAATCACCTTCCAAATCGTAAGTGAAAAGCGAACCAAGTATTCGGTATTATCGAAATCATAAAATTTCCACTCAAATCATAAATAGAAAGTGAAGCATCATTCAACAAAAAATCATAAAATCACCACTCAAATCATAAGTGAAAAGTGAACGGTCATTCAATATTACAAAAATCTTAAAAACACCACTCAAGTTATAAGTGGGAAGTGAACCATCAATCGATATTATAAAACCACTATTCAAATTATAAGTGAAAAGCAAATTATCATTCCGCATTATCAAAATCATAATATTGTAAAATTACAAAATTATAAGTCATAAAATCACCACTTAAATTATAAGCGAAAAGCACACCATCATTTAGCATCGCTAAAATGATAAATCATCAATGAAAAATGAAATTGAAAACAATAAAACAAAATCATTTTCATAAAATTTGTTGACAAACAAAATCAAGTCGAGGATGAGAGCACAAATTATTTTTATAAAATTCATTAATGAAAAATCATGTCGAAAACACAAATCATTTTTCATAAAATTTGTCAACAAAAAATTATGTCAAAGACTACAACACATATCATATTTATAAAATTCATCGATGAAAAAAAATCATGTAAAAAATGACAATATGTATTATTTTTGGAAAAATTTTCAAAAAAAAAAAAAATTCAAAGATGACAACACACATCATTTTTCTTAAATCATTCGACAACAAATGAGAATAAAACTAAAAATTATAACACATATCATTTTTCTTAAATTGTTCAATAAGAAACAAGAATCAAGCCACAAGTTCCAAGACAAATCATTTCATAATTTGTTCGACAACAAATGAGCATAAAATGAAAATAGCAACAAGTCATTTTTCATTAATCCTTCGTCGATGAATGAAAATCAAGTCGACAATAACAACACAAATCATTTAACATAAATCATCAATTAACAAAACAAAAATCATGCCAATATCATCATCGTAATTCATTTTATACATATCATACATCTTCAAAATCAATCGATCAACATTATTATTCAAAAAAGATCATATTAACAATTAATTCAAATCTATCATAGAGTATTAATTCTACCTTTATTTCACCTCAGCATAATTGCTTGTCTTGGATCTTTCAAGTTTGTTATGCACCGACATATCGCAACACTTGAAATGATTTTTATATTTAATTAATGATCATATAAAAAAATTCAAAAGTAATTCTTAAAATGATAAAATCAATTGAAACTTACTCAAATAATAAAAAAAAAGGATAATTGCAAGATAAATATACTAACTTTTAACTTTTTTTCAATCGAGTACACATATTTTAATTTTTATTGTTTGATAACTCTAACTATTTCAAAACTACAAATCAAGTATTTTCATCAATTTCTCCATTAAGTGATGGCATGTACGTTATTTTCAAAATACCAAATTATAATTTTATCTTTTTTCTTCTCAATAAAGTACATAAACGTTAATTTTTTTTATTTGAGTAGATTGATTTTTTCAAAATTACCAATCAAGTATTTTTGTTAATTTTTATCTTCAAGTGAGGTTGTATTCTTTATCCTCGTACTATCAAATTACAAATTTATCCTCTTTTTTAAGGGAACTTTCTCTCAAATTATTCTGCCATTTCAAAATTTCACATAAATTATTTTTTTAATTGTAAAATTCTAAACTAAATTATTTATAGGCATGAAAAAATACAAACATGAGATTTTTCATCAAAAAGATTTATTGCTTATGAGCATTTGAAAGGAAAGTTCCCTCCAACAAAAAAAGAAAAAAAGAAAAACCGTAATTTGATAGTCTAAAAATAATGAATACGTCATCAATTAATGAAAAAATTTAAAGAAAATATTTGATTGATAGTTTTGAAAAATTAGTATTTTCAAATGAAAAAAAAATTAAAATCAATGTACTCAATTGAGAAGAAAAAAAGAAGGTAAAATTATAATTTTATATTCTAGAGGTAACAAATACGTCATCGGTTAATGAAGAAATTGATAAATACACTTGATTGGTTATTTTGAAAAAAATTATATACTTAAATGAAAAAAAAATTAAATCCATGTCCTAGATGCAGAAAAAGTTAAAAATTAATATATTTACCGTGTCATTATTCCATCGCAAAAATAACTAAAATGTCCTTGCATAATCTATGGAAATGAGTGCTTTTCCCTTGGCCAGATCTGAAATCACCAAAATGGCCCTAGCACGTGGAAAACATGCATTGCAGTTATTTACAAAAATTGCCACAATCGGCAATTTCACTCTAACAAGTTACCATTTGTTCTCTAGTCAATTACCGGTCTCTTTTATACAGGAGGGCGGTCAGGATAGCTAGCATGAATCCTCTTCTACCCTTCGATGAAGGTTGTGATGGACATGACTAGTCAGAAGAAGGAGTATCAACGCTTAAATGTCTCAGTCTCTTTCTTCTTATTTGATGAACTTTGTCTGTTGGATTTGATCGAGTTTTAAAGCTTGAAATCAATCCCAATCAACTACATAAACACATTGGAAGTCGATTTTAGCCATTAGAATGATCAATTTGGTCAGTAAGTCAAGGAACAAAACGAGTTAAATCTGCGGTTCAAATAATGCCAACGTTTCGAGGGTTTTTTACTCTCCTAAGCTATTCTCCTTTATTGTCACTTATAAGGGAAGATAGTTGGAGTGGTGGTGACAACTCTAGTGTGGTTTTGACCGTGAATTTGGCTGGAAATCACCTATCGCATGGTGGTGACAACTTTAGTGTGTTTTAACTGTGAATTTGGTTGGAAATCACCTATCACTTGGTGAGAGAAAATATGGGTTAAAAAAGATAGAAGAAACAGGTTATAAAGAGAGAAAAAAATTCAAGTTTTCTTTTATATTTTTGACCTTCAACTAATGAGAAATTTTATAATATTCAACGCATAACTAATGTAAATTATTCCATAAAGAGAAATAGAAACAAAAAAGAGAGAGAAATATGAAATAGAAAATTTAAAAAAAAATTTTGAACCAATGTGAAAATCTTTTTATTATTTTTTATGGATCTGAATGTGATTTTTTTTTAATATATTTATCTTTTTCCTTAAAAGTGAACCTAATGAATAACTATTGTACATATATACTAGTTACTTTTTGATTATTATAAAATTTCTCTATGATTTTGTCTAAGTTGATTCCTTCTAGATGAATTAGTCATGTATGGTTAGGGATTCCTTAATCCCAAAGTTGGATTAAGCTAATCCTAAAAACTAGAATTAGGCTTTGTTAAACTAGAATATGATAGCCTATGTATTTTTACTCCTTTTCTTTTTCTTTTTTTATTTAAAAAATCTCTTTTAATCATTTTTTTACTTACTTTCTTTTTCGATTATTATGCAGAGATTTTTTTTTCACACATTTTCATGGTCGGTTATTTTTTTTCCTTCAAAACTTACAAAAATAATAAAACTCATAAAAATTCGTAAAAAGCTTAATATATTGAAAAAATTAGATAAATCATGTAAAATGTTTAATTTTTGATTTTTTTTGATTTTTTCTTAAACTTCATAAAAACAGGGGTTCAAAATCGGGTTATGATAAATATATAATGATTTTATAGGTTAGAGCTAGAGGATATGTCCAGAGAGAGATTGCTCTACTCAAAAGCTCTGATTTTTTTTTTTTTAATTAGCGATTTATGCTAACTCAATGAAGTATTCCATAGCCAAGTATGAAGGAGAAATAAAAAAGTTCACGTGATTGGAATAGGTAGAATTAACAAAGCCGAGGGGTTAATTGCTTCATAAACACGGCTTCAGTGAGGATGCCATTAAGAAAGACATTAGGAATATAAGTTGAAAAACTGGCCACTGCTTAAAAACAAAAATACTGATTGCAATACAGATAGAGAGAGGTTTAATAACAAAACTGGAAGTTTAAGTGTAGTCCACACTCTAATGTTGGTGAAACTCTTTAGCCACAAGCCTTACCTTATTTTGTAGCAGTAGGATGTGAGTGATCAAGTAAAAACAATGACGAAGGCAAAAAGGTCAAAATATATGAGAAACTTTGGAATACCTAGTAAAGTTAAACCGATATCAACAATGTGATGATGCCTACGGTTAACAGAGCCATTTTGTTCATGGCTATGAGGACCTATGGCAAGATGGTGAATACCAATGTTAATGAAATATGTATGTAGTTTTCGATATCCATCACCTCAATCAGTTTGAAACATTTTAACTTTAATAGAGAATTGTCGTTCGACTAACTTCTGAAACTGGAGAAAAATTTTTAAAACATCCAATTTATTTGAAATGGGATAAAACCAAATAAATTTGGTAAAGTCATCATCAAAAATTAATAAAATTCATTGAATGAAAGAATTAGAAACAAGCTCGATACATAACTGAAAATGAGCTCCAAATGGTAAATAGACTTGTGACATGCATGTAATGTCTAAAGATAACCTAATTAAAGGACTCGCCAAACGGCCAAGCCGAACACTCAAACTTAACACTACAAGTTAAGCATGAAACTATATTTTCTAAAACAAGTTGATTCAAAATACGAGGGGTTGGATGTCCAAGCCGATGATGTTATGTCTCAAAAGGAGCATGAATTGTGAGAAAGACTTAATGAACAAACGTGGCTGACGATTCAGAAAAGACACAGACCATTCTTATTCCATATGGAAAGAAGAGTTTCCTTAGAAGTGAACTCCTTGACACAAAAGTAAAACAGGTAAAATTCAAAGAAAATATTATTTTCACCTGCAAATCGTTGAATAGAGAATAATGGTTTTTTTTAATGCATTTTGGTGTGTGTAAAGTGGTTAAGGCAATGCTAGATATATCAAGTTCCTTACTTTCTCCTACTTGTAATGAAACAGGTTAGGAGTAACATGATAAGTGGTACTAGTGTCCGAAAACCATTGAGTTGAGAGAGCCGAATTGGTGTGCAAGGCCATATAAACGGCACACTGCAGATGTTACATTTATCTTGTTGAAGTAAAATACATGTGTTTTTTTTTTTTTTTAATTAGTGATTTGAGCTAACTCAATGAAGTATCTACTAACCAAGTACGAAGGAGAAACAGCAAAGTTCACATGACAGTGCAAGTTCAATTTCATCTTAATAATTGTTCCTCTTCTGTTTTACATATACATATATATTAGGCAATTTATTGTGAAGCTATTTCCATGATGGAAGATTATCAATAAAAGACAAAACTGAATCACTACAAAATAAAAAAAAGCTAAACAACTCATGTTAGAAGAGCTTACATATGCAAACTCATATTGGGACTTACCATAGTAGCATTGATAATTCTTGCTTGCTCTTATAGAATACCGATCCACTTCATTAAAAAAAAACGAGGCTGCAGATGAAAGACTGGCAAAATAAGTGAAAATACAAGAGGATTTGGAGCCAAAGATTGTTGATCATGGTTGGGGATGAGAATCCTACATGGCCAAGCCTGTATCTTTCAATTGTTCTGGTGCACAAGTTTAAGCTTATCTAGCTATCCTCTTGTATTCTTCACAATTCACTAAAAGAATTAAAAGAATGCTTGCGGGAATTGAAGGAAGCCCTCAAGCATCAGCAGCATAAACAAACAAACAAACGCATTCTAATCTTCACCGTTTGGTCTGCAAAATTTATATCAAATAGATAAGGGTGCTAGCTAGGACCAAGTATAGTATGATAGGTCACTATACCACAATAGCAGAAAACATTCTACTTATGTTTTATATATGATATTTTGCATGTTGGTCCCAAAATGTTCAAGGTTTCTGATCCTGATCAGCTTAAGCTATGAGATATTGAGCACCAACCATATAATGGACCTAAAAGCATATCTTTTTCGTTTAAACCACATCAATGCTAGTTTTTAGGCATGAAATCTCTATTGGAAATCGACATCCTGATCTATGTTTCATAACAAGGACTATTCGAATATTCAAAACATAGAGCAGAATTTGGGAGAAGTCATCCCTTTTGTTTTTTGAATTCTGATTTTTAGCAATTATTTTCTTTTCATTTTTTCTTCTGTGCGTCAAACATTACAATCTTTTTAGTAAAATTCAGAAGACAACCTAATAACAAAATACTACAAAGCAATAATCATGTACAGTATAATAGTTTTTTATACTCTTAACACAAGTAGAATTTTATCCTCCTCGTATGATAGCTCGAGAAAATCAATGTTCCATCTGTTTAAATTGAGTCATGGAAAGAAATTGATGTTATAACATTTCTCACTTTATTTTGATAAAAACAGGCTTTAATTGAGTTTTACATATATAATGAATGATAGCTCTATGAAGTCTCAACGGAATCTCACCAATGCATTTGGCAAACAAAAGTGGATTTCACATTTCACATATATAACTAAGATTCAAATTGCATTCATCAATCGATGCAACTTTGCGTTTTCTTATCATTTAAATGGAATAATGAAATTCCGCTTGAGATAAAAGACTCTAGGTAGGCCACAAGAACAATAAAACGTTTGAATGAAAAAAAGGTCAAAAAGCACATAAATTTCACTCTTGAAGGGTAAAAGGAGAGAACATCAACCAAAGATTTGTCCCACTTTCGAAGAACTAGAATGTGATGGTCATGATACACTTAACACCATACAATTATAACGTCATATATAGTCTCAATGATATGGAGATGACTTTATTTTAATTGACTTGATCAAATGTGTTTCTCAAGGAAGTCGATGATTAGCTGATTTACCTGGTCAGGAAATTGCTCTTGGACGAAATGGTTTCCTTCTAGCAAAGTTTTGATCTCTAGATCAGACATGTATTCTTTTACTTTCCCACTTGTTATGTAGTCCTCAATCCCAGGGAATTTAAGGAAATAGTCTTGCCCACCTATAATTAGCAGCACTGGTACTTGAACTTTTGGATTTCTGATGGTGAACTCTTTGTGCAGTCCCCTGCAAGCACCCAGATACAGCATGTTATATTGGTACTCGTTAGCATTGAGATCATTTTATGTAAATTTTTTTGCTTCAAGTTTCAAAGAGCAACTAGACAAAGGGGGATTATTGGGAATTACAATACAATTCTTACTTGTAGGGGGCTCGCATTGGAGAATCAAATCCTGATTTTTCATATGCTTTTGCATAGATTGTAAGATCCTCATTGCTTAACCATGATGGTAGAGGGGTGGATGGATCCACCAAATCCATAATCTCCTTATCTTTCTCTGCTATAGGGATTTTGTTTCTTGAAAAGATAACGTAGATATTCCTCCACACAGTTTTAACATCAAATCTGCTAAAATCGGCCTCGGCACGTCCAGGTTCCTACCAGGTATGGAATTATAAAACCAATCAATTCACGCCAGGCTCATTTGTTTTGCCAAAAAGAATGTTAGGTAAAGCATCTTGTTGTTTGACGAGAAAAGCTTTGTAACAACAGCGCCTAACATTCTATGAGAATAATAATAAAGCAGACAAAAAGACTTAGGCCCCTATTATCCATGAATTCTCTGAAAGCAAAACACGCACAATGATTGCACAACGTCTTCCAAAGATGACAAGGTTACTTAAATTGGATATGATACAAAGAAAGCTTAAAGTTGCCACTACTAGAAAATAAAGGGAAAAATATTCACCTTCCACCTGTGGATGTAGAAACCTTCAGGAAGGTCCTTGTATCTTAGAGGTCTAGGAGGAAAGAAGGGCACACCCAGTGAAACTATTCCAGAAATTCTTGTTGGATAGAGAAGAGAGAGTAGATAAACAGGCCAGGAACCAAAATCTTTTCCAACCATGAAGGCCTGTAATCAACTTAAATTGGTTGATTTCCAACAAAACTAAATATTTGCAAATTCATTCAGCAACATATTAGTGACGCAATAAATAATACATGGCAAAAATTAGGCTAAAAAAGAAACACTGTAAGACTGCTACCTTCTTAATTTGAAAATAATCAAGGATAGCAACGGCGTCCTCCACAAAGTCATCGAATGATGCCTTTTCAAGATCTGGATGATGCTCAGATAATCCATAACCTCTTAAATCTGGAGCAATTGCACGATACCCACCATTAGCAACAGCAATCATTTGGTGTCTCCATGAATACCATATCTCTGGGAACCCATGTATAAAAACCACCACCAAAGAACCTGCACATAGAAGAAACAGTTTTTTCAACTATGATTAAAAAAAGAAAGAAAGTCAAAAGCAAGAGCAAAAGTGATAGTCAATGTCAATCTAAACCAGTTCCACTCTCAGCAATATGAAGCTTCACTCCTCTAATGTCAACATACTTGTGTTGTATCTGATCCATTTGAGACAGAGAATGAGAGAGTTGACTGACCTGAAGCTTTCTGTACTACTAATAAAATAGCCCATGAAGGTGGGAATTGATCCAGTGATATGCAGCACAGACTGGATAGTCCTTTTCCCTCTGATATAAAATATGTGCGAGTTTACTAAATCGTCCGCAGGCGTTGGGGTATGCCCTTATTTTCCATCTACTGAAGGTGCTGACTGGCCACAAATAAACTTCTCAACTCTCATTCTTGTCTTACGCGGTCTACTTGATTATTTTTCACTTGTTTTAGGTGCTGTGTACATCCCCTTCTGTTGGTAAGCTAATCAATAGGTGTGGCATTCTGAGGTCGAGCTGTAACGAATACTATCCAGGTTTTATCAAGGAAACTTGCCAGTTTCAGAGAAGTGATTAGGAATAGCAGATTTGTGTGCTATTCTTCAGCTTGCCATCATATGAAACTGTAATTCTTGGAAAACCAAGTGATGCGTTATTCTTCTTATATGAATTTCATTATCCATTCGACCTCCCGGTCAATGTTTCAAGAATTCACATGAACCTTGGTCAAACATCAAGGTGAGACACTAAAGTACTGCACGCAAAATTTGATATAAAATTCGAATTCAATGATACATTTTACTTCTTGATACTCAAATACACAGAGGACATGCCACAAAGAAGAGGCAGAGAGCGGTGGTCTTGCGTTAGTGCACCTCTGTATACTCAATAATCATACAGCATCAGAATTCGGTTTCAATGTGCCGAAATTGCAGCATTAAAACCAATCGAAACATAGACATACTTTGCAACAAATCTTCATGACCAAACACTGGCATTAAGGAAAGTAAGTATGAGCTGATTCACCTCATCAGGTGATTGCTCCTGAACAAAATGAGTTCCTTCAGGCAAATATATGATGTCCAAATCAGGAACAAACCCTTTGACCTTCCCGCTCTTTATGTAATCTTCCATCCCTGGAAATTTGAAGACATAATCTTTGTCACCCATGATCAGAAGTGCTGGAACTTTAACTTTTGGTTCTGTTATGTTGAAATCTTCATCAAAGGACCTACAAAATATCCAATAAAGCCAAACTCTTATCAGATGTTGATGTACAAACAAGTCGGACAAATTAGCAGAGACCGGCACTCCTTTAATTGATGTGCACTTACCGATAAGGAACTTGTAATGCCGTTTGGAATCCAGATTTCTCGTACAAGGCTCCATATGTTGCAAGATCTTCCTCTGAGAACCAAGGGGGAAGAGGAGTAGATAGGTCCACCAAATCCATGATCTCCTGGTTTTCAGCAGCTATTGGTATTTCACTTCTAGAGAACAAAATGTAGATGTTCCTGACCACCGTTTTTGCATCAAGTCGACCAAAATCAGCTTCTGCTCGTCCAGGTTCCTACATACAACTCAAAGAAAAAATTCTAAAGTGATAAAATATTTTTAGATTTCAGATAATTATATGTCATGAGCTTGTAGATCATTCAAATCTAACCGTCCATGTCAATGCCATAGTTAGTATTCGACAGTTGTATAAGATGGCCTAAACTCCCTTCCTTTCTTGTTCTTCAGGAATGGAAGGCGTGTATTCACAATTTAAAAGGAAAAGAATAAGAGAAGAGAGATCATAGTATAGAAAATTAACCTATGGCTTTAGGGGATAAACTAGTCCCAAAGCAGAGACTCTTCTTTTTTATTTGAGGAAGCTTAGGGGAAAGGTCTAAGTGCAGGCATCGAGTCAAACTGATTTAGTTATAGCAATGTACTTCTTGTCTCCCTTTCGTGCCTACCACGCTAGAATAGGTCGTATGGTCAGTAATTAAGTAGTGTAGCTAGGTCTTTGAAAGCTGGGTTTGTTTGTCAGTCAGTCTCGGTAGTTCAGTCCGAGCAACATGCATGGCATGGTTCAATTCCTTGATGGATAGATGCTAGTGTCGCTAGATCAGTCTAGTTCGATCAGTTGACAATGGAGTAGTTTCGTCATAGCATGGGTAGCTCAATCATTCAGTACAGAGATTAGAACACCACAGACATTTCTTGAAGATGAAAAGAAGGTCATGGGCTTTTATTTGTATGCCAGGTCAGGACGAAGGAAATTTACAGCGGGAAGGATCAGTGTTTTGGGAGTGCTTTCAAGTCTAAAGGTTAAAAAGCCTTCGTCCTAATCCTTGGGAAGAGACTGGCTTAAGGAAGTTGAGTTGGTTAGGCAGATAGTTGTTAAAAGATGTTAGCAGTAGCTCCCTGCTTGATAGGACCTACTTGGCTTATGGTGCTGAAGCAATAAGACCAATAGCACTTTGTACTGAATTAATGTTCAAATCAGAATGAGTTCGTTATTTTCGCTTAGTATCTCTATACATTCTAACAAACTATCTGGTGCCATATAAACAAATAAAAATGCCATATCAAATGTTTGGAGCAAGGAATATGAAATGGAAAACTACCTTCCATCTAGATATATAAAAGCCTTCAGGGAGGTACTTTTGGTATTGACTTGGACCAGGCGGTATGAATGGCACTCCCATTGTTACAACCCCTAAGACCCTCTCTGGATGGAGAAGTGCAAACATGTAAGCTGGCTTGGCTCCAAAATCTTTTGCAACAAGAACAACCTATGTTCATTCAAGTAAGAAAACTGAGAGGGAATAAAATCAGTAACACCCCACAAATAATAAAACTCACATTTTCTGATATTTCTTCTTTTGCTTGAATTTCTCAATAACCAATCAGAAGTCAACTTTTCAAAAATCTCTTCTTTACCTCACTTCTCATGAACAAAAACAGCTGCTCACTATTGTGCTAGTTAAAAAAGAAATATTCAGCTCCAGAAAATGACTGTAGGAGCTATATTTTCCTTATATCACTTTTTTATTA
This sequence comes from Dovyalis caffra, assembly GCA_963924115.1. NCBI lineage: Eukaryota > Viridiplantae > Streptophyta > Magnoliopsida > Malpighiales > Salicaceae > Dovyalis > Dovyalis caffra. The sequence continues at coordinate 11,652,343 of CAWUPB010001184.1, forward strand.
CATTATACATACAATCGTGAACTAAAACAGTTTGATTGGTTGAATTAAAGGGTCTTGGTGTTACAACTGATTAGTATATTGCGTCTGAATAATGCCATTAATTTGATCAGCAGCGATGAGATCCATGTAATGATTTCTTTTTTACTTTATTTTCCGTACTATCACTTTTCTTTTTGAAAAATGTTAGTTATTAAAATATTCATTACTCTTGTTTTAACATCAATCCAGTTGGGACTTAGTCCATGTAATAATTTTTTATTTTTTTTCTTGTAACAAAAGAGGAGGTTGAAACTTGGAACCACCTGAATGAGGTAAAGCATATAACAATTTGAGTAAATAATAATCTAGTCCCTGTGTTTTTAGTGATAATGTAACTTACCCCTCTGGTTTCAAAAACTATAACTTCATCCCTTGACTGCCTATGATCGTTAATTCTTTAAAAGGTCTGTTAGTTTTTTAGAAAATAACCAAACTAAACCCTAGGTTCCTTTCAATTGATATAGTCAAAATAAAATTTTGGAAAGAATAAATAATTGAATTGATGACGACTCAGCACACCATCTTAGTGACACTTAATGGACGGACTAAGTTATAAATGGAAATAAAACATAGGGATGCAATATTATGCTTTCAAAATCAACGACTAACTAATTATTTCGTTAAAAACACAGGGACTAAATAATAATATACTCTAATAGTTGCTAGGGTAGAGTGTGTGATTGTGTTACTATAGTTAAATTCTAAGAAGGGTAAAATCAGCTTTGCCTTGGGAATTTCGAAGAAATCCAGGATTGCCAGAAGATCGGTCACAAGGTCACAAAACGTAGTCTTTTCGGGCACGGGTGGCGGGTCGGACAGTCCGTATCCTCTATAGTCGGGTGCGATAGCCCGGTGTCCAGCATTGGCAAGACAAACCATCTGGTGGCGCCATGAGTACCATATCTCAGGGAATCCATGGAGAAACACCACCACCTTGGGACCTGAAGATCAAAATGAACCGTTAGGGATCAGAATATCAGTGATGGTTGTATGATAGAAATGAGGAGATGAGTGTGTTGGATTGTTACCAGCTCCGACCTCGGCTGCGTGGAGCTTCAATCCTTGGACTTGGATGAATTTGTGCTGGATTTGGTCCATTTTCTTCAGCAGAGTGTGATCAACGTACATAGGTTTTCCTTGGGTGTATTTAGATGCTATTTGGTGAAAAAGGCAGGTAGCCAATTTTTAACTAAACTGAAAGTAAGTACCTAATCCTTGACTTCATTTTGAAAATGGTAGCTCAACTAATTTGATTCATAATGAATGCCTATTCCATATTTTCATTATTCATTATATTATTCCTAACGTGGTTCAATATAAAAAATTAAAATAATGATATAATTAATTTAATTATTTATGCATATTTAATAATTCATAGGTTTTTATAATTCTCTTCCTAATCTTGAAGACTATTATAAATAGATTTGATTGTTCATTATTTTGTGTACAATCATTTTATATAGATTAAAAGAATAATTTAGAATTATTATCTCTTGTATACACTTTATTTTATAGTGAATTTATTTTTCTATCATCTTTCTCTTCAATTATACTATTGTTATTATTTTTTTTCACAAAACGTTAAGAGCATTAAGCTCTAACCAATTTAGATAATAAACAATGAGATATGTATTTATCAAAAAACTCAATCATTGGATTTTCTATATAAATGTTCTATCAAAATATCTAAATTATCTAGATCATAAAATGTATGTATCTAATATATTCTTTACTTTAAATCTAATAATATGTAAAGTATATATTTGAAAACTTGAATAATTTAATATATAAAATCTAATGATTTAAAGTATGTTGCTTGAAAAACTTTAATTTTTTTATTATATTTGTTATTATTTTCAAATGTTATTATTATATATTGCATTATAGAATTTTTATCACATTAAACCTCATAAACTTAATTTTATAGCCCTTGATATTTCTAACAAAAATTATTAATTATGAGTGCTTAATTCGAGAAAATGTTCTCTATTTTTATGCTTCGAATATGCTACTACGAGTAGTAGTATCGAGAAAAAGATTTTAAAAATATTCCGAATTGATTTCACATTTCTAAATAAAATAACGAGTCTGTAAATGAAAAATCATGAATTATATCCAACCGGTTGTACTCCATTCCCAAAAGTGAATACGACAACTTATGATAATTTTGGACATAAATGTGATCACGGCGAAAACCATTATCATGGTTAAAATAATTATCATATAATCGTGATGTTTATAATAATACACATTATTATAAGAAGTGGACAAACTATAGTAGTCATAATAATATATCTTACCACTAGATATGGACAAACTATAGTGATCACGAGTAATACATCTTGCCTATTAGAAGTGGAAAAACTATGAAAAAAATAAAAAATAAAAGTGAATTAATCCACCATTCGAAAATGAATGTTATTGGTATCACACAAAGGGACATTGATCGAGTATCCGTCATATGTCGAAACACCTCATTGAGCTTTATCAAGTAACAATGAAAAGAAAGAGTAAAGTATAGAGGTCAATTTTATATATTAAAATGATGACAATTAAAATTAATAACTTGTTAGCTTTTCTATATATAAATAAGATATTTATATTTTCTTATAATTTATATTGCATAGAGATAGATATAAATTTATTTATTTATGTTTATGAAGAATATATTTATTTATTTATTTTAATACTATATTTTATACTATTAGTCTAATAGGACACTCTAGAAGAGCGAACATATTATTACTTGAATAGGCAAATTTTGAAAGCTCTAAAATAGCAAATATATTATTACTTAAAAAGATAAATTTTGAAAGCTCTAAAAGAGCAAATATATTATTACTTGAAGGAACAAATTTTGAAAGCTTCGGAAGGGCAAATATATTATTACCTAAAAAAATATTATGCTAAAAAAATATTATTCTATCTAAAGTCCCATAAACATTTGTTGGGTTTAAAAATATTCATCTAAATGGAATCATATCAAGACAAAAAATATTAAGAATATTGAATACTTATATATTACAACAATTATATCGAGTAGAAAATTTATAAATAAGTAATTGTTCGCTTTCTCTTCGATCTTTATTAAAAGTACTAGAATTGTTAAAACAAATACTATAGTAAATCAAAAATTTATTAATACAAATATTTTTATGATATGGCATGATCGGTTAAGCTATATTGGGTCTTTCATGATATGAAAAATTATTAAAATTTTATATGAATGTTTATTGAAGAGTCGGAAGATTTTTCAATTTAATGAATTTTTAGGTTACGTATGTTGATTATTAAGTTATTAACAATTAAAATTGAGATTGAATCTTTAATATTTCTAAAATATATTTAAGATGATGTATGTGGACCAATTCATCCACTAATAGACCATTTAGATATTTTATAATTTTAATAAATGCATCCATAAGATGATCATATGTATGTTTATTATCTACTTAGCATTTGACGTTTTCGAGGTTGCTAGCTTAAATAATTAGATTATGAGTACAATTTCTATATTATGCCATTAAAATAATTTATATTGATAATGCTAGTGAACTTATCTCCCAAACATCAAATGATTATTGATTGAATATTAAAATAAAGGTTGAGCAACATGTTGATCAAAAAGGTTTAGCGAGAATCATTTATCAAAAAACTTCAATCGATAGATAAACCATTACTTATGAAAACAAAACGCCCTGTTTGTGTTTAAGGACATGCAATCTTATATGCAATCATACTTATTCACATCTAAAAGTTATTAGAAATTCTTTCCCTTTGAATTAGTTTTTTATATCATCTAAGAATTTTTAGATGTGTAGTATATATCTCTAGTGCTCCTCACAATTAAATAAAATAGGCATTTAAAGGAAATTAAAAATATATGTTGGATTAAATCATTTTTAATAATTAAATATTTTGACCTATGAACATGAGATATTTTAACAACTCGATTTACTAGTTGACATTTTGATGAAACAATTTTTTCAACATTAAAGGGAGAGAATAAGCAAAATAAGTAGTTGAAAATATTTTTTTAAAAAAAAAAGATTACATGAAGTACTCCATTTTTATATCATCTTGATCTTTGTACAAAATAATATGAACTAGAAGTTCATAAGATAATTCATTTATAAGGTATTGCAAACCAATTGTCGGATGCATTCTCGGATCCAAAAAAAGTAACTAAAATGCATGTCCCCTTAAGAATACACTTATTAGAATTGATGTCCTAAGAAGGACAATCTATTAATGTTATAGTAAATGAATATAAAGTACGTTTGAAGTGTGAAAGACTAATCAATTCTAAAGACAAAAATCATAAAAAAAAGACAAATAATCAAGATGAAAATATAAATGATGCAAATATTTACAAAACTATTAAAAGATATTTATGATAATAGGCTTCCAAAAAAAGTCCAAATGCTTGAAAAAAAATTAAGAGATTTTCATAAATTATGTCAATATGAGGAGAAAATAGAACAAAAAAAACATTTATTAATAAGATTTTTGCATATAATGTTGCAATTGACATTTTGAATGAAAATACGGATCCCGAACCTAAATTTATCGAAGAATGTCGACATAGAGATGATTAGCCTAAATGAAAAGAATAATCCAAACGGAATTATGTTTTCTTACAAAACGAGTAATTTTTGAAAACCCATAATCAAAACCCTTGAAGATGTTAAGCTAATGGGATACGGATGGATATTTGTATGAAAATAAAATACGAAAAATAAAATTATGAGATACAAAGCAAGACTTGTAACACAAGGGTTTTTGCAAAGATTTAACATTGACTATAATGAGACACATTCTCCTATAATGGATATAATAACATTTCGTTATCTCATTACCCCGATAAAATATATGAAAAACCTCATATGAATGCATTTAATAAATGTAATCACAAATTATTTATTCACTTAAAATTATATCTATATGAAAGTTCTAAAAGGACTTACGATACCTAAAGTATGTAATAAATCTTTTTCGAAATAAATTTCATTAAATCATAGAGATCTCTTGTAAGATTATTTTAATATTTATTTTATTATTTTATATTTTAGAAATTTAATTAATACTATTTTTTTTCAATATCTACTCTTTATTACTAACTTCGTGTGCACATGGTATAATCACGTCAATAAATATTTATTGAAAGAAGGTTATAAAAATAATCATATTTGTTTATGTATTTTTATAAAAAAAAAATTCAAAAAGGGGTTTATGATAATTATTATATATGGTGAGGATTTAAATATTATTAAAACTTTTAAAGAGATTTCGGGTGTCATAAGTTATCTAAAAGGAAAATTTAATATGAAATGCTTAGGGAAGAGAAAAATTGACTATAATAAGACATATTCTCCTATAATGGATATAATTATATTTCGTTATCTCATTAGCTCTGATGAAACATATGAAAAACCTCATATACATGCATTTAATGAATGTGATCGTAAATTATTTGTTCACTTAAAATTATATCTATATGGAAGTTCTAGAAGGACTTAAGATACCTAAAGTATGTAATACACATTTTTAAGAAATAAGTTCCATTAAATCATAGAGATCTCTATTAGGATTATTTTTATATTTTTTATTATTTTAGATTTTAGAAATTCAATTTATGCTATATTTTTTGTATTTATTTTTTTATTTTTCAATATCTACTCTTTATTACTAATCTGTGTGCATGCGGTACAATCACTTCAATAAATATTTATTGAAAGAAGTTTATAAAAATAACCATATTTGTTTATGTATTTTTATTAAAAAAAATTCAAAAAGGAGTTTTTGATAATTATTGTATATTTTGAGGATTTAAATATTATTGAAACTCTTGAAGAGATTTCAAGTGCCATAAGTTATCTAAAAGGAGAATTTGATATGAAATACCTAGAGAAAACAAACTTTTATCTCAAACTGCAATTCGAGCACTTTAAAAAATGAGATTTTTATTTATCGATTAATTTATATAGAAAAAATTCTACAATAATTCTATATAAAGCTCATCCATTGATTAGCCCAATGGTAGTTCATTTGCTTGATATCCAAAAAGACCTTTTGTTTTTTCGAGTTCTAAGAAGATAACAAAGAATTACTTAGTCTTGAAATATCATATCTTAATGCAATTGGTGCATTGATATATTTTGCTAATAATATTTGGCCCGATAGAGCCTTTTTTATAAATTTATTAGCAAGGCATAGTTTTACTCAAATACAAAGACATTGGAATAGAATTAAACATTTCCTATGTTATCTCCAAGGAAAAAATAGATATGGTATTTATTTTACTAAAATAAATCAAAATCGAGTTTAATTGGTTATGCATATGCAAATTATTTATCTAATTCATACAAAACTCGATCATAAATGGGTTATATGTTTACACATGGTGATAGAGCTATATCATGGCATTCTATATATGAAGTAAATAATAGTCGCTACACATTTAAATCATGCAGAAATACTAAATCTTAAGGCAAGTTAATAATATGTTTGGCTAAGATCAATGAGCTATCATATCCGAGAGACATGCGGTTTATCTACCAACAAAAAAATTTCAAGAATATCATATGAAGACAATGATGCTTGTATAATTCAATTAAAAGAAGAATACATTAAAGTGATAATCCGATGAACTTATTGATTAAGGCATTACTCGTCATAGTTTTTGAGAAAAATGATTTGCAAGAAAAGTGTGATCTTAAATATCATAAGTAATGTTTTCAACAAGAGGAGCTCAATATAGAGATTAATGTGTATAAAGAATATTGTAATTTTTTTCTTCACTAGGATTTTTTTTTCATTTGGTTTTTTCCTAATAAGAGTTTAACAAGGCATGTTCCATGTACAATGGATATTGAAGAGGGATTGCTATGAAATAATGAATATCCATTTTATATTCTAATTACTCATTATTGTTAATGTGATTCAATTCACCATTCAATATGAGAAATTAAAAGGGTGATGCAAATTATCAATGTGTATAAGGAATATTGTAATCTTCAATATGTATAAGGAATATTGTAATCTATTTTCTTCACAAGGATTTTTTTCATTGGATTTTTTCCTATTAAGGTTTTAACAAGACATGTTCCTTGTACAATGGATATTCAAGAAGTGCTATGAAATAATGAATGTCCATTTCATATTCTCATTACTCATTATTGTTAATGTGATTCAATTCATCATTCAATATGAGAAATTAAAAAGGTGATGCAAATTATCAATGTGTATATAGAATATTGTAATCTTTTTTCTTCACAAAGATTTTTTTTCATTGGGTTTTTTCCTAATAAGGTTTTAACAAGTCATATTCCTTATACAATCGATATTCAAAAAGGAGTGCTATGAAATAATAAATATCCATTTCATATTTTCATTACTCATTATTGTTAATGTTATTTAATTCACCATTCAATATGAGAAATTAAAAGGGTGAAGCAAATTATTCAATTATTTATATATTATTAATGGTTTATAGTCTCTTTCAATTCTCTTTCTAATCTTAAATCTTATAAATAAGCTTGATTGTTTATTATTTTATGTGCATGCATTTTGTAGAAATTGAAAGAATTATTTAAAGTTGTTATCTTTTGTATTCAATTTATTTTATAGTGAATTTATTTTTCTATTATATTTTTCTTTAATTCTACTATTATTACCATTTTTATCATAACATATGCTTTAATTTGACAAATTCGATGATAGCATGAAAATAGAAAGTTACAAAAATTGGAACATTCCATTTTATTTGGTGAGTTTGGCTAACTCCCACCTTGATCCAACATTACTTTTAGCAACAAACCTCGAATGAGACTTAAAATCTATAAATTTATCAAATGTGATGTAAAGCATTTAATTTTCAAGTTACATTGATATTTGATTTTTTTAGTTCGGTTTTGTATTATTTTGATTCTATTTTCGATTAACCAAATTTTCAAAAACTAAAATCAAAATTTTATTCGATTTTTCAGTTAAAAATTAAATTTACGAGTTTTGGTTTTTAGTTAATTCGATTTTAATCATTTTTTTATAGAATTTTTAGGAAAATATAACCTTTTAAAATGGGCTTGTTTAGTCTTACTTTTGACTCACGGACTTTTTAGCAAAATACGCCTTTTTTAGCATAAAGCCTCTATCACTAACTCTTTGAATAGTATGTTGATGTGTTCTATAATTTATGCAAATTGCAAAGAATTATAATTGGTTTGTGGGACTCAATAGACGGATAATAAAAATTCATATTCTAAATAATTAAAAAGTAGAAGTAGATAAAAATTCATTTTTGGCACCAATTATGTGGTCGATTCATCACAAAAATACTAGGAAACCACACACTTCCTTTCGAAATACAATAGAACGATATTTTTCGGACAAGAGCATAGCTCCTACAATCAACATTGCACTTCAAGAAGAAAATTTTCAAACAACCCAAATCCCAAAATGCACCAATTTAGTTTCTAATTCACTCATACCTTAGTTACATCATGCCAAAAACATCAAACCTTAAATATTGTGTTCCACTCTTAGCGACGAATGTATGCCAAAAAAATCTCTCTAAATTCAATATTCTACATCATAATTAGGCTTTAATGAGTAAAAACTAAACATAAGAAATACTAGAATATGAATTGTTCATATGAAAAATCAATCATAAAAAACAACAAAGAAGTTAAGATCTAAATTAAATACATCAAAAATCAATGATAAAAAGACATCAAAGAAAGGAAAGGTCTTGAGAGGGAGAAAGGATGGCCATTTGATAATGAGAACCGAGAGGTTGAGAGTTTAAGAGGCGAAGGGAAGATCGTTTAACAAAGAGGCCGAGTGCTTGAGAGGGTGGAGGAGGGAGGGCTAAGAGACGGGGAGAGGTTGAGAGCTTGAGACTTGAGAGGGAGGGAGGACTCGAAGAGGGAGGGCTAGGAGGCGGTTGTATTTAGAGGTTTTTAATTTTTGTGTTTCAAAAATCAAAATTGGTATATATAGTAAATAATAATAATTTGGTTTTTACCAAATCAAAAAAATTAAAAACCAACCCAAATCCAAAAAATCAAAATAATTTCTTTTTAAAACTTTTACAAAAAAAAAAAAAAAGAACCTAATTTTGAGAAAAAAAAAAGATCAAAATTCACAAAAAAACAATATATATTTTTTTTAAACGGTGATGGTACCTTAGAAATATATTGGTAATCGAGCAAATAGACAAAGGGGACAAACTAGCCTCATCCAACGATTTGAAGAACAAGGAAGCCTCAACCCCCGAAAATTTTTAGAAAAGTTCCCGAAAACTACAATAAACAATGTTTTGCATAGCATACTTATGAGCTATAAAATAAATTCCCAAGCGATACCGGACTAACAAATAGATGCTAGGAATAGTTGATAGGCTGGACGAAAGTTGAACAATCCCAATCGTCGTCTGTGAACGTTGAGCGACAAGGGATAGGTAATTCATTGGTCCTAAACATCACCTTACAAGATTTATGTTGAAAGGCCCAAGTTGCTAATTTGTTTGCTATCATGTTACCTTTTCCGTGAATATGGTGAATATACATTCCTTCGGTGATATGTTTCTAGCATTCTCTAAAAATGTATGTAAGGTTCCATGGACACGCCAATGAATGAGCTAAACCTCCCATGATTACCGTCGAATCACCCTCTATGATGTCAAATAACGAGTGAAACCTTCACGACCTTTATTTTATTTTATTTTATTTTAATGCAAACTTCAATCTCCATCATAAAAAAAAAATCTCTAACTTTGACGCTTTTTAATTTTAATATCATGCTCTAAACCGTATAAGTCATGAGAAAACATCAAAATCAAAACTCTCTCTCTCTCTCTCTCTAAAATAAATAAATAAATAAAAATTGGTTGAAGGTTTAACGAAGATAGAGCTATAATTGTTTTGCTTCCTTTTCATTGTCAATAGTTTTAAGGTGAAGTGATGGTTTAAAAGGAAAGGGTTTAATGACAAAAATTGTTTCCAAATTGTTAGATTTTGGCAATTTTAGATTTTTACTACCAATTTAGATTAATTAAACCTCCAAACTATTTTTTTTACAAATATAATCCTTATTTGTTATTTTTAAACCATTTGGCCATTAACATTTCGAGTATTTTTAGTTATTAACTTGATCAAAATATAGTCTACAAGAGATTGAATAACGACTATTTGTTAGATTTCAAAATTAATAACACTCAAAAAAAGTAAAAATATAGAAAATAAAAATGCATATATTTAAATAAAAAGTATAAATACTCAACTAAAAATAAAATAAAATATTTATACTCACGCGGTGGATAGATGAGTATGTCGATGTGTCGGTTTAATTGTTATATCAGCATGAATCTAATAAAAAAAATTGAAAATTACATTAATGGCATGTCTTTTGTATTAATTAGATTGTTGTTAATGTAAATTTTTAATTTTTTTCTAATCAATTTTTTTGTTGTTAAATTCATGCTGATATAATTATTAAATTGACAAGTAAGCATGTTGACATGTCCACCAAATGAGCATTAATATTTTATTTTGTTTTGTTTTTAATCGAGTATTTGTATTTTTTTTATATTTAAATATATGTATTTTTATTTTTTCTATTCAATTATTTATAGTTTAATTTTTTTTTATAAGTGTTGTTAATTTTGAAATCTAACAAATTATTACTATACAATCTTATGTAGATCATAATTTGATCAAGTTACCTAAAGCTAAAACCAAAACTAAAAAAAAAAACTATAATGTTAATGGTCAAAGAATTGGCCATTAAAAATAATAGGTGATAATTACATTTGAAAAAAAAATAGTATGGGGTTTAATTAATCTAAATTAGTAACAAAGGTCTAAAAATGCCAAAACCTAATTTTTTTATAGCAATTTTTGCCATTAAACCGAAAGCAAGAAATTCAAATTTTTCTTTTTCAATTTCTTTCTTTTAACCTGTTGCAGGCCATCAAATGATTTTATTATATAACGTGAGCGCAAATAATGAGATATACTAGCTATTTATAGGATCTTCCTTTATTTATTCCAATACAAAAATTAATTAGCCTCATTAACTTTTTATCGCGCCAATATAAACAGAAAAAATTATATAAATTAATCTTAGAAATTGAAATTACATTTAATATATATAATGTCATTATGCAACTAATATTTATGAGAAATTCGGTGAAATTTTTTTCAAAATTTCGATAAAATTCTTGGGAAAGAAATTAACAATTATAATTTTAAAATCGTTGTATTGTACATGACTTTTTTCAAAAAATAAAAATAAAATCATCACATCAATTTGTATCAAAAATTTATATGTTTGTATTGGCTTTTCTCTATTTTTCATTTTGTTTTATCCCTATGAGATAGCCTTGTCGCCACCAATTTGTTTTGGCCAAATCGTAATATTCTAAATTTTAGTAGTGATTTGACATGACGTTTTACACAGAGGACTGATTTTACAGTTCCCAAAAATTACTTTTAACGTCACCGTCTCGCTTTAAAACTGAAAAAAAAAAAAAAAAAAAAAAAAAACTCGAATCTGATCTTCTCTGTTTCTCTATCTACGGAAATGTTTTAGACTGCAAAGATTCAATCTTGAGCTCGATCCTGCCTTAGAAAATCTCACACGGTAAGACTCGTCTCTCGCCTTTCCAAACCCTAACACAGCTTAGCTTTCTTGCTTCCTTCTCATGATTGGGATTTGCTTTATCTTGTGCTGTATTTGATTTCTAGGGTTTCACAAAAAAAGAAGAAGAAACTTTTACGATCCTAGGGTTGTTTCAATCAGCTGTAGATTTTTAATCTGGGTCTTTTTTTCTTTACATGTTTAATATAAATTCTGGTGGAAATTATTGCCCCATGAATGAAAATCATGAAAAGACAGAAAACACTTGATTTTTTTAGCTGCATATTGTGATTGAAAGAGCTAAGAAATTTTTCTTTTGATTACCAATTCATGCTGTTGTATTACTTTCTTTTGCATATTTGATTGGGTTATAGATAGTTGGAGTAATACTTGGAGACTGATTCTGGTGGTACTCTCAGTGTAGTGTATTGGGAGGACGATGGCTGATTTAGAAAATTTGCTGCTGGAGGCAGCGGGAAGGACTGGGAAATCGGGAAGAAACAGGAATGCATTGCCTCCATCCAGGAGGCGAAAACGGGAGGGTTCATATTCTGATGGTGGAAGTGATTCTAGGGATGATGATTCAGATGATGATCGTGGGTATGCGAATAGGAAGCCATCTGGGTCTCAAGTGCCTTTGAAGAAGAGATTGGAAACTAATGAGAGGGATGATGAGGTGGGTAGTCAGGAGGAAGGTGACTATGATGATGGTGGTTCGGATCGTGAGGGTGAGAGTAGTGATGGATCAGATATTGGTGATGATCTTTACAAAGACGAGGATGATCGGCAGAAGCTAGCTCAAATGAGTGAACTTGACAGGGAGTTGATATTGGCAGATCGAGCAGACAAGAAAGGGGATAAGCATTTGACTGAGAAGATTAGATCGAAAAGGGATAATGATAAGCCAACCCGATCTAGAAAAGAGACTCCGCCTCTTCCATCGTCTCGTGGAGTGCGTTCATCAGCTAGGTCTGCTGACAGGGCAGCTGCAAAAGATGATGCATTGAATGAATTGAGAGCGAAACGATTAAAGCAGCAGGACCCAGAGGCTCATCGCAAGTTGAGGGATGCATCTAGAGGATCTGCTGGCAGTCGGGGTTTTTCACAAGTAAAGAAGAATAATTTCACTTCAGCAAGTCTGAGTAGCTCCAGTAGTGAGAGTGGAAGTAGGTCTCACAGTGAGGATGAAGGGTCAACAGGTGATGGTGGAATGGCAGACAGTGATGATGATGGGGAACCTGGGTCTCATGGGCCATCTTATGAAGATATAAAAGAAATTACGATTCGGAGAACAAAACTTGCAAAATGGTTTATGGAGCCTTGGTTTGAAGAATTGATTATAGGTTGTTTTGTGAGGGTTGGGATTGGTAGGTCGAAGACTGGGCCCGTGTACAGGCTCTGCATGGTTCGGAATGTTGATGCTGCTGAACCTGACAAGCCATACAAACTGGAGAACAAATCAACTTATAAGTATTTGAATGTTACTTGGGGTGCTGACAGCTCTGCTGCCAGGTGGCAGATGGCTATGGTTTCTGATTCTGGACCAACCGAGGAAGAGTATAAACAATGGGTTAGAGAGGTGGAGCGTGGTGGTGGCCGTTTGCCAAGCAAACAGGATATCTTGGAAAAGAAGGAGGCCATAAGAAAGTCAAACACTTTTGTGTACTCGGCAGCCACGGTGAAGCAGATGTTGCAGGAGAAAAAATCTGCCTCATCAAGACCATTAAATGTTGCTGCTGAGAAGGACAGGTTGAGGAGGGAGTTGGAAATTGCACTAAGCAAGCATGACGAGGCAGAGGTGGAGAGGATCAAAGCAAGAATTCTGGAACTGGATGCTTCTCGGCAGGCTAAGGTGAAAGATGCTAAGGCTATTAGGTTGGCAGAAATGAACAGAAAGAACAGAGTTGAGAATTTCAGGAATGCGTCCGAAATGAAGCCAATAAATACAGGTCTAAAAGCTGGGGAAGCTGGGTATGATCCATTTTCAAGGAGATGGACCAGGTCAAGGAATTATTATGTTTCAAAACCTGCTGGAGAAGATGACACTGTTGCAGTGACAAATAGTGAGGCAAATGACACAGTGGCAGTTGTAGATATTAATCAAGTTGTAGCTGGTGGAGTGGCCGCTACAGCAGCTGCCTTGGAAGCGGCAGCTGATGCTGGGAAGTTGGTTGATACCAGTGCTCCTGTGGATCTAGGCACCGAGTCAAATACAATGCATAACTTTGAGCTTGAAATCTCACTGATTGCACTGCAGAAGTTTGGTGGACCTCAGGGTGCTCAGGCTGGGTTCATGGCTAGGAAACAGAAAATAGAAGCAACTGTTGGATGCCGAGTCCCTGAGAATGATGGGAGAAGACATGCTCTGACCTTGACGGTTGGTGACTACAAGAGAAGAAGAGGGCTTCTCTGAAATGCAATGGTGCACCAAGGAGTATCTACTTATTAACTAACAGCCTTAGTTTCACGGTTTTCAACAAATCTGTTAGTGTTAGTGAGGAGCTTATTGCTGGTGGTTAATTGTGAAACCATTGTATTGATAAACATTTGCTCTCATTTAGTTCAAAATCTTTAGTAAGTGTGATTGGCCTTGTGTTATGTACTTTGATGGCTCCAATGCACGATTTTCTGAATGTTAAAAGAGTTTGAGGACAAGATTAATGCATTTCAGATTTTGCTGGCATAAAATTTACGTAATTTTAGCCATGTTTGTTGTTTTCCTTGAGATTAAACCGTCTTGTAGGTGGGATCGTTCCAGGTCTAGCATTTAAGCATGGGTTTTGCATCCTTGGTGAACGGTTTAATGACAATTTTTACTCTCATTTATTTAAAAAAAAAAAAAAAAAACGGTTTAAAAGAGGGTTTTAAAATTAAGTAGGATTAGCTTAGGGAGATAAGTCAGACGATCTAACCCAACATCTGCAAAATTGTCGGGGAGAGAGAGTAAGGATTTTGATTGCAAATGTTTGTTTTGTAATTGAATTGAAAGGTATAGAGAGGAGAAAGATAATGTTAGGGTTTGTTGGATTTTTTTTCAATCGGATTGAATTCGGGGTAGAAAAATGATTTTTGGAATTTTCAATTTTTGAAATCTTCTTCAAATTTGGTTTGCAATTGTGAGATTTCATGGCTTTTCATTCTTCTTCTACTTTTACTTTAAATCACCAAATGCAAAAGCATAGGTGATAAAGTAGTGTGTCGCATACTTGTTTTTTGTGTATTATCAAATTTACAAGTGAAGTGTCGAATTCAGCTTTAATATTGCATATTGGAGAAGAGTTTGTTCAAAATCTTGATTTGAAATACATTGGTGGGGTTTATGAGATTAAATTGGTTAACGAGTAATTATTTTTCCTTTCTATCCTTGAAACAAGTTGTTAGAAGTTATTGATGGATTTATCCCGAAAAGATACATTGCGAGTTTTGAGAAATAGAGATACATTAAAAACTCGGTTAATTTATGTGTATGATGAAGCATTTTTGTTTTCATAGTTGGATGATTTTATCAAGCAAGGAAATATGAAGGTTTTTTAGGGTCCGAATGGTGAGGGCAATAATGGTATTGGGCTTAATGATGTTGTT
This sequence comes from Dovyalis caffra, assembly GCA_963924115.1. NCBI lineage: Eukaryota > Viridiplantae > Streptophyta > Magnoliopsida > Malpighiales > Salicaceae > Dovyalis > Dovyalis caffra. The sequence goes on from CAWUPB010001184.1 coordinate 11,667,604, forward strand.
ATTTCTTATGAAAATAAAGGTATTTATGCAACTTGTGAAAAAGAGCAATTTAATAATGTATATGGTTGTAGTGGAGAACATGGGCGTGCTAACACCCAATACAAGTGTGAGACATGCTTTTGAAAGCATTGAGGTAGGGCTTGTGTCAAATGACATCACGAGGGAAAATGATGATAAAGTAAAGGGAAACACTTAAGGGTTACGAAATGATAGGGATAGTTATGATAGTGTATTGGAGCTTGGATGGTAATGTAGAATTGATTAATGTGTCGTAGCTTACCGGTAATGATAATGAAGAGTTAATTGTTACTAGAAATAATTTTGTAGAGTTAAGAGATGCGAGAAGTAAAAAAACACATCATTACTATCCTAAATGCACCACCAAATGATACTCCATAATCAAATAGGCAAAGATCTAGGAGTAATGCTACTAGAGGAGTGGATTTTGGTGCAGGTTAAGTTTGATTCATATAAAGACGAAGTCATGAATCAAGCAATGATGATGATGATGAGGAGACAGATTAGGCTATGAGAAAGAAGTCCAAAACTATGTATTTTGATGACACCGTTAAAGATCCATAGTTTACACTTGACATGGCTTTTAAAAACAAACAACAAATCATCCAAGTCTTTAGAAGATCATTAGTGGCTAAGATAAGGAATATTGAATTTGTTAAGCACGATAGACAAAGAGTAAGAGCAAAGTGTAGTGATAAGAATTGTCAATAGGTTTTCTATGCAAAATATAAAAAGCATACATGTAACTTTGAACTTAAAACATATAGATTAACATACTTGTTAGGTTGTATTTATGAATAGAAGGATTAAGTCGAGAGTTGTTGTAAAGTACTTCATCAACAACTTTGGTATTGCTTTGAAAATGGATAAAAAGGATGTGAAAACACAAGTAAGAGAGAAATTATACTCTAACATAAGTCTTGACCAAACTAGAAGAACAAAGGACATGATATGTTGTAACATAAGTCCCGACCAAGCTAGAAAAACAAAAGAAAGGATAAATAGGCATTTTCATAGTGATGACGAGTGTTGAGTATGCAATACTACAAGATTACTTTGAAGAGTTGAAGATGAGTAACAAAGGAAGCACCATTGAAATTTAGTTTACCAAGCCTAGTGTTGGGGCTAATCCGAGTGTTCAAAGCTATCTATTTTGTTTTAATACACTTAAAAAAGGATTCAAGGTAGGATGCGGGCTTATTCTTGGAATGGATGGATGTTTTTTGAAAGGAAAGTATAAAGGTGAGATCTTAATTGTTATGAGAAGAGATGAGAATAATCGGATATTTCTTTTGATCTAGGTCGTAGTTGATGGTGAAAATCAATACACTTGAAAATGGTTTATTGAGCACTTGATGAGAGATCTTGATATATAGTTTGTAAATGGCAACGAGTTGGACATTGATGACTAAACAATAAAAGGTTAGATTTTTATATTTGTTGAATAATTTAATTAAATTATGTACTTAATTATATATTTTCATTTGTAGTTTGTAGTTTGTAGCATGTAAATAACAAAGCAATCATTACAATGTTGGAAGAAATTAGGATGACGGTAACAACAAAAATAATGAAAAGGAGGTAGTTTAGTTAGGTTAGGTTCAAGGGAAATTATGGACCAAAAAGGTAAAAGATTGAGGAGCAAAGAGAGTTGATTCATACAACTAAAATAATATGGAATGGTGATGACAATTATAAAGTCAATCAATTTGAGGAAAGATATCTTATTGATATGCCTTATAGAAAGTGAAGTTGTATGTTGTGGAATATCGAGTGGAATTCCTTGTGTCCATGCAATGTGTGTACTTGGAAAGAAGCCGAAGATTATTCAGCCTATTGGTATACGAAGGACACATTTATGAAGTGTTACTAATTTGCATTGTAAGTTGTTAATGGGCCTAAGTTTTGGGAGAAAAAAGGATTTGATCTTGTTGACCCTTCATCACTAAGGAAGAAGAGCTGGTAACATGAAGAATAAAAGGGTTAAAGAGAAATAGAAAGCAAAAAATGGAGGGAGGAATTTATCAAGAATGGAAAGCTGTGGTTTATTATTCCTAATGTCATAAAAGATGTCACAATTCAAGGACTTGCCTAGAGAAGAAAAAGAGGTTGTTAATTTTATTTTTTCTAATTTTTTTTGTAAATATAAGTGTATTAAATATTATATTAATAACTTTAATTTTTTTATTTTCTTTTTTATTACGGGATGGGAAATAGGTGTTTTACCTTCTGTTGCTCCAAGTGAAACAATAGTAAAAAATATCCCAAATGATCAAGTGTCGACACAAGAGGGTATTCAACACGGGAATCAAGAACAAGTGCTACATCCTAGGAACCCGGAAATAAAGGACTTGTTAGGTACACATGTGGCTTATATGTGAATCATGATATAGGATTTTTAATTTGGAATTTAAGTTAAACACATATTTGATTTGTCATTATTTTGTAATTTCTTTATGTATGATTTACATTATTGTTTGCTTGGTTATAACAAAGTTTTATTGTTGTTTGTAATTTTTATAGCTTGAAACATGCATTTCACAAGTTATAAATTCAAACACTTAACCTCCAAATGAACAAGAAAATCAATAAGAGCTTGAACTTGAACCAAGAAAAAGGGTAAGAAAGACAAGTAATCCACCTGTCAAAACAAAAGAAAGATCGAGAAAGAATCAACACTAAATATATGATGTTTAAGAACGAAATAATGACTTATGTATTTTGAATAGTTAATTATATTTAATGGATCCATTTTTTTAATGGATGATAATTATGTCTAGTGGATGATGTTTGACTAATTTTGTTGCTAATGGATCCAAATTTAGTTATGTTTGTGTCTTGTTCTTTTTTGAGTGAATATGTTCATTTTCATGATTTAATGATAATTGAATGAATGTTCTTCAATTCGGGGAATTATGAATGGCAATTATATGTAATGGATGATGTTTGACTAATTTTGTTGTTAATGGATCTAAATTTAGTTCTGTTTTTGTCTTATTCGTTTTTGAATGAATACGTTGTTCATGATTTAATGATAATTAAATAAATGTTATTTAATTCTAGTGAATTTGTTGCCATGTTTGAAAAATGATTTGTCTTGCATATTTGTTCTTCAATTCTAGAAAATTGAAGTAATCTCCAGAATTGAAGAACAATCTTCATAAGTATTGGTTTAATCGATTTGTTCTTTAATTTCGAAAAATTGTAGTTTCGTAAAATTGAAGAACAATCGTAGAATTCTGAAAAAAAGTTCTTCAATCTCCAGAATTGAAGAACAATTCTAGAGAATTGAAGATCAACTCATTCAATTTTGCAAAATTGAACTTTAATTCAAGAGAAAGCAACACTTTTTTGTTTTAAACTAACCCGAACACTAACATCAACATTAAACCAATAAACCCCGCAAATTTAACATCAACATTACACTTCAATTCTCTCTATATAATTTTTTTACTTTAACTTTAAAATAGCATCAACACCAACATGAACATCAACATTAATATTAAACACTATTCGTTAACATTAAACCAAAATTTACACCAACATGAACATTATCATTAAACATTTAAAATGGTACATATGTTGCCTAAAAACTACCTAGAACACATTCTACAAACCATATAAATTTAACAAAACCCAATCAGTATTAACTTATTCCCAATAACATCCTTATTTAACCAACAAGAAGCATAGTAACATAAAAATAATTACAACCGGACAACCAACATGATTGTTACATTAAGAATGTTTCTTCGCTCTATCTTCATTACCACTATCAATCTTCTCTCTTAGAATCGATTTTCTTTAAACAAACGCTCATTCTTAGCAATTAGTCTCTTTTTAGTAAACTTCAAAGCATTAATTATATTTCTTGCTCTTCTTTTTACCAATGGATCTCGAAACTAAAAGTAATTGCATTTTTTACTATCATCTTTTGCATAAGGCATGCAAAGAAACTCATTCTTAAATTATTATCACTCTATGAAATCCATTATGGAGTCGGGAGTCCATAAAATCCTCCACATAAGTACACTAGGGTTTTTGAATGAACAATGAAAATGTCTTCCACATCACATTCTTTTGTATTTGATGATTTTGAAGTAGAAGAAGAATGAAAAGTCATGAAAACTCAAAATCACGAACCAAATTTAAGGAAGATTTCAAGAATTGAAATGTCCTAAATCATTCTTTCTACCCGAATTCAATCCATTTGAAAAACACCTACCAAACCGTAACGTTATATATCTCTTCTCTTGGCAATTTCGTCTCTTTAGGGTTTAGGTGTAAAATCAAGTCAAAACCGACCAACTCTCTCTCTCTCTCTCTCTCTCTCTCTCTCTCTTTTAATTTAATTACAAAACAAACATTTGTAATAAAAAACCTTACTCTCTCTCCTCGATAATTTTGCAAATGTTGGCTTATATTAGAGGGATAAGGCAAGTGATGGGTCATCTGCCTTATCTCCCTAATCTAACCCCATTTAATTTTAAAACCCTCTTTTAAACAGCTTTTAAAAAAAATTAAATGACAACAATAACGATCAACTGCGTTGATCATTACATTTGACAACAATTTGAAAAATTATACTTTGGGGTTCAAATTATGCAATTTGATACTAATGACCTAAAATTACCAAATTGTAATAGAATATGGGCAAAAATTACCATTAAACCGATGAATAGCTTTTATGAACTTTAATGAAATAATTGAAATGGCTAGGATTAAGGAACACAAACCGTTTCATTTTTAGGCTAACTTTGATTTTTCCTTGTGTGTGTGTGTGTGTGTATTATTATCATTTTTAAAAAATTCACATTATTTATATGGCCCATCCTTCTAGACACCATGGTAGTCCTCCATTATAGAGTGAGAATCCCTTGAGATAAGATCATTCTAAGACTATTGAAGGCCCAAGGGCCTAATCAAATATCCCAAAAGGGTAGAAATTCTCTAACTCACCAATGTGTGTGTATATATAGATGCAATCATGTATTCTAACAAGGTGGAAATTCTCAAAATAATATTATTGATGAGGTGGCTTTCTTTATTTTATTTAATTTTAGAGTAACTAACTTTGTCTTTTTGTCGATTCTACTCAAAATTTGGTATTAGACCTCAAAATCTAACTTTATTATTGTTTTTTTAAGTGGCATGGTAGGTTTATGTGGTCTTAAGGCTCATGTCCTTATTTCTCTAGAATTTTTTATTCATACATTTTGGAATTTGTAATTTTATTTTTATAGTTTGGCGAGTGAACTTGAGACCTAAGGTCCTAAATTGTCGTTGTTTTATGTTTTATGTTATTGTTTGGGCTAGGGTTATTTAATTAACAAATAGTGGTATGAGCCCCGACTTCCACCCTTCAAAGTAAGCTTCAATCCCAAAGAACGCTTAGGTGAGAGATTGAGTCTTCTTTTAGTTTTTAAATCACTTCTCTTATGACTAGTTAGAAAATACCCAATAATCAACTTCCAAATCAGGATAAAAAAAGTAGACCCAAAATGAACTTGCACAAATGAAATTTTTATAAACTAGAAATATAAGATAACTTCATTATGAGGGCATAATAGGGTGATTGTAGTCTTCTCTAGTTATGTAACCAACTCTCTTAGTCAAAACTCTTAGGATCGATGTTAGGTTTTTCTTAAATATCATCTTTAAAAAATTGAGTGGCAACTCTACATTTCAATTATCATTATTGACGATTGCCTGTAGGTCATCGCATGACACTAATGATGTATTTTTAAATGGTTAGAATGTCATGTTAGGCAGCTTTTTTTCATTTACATCTTGCAAATGATAAGTGTTAGTCTTGATGATCCTCACCATTTTGTAAGTTCCATCCTATTTGGATGCTAGTTCTTCTTTAGTTTTCAAATTTCTCATAACCTCTTAACTTTCTTAGAAAAGGGTCTTTAATACAAAAATGCCTATTTTTAACTCGAGCTTTATGATATTGAAAGGTCTTCTACATGTAGGCTTCATTTCTTATCGAGTCAATCGGATAGGTTTCCTCTAAAAGATCTAGATTGGCCCTCATTTCTTTTTTATTTGTTTTCTTAGGATAGCTTTGTATTCAATGACTAGGACAACTAATCTCTACAAGAAATATTGCCTCCACTCCATAGGTTAACATGAATAGATTTTTTCCCGTGAAAGCTTTTCTCGGTTGTTTTATAGGCCATAGGATTTCATCTAAGAGTTTCGCCCATTCTTCATTTGCCTCTTAATATTTTTATTGAGCCCATTTAAAAAGATTCTATTAGGGAGCTCAGTTTGATAATTATTTTGAGAGTATGATATCGAGGAGAACCGAGACATATAGAGTTTCGACAATGTTCCTTCCATTTTTTCACCATCGAATTGTAGGGCATTATCCATGATAAAGATTTTGGATAAATCGAAGCAAAATATTACGTTCTTCCACATAAAGGATATAACCCTATTGGTTACGATATTTGCTAAGGCTTCTACTTTTACTTATTTAAAGAAGTTATCGACAATTACTAGGACAAGTTGTCTTTTCCTTAAGGTTTTGGGAAGAGGTCCTAAGTATGTCCATCCCCCACCAAGAGTATCATAACCCTAATTTCGACCCATGATAATTTAGAATTTTTATTTTATTTTATTATTTTTCCTAGTGTAGATTTCCCTTGATTAGTCATTTTTTATATTATTATTGTTAATGTTGTTGTTAGGTTTTGGTTTCATCTAATGTTTGAATTTTTAGTTTAAATTCTCATTCATTATTTTATCATAAATACCAAGAAAAAATAAGAAAAAGAGTTTTAAATTTTTGGGGTTTTAATTGTAATTAATTTAAACTTTTGTGAGTCAATTTATAAATAACAGGGACCAATCTGTGAAAATTATGACAAAAAGGACCACAATACTCCACTCGAGGGACTCAATTGAAAGGAAATTAAAACATAAAGGGATGAAATTGGGAGAGGTGCACCAACGATAAGACGAACATGAATGTTCGGTCAAAAGACCTATCGTTCGACTTTTCGAATTTGCACCCCCTGGTTCGATGCTAAATTGCGGAAGAGGATAAACAGATAGCATGTTTTCTCTATTTTTTTTCCCTATTTTACTGGAGACCACCAACTTTTCTGGTCTGGCGCCTCATCTGTCCCCTCCCTCATAATGACACCTCCCCACTAGGCCATGCTTGTTCATGATTCATTGACCCTCACTATAACTCTCGGCTGCAAAGAAGTAAAAATGGTCAGTAGGAGGATTTTTAGGGATGGGAAAGGAAGGCCCGTGATCCAGGATAGAAGACCAAAAGGTTAATATTGAAAGGGAGATGGTTTTAAAAAGAACAAATAGTGATGAAAAAAAAGAGAGAAGAGAGGGAGAGAGACAGTAGGATATCCTGAAAAGCAGAGGGAAGTTTCTTTCTGGATTTGGAGCTTGAAACCTTCGGCCATTTCCTCTTCTTCATTGTAAGAAGGGAGGTGGATTTAATCTTAAGTGACTCTTCTTCCATCAAAAAAATAAAGCTTCAAGAGGTAAATAATCTTCCATGGCTTTTCTTTGTCTCTAAAAACTATCTTAGTTTGAAATATTTGGATGTAAAACCATTGTAAATCAAATTTTATGACTATGTGAGGGAGGAGGATGATTTTTTTTCAAGTTTAAACCTATATAAACCCAAAATGGAGGGAGCATATTTCTGCAGTAGCCATGCATGCCTTTGTTACGTTTCTTTTGAATGAGAGGGATGATGAATTTTTTAATCTAATCGTAACAGCAATAAGAAATCCATAATTTGCAACCAACAACAATGCATAAACACTTGAAAGACAACAATCATTGCATGAATAAAAAAACAATCTACAAACAATGATTCATGAGAATTTTCTTAATGGGAGAAACAAATCTTTTCATAAATGCTTATGACAGGGCGCAAGAGGCAAATGAGGACAAACAAACAATTAACACAAAACATGAAAACAACAATCAAGATGGACAACCAATCCTACTCTATTGTCTTAAAAAAACATGAACAACCAACGACTATATTGTTTTAAAAATAAAAATATCATGCAAGTAGAAAAAAATGGGATAAAGAATGCATATAACAAATGAAAACATCAAAAAAAGCATGGAGCTCGTAGATAGTACGAAAGAAACAAACAAACGACAAGAACAAAGTATAATGGACACACAAAAGACAACAAAGAAAAGTCACGAAAAGAAGTCATCACAAAGAGTCAGGCAAGAAAATGGACAAGAGGAACTCAAAAAGTGCAGAAGCACGCTCTCGGCAGCTGCATCAACTGGCATCCAAAACAGCAAAAAAAAAAAATGAAAAACGAATACAGAAGAACAAAAACAGCACTAAATAGTTGACAAAGATGGGCATTAATATATGTAAAACCCACAACGATGCAGGAAATTTGCCAAAAAACTAAAGCAACAGAGGGAACATGGTAAATAGCAAATAATAGCCAAAAAATTATGCAGGCATGACCCAAAAAAAAAGAACAGATAGACGAATGAGAAGGGGAAAAAATAGGCAAAAGAGAAGAAACAACCGCATGAAAAGAAAAAAAAAATAGAGAACAACAAAATCAGAAAGAAGAAAGTGCAAGGAAATTAATAAGAACAACACAAGCAACAACATCGATGAAGCTCATGTACGGAAATACAGAGAGAGAGAGAGAGTACTTCTACAGTGAAAAAACAGAGCAAAACGAAAGAGAAGGCGCAGAGAAATAAGGGATTTTATAAGCAAAAGAAAAAGAAAAGGACCAATAGAAAACACTAAGAAGGCAACACAAAGACGTAACTGATAAAAAAGCAAGTCAGGCATACACAAAAAGTGAACAAATGCACATAGGCAATAGAAACGGACTATAGTCCAAAAAGTGAACAAATAAGGGATTTTTCTTGTAGAAACGGTTGAGGGAATTACCAAGTCAGGATGGCAAATTAAAAAAAAAACTTTTCATTTGAATAGTTAAAGGTCTAGAACATTTAAGTTTGGAGGAACATGAGCTTAGAAGAACAGGGAAGGGCACAGTTCATGTGTCATCTCTTTTAATTTTTCTAGAATAAGATGAGTTTGGATACATCAAAAACCCACCTTGATTCGATCTATTAGCATCCTTATTAACAAAGTGATTCTTACGCTCTGAGTTTTAAATTTGGTTGATTAACGTTAAAATTAACAAAAATGTTGGTCAATTTGTTCCGATCAGTAATTGCCATAAATTACGACGCTGTTAGAAAGGGATTGAGTTGCTTTTATCTAGAAATAGAGTAACTACAGTACACTTTTAATAGAAAAAAATTCCCAAAGCTTCAATACAATGATCTTTACCCTCCTGCTTGTGAATGGCTGTTGAAAGGAAATAATTAAGAATAGAATAATTTACAGTGTAAATATAGAAAATTTGTATATTAACTAACTTAGGAAATTTTGTCTCTTTGTATAGCTAATACTTTCTAAATAAGCTAGTTCATTTAGTGTATATATGTAGGTTGTAATTCTTTGTATTATACACAACAATATAACTATTATTCTTTTTTATATTTTTCTATATGGTATAAGATTTTTGATGATCAAAAGATCGTACGTTCGAATCCTACTCTCTTTCTTTCTCTTTTTATTAATTAAGTATAAGGTAGCGTGGATATGTATAAATTTTAAGTCCAAAAAGATTTTACCCGAGAAAATATATTAGAGAACAATATAAATTATATCTTAAAATCTCATCTAATAAGCTTAAACTTTTGAGTGAAATGTTTATTTCACGATAGCAATGGAAATGCTGATGATGCGAATCGACGGAGGATACAGAGGAACATTTTTGGTAGCAGAGACGGGTATAAAGGTCGGTGCAAATACCCGTGCAGAGATGGAAGTGCTGATGATTGACATTCCGTTTAGTCTCCTTCCTTATCGACTATTTTATAAATATAAATGTTATATATATTATGATTTTGCTATTTTTGTTAAAATGCGTATTTATTTTAACGAATATAGAACGTTAAAAAAAATAGAGGAGGAAAGAAAAAGACAGCGTGATTGATAAACTATTTTTAAATACTAGCGCGAAGTGAGTTTGTCCGTTTGTCCACTGGTTGTTCTTTTCTCAGTTCAAAACCACACTGCTAGTAGCTTATAATGGCAAATTCTGTCAAAAGATTATCCCATCACATTTCCTTAAAGCTACCAATTAAACGCTTTCGTGTCTTACATTACTCAGCATCCTCCACTAATCAAATTGGTAAGCGTATAAACATTTTTAAACCAGAGCTTGCTGACACGACTCAAGTTCAAATTTTCATTGCATGCAACCTGTTTGTTAAAATGTCTCTGGCACAATGCATTAACTAACTGACACCTGATTTACTTTCCTTGTGAAGAATATTCAAAATGGGACAATGGAGGTGGAACTTTCCACAAATCAGCTTGCATCGACCCAACAGTGTTAATTGAAATCGGCGCAGTAGTTCATTCAAAAGCTGTACTGGGTTCTAATATTCTTGTTGGATCAGGAACGGTTATAGGACCTGAAGTTACTATTGGTCACTCTACAAAGATAGGGTATAATGCATTTTCTTAATGCAAAAAAGGGTCTTTGTAGAATTTTATTTTGAGATTAGTATTATTGGTTTTTGATAGACATTCTGATTTTTTTTTGTCAGGTATAATGTTGCTCTGAGTAATTGTAGTATAGGGGATTCATGTGTAATTCACCATGGAGTATGCATTGGTCAAGATGGTGAGGCTTGATTATTTTTAAATTTGGAGTTCAAACATTACCTGCTTTATTTGATTAACAAGGATATGTATAGCTTTTATGTTCTTAGTAGCTTACCATGTATAGTTGATAGTGATATATATCAAACTGATTTATGATTAAATAAATGTGTAGGAATAGCAATGCATGCGACTAATTGAATATATAGTTTTTTTTCACTATGAAAATTTTAACATTTTGCGTTTTTAAACTTCCGTTAACTCTGCTTCTACCCAATTCACTTCATATTTGGACCTGTGGTTTCGTTGGTGAAATATTGGTCACTAAATCATATGATTTTTGCATACAGGATTTGGGTTTTTTGTGGATGACAAAGGCAGCATGATGAAGAAGCCTCAAGTTGGTGATATTTATAGTTTTTGAGGACAATTTCAATTGATTTTGTTGTTTCTCTCTCCCTCCCTCTCTCTCTCTCTCTCTATATGCATAAGAGCACACGCACGCACGCACCACCCCTGACCCCCGGACTCTCACATTTAGACATACACTAAATATATGTATATATGTTTTATGGATCGGGACATTCTTCTTGCGTATTTCATGAACAAATGTCTTGTGGAGCATCATGATCAGTAAAAGTGAAAATTCGCAATATCACTGGTACCCATTTCCAGAAAATCCAAATGTGTGCCATTCACACTTTTTTTTTTTTTTTTTTGGATATGCCACAATGGTTCCTTATACCCATTTCCAGAAAATCCAAATGAGTGCCTCAAATCTCTTGTTCAGTTCTGGATCTTATTTTCTTCTTTACTTTTCAGCTGCTGAATGCTATCATAGGAGATCATGTAGAGATTGGGGCAAATACATGCATTGACAGGGGAAGGTGATGCTATTGGAATTAGATTTTTACTCATATTTATGTATGTTTAATAGTAAATGAGCTTGAACTTGGAATCTGTCCAAACTAGATGACTAAGTATGCCACCCATTTGGTTATGTACAGTTGGAGAGAGACCGTTATTGGGGATCATTCCAAGTTAGATAATTTAGTCCAAGTGAGTTTCTCTTCTCTTTCCATTATTGGCCAGATGATATTCTCATTCAGTTGTATCTAATTGGCTTTCTATCTGGCTTTGCAGATTGGTCACAATGTGGTTATAGGAAAGGGTTGTATGCTTTGTGGACAGGTTGGGGTTGCAGGCTCAGTGACGTATGTTGCTTCTGAAGAATATGTTTATGATGCTGTTTCTTTTGAAATACTTCAAATTTCCCTTTTTATGTGTTTTAAGTTCAGTAAATAGATTGGGTAGGTTTTGAAGGCATTGGTAGTTTACATCTCTCTTTTTTGGTTCTTGTTTAGCATGGGAGACTACATCACTTTAGGAGGAAGGGTTGCAGTTCGTGATCATGTATCTATTGCATCAAAGGTATTAAATCATGTATTTGGTTGTGAGCAACAGTGAATTGATTCTTTCTTCGGATTATTGACACATTGACACTTATAGTCCATGAAAAGCTGAATCATGCAAAGCAATGCCACTTTCTTTGTGTAGTTACAAGGACATACTCCAAAGTTCTTATGAGTTTCAAGCATCAAAATTGCATTCAACTCTGAAGCCTTCATTTAAGGCTTTGGAAGTATTCAGAGAAATCTTTTGTCTGTAAACTTGTATCTGTCTGTCACATATTACTATCACTACCTCCATTAGAGTACGCATGGATCAGTAAATTCAATTACATATGATGGCCTTGTATTAACGACTGTAACTGATATAAATTATGGTGTCTGTTACGAGATATCTGATTTGGTTGAGTTTCAGGTCCGGCTTGCTGCTAATAGCTGTGTGACCAAGGACATTAGAGAACCTGGGGATTATGGTGGCTTCCCTGCTGTAAGATTTATTCGTTTCATTCTTCTATCTGATATTGATGTGCAATTGTAATAGAAATTATAGCGTGGCCAAATTTCATGGTGTCAATTCATTCCTAGGGACAGCCCAAATTCAAATTAATCTGAAAACTATTTTCTTGGTCTGATCTGCAGGTGCCAATTCATGAATGGCGAAGACAAGTTGCTAGTCGCTATCGGATTTCAAAGAAGGCGATTCTATAGAGCTGTTTGAAACGGAAGTCATATACAGCTAAAATGGTTAGGATCCTTCTCCCAAATGATTGTATTCTGAGAATAACGGTTTAGGAAATGGTGATTTGAGAACTTTTACAAGACTTGCACCCTCTTGAGGATTTTGTTCTGTAGTGCTAAAGAAAAATCAGAGATACTGATGTTGGAAAAATTTTGATTAATGTCCCACAAAAGATCCGTTGTCAGAGAAAAATCAGTTTCATGTATTTAGATTAATGCCAAGGATGAGAAAGAAGATGATGCTATTAATTTTTTGGTTTTGCCCATATATAGTCTTGTACTGTTCGAATCGTCTTGATTTCCATGTACTCTTTTCCATATATATATAGAATAATTATTTTTTAAAACAAGAGAGACTAATTAATTAATTTTCTGAAATTAGAAACACTAATTTAAAATTTACTTCAAAATAAGGAGAAAAACATGGGAAAAAAATTGCAAATAAATCAGGATATAGTTGTCATTGTAAACAAAAATAAATAAATGGGTAGAGACCATATATAGAATATTATAGCAACAAGAATCAATACACGACCAATAATACTGAGCATGTGTTCGGCCTGGCTCGATTTAGACTTGAAGAATGTTCTCTCTCGTTTAGGGAAAGTCAATGTAACACTCCAAACAAACTCAATAGATATAAAAGGTGGTTTGGTTTTGTTTTCCTCGGTACCGTATGCTCGTTCAGGACAATGGTGAGTAGCTTCTGAAGGATCTTAACATAATATGGATAACTCAGAGCTAATATTGCTTGTTTTAGGAAGCGAAGAAATAGTCCCAATTGGTCTGGGAGATCTAGAGGCAAACCACCTGTTGTGGCTGAGAAAAGAGAAAGCAGACTAGAAACAATTGTGGTAACAGAAGAAAGTTTCCATCAAAGCAAACAACTCCCCATGCTCGACTTTTGAGGTTAAAAAGGAGGATATGGAATGGCTTACTAGAAATGCAGTGGCTTATGCGAGATCCCCAAAAGTTATACCGAATCTTCATGAGTATTTCAATATGCAAGGTGTCTCATGTGTCTTACCTAAGCCAATGGGTGGTAATACAGTTCTAACCTTGGATTCAATTGAATTATCAGCTCTGGAGTGCGTGGCTACATCAATGGTTTGATGTTATAAAACCATGGGAACCTGAGTTGGTGGCAAGTAAGCGGTTTATTCTTCTTCGTATAGAAGGTGTACCTCTTCATGTTTGGGATGAAGATTTCTTCAGGATGATTAGCTCTCTCATGGGCTGGTATTCGACATTGAAAAAGCTAAAATTTGATACCGAAAGAATTTTTATTGTTACTTATTTAAGAGAGCACATTGCTAGCTAGAACCATATGAGTGGGGATCAATGAGTCAGTTTTTCAGGAAAAAAATTACAGAGGCGCCTTCTTTGGAGATCACCCCAAGCTGTGTAGATATATAAAAGGAAAGCAATCAAGCCCGGGATTGACAATTCTGATTCTAGTTCTTCCGATTCTCATCATTTTGATAAGGATGGATTAGAATTAAATCCTTCTGAGAACAATTCTGAGGAAAAGGATTCTCCACCAGATAGGGAACAAAATACGAAGTCCGGGAATGCTGGAAATGGTTCCGGTGGCGATGGTATATTGCAGAATGACTTGATGGCCGGCTTTAAACAGATGAAGGCGGAGCTTCGTGTGTCATCCTGTATTCTCAGGTCTGCGAAGCAGAATGAAGAAAATGCAGAAGCTGAAGAGACGACGAGCTTGCCTGTTTTGGAAAATGGTGAAGAGCGTAAGGAGATCGTGCCCAACTCCTTGGAAACTGGCTCTCTTAATTTAACTGATATTCCCAATACCAGGCAGCAGAAAGAATAGCTATTTGATGGCCCATTAGTAGTTAAGCCCAACGTGGAAAGGGTGAATCCAAATAGTCCGTTATATTTTAGTAATGGGCCAGACATTAATGACGGAGCATTTGTGGGGGACTTGGTTCCTGATGGGCGTGCTCCAAGTAATGAAAGTCATGTATTTGAGACTTTCTTTAGGCCCATGATTGACCCTGATGAACCCAATGAACTTGAAAAGGCCCAGAAGAAAACTAAAGCAAAGAAGAAAATAAAAACTTCCCGACTAAACAAGATTAAAAACGGAATGGCCATTTAAATTTTGAAAGAGATTAAAAATAAAAAAAATTACATAATTATTTGTGGAATCACACCTAGCAGACATCGAATCCTATATCAAGAATCTTGTCCACTCGAAATTGGATCCAATTAAATTTTTCATACAAAATATTCAAGGGCATGAAAATACGACCCATAAAAATGCAAATTATCGCGAGTAATGTTTGCAAATGAAAGAATGAAATTTTTTATAAAATAAAAATGCTAATTTAAACAAAAATTATTTTGAAATCACATTAGGCCAACATCAAAACCTAAATTTAAAAATCTCGTCGATCTGAACTACATAAAAATGCAAGCCATAAAATCCCACATGCTGCAAATAAGGAGCAAATTCACAACAAATAAAAGTGTAATTTTGGCATGCAAGAGTTCGGTATATGTAATTTACCTGCGCATAAAGCATGCAAGTATGGGATTGTCCTGGCGAAGAACGCACCCTCCGTGATCTAAGTATGACGAGAGAACACAGCTGAGGAAAACATAATCAACGATACTAAAAGGTGACAATGAAAGAAAGTAAGGGACCAAACCAAAACAAAGAGAAACAAGAGGGAAACCATCTGCTACACCTCGTCCCTTTCCCAAACCGACTCTCTCTTGAGATAAAGAAAAAACTCACGGCTGCCCCATTCATCTCATCACAACCTGTTGGGTATACCCTATAGATCCAGTCTATGAATTATCTTAGCATAATGCATTACGAAGCTAAATAATTAATTAGAAAAAGGATTAATGAGAAAAAAGATTGAAGTTAATTAGAAAAGGGATTATTGTGAAAACTAGAAAGGAAAATTTTCTTTTCTTATTTGGTTTTTTCTATTTAGGTGACACATGCATTAAAAAAAAAAAAAAACAAAAAGAAGAAGAAGAAGGATTTTCCTTATTTTGTCTTTTTTATGTGTAATTGCCAAAGAGAGTAATCGAAGAGGGGGAAAAAGAAAAGATTTTTCTTATTCTTTTCACGAATTCTATGAGAAAAAAACAACGCTTTTTTATGCATAAAATATTGAAGCTTTCTCTAGCATTGAATTTTTGGATCCTACAATCGTAGAGAATTACAATGTTCCAAGTAATGATCTTATACGGTATTAGACTTTATAAAAACACAAGTATTTTGTAAATTTTAGGTTTTCATAATGAGATGAAGTTAGTTAGAAAAAATAACTTATATTACTGCTAATATTATTACTTCTCAAGTTAATAGAGAAACTCGTGTGATTGTATTGCTTTCTTCATAATAATAGATTATTTCAAAGCTAGTTTCGTGATTTTTTTCTCTATGATAGTGATTTTTTTCTCTATGATAGAGAGAGTTTTCCATGTAAATTTAGTGTTTTTATAATTATACTCTTATGATTCATTTTTTTTTAATCTTGATTTTTGTGTTTGTTTGGTTTAATTATTTTCTCACAAAATCTAATTTACTAGTGAGATTAAATTCTCAATAACGGTATCGAGTTTTGGTTAGAATATTTAAGCAAATTAGACGAAGAAAAATAATTCGAAACCATGATACAATTCAGAAACCATGATCAAACTAATGGCTCGAATAATTCGCTTTGGAAGTCGAGAATAGAGAATTTACTTTTATTACCATGATTTGTTTGATCTGATTGGATTAGATAAAGTCAAATCAACTCGTCAAGATTGATGATGCTTGGAAAAAGAGTATAGAAAAGCTACCGGAGCTATTAGACGAGTAGGAGAACATTATTGTATTTCACATGTATTCAAAGAGACAAATACTCAAGAACTATGGAAAAAATTATAAACTATGTATAAAGAAAGATTGTATAGAATAAAGCTTATTTGATAAGAAATTTTATAATACTCAAGAAGTAACTAATGAACATGTACGGTAGTTACTCCAAAGACCCATTTTTTAAGAGAGAGATAGACACATAAAAAAAAAAGAATTATATCCGGACCCATAAAAAGGATAAGAAGATTTCCACATTCGCTCAATTTTTTTTTTAATTTTCTCTCATATTTCTCTCTATAGAGTAACTATTATACATGTCCACTAATTACTCCTTGAGTATTATAACATTTATCCTTCTTTGATTACAAAGCTCATGAATTTGAAATATCAAGATTGAAGATCTATTGTTGAATATTGAATGGCTTTCATAATTTGATTAATTAGTTGATGATCATAAAAATAGTGTTGGATGATAAGCCATAAGCATTATTGCTATTAGAAACTTTGCTAGACAACTAGGAGATTTTAATTGTGACACATGATAATTTAGTTTTGAATTGTGTTTTATCGCTTTTTATGGTTAGAGATAGCTTTTTTAATAAAGAAACAAGACAAAGTAAAATGGTAGCAAGTGAAGCACAAGCTCTTATCACATGGAATGAAAGAAAAAGTAGGAATAGAGAATTTAATGTCACGATAAATCCAAAGATAGATCACAAACCAATTACAATTTTAAATCTTATTACTTGTGGAAAAGAAGATCACATCAAGAAAAAATGCAAGGCATAAAATAAAGAAAGAAAAATTTTAAAAATCAAGAAGATGATAATAAGAACATCGCTACGGTATTAATTAATTTCATATTGAGATGTGTTGGTGCTCTCATATAAAGAGAAAAGGTGTAAATATTGCGGATCCTTATGTTAAATGGGTTATTGACTTTGCGGCTATATATCATGCTATTTATATAAAGGAATTTTTTATCGTGTATAAAACAAGAGACTTTGACAGAGCAAAGATAAACAATAATAGTTATGTTGGTGTTTTTATAATTTGTAATGTGTGTATAAAGACATGTACATGTTGTCTATTGACTTTGAATGATGTGTTGTATGTACTAAATTTATGCATGAATTTGATTTCTACTCATGTCTTAGACATTATTGGATACTATAATTATTTTGACGGTAGAAAATAAAAACTCACCAAGGGATCAATGGTTGTTGCTAGAAGTAATATTTGCGATAAATTTTATAAGACAAAGGTACAATTAATTAGACATACAAAGAATGTAATTGGATATAAAACTTCTCCAAAATTATGGTTTACACGACAAGCTCAAGTGAATGAAAACAAATTAGCAAAGAAGTCTTATTTTAATTTTGCTAAGGAGATTCCCACATGCGAGAGAAGTATTGAATGAAAAAAAATAGAATTGATATTGAGCTAATGATGATGATACGGACTAGGGGAGTGTTGAACAAAAAGGGTAGGAGAATGACAATATGCGGCTAAAGAAAGAAGAAGAAGGGCGATAAATGGGATTGAAAAATAGCGACGAGCATGATCTCCTTGCTAATCCATTGCCAATCTTTGTCAAAATGGCCGACTAATTTTGCACGACTTGCCACCCATTTTTTCACATATAGCGACAAACATATGCGTCCATCGTCAATTCGTCGTAATTTATCGGTGTTTGTCGTGAATCAATAACAAATTGAGCGATTTTATCTTTCAAAAAATTCATTCAATTTTATCCAAGATCTCACCATTAGTGACGAATTCTCTCGTCGTTAAATTACAAGGGACATGTCCTTTAGCGATGGAATATCCATTACTAAATCATGACATAGTAAATAACGATGGATTTTTTATTTTATCGTTATTTTTTTTAATAAATCCATCGTTAAACCATCTCTAAAACTTTTGAAAATATTTTAACATCAAATTTAGTAATAAATTAGTATTAGTTGCTAATATACTTTTGTTATTTTATCTCTAATCTATCATTGATTTAAACGATCACTATTTGATCACCAACTAATGACGAATGTATTATTAAATTTCTAATAGTGTTTGAGTCTCATTGAACATAAAAATATTTTAATATCACATATTACCAGATAGTTCTTCCAATCATAAAAGCCATAATTACAACTACACTTTTTCCAAAACGGATCCTTAAAATCCACCTTATCATCAAAAGGTTTAAAATATTTTAATATCACATCCATCTACAATAACTTGGGTTACTTCTACTCTTGCCCCTGTCGGCCGTCGCTGACAACTTCTATTGCTTCTCGCTTCCATACTGTATTCCCACAAAAGAGCACAATAAGAACATCTGACCCCCTTTTTTGCGCCCTTTAAGAGAAAAGAAAAAATAAACATTGTAGTCTATGGTACTGTACTATTAAATATACCATCCAAAAAAATAAGCCTTTTTTGTTCTCTTTAACTTAAAGGAAGTATCAGTACTATTGTTGATATTTTGGCTTGGCTCAGCTGAATGTGGCATGGCTCGCTGGCTTGGGCGAGGAATCTGCCTGCGCAATCCATTTTGAGACAATTTGGACCATTTGAGGAATTAGTTGTAACGTACTAACTACTGGTACTACTCTGCTGTTAATTAAAATGAAACAGCCAAAACAAGCTCGGGATAATTTCACTACAGTATACTAATTTTTTACTTTTTTTTTTTTCAATTGAGTATATAATTATTTTTTTCATCTGACTGCACTAATTTTTTTTCTAATCTAAATGTCAATTAAATACTTATGTTCAACTTCGATCAATTATTTTATTATTCGATGACATGTTCTTTACTCTAAAATACTAAATTGTGTTTTTGCTATTTCTTTTTGGAAGAAAACTTTTTCTTCCTAAATTATTTTCTTATTTATTAAAAAATAAAATGAAAAAAGAAGAATTTTTATTCTCTTTTCAAGAAAGAAAGGCTAAAATCATAGTTTAACAAAAAGTTTAGGGTTGTTTGAAAAATAATTTCAAGAGTGGTATTTGAAAAATTAATAGGTTTATTAATAAAAAAAAAAAAAAGAGGAAGAGAATGATTTTACTCAAGGTTAAAGAAAGCTTATTTACTAAAAAAAAATCCTTGTATTATAATCCAAGATTTCATTTCCGACTAAATCCTTATATTATAATCTAAGGTTTCTTTTTGTCGAATTTTGTTTTAAAAGATTTCATTGCTAAGTTCAATTTCCATTGGAGCGTGCCGTGCCAGGCTAATGACTATAGTTACTTTCCTGCGCTTCCCAATATACGGAACAAATAAAAAAAAAAAAACCATGAAAAGGTGAAAACACTCTAAGAAAATATCGATGCTATTTACAAAAAAGAAAAATCCTGTAAGATAAAAGTGTTGACATAACAATATTACAACATATGCTGAAAACTTGATCGAATCATACATCATTCCCTGCCTGTTAATTCATGTCTTGAGTGGCCCCTCTGTTACATCAATCATCATTTTTATCATGTCAAACTACGTCATTTTGTAAGAAAATTAATCTTTTTTGTTAAGAAATTCTAATAGAATATTCCACTTGAGAAATTAAAATTGTTTGGAGATAAAATTAATATAAAAAATTATTCAGAGATAAAATTGATACTAACTCAATATTTGTAGGCATTTTTGAGTTTTGTCCAGATATTTTTGTCAAGTTATATCCTAGAAGTATATTGGTGACAAATCTTTCTCTTAGATTGGATATGCTGATCCTTCAATTCATAAGCTTTTTTCTTTCTTTCTTATAGTTCAAATTAAGGTCAAAATTATTTTCTTAATTTTTGTCAAGGTTGAATTTTGACGGGTTAATACAGATCAACTAAATCAGTCTCTAGTCAATGTCCAGAACAATTGGACTACAAATCTAACATGGATTAGGTCCTAAGTCACCAAGTTTTCGATTTAATCCCTTGGAAAGAATTGGATCTGACAACTTTAGAATTGGACATCATTTTATTATTAAGTGTGTGTATATATATATATATATGATCAAAAATTTTGTTTGAGGTTCACAATTTTTTTTAAAACCTTTTATGCTCTTAAATACTATCAACGAAGTATATTTATTTTTCTTGTTAAAATTGGTTTCGTAGTTAATATTGGACTTATTATTGATTTATTAGAATTTCTATAAACATAAGAGTTTGATATTGTTTTAGATGTGTCTAGCTGACAAAAAAAAAAAAAACACTAGTGCCGTCTGTTGCTTAAAAAACTTGTGTTGTATGTGGCCAAGTTACAACCAAAATATTTGTGTTTATATCATGTTGATACATAAAAGTATAAGTTGTGAACGTAACCAATATATGTGCAGTATGGGCTACAAATTGTGTGAACTATGCGTGATTGCTTGATTTTGTGAATGAATAGTTAAACGAGTTTTTCCTGCATTTAAACAGTGTATTCTTTGAATCTTTTTTATTATGATTTTTTTCCTTTTTTTTAGTTGATTGAAATTATTTATTCTTCAAAATTTTTTATTTCAGATTATTTTTATAATATCATTAATCAACAATCGACATATTTTTAAGATTTCTTACTTTATAATATTAGGTGTCGATCATTGAATAGTAACATTATAAAGAAGAATTTAAAACAAAAACTTTCAAAAAAATAAGTCCCAGTCGAGCTAAAAAAAAAATCCCAATAAAAAAATTAAAAAAATATAAGGTGAAATATATATATAAAAAAAATTAAATTATAGGTTTTGTTTTATATTTAATGAAATTAATGTTCTTGTATTTTATATTTATTATCTGATATAATTAGAGAATCATAAACTTCAAATTTTTTTATTCAAAAGTATGACCTATCCTATCTATCTTGTCATTTCTGTCAAGTAGAAAAATACCCTTTTTGAGTTCCTACTGTTCAATTCTTTTTCGGTGTCACTTTTATGCTCCCGAATGCTATCAATCAAGTGCATTGTAATATGAAAAACACCCTTCTTAAATGTATTTAAACTATTTCCGTATCAAGTGTTCAAAATAAATTTACTCGAACGATATGTAAAAGATAAAACAGAAGAAGTCATTAATTTGAACTATTTCACTCTCTTTTGATGATGTTTTAATTTCTTATGTATGTACAGTTATTTTTAGCAATGAAACGTTTTTGCCATTTTCCATAACTAAATTGACTATCTAAACTTTAACCTTTATGGTAAATTATTTTTTTTCTTCTCGGATTTATAACTTCCTCTCGATATGTATAAATTTTATATACAATACATTAGTAGAAATAAGAGTTAGCTTAGCATACCCGATTAATTATTGCATAGTAGGATATAGTATAATATTGTACGCTTCTCGTAATATGCTCGTAGTTCGAATTAAATATATTTATTTGAGTTTGATAACATAAATTATATTGTCAGTAAAAAAAGATATATATATATTAAATTAAAGATAAAATTTCTTAAAATTTTATAATTTTAATCAAAAGTTTGTATCTATTTTTTTGTTTACTTTTTTAATAAATTTTGTAGTGAAAAAAATACAATTTGTTAGTTCTTATATATATATATATATATATATATTCTTCAATAAAAAACCATAAAAATCTATATATAAAATTTTTAAAACATCTTAATATTTTTTTATAACATTGTTTTGAAAAAATAAAACAACAATTAATATAAAAAATCATTTAAAAATTAAAAAATGAATCTTTTTTATTTTGATTTCGTTATAGTGTCATTCTACTTTTTTCCATCTTAAATTTTTCTTTCTATATTTGATTTATGTCCTAAACCTATCATTTTTGTTAATTTTTAGACTAACAATATTAAATCGTACTTTCAACGTTACAAGATTGCAGCATGTGTCATTTTTTTATCTTAATCTCATCCCTATATTTGTTTATTGAATTTAAATAAATAATTTTAAAAAAAGATGAAGATAAAAATATTTTTTATTCAAAATATCCTTTATGGGTTTAAATTTATCTCCGTGACAATGAGCAAGTTGTGAGTATAAAATAAAGTATTTATAATATTTTTTAAAATATAATGAGTAAATTTTAAACTTTTGAGTAGTATTCATAATTTTTATAATGTCTCGAAAGAGTCTATTTATATTTTTATTTTCCGGATATATCTAGTCATTCTCTCTAAAAACTGGGGAAAAAAAACTAAACAAAAGATGAAGATAAAATTATTTTTTATTCAAAATATTCTTTATGGTTTTTAATTTATCTCTATGATAGTAAGAAAAATTTGAATATAAAATGAAATATTTATAGTATTGTCTTCCTAAGTCAAGAGAGTTTTAGTTAAAATTTTAAACTTTTGAATGATGTTTATAATTTTGTAGTACGTCAAGGGAGTCTATTGTAATTTACTTATTTTTATTTTACAAATATCTTAATTTCACTTAAAATGGAAAGATAAATTTTGTTAATTTTTTTTTGGAATATTCGCTCAAAAGTGGTTAAAAGACCGAATATATTCTCACTATTTTTTTTCAAAATTTATTTATTTGAATTCGGTAATAAAAAGAATAGAGGGACTAGATTAAGATAAAAAAAAAAAAGTTGACACAATCGTAATCCTATGGCGTCAATGTTGCGATTTAACATTGTTAACCTAAAGAGTGAACCAAATGACATAATTAACACAAAACTTAAGACAAAAAAAGAATAAAGAGACACAATAAAGATGAGAAAAGGAGTAAAGGGAACTCAATAACCATTCACCCTTTCTTGTATAATTCCCATGATGATAACTAGAAACTACATTAAAGAAACTAGTAACCAACAAAGGTAGTCATTCGGTTTTAAATTTTGATTCAATTTTTGGTTAACCAAACTTTAAAAAAAGAAACGAACTCAACATGAATAGAAATTTGGTTTTTTGGTTTTTGATTTTTTGGTGAAAGTTGAATTCTTTTTTCCAAGTCTTGAATTCTCGTTTAAATGCCGAAGCGCTTGCAAAACTCTTAATAATATTAGGAAAACTATATCAATTCAATTCAACATAATTTACTCTCATTTCTTGATAACTAGTATGTTATTAAACAAATCCTCACATATTTTTTTACCTAATAACACATGTTATTATATGGTATAAAAAAATTTTGCATTGCTTTTATAATCATTTTTCTTACAACGGCATCTTAAATTCAAACCCATATCAAATTTTGATTTTAAATTTCAAATCTTAATTGAAGAATCATACATCTCATAGAAGTGCGGAATAAACAAAAAAATTTTCCTCCATTTAGGGTTTTTAAGATCATGTCGTTGAATCAACTAAATATATATAGACATGAATCGGATTAAGGTGATCGATTACCTCTTGTAGCGTAAAAATAATTTAAGCGAAAAGAAACCATCTAAGTGTTCGATCTCTATTGATTATCTATGCAGCTTAAACACCCACACAAAAAGCAATCGAAATCGTCACATGCTAGCTCCAACTATTATGTGTAGTGAATTTTTCTATTGAAATCCTATAAGGTAATTTGTGCCAACTTTTTGGCCTTTTTGGGGAGAAATGCAACAATTTTTATTTAGGGGAGAAAAACATTTTTTCTTTTATTATTCTCTTATATTTTTGCTATGTATCTCCTCCCTATATGTGTGTGAGTGTGTGTGTGTGGGCATTCTCCTTGTAGGTCAATGAGATATTGTTTATGTAGACTTTGTCTAAACTTATCCTTGTAAATCCTGATTCTTATCCAATAATATTCATGTTTATCCTTCCATCAAAATATCATGTAAGCTTTTAAATTTTAACTATTGACCTAATTAATTACCAATTAATTTGGATCATCGAAATAAATTGGGTCAAGTATTTTGGTGGGGCTCATATTAGGAAATAATTTTCTAAATTACCCTTAAATCTAAATCAAGAAACTATTTTTTTTAGGTAATCTGTCTTCCAAATTTGGGATTGACTTCCAAATTAGAAAACTAATTTTTGAAATAAAAAACTAACTTTTCATTTTAGAAAACTAACTTTCCAAAATAAGAAACTTTTCAAAACAGAAACTTTTTGCTTCTCTTTTATAGTGTGAATGTTTAAACTTTATGCTTGTGACTCAATAGGCTCCTCGGATATGTTGACAATATATCGGGAAGATAAAAGACATATCTTTTATTTCTTGATAAATAAATCAAGATTGACCTAAAGTAAGACATCATGACTATCCAAGTCTCTAAGATGATTAATTAATCCGTAATTACCTTTCACTAAAATAGTTTTCATACGATTCGGTCCTCATATCAATTTATCACGAGTGTGATCTTGAACTTGATTTATAGTCTATTTGATTATGATCACACTAGTTTTCTTCGATCCCAAATATCTTAGCTCTAAAGTAAACCAACTATGGCTATTGGTATACTCCCATTGTGGTCACAAGTTCTTTGAGCATATATCCATCGAAATGTAATGTGATAGCTCCTTTAGTATATAAGGAATGACATATCCAATTTTAATCATCCACTTATCTCTATTAGATTCCTAATACACTCACCTGAATTATCGATATGCAGCTCTTTACTCGAGCCAATCGAAATGAATGTCAAAGTAAATAATTTATCTAATGAGATCACTATAATGACTTCAAGTTAAAAGACCGATTGTACCCATCTCGTATGAGATTCCTATAAACTAAACCAAATGGGTCCTTATGGAAAGTCATGTCCAAGTGATAGATTCTCTAACATTAATCACCTTAATGCTTGCTTTGGCATCACCGAGCCCATATGTGTGAGATCTCCTTCTACTATCTAATAACAAGAGCATAGCACTTAAAAGTCTTATCGCATGTAATCAATGTTTATTCTTGATAACACTACGACTTGAAACATTTAATGATATCATTTAAATAGATTAATATTTGTCTCGCTTCTTTTGATAAATCATTAATGCAATGAATATCATATAGACTTCTATATAATTCTATCAAATTATAAATAACAAGAACTAATAGAAAGACTTCTTTATTAATATAAAAAAGGAATGTTACAATACATCAAACATCTAAACAAGGTTGGATCTTAAGCATTTACACTAAAAATCTCTACTTACACTAGAGTCAACCAGCTATGTCCCTTATGTTTGAGAATCAAACGATAGTTTCATATTTACGTTGTGAAAAAGACTTAGTCAAAGGATCTATTATATTATCTTCAGTATAGACCTTTTATATCCTTATATCACCATGATTAATAATCTCTCTAACCATGTGGTAACATCGCGAGTACATTTTTGAATTGTTGATGAGACCTTGGTTCCTTAGCTTATGCTATGGATCCTTTATAATCGGCCATCAATCCATGTGACATTGGAAGAAGTTCTTTTTCTAACTTTTTCGTACTAAATCTTTTAGTATCATGTTAATGTATATGCCTTAGGAGAAGCTTAACATTTTTCGTGATCCATCTCTCGTATATCTTTATTTTTACAATGTATGCTACCTTTTTATGTCTTATATGGAAAAATTATTTAATACCTAATCTTTTATAGATTGCAATATGATAATGTTATAGTCGAGAAGTAGTTTGTTATCTCCATATAAAACAACAAAGGCTACTAAGCTCTCACTAATCCTTTTGCATACACAAGTTTCATCTTTGCTTTATGAAAAGTCAAACCTTTTGATCATTTCATCAAAACATTGATTTTAACTTCTAAATACATGCTCGAGTCCATAAATGGACTCTTGTTATTTTATAAATCTTATTTGTATATCCTTTGATGATAAAATTATCATGTTGCGTTATGTACACATCCTTATTCAAATTTTCATTAAGGAAAATAGTTTTGACATCCACTTGTCATATCTTAGAGTCAATTTTTACCATAGCTTCTTCATAGATATTAGGTTTATGATCCTTTATACGATACACATCATCATATGTAGAGATAAGAAGATCATATCTTTTTAATCTTGACGAACTTATTTAGACCTATGAAGTTCTTATGTATCGATTAGTGGGATAGTTACAACACTTTGTAATCTATCTACTTAGGGTTCAACTAGTGGATTATCAATAGCAATATCCATTTGTTTTTTTATATATATTTATTCTTTGAAGAAGAATATTCTTAGTCTATACTTGGGAAAAAAACATTTCCAAACTAGAAATGGAAAAATATTCTTAGTCTATAATGGGAATGTAATAATAGTTACTAAATCTAAGCACAAGCTCGGATTGAAGTATTAACTCGTGGGTGCCAATAACTAATGGTCTAACTCTTGATCCATTACCAACATATAGGTCATCCTCCCTTAAAGCAATCTTCCTTCTCTCTCTAAGTTTTTGCACATTTATACAAATATGAACACCACGAGACGAGTATCATATATCCATAAGGTGAGATTAGAAATAGAAAAATTAGTTTTAATAAAATAAATACATAAGGTGGTATTAGAACTCTTCCTTTTCACCTCTTCTAGGCACTCCTTATGGTTGCACTTTCAATACCCTTTCTCATTGCAATGAAAGGAAACTATATTCTTTGGATCGTTTTGAGCCTCAAACTTTTTCACCCTCTACAGTAGGCATAATAAAAGGCCTTTTCTTTTGGTGCTTGAGCTTTTTTTTTTTTGCCCTTCACCATGCCTTTGCCCTTATTAATAAAAAGTATAAAACTCATATTTTTCTTGTTAATCTCGGGTTAAGCATAAACAATAACTCTCCAAAAGTCTTTTTCATATGTATCATATTAAAGTTCATGATGAACTATTCAAATTTATTAGGTAACGATTGCAATACTAGATCAATGGATAATTTTGTATCCATTCCAACTTGAAACTCAGCCAACTCGTTATTCCAACTTGAAACTTGGCCAACTCTGTTAATATAGCCTATCATATTAATGATATGTTTTTCGACGTTTGACTCTTCATCCATTCTAGCTTTAAATAGCTTCTTAGCTATTTCATAGTACTTATGTCTAGTATTCTTCTTAAATAAACTTTTAAGTTTCGGTATAATAACAAAGGCATTTGTGCCTTTATGTTAGTGTCTATGCTTCAATGTCATAGTACCCGACATAATGCTCCAAGAGGTGATCGCATCATCTCTATGTTTGAGCCATGCTACATAAGCATCGACTTGATCTTGAGAAGGCTCGGTTGGAAAAAGTGTCTCTATCGTATAAAGAATCTTCTCATATTGAAGGACTATCCTTAAATTTATTTCTTAATCAAGAAAGTTTATACCATTAAAGGTATTACTTTCATCAATGATCGATCGTATCAATGTATTATCAATCATACTATGTAATAGCTCGATAGAATAGAAAAATATATGATTTGATTAATTAAATTGTATTAATAAAAATAAATCATAAATTAAGAAGTCAAATCTATGTTCGCTCTCACTATTTTCTTTAAATTCTATAATCTTCAATATAGGACTCGAGAAAACTTTTCTATTTGTTTTTCTTAGTGGGTTAGGATCCTATCCTCTAACATGTATTAACCTTAAGTTATCTCAACAAGTCATACATAAAGGATTAGGTAGGTAACTCCTTACCAATTGCATCTAATGCAACTTTTAATCTCATTGACATGACTACTCCTTATAACCTCACATCTTATACGAATATCAATCATTGTCAATGAATTCGATGGACTTTAAGTTATCTAACAAGCTCAATAATTTATCTCAAGTTGAACTCAAACGTTAGGAGATATCGTATGACTCATGATTTAATTCCTTTGAGGAATAAATGACCTTGAGTTATCTCAATAAGTCAACAACGACCAAGAGAGTTCTCTCCTCATAATGTTGGAAGGAATTGAACTTGATATTTATTTGATAGATTTAACATGGAATGGTCTCATCATTTTAATCCTAACATATATGTTAGAGTTTAATCGTATTAATCTTCTTATGTATGCTAGATATCAATCGCATCACAATCATATATATGACAGTTCAATCACATCAATCTCATACATGACTTAAGGATCGATAAATGATAATGAATCTCTATTACTAGTCTTCGAGCTACAAGGAGATTAATGGATTAAATACCTAGGTAAAAAATTATTATAATTTTTTTAGGATTGTTTTCTCTTATTGGTTTCTTCTCTTTATATGTATTCTACTAATCTATCTTTTACTTTTATAATTCTTTGAATAAGAAATCTTGAGTTATATTTGAGGAGAGTAAGATGAGAAGAGAAATACATTAAAATAATAAAGAAGATAGGATACGTATGCCTTATTTAATCAAAAATTTACAAGCATACATTCTTAAAAATTAGGTCGATTCATCCATACCATTCGCTCATGCTCCGATCATATTGATACATGGCATATAAGTAAATGAAAGATATTTCATTTTAATCCTAATTATAAATCTTATGGTTTTGGTCATTTAATAAAATATTAAAATTTCTTTATTTTTTTAATTTTTAAAACTTTTGGGCTTTGGGCTCGTGGGCTTTTAGGCTTAGGAGGCCTACGGGCCGTCACGCCTTAGGCGACCGAGTGTCTAGCGTAAGTAGCTACCATTAGCCTTGTGCTGGTTATCGACCAATGCCCGACCCTAACCTAGCGTTAGCCACTCAGACGAGTGCCTAGTGGTAGCGGTTGGCCAACGTCCTAACTAGCCAATGCCCCATATTGGCCAGCAACCCTACTAGCTCGACATGTGTTAGGCACTCCAACCCTAAGGCCAACCTAACTTTTGGCACGGCGTACACCCAACGTAGGCCTATTCTCGCTTGTTGGCGTGCGCGTGAGCACCAATTTTTAAAGTTTACTTCATGAGCCCACTACTTTCTAGCCAAAATCAATTTCAAAATTATTATAAAATACCAAAAACCCTATATTTATAATAAAAAATAATTTATATAGTTAATCATAATTAATATAACATACAATTAAAAATTCAATAAAGGCTCGATACTAATTAGAGAATCATGCCTCCTATGAAAGTACGAAATAAACGAGAAAAAAATTTTCATCTAGGATTTCCAAAATTATATCGTTGAATTAATTAATCACATATAAACATGAATCGGATTAAGATGAGTGATTACCTTTTGTAGCGTAGAAACAATTTAAGAAGAAAAAAAGCATCCAAGTGTTCGACCTTTATTGATTATCCATACGACTCAAACATTTGCATAAGAAGCAATAGAAATCATCATGTTCCAGCTCTAACTATTCTATGAAGTAAATTTTTCTCCTAAAATCCTATAGGGTAATTTACGTCAACTTTTTGGCCTTTTTAAAGAGAGATGTAACAACTTTTATTTAGGGGAGAAAAATATTTTTTATCTTGTTATTTTCTTATATTTTTGCCATGTATCTCATCCCTCTACATATATCTATGTGTATGAGTGTGTGGCAACATCATCTCCTTGTACGTCAAGGAGATGCTACTTCTATGAAGTTTGTTTGACATTATCCTTGTAAACCCCGAATCTTATCAAATAATACTCAAATTTATTTTTCTATCAAAATATCTTATAGGCTTTTAAATGATACCTACTGATCCAAACTCTTTTGGCTCAATTAGTTTAGACGATCTAAATAAATTGGATCAAGTATTTTGATGAGGTCTACATCGGAAAATAATTTCTCAAATTAACCTTAAATCTACTTATCTTTTCGGGCAATTGTCTTTAAATTTGAAACTAACTTCCAACTTAGGAAACTGACTTTCCAAAATATAAATCTTTCTTAAAAAGAAAAATTTTCAAAATAGGAAACTTTTTCCAATAACATTTGCTTCTCTTTTATCGTGTAAATGTTTAAACTTTATGCATGTGACTTAATAAACTCTTAGATATGTTGACAATGTATCTAGAAGATAAAAGACACATTTTTTATCTCTTGATACATATATTGGGATTGGTTTTTAGTAAGACATCATGATTACCTAATTTTATAGAAGGATTAATAATTCATAATTATCTTTCACAATAATAATTTTCATATAATTCATTCCTCATGTCAATTTATCATAATGTGATCTCAAACTTGATTTATAGTCTATCCGATTATGATCGCACTAGTTGTTTTCGATCCCAAATCTCTTAGCTCTAAAGTAAACCAACTATGTTTTATTGGTATGCTCCTACTATAACCATAGATTCCTTGAGCAAACATTCATCAAAGTGTAATGTAATAACTCATTTAACATATAAGAAATGACATGTCCTATCTTAATCATCCACTTATCTCCATTAGATTCCTAGTGCACTCAAGAAATCTCTAACATATGGCTCTTTACTTGAATCCATTGAAACAAATATCAAAGTACATAATTCTTCTAATGAGATAACCATGATGACTTCAAATCAAAGGACTAGATGTACCTATCTCGTATGAGATTCTTATAGATTAAACTAAATGGGTTCTCATGACGAGTCACGTCTAGTAATATGTTCTCTAACATTAATCATTTGAGTGCTTGCTTTGGCACCATCATGTCAAAAGATGTGAGATCTCCTATTACTATCTAATAGTAAAAACATAGTGCTCGGAAATCTTACCATATGTAGTCACTGTCTATTCTTTACAATGCTACGACTTGAGACATTTAATGATATCATTTAAGTACATTAATGTTTGTCTCATATCTTTCAATCAATCGTTAATGCAATGCATATCATATTAACTTCTATCTAATTCTATTAAATTATAAATAATAAGAATTAATAGAAAGAATTTTTTTTATTAATATTAAAATGTAATGTTCTAGTACATCAAACCATCAAAACAAGATTGGATCTTGAATAACTATACTAACATTAACTTGAAAAAGATGAAAGAAGTGGTTGGTGAAGAGGTGGTCGATGTAAGGCAAGGAGCGCGGGTGGACTGTGAAATATCAAAAGGTCTAAATTTCGTAACAAATTAGTGCCTCAATGGGAGGGCTTGGGAGTGGACTAGGTCCATAGGAGGCATCCGACTGGCCGAGAGTGAGAGGAGAGTACGGAAGAGCCGAAGAGGAAGATTGGTGGAGCGATGGTAGCATTTTCACGGTGTTGCTTTTGCTGAATTGTGTGTGTTTATGCATTATCTTGTAAGTTAAGACTTCGAGGCTTTTATATGTAATTCAAAAAAAATGGGATTAGTTTAAACCAAATAATTTTTTTTCAAAAAAAAATCAGTTTGTTTTTTCAATGGATTAAAAACCAAATCAAAATTGATTCCAATTCGATTAATTTTTCGGTTTAAACCGAATACTTTCAGCCCGACTAACAACGTCCAAGTCAATTTGACAACAAACCCAAGAGTAAAAAATAGGGCCATTGTATACTTCGAAATCCGAGCCAACTTTCAAGTTAAGTTAAACCAAGCCAAAGCCAAGCTTCCGTTTCTCTCTTTATATCCCTCCCACTCTCCACTTTTCTCCCTGTGCAAAGTGAACTGGCCACTCCCACTTCCTTTAGACCATCTTTTTGGTTCCCAATGCCAAAACCCAAAACACAAAAATATTCCTTTTTTTGATATTTTGCCGCCTCCATTAAAAATGCTGTGCTCTCACTTACCCTCCATTACTCTCTTTCTGCAACTATCTGAGGCTCTCATTGACTCATAACTGAACCAAAAACCAAAACCGAAACAACATTTTAGCTAATAAACACCATGTATTACCAAATCACCAACCTTAAACAGAATTGCCTTGTCTATATCCAACACTTGCAAAACATTAAAAGATCAATATTTGCCTTTCTCTTTTGCTTACCGACTTCACTTCTTGCTCTTATACTCTTTCTCCTACTTTTCTACAATGGTTTCACTGTTTTCTACGTTCACCTTCCCTTTCCCTCCAATCCTCAGCCAGAACCCGCCAATTTCTCTCAGGCCAATCTTGCTGGAAATTCACTCAAAAAGCTCCCATCTTCAGTGATGTATGCAGTGAAAGAAGATACCCCACCAGTGATTTTAAAGACCCTTTTGCCTCTTTTGCAAAATCCAGCCATTTCAATGACACCAATTAATCATTCTGTGGTTTTTAAGCCAAAGAAGACTCATAGATACAAAGCTGTAAAGAGGATGCTGAGGTCTGGAGACAATTCAAAGCAGTTTTCGACAAGAATAAGAGACTTCTTTGGGAATCATGGATGTAAGGTTAGGTTCTTTATGACTTGGATTTCTTCTTTAAACTCATTTGGTGACAGAGAGTTGTTTGCTATTGAGAGTTTGTTCAAGTCTCATCCAAATGCTTGTTTGGTTATTGTTTCTAATTCCATGGATTCTGAAAGCGGGGGTCTTGTTTTAAAGCCATTTTTTGATAAAGGGTTTAAATTGATTGCAATTAAGCCTGACTTTGATCATATATTCAAGGATACTCATGCTGAAAAATGGTTTAACGGGTTAAAGAAAGGAAATGTTAGCCCTGGAGAAGTTTCTTTGGGTCAAAATATGTCTAATTTGCTTAGGCTTGCTTTGTTGTATAAGTTTGGTGGGATTTATATGGACGCTGATGTGATAGTGTTGAAGAGACTTACCAAATTGAGAAATGCTATAGGAGCACAAACTATTGATCTTGAAACTGGGAATTGGAGCAGACTGAATAATGCTGTGTTGATTTTTGATAAGAAGCATCCATTACTCTTCAAATTCATTGAAGAATTTGCACTCACCTTTAATGGAGACAAGTGGGGTCATAATGGTCCCTATCTGGTTTCAAGAGTTGTTTCAAGGGTCAATGGAAGGCCTGAGTTTAACTTCACTGTATTGCCTCCATCTGCATTTTATCCGGTGAATTGGAGTCGAATTCGAAGTCTATTTAGGGGACCTAGAGATGAGTTTCATTCAAAATGGTTGCATAAAAAACTTGAGCAGATTAAAAGTGAAAGTTTTGCAGTTCACTTATGGAACAAGCAGAGCAGAAAGATTGAGGTTGAAAGTGGAAGCATTATCAATCAAATAATGTTGGATTGTTGTGTTCTCTGCAATTCTTCGAGTTCGAGTTTGTAAATTACCATAGGAAAAATGATGATTATTAAAGTGTTGAAGATTGCTTTGTTGTCCGTGGTTATGGACTGACTCAATCCATTCCACCATTACACTGTTGTTGAAGATTGAAGAAAGAAAGAAAAGGAGAATCTTTTTCTTTCATAAATCTCCCCCATCAGGGAAGTTTCTTATTATTTATTTGATGTATATCTTCTACCAAGATGCACAGAATGGAATATAATAAGAACCTTCTGTATCTACTGCAATTATTAGCCATCTTGCATTTTATATAATAAGGTACCCAAATAGCCAATTAATGTCATAGTTTTGGTTTGTTTATTGGTTAGTGATGGATGGACCAATTCAATCATTTCACATTTTTTTTTAGAGTTATGGCCCGTTTGATTCTCTGGTAATTTGTTGCATATTCTTGCACGGCATTAGAAAATAACACAATTTGAGCACTGAATGTCCATGCAAATCCTCTTTTAAGTATGAAGCAAGCTGAGCTTATTTAATTCTTTTGAGTCTTGGAAGTAAACTCTGTGATTTGTCATCGTAAGTTATGAATATGTAATCATGTTGAAGATCATGCGTATTAAAATAAACTGCGAAAGCGATTTCTCAGCTTGTCTTTAATATAGGCACCTACTTCATGGCTTCACATGCATCTCCTATTTATTTTGGTTTTATTTCTCATCCCCACATGCTTAGTCTTGCATATCTGGATTGTAAAAACTAATAGATTTACAAATAGTATTTGGGGCATCTAAACAAGTTATTCTATGCCATAGCCATAATTTATTTATTTTTGGTAAATTAGTTAATCTATCGTAGTCAAATCTCCATTGTGTCTTTGTTTATAATTGTGTTTATTATGTTTTTTATAATGTTGGATTCTTACATATATTTGTTTATTATGTTTTTCTATTCAAATTGATATAATTATATTTTTAATTTTAAAAATACCATTGAACTATACAAGATTATAATTTTAATTTTTTAAAATCTCTATTTTTTATTAAAAAAATATTAATGGTTTAGTAATTTTGAAATTGGATGTTTAAAAAAAAATTGAGATTTTTTTTGTTATAATATCTTTATATAAATCAATAACAATTTTAGAATAAAAAATATAATTTTATCAATTTGGATTAAAAAAAACTTGACCAAATAACATAACGAAGAATTAAATATTATATAAAAACATAATAGACAGAATTGGAAATGTAAGGATGTATTAGAGACTTGACAATTATATATATATACTTTTCCCTGATAACCATTTACCACAGGTGTTGACTCCGCAATTATCTTGAACTTTGATCAGACTTTCAACTCCCATTTAGTAAAGGAATTGTGAATTACCGAGTGGCATAATTTTCAATGAGTTGTCAGCTAAATAGATCCAGTCCTGGTCATTCCTTGGCATGATAGAGACATAAACAAATGCTTCCAACCAATTATGGAAATATTCCTTTCATTAGTCAATGGATAGAGCAACCGTACCTATTAGTTAATGCTTAATTCTTTATGTTTCACCAGAATATAATTAGGTGGCATCAATTTTAGTTTTTTCTTTTTTATAACGATGGGCTGGTTAACAATCAAGTTCATGTAAATTTGATGGGTTCTACACATGAAACTTTGGTGATCTATCTGTCAAATAAGAGCTGGTTCGTTGATACATACACAAGCTGCTTGCTGATTGTTACCAAACGAACTTGATCTTCTCTGTAGGAGTGTAAATGACTAATTAAAACTGGGTTTTAGCTCTGTACTTTTGATGGCTATGCTGCTCCCCTTAATTTCAATGGAGTTCCTCTTTTTGTTAAAATATTTTCGACCAAAAAAAAAAAAAAAAGAAAGAAAGAAGAAGGTATTGAGTATGAACTGTGAAAAGATGTTTAAATACCAAATTTGTCACCACAGTCATGGCTACTATGCCCAAAAACAAAGGGGTTTACCAGAAGGAATTCCACTTACTTAAACAAATGTTTTTAGTTTCGAATTGTCGCATATGAAGAAAATTCTTTAGGCAGCTGTATTGGCTTTTTACGTCTAATTGAACAACAGAGAAGCATTAATTTAGATTTTCTGACTTGAATATCTAGAAAATCCAAAAAAAAAAAAAAAAGTCATGGCTACTATATGATGAACTACTTGAAGTGGAGAGATAAGCTCTTGTCTAAACCTTTTATTGGTAATTTAGGATTAGGGTTTCCCAGTCGAAATTACCAACGTGGTGTGCAGTAGACTTATGAGATTGTCAAAGTTCGATGAATTAATTGCTGATCTTACATGTTGCACAGGACGCCGTCATGGTTGTTAATTGATGTAATGGATGACAAGGGGTGCACATGGCTATGGTCCCCTGAGCATAACTTGGTCCATGCTGTCCTCACATATTTTGTATTATTTTCTGTTTGCACTATTTAACGTGGCTCGCATGAACTGTACCATGAATTAGCAAAGATGGAGTTTCATGTCTTAAACATGTCTGGATATTGACTTAGATTGGAAGAAACTCATTTATGGACCAACATCAATGTTGGGACGTTTATTTTCAAGCCAAAAAGAGGTCGTTTTTGATGTTTTGTATAGTGTTCCAGTTGCTTGTGGCTTTTGTGATGTTTCCCTTTCAGGCATTTTCAATCGTGCATTATTGTGATTCTTTTAACAAATAAAAAGAGCAAAATAAGATATTTGTCTGAAAGAGTAAAATTGGATGCCCTTGCTAGTTTCACTTAAAGATAAAACATACATTTGCCATTTTCACAGAAACACCATTACATCTGAGAACTTGCATACCCCATAGGACGAAAAAGATCGGGAACTGCTGGAGAACCTAGCTGTAATGCCCTCACATTTGCACACTCTTTTGTCTGGAGAGCAAAAAGAATCAAACAGAGAAGCTATTAGCTAATTGTTAAAAGATAAATCATCTCAGTATCTATTGGAAAACCAGAAGTAAACCATATTTGCAGAATTACAGCTTCAGTAGTTTAACATGATATAAATCCTACTATTAGTAGGATCTCACAAAATCTGTAAGTGGAAAGAAGCTGAATACACGATAAAGAATCCTAATATTGGAATGAATTCAATGCGTAGGACTCCATCTACACGTTCAAGATACAAGTTACAGTAATCAAAGGAGCAAATGTACCCTGCCACTTCTAAGTTCTGTCACTTGTTTAAAGCATACCATTGTAACTCTGAACAAAAAAGTTCCTACTGCTCTGGTTCTGCTGCTAGACAACTATTATTCATGGTGAAATTGACTCTCAAGTTCCTTATTACTATCAACTAAAAGAATTGCCAAGATATGTGCATGATAACCTTTTCCTAAACTGGTTTTTTGCATAACATGCCTCTTTAAGACATTTGTAAGTTAGCAACAAGCATAAGCCGAGCCCACTCTTTCTGCACTAATCGTTCTACATCTCCCAATTCCACCTCACATATTTCCCGTTCTCTTTTCTGAAATAACATTTCAATTTGCTCCATAGACTTGCCTTTCGCTTCCGGGACAGAGACATGGACAAAAGCAACAGAAAGAGCTGAAATCACTGAAAATATTAGGAAGGTTCCTCCAACTGTGATTGCGAGATACAGAGAGGAAAAGACATGGTAACTTAACTACTACTGACCCTACTGCCCACTGACCCAATGGCTGATGCTTGAGCTTGAAGCCTTAGCAGGAAAATTTCAGATGACAAAACCAAACAAACTGGGCCTATTTCTACAGAGAAGAAAGTTACATTTGCACAAAGAGACGCAATTGCCATCTAATCCCAAATTTTCCATCCCCCATAAAATATACAGAAAGGCTTAGATCAAATAGGATCACGGTCATTCCAATTGTTTTTCTACACACTCTATCCATCAGAAATATTGCTATTAATATAAACATAGTTTTGGTAAACCCAACAGCAACAGTTGCTGCAAGAACCTGAGTGTTACTCTCAAATCTCAATCCCAGCTGCCTTAAAAATATTGGGACTATGGTAAACAGTTGGATCAATACCGGTAATCTGTTGGAAACATTGGATTCCAAAACCGGTGATCAGCATCCATCAGACTGCAGGGAAGGATTTAATAATTCACGCCACACAGCTTTTGGTTCGTACTTCTCAGAATCAGCAATCCCTGCAGCCTGTTGTATCTCATCCAATCTTTCCTCCACTTCTTTCATTGTCATTTGTCTTTGACAGCATAACTCTTGCTTCTTCCATTCTATTCTGCATCACGAACCACCTCAGAGATTAGGGGATTACAAACAGTGAAACCCCCATAAAGACTGAGGGAAGGATTCCCATACCAAGCATAACCCTCCAGTTTATATGCAACGTCAGTACTGAAAAAGTGCATAGTTTGAAATGTATCCGATAAGTATTCCTGGATTGATGAAAACCCCAGGAAAGAGGAAGGGATCCTATGATAGCAGAAGGCGATATTTCAGCAATGTACACTGGCACAATCATGATCCCAAAGCCTATCCCCACCCCAGCCAATAGTCTGCCTATCATTACTATTGTAAAGGAGGAGCAAGAGCCATTACAGCAACTCCTGACTGAAAAACAATGGTTCCAAAGGCTATATCATCCACTTTCGGCCAATGGCATCTGATGTTTTTCCTCCAGCTAAAATTCCCAAAAGAGAAATTATGCTTAAAATTCCAACAAGAACTTCTTCTTGTACATCTGATATCATTAGATCTTCCTGAGTGAATGAAAGAGCTCCGCTCATAGCACCCACATCTGCAAGTCACAACGATCCATTGGCAACTGTAACTTCAAACTGCAATCAAATAGGTAAATCCTTGCGACAACCGGCATAAATGTAGTTTGCAGATGTCATCTTAAAATGATTCAATACAGAGATATGAAACAATAAGCCTCTTACTTCCTCATATGTTTAGAGCTTAAAAACATAATCTTCATTGATACAACTGTAGGTTTTCTGTACAGTCTGCTATTTTGATTACTCTGCAATAATTAGCAACAATTAAGTAAATTATAGCAAGATAAAGTTTTTCTTTTTTCTTTTCTTCCATTAGAATCCTTTAGACTACTTTGCATTTGCTCAAATGAGATATGTCTCCAAAAAAGGGAAACTTTAGATGAAAATTCCAGAATTGATCCCTCGACTTCAAACATTTGCATACACATGGATTTTGGCTATGACCACAACCATTTATTACTAATATTTATATACATGACAAATTTCTTTAAACAACGACTTCATATCATATCCTGTAATTCAACCTTTTCCAAACTGAGCAATTTCTTTCTGAGATCTCTATATCCATGTCCTCACTAAATCTTCTTGCATGGCTTACTCAAACAAAATGTTTATCTAAGCTCTACAAGATATATTGCATTTCTCTGCTCAATCGCAGTAGAAGAACCAAATGGAATAAAAACCAATGAAGTCCGTAACTTGATTCCATAGACTTTTATTTGATAAAAATATTCAGAAGAACAAAAACTATGACGATACTCATAAATTAAATTTAACGCAAAAACTAAACAATGCCAACATCGGTATCAAAGTTTAAGCAAAACAAAGAGGTTACATTAAAAATTAAAAACAAAAAAGGAAAAAAAGAAAAAAGAAAAAAGATCAACGTACTAACCACAACCCAGAAGCACAGAATTGAAAGAGGCAAAGATGGCACAAGCAAGAACATATTTGTTGGTTCTCTTTTTCTTTATAGAAACATCCTCTTCTTGTTGAATATTCTTATTGGACAACAAATCTTCCTCCGTAGCATCAGAATCCACCCCTAGCTCTCTTGTACAAGTGATTTTAAAGGCCCTCTTGCCTCTTCTGGAAAATTCAGCCATTTCAACGACACCCTTTAAGCATTCTCTGTTTTTAACATAGACAGAAAACTATGATTAAGGTTTCTGATGTCTGGAGAAAAGTCAAGAAGGAAAAAAAAAGGCCATAAGACATTTTTTTTATCTCTCTTGTTTTTTTTTTTTTTTTTTTTTAATCTTCTTGGCCGCAATATATGAAAATCCAGGCAATGCAATATAATTTGAACGTTTTATGTCATCTGCAATTGCTAAATTATGTCCTTGTCTTCTCTTACGAAAAGTTTTCAGTTTGTTGTATTGGTTAATTATGCACCATGCTGTTCGATTCATTCCATTATTATACTTGGATTGAAGGGAATATGATAAGATCTTCCATTGGATTAAGACCCTTTTCTCTCTCTCAAAGTTGTAAGTAAAGGTTCATTGAATTGTTGAGTCTCTAAAGTAAACACTGATTTTTTTTTTTTTTTATCATGTAATTATGAAAGTATAATAATCATGTTGAATTCATGCCTATTAAAACAAGTTTTGAAGGTGATCATCTTAAAATATATACATTGTGAGTGTGATTCTATTAGCTTCCACCCCATAAGGGCTAGCTTAGCACCAAGTTCGTGTAAATTTGACGTGCTAGCTTAGCCTGTGGAACAATGGCGATCCAACTTCTGTCAAATAGGAACTGGTTAGTTGATAAATTACCAAGCTGCTTGCTGATTGCCCAAAGCATGTAGATTCTGTTTAGAGAAAGGGAGGGGAAAAAAACAGGGCATGGAGTTTAAAAAGGCTGTCAAGGACCAACCTTGTCAATGGGCCAATCAAGGAACTAACTGAAGTTAGGACTTGAGAGCTAAGCTTTTGCCTAAACTTTAGTTAGAATTATGTCTCCTGTCTGAAGTACCATTATAACTGATAACTGATAAAACAATTTCCCACTATCAATTAGCAAACCAGAAACAAGTCAGGATTGCAGCAGCAGCTTCTTTATAGCCCAAATTCAATCGTGCACTGGTACAATCTTGTTTTCATGATCTTTTCGAAATCCTAATAAAGAAGCAGAAGTGAAGATAAATAATCTCAATGATTTGGATTAGCAATCTCTGTATGTTGAGCTTCTATAATTTTAATCCGCTCGTGCAAAGAACAACACCAGTGTATTTTTTTTTTTTTATCAACTTTATGAATTCACAGGATGTGTAAATAATGCTCTTTACTTGGACTAGTTTTGAGTATAACAAGCCTCTATCTGAAGTTCCTGGGTTAAACAAGCATGCCATTGCCACCCGTTCAGTCTTTCTGCATCAATCTCTGTACTTCTACATCTCCCAATTCCACCTCACCTCTTTGCAACTCTCCTCCATTTTGAAATAGCATTTCAATTTGCTCCAATGACTTGCCTTTTGTTTCTGGGACACATGTATGGACAAAAGCAATAGAAAGAGCTGAAATCACTGAAAATAGAAAGAAGCTTCCTCCAACTGTGATTGCAGCAGACACTGAGAGGAATGACATAGAAATTGCACCACTACTGACCCTACTGCCCACTGCCCCAAGAGCCGATGCTTGAGCTCGAAGCCTTAGAGGGAAAATTTCAGATGACAAAACCCAACAAATAGGGCCAATACCTACAGAGAAGAATGCTACATTCGCACAAACTGATAAAATTGCCAATGCAATCCCAAATTTTCCATCACTCATGAAAGATAGAGTAAGGCTTAGAGAAAGTAAGCTGGCAGTCATTCCGATGGTGCTTATGTAAAGCAACGGTTTTCTACCCACTTTGTCAATAAGAAATATAGCTATTAAGATAAAAATAGTTTTGGTAAAACCAACAGCAACAGTTGCTGCAAGAAGATGAGTCTTGCTTTTGATCCCAGCATCCGCAAAAATCGTGGGGCTATAGTAGACAGTTGCATCAATACCTGTGATTTGTTGGAAACACTGGATTCCACAACCAGCAATCAGCATCCGTCGAACTGCAGGGGAAGGTTTTAATAATTCTTGCCATACTGCTTTTGTTTCAGACTTCTCAGGGTTAGCAAGGCCAGCAGCCAGTTGTATTTCAGCCAATCTTTCCTCCACTTCTCTGTCAGTATCATTTGTTTTTGACAGCACAACTCTTGCTTCTTCAATTCTGTCCTGCACCACCAACCACCTCGGGGATTCAGGGATCACAAACAGTGCAACCCCCATAAAGATCGAGGGAAGAATTCCTATGCCAAGCATAACCCTCCAGTTTATATGCACTGGTAGTCCTGAAAAAGCATAGTTGGAAATGTATCCAAGAAGGATTCCTAGATTTATAAAAATTTCAGGAAAAGAGGTGAGGGATCCTCTAATGGCAGTGGGTGATATCTCCGCAATGTACACTGGAGCTATCATGACCCCAAAGCCTATACCCACCCCAGCCAAGAGTCTTCCTATCATCAAAATTGTAAAAGAAGGAGCAAGAGCCATTATAGAAGCTCCTGACTGAAAAACAATGGTTGCAAAGGCTATCGTCCACTTGCGACCGATGACATCTGATGTTTTTCCTCCAGCCAAACTACCCAAAAGAGAAATTATGCTTAAAATTCCAATAAGAACTTCTTGTTGTACCTCAGATATCTTAAGATCTTCCTTGATGAATAAAATTGCTCCACTCATAACACCCACATCTGCATCACGAGGATGAATTACAAACTAGAATTTTGGACTACATTCAAATGGATTCTCTTCCATAACAAGTAACAACAGGCCGTACGCATGTAGGTTGTAAATCTTGTCTGAAATGAATAAATAGAGACAAAAAGAAAAAGAAACTCACTTGTGCAAAATTTCACAGCCTAAAACCATCATCCTTCATTGGATAATAATATTAGATGTTTCAGGAAAGTGTGTTATGTTAAAATCTCTTAAGTTATTAGCCATAAATTAACAAGTTTTGCAAGATGGTATTTTGCCAATAGAATCCCTTTAGACGGCCTAGAATTATTTTACTCACATCGAGAATCTTCAAGTTTAACAATTTTCATGTAAAGAGATCATGATTATGACCATAAACTAGACAAGCAATCTGCACATAAGAATTAACCATCTTAATAATTTACTAACATCCGTAAACACTAGCTCAATATCAACCTATAATAACTCGAGATTTTCCCAAATGAACATTAATTCCACCCTCCAATTTTTATCTTTAACCTCTCACCAAACGTTTTCCTATTAGTTCAATAAAATTAATATCTTGACTTGCACAAAATATTCCGCGTTTTCTGTGCTAAGTCACAGTGCTTGTATAAAAATCAGACAAGCCTGATAGCCGCATTGAAGTTACAACCGATGAAGTACATAACTTGATCTTACATGGGCTTTCAACTTATAAACAAATCAGAGAAAGACTCAAAAGCTATGAAAACACAAATAAATTATAGAGAAAACAAAAAATATATGTGCAATGCTAAATTGGATACTCAAAATTCAAGCAGATCAACCACAAAACCAACAGTTTCAATTAAAAAGAAAAAGATAAACATACTAACCATATCCCAGAAGCACAGAATTGAGAGAGGCAAAGATAGCGCAGGCAAAAACATATATCTTTGTATCCCTTTTTTCAACAGAAACACCCTCTTGATATTGATGATTATTTGACAACACAATATCTTCATCTGACGCATCAAAATCCATCCTCCTGTACTTGTTATTCCCCCCCACAATTCCATTCCCATGTTCTTGCACCCCCATCTCTCACTATGTTCTCATACACATAAATAACATTCAAAATGGTCTGTTTCTCTCTCTATAGTTTGGTCTCTCTCCGCCTCTTTATTTTCTTTACTTGTTGGTCAATGAGGATGCAGAGAGAGGGGGGGGAGGGAACAAGTTGTGTTTTTGGTTCTGTCTGAGGTTTACGATGTTTTAGATCTGGTAAGAAGGAATGCAAGTTCGCAAAAACGCGAATGTCAAAATGTGGGTGGGTCCTACATCACTGTAGGTGATACGTCAAGTGTTTAATGCTTTTTTCATCCCTGTACTATGACACTTATACCATATTGATCCTTGTACTATTAAAATATGTGACCGAATCCTTAAGTTGTAATTTTAATGGCAATATTTGTCCTTCCTTCTCTTTCCATCCGATTTGACCATTATTTTAATTAGTGATCAAGTTTGAAAGCTAAATAATTGGAGTGACCACTATAAATTATAAAAATTCTAAACTTTAATTTTATTTATTTTTTGTATATAAAAAAAGGGATATTCATAGGTTCTTTTATAATATTCCAACTAATGCTACTATTTTCGGAAAAAAAAAATTGTTAACTCCTTTCTTTCTAAAGAAGTAGAGAGAGAAACTCTAGCTTTTATCAACCAAAAATCTATGCTTCTCTCGATAGTTTCTTATCGTTAAAGACTCTACATTATACCGCATAAAGGCTCTAAAAAGTATCTTGTAATTTGGATAGGTGGTCGCCATTACTAGTGGAAGAGCCGTCTTGTTCACAAGTTTATGGGGTTTGGCTTGG
The DNA here is from genome assembly GCA_963924115.1 of Dovyalis caffra. Classification (NCBI taxonomy): domain Eukaryota; kingdom Viridiplantae; phylum Streptophyta; class Magnoliopsida; order Malpighiales; family Salicaceae; genus Dovyalis; species Dovyalis caffra. The sequence continues at coordinate 11,711,584 of CAWUPB010001184.1, forward strand.
ATGGTGGAATGAAAAGATATTATGGGAGAGTGAAAGAACTAAATTTGGTTGAATGGTACTAGGATTTATCTCCCATTGATTGAATGTAGTGGTATTTTGCATTGAGTGTAGAGGTTGAATGATGGATCTTTGAGCGTGGTATGAAAGGTAGTGTTGATTGGCCCCGAAAGGAGATCTTTGTTGAGAATTTTGCTAATGTTTATAAAGATTTGGAGGAAAAAACGAGATTACTACGGAGTTGAATGTTTATTGTTTTTGATGGACCATCAATAAAATGAAAAAAAAAAAAAAAAGTAAATATTTAGTCCCTCACTATTTCTTAAAAATCCAAATTAACGAGTTGTTTTTTTATAAAATTAGATGTGTTAATAGCAAGATGTAAAGATTAAAAAAGACTAAGCTTGGATATCTTATCAATGTCTCTTGAAGTCCTTGCTTAGATTTCGACAACTTATGCCTATTACTCGGAGAAGAAGAGAAGAGAAAGATACTCTTATTTAGTTTTTAAGTTTATGCTCAAATGGACTAGGTCTTTTGAAATTATATATATATATATTACTTATTTTAATACTAGATCTCTATTTGAGTTTTTAGAACTTGAATTTAGCTCTAACATTTCTCTTAGAGTTCACTTGTATATTTATTTTTATCTTTATGAATGTCGTTTATTTGATAAAAAAATCTTCTTATTTTTATATAAATAGATTAATATTTAATACACTATAGGTCAATTTTAGTTTAAAAATTCAATATCATCATAAACATAACAAAATAACAAAAGAAATAGTTGAGCAAATTCGAAATCAAAAGTGAAACTCAGTACCTATGCGAATCTCAATCAACCACTTAGAACCCCTCCACGAACCCCATAGGTACCAAGATTTAAGGATTTGAATGTACATCTTCATAGCATAGGACTCAATGTAAAAAGCGTAGCATAGTATAGGGATGAAAATTGTTATCAAAACTTTTGGCCCTAGTTTGTCTGTTATTTGCATTGCAAGCCACGTCACGTCCTTCTTCTAGGCAGGTGCAAAAATGACAGATGACTTGACCTTTATTGGGCTTTTAATGGTCCGAAAGTCTACTTCGTGTGGTAAGCAGCCATTTGAGATAAGGAGATGTCGCGTAACTAGAGAATGGACGTTAAGTTTGACTGAGTATTGGCCAGCAGAGAATTTTCAAATATTTTAAGCCGTGTCCCGCGTGGGTACTGTATATGTGGAAGGTTTTACGAGGAGTGCATGCGTCATTTCCGCAATCAATTTTCCAAGAATTGGAAAAAATTAGTGAGCTTCCCATTGGATACCATCTCGCCTTGTTGACTGACTGTGTTTATATTTGGTCGAACCATCAAGCCCCAGTGGTCTACTGGTAGAATAGTATATCCTGCCCCGGTACAGACCCGGGTTCGATTCGCGGCTGGTGCGGTCTAAAGCTGCGATGATACCAGCGCTCAATGTGATGATTATTATCCTATATGCTAAAGCAAAATGATTTTTCACTGTAGTAATGAACAGTGAAAATCACTGTTTATTGCTACAGTGTTTTTTTAAAAATTTCCATTGATCCCCCAAACCGTTTACTGTTCATTTGGACGGTAAACGCTGCCCTCTTTTTTTCTAAACATTGAATTTTTTTTTTAATTTCTGTTTCTTAATAGTATTTAGTGTTAAAATTTTAAAAGAACCAACAATTAATTGGGTGTTAAAATTTTAAAGAAACCAATAATTTATTTTCTTTATTATTTATTTTTAAAATTTTTTTCTTAAAAAATAAGAATACTTAAATACAAAATTTTTTATTAAAAAATTATAATTATTTTTTATCATGAAACAAATTATTAAATTTAAATAATTTTTCTAAACGATTTTATATATTTTATCCAACCCGCAAAGATAACGCAGTAAAAAATCTAATACTATATACTAAAGAAAAATCATTTTTCACTATAGCAATGAACAAGTGTTAATCACTGTTCATTGCTATATTACTTTGGCTTTTTTTGTCAGCACCATTGGCCTCCCCCTCCCCTTTTTTTTTACCTGTTTATTGTTCATTTGAATGGTAAACAATTTGCCATCTTCTTTTTTTTTCTCTAGACACTAATTTTTTTTTTAATTTTCATTCGTTTACTATTCACATGAACAAGTAAACTACTGGCCTCCTTTTTTTTTTTTTTTCCTAAACATTGAATTTTTTTTTAATTTTAATTTCTTAATAATATTAGGTGTTAAAATTTTAAAAGAACCAACAATTAATTGGGTGTTAAAATTTTAAAGAAATCAATAATTTATTTGCTTTAATATTTATTTCTAAAATTTAAAAACACAAATAAGAAATAGTTAAATATAAATTTTTTTATTTAAAAATTATAATTATTTTTTATCATAAAATAGATTATTAAACTGAAATAATTTTTCTATATGATTTTATATATTTTATCCAATCCGCAGCAGTAGCGCGGTAAAAAATCTAGTAGGGGTCTATAAGAAATTAGAAAATCGAAAGATAACAATCATTAAAAAAACATAAAAAAAACATCATTTTTTTAAAAAGTTCGAGTCATCGAACTTGTTTCTATTCCTAATTTATTTACAAAATTTTATTATTGGTCAAATTATTTTCTAAATCTATTTATGATTTTATTAATAAAGATGTGTTTGATAACCTACTTAAATAGCTTAAAAAATTAAATTATAGTGTTTAAAATAAAAAGTTTTGTTTGATAAGTTAAATTCAATCAAAATCTATTGAATTAGATAAGTTAAAGTTTTTAACTTAAAACTTTTTTATTAACAACTTCGGTTGAAAGATTTTAAAAACTTTTTAAATATTATTATCCAGCTTTTATATATTCTTATAATTTTAATTATACAAATTAATAAACAAATTATATATAAGATCTATAGCACCAACTGATTAATTTGCTTTGATCTAAACATTGATATCTAAAAATTAATTGCAAGCTGTGAGACCAGTGAAGACTTCTTTACCGCATGGAATGGTCAGACCTCCAGTTGGATGATTAAAGCCGTACTCTTCTTCAACATGTGTAAGCAACTTTTGGAATGAAGAGTTCTTCAAATAGGAGATGGGAACAACACATCACTTTTGAGCTTCTCCAACATACACAACAAAATGGCCTTTTGGTATGATAATGCATGTTTCTAGAGACAAAAGAATACGCCTCACCATTTGCTTAGCATTCAACAAGCCGATACCCAATACTGAAAATTTCATTTATTTTATATATGATAAGATAATTAATGTTATTTTAAATTATGTTTAATTTTTTTATTGAATTTTTATTTATTTACACACACACATATATCATGTTACAATTATAAGGTTAAAATTATCATGTATGTAGTCTTAATATGTTTAATAACAATACTTATCAAACAACCTTATTATTATATTCAACACTTAAATTTTAATAAATACCAAACAAGTTTGTCGGTGACATATTTAATACTTAATTAATCAACACTAAAAATTCAACATTTAATTTTTAGTTTTATCAAAAACCACTTCGGTAAGATCGACATGAATTTGAAATTAATATGAGAAAATTAATTCCTCGGAGTTATTCATAGAGGTCATTTTCGGATATATTAAAATTATAAAATTTTATTAAATTGTAATCGGACACTAAAATTAAGAGTCTGATCAATTTAATATCAAATTCAATTAAAACATTGGCATGAATTTTTTATGAGGAAAATACTACAAATCAAGATATATTAAGTTAATAGAAATTTATTATAGAATCATATTAAATTTCCGTTAGATCTTAATATTAAGAGTTTCACAAATTTAATATTGGGTTCAATTAAAGCCCTAGTATTAATTTCATATTAAAAACACCACAACAAACAAAGACATACTATGTTAATTAAAATTTATGGTGGAAACTTATTAAATTACTAGCAGATCTTAACATTAGAAGTTTCGACAATTTAAAAACAGATTTAATTAAAGCCCTAACATGAATTTCATACTGAAAACATCGTGACAAAGCACGATATGGTAAATTGGTAAATTCAAAAAAGGCTAACAATAGCCATGGTTCTATAGCGTGAAGTAACAGTAATTAGTAGTACGTGATAATCCAAAAAAATTGCAAGATTTCATTAGGCCATTTGTCGGTCCCTTAAAATAGGACCTAAAAACTTGGGATTTGTTAGTCTGTTGTCAGATTTATGTAAGCTTTTCGCAAAAAACAATCACATATTTAAACAATATAATGATATGATATGCAAATAATTACGAAATTATGTTAAAATTAGCTAAAGCCCTTTACAAAAAAAATAAGAAAATTAATTTATAGCCGCAATTTTGACACATGTGAATTATATATTATATATGCAAATAGCAATGCATACTAAATGGTAAACTATATTATTCGTTTATGCTAAATAAGAAACAAGAAATTATCTATGGACAAATATAAAATTACTTGCATGATTAAAAAAAATGCAGTGACTAAAAGAAAATCTATCCGAAAAACCAATGACTAAATTGACTCCAAAAAGTCGAAGTTAATATTTTATTTTTCTCAAGAATTAGTCTCTGTCACCTAGAAATAAGGATAAAATTGACAACTAGCAAAATCAATGCTATCAAAATGAAACAAAACAATCAACACATGTATTGGAATGTATACAAAAAACAATTTTATAAGACATTTTATTTTTCCAATTTGATTCTTATTATGTTGAAATGAGAGAAATAATTGAGAAGCTTTTTTTATTAAACCATAAAAAAAAAGAGAGAATAGACAAACTTAGGGACTAAAACGATATAAAAAATTGCCAAACTTCAAATACAACATCAATATTGTCCAGAATTCATTTTCTGCAACTTTTCAACTATATTGACCATGGATATTCATGGCCGAACCAAAAAGAAATGGGAGAAGATTTGGCTAGATTATCATACAACTAAACTAATGGTAAGCCAAGTTTTCTCCATGCCAACCAAAAGTTTGAAATTATGCACCTGAGGCATGAAAGTCATGGTAATAAAAGGATGTTGAAACTTGACCAAAACAAAATAATAACAAAAAATAAATAACAAAATTATAGATTACACTTACTGTTTTTTTCCTTGTTTTTTTTTTCTTACTTAGTCTCTTGATTTCTTTCTTTCTTCTTCTTCTTGTTTTTTTTTTTTTTTTTTTTTAAAAAAAAACAAACCTCTTAAGAAACGACCCCTCTTTTCTCAAAGTCCCTCGTTTATGGTGTCAAGACAAAGGCCTAGAACCTTGCGCCCCTCGCACAATCTTGACGCTTAAATGTAAGGTGACAATCTTGACTATTGAATTTTCCTTGCAAAGCTATCTTTCACCTCCGGTTTAGAGGGTTTGGAGAACAATAATAATATGTCCGCGCTTAGATGCAGTAATTTTTTCATTGGATATGATTTTTTATCTGCTGTGATTTCTTTTTTATTTAATATTATAAAATTTATGAATATTATTACATGTCGAAGTTTAATATGATATAAAAATTTTAATTATTGCTAAGGAGCATATATATTTTGAGTTTTAAAATGATCAAAAAATTTCAATTATCTATTAAGAAATATAAATAGACTGATCGTAAGTGCAAAAGTTTTAGTTATTAACTAAAACACAAAGACATATTTATTTCTAACACAAAAACATATAAATAGGTAGCACTTCAAGGAAGTTATTTGTTTTGATTGTCTTGGATTTGAGCCGAAGTTGACATGGAAAATGGAGTCGGGAAACTTGTCGTGTCGGAAGCAAGAGATTTTTATTTGCTCAATTTTCTCGAAGAAAAATTGGTGGTATAATGTCTAGACAATGGAATCCATAATTATTAATTAGATTGCAGCGGTTGATTCGACTAATTTTTGGCATTCATTATTGTGCATATACATTTTTGCTTCAACGGTGTCATCGGTAATGACACATGATACAATAATCGTAATTGTTAAAAAATATTAGTTATTAATGTTTATATGTAGAGAACATTTTATAATATTTTTAATCGGAGAAGTTTTTTTTTTTTTGTCATCCGATAAAAAAAATTTGCTATATGAGAGAAGCAAAATGTTAATAAAAAAAAATTTAAACCATTATCTTTTTGGGTTGAGAAAGATCCTCATATTTATTTGTGAATAATTTGTCAAAAATTTAAATCATCACTATAGAAAATATGCTATACAATTAACCATTATCTTTTTGAGTTTAGAAAGATAACTTTATATTTATTTGTTCAATCTAAATCAATGAAAAATCAACTATATTAGAGAAGTGAAAAGTTAATACAATAGTAAAATATGTTCACAACTAATAATGATTGCTTATTTAAGTTTGTCAATTGTTTAACCTGTCTTTTCTTTATGTATAATTCAAAATTCAAAAACAAATTTTTGGACCTTAACACAATATGTTCTAATTCGGGAAGAAATAAGAAAGTAGAATAAATGAATACTAATATATAAGTTGTACTCGTATAAAATTAAATTTATAGTTTAGGATAAACTTATCAAATGAAATAATAGCTAGCAACGATGTAATGTCACGATTATTGATGTAAAAATTTAGAAATTTACTCGAACATAGAGGAAAAAAGGAAGGTGGAGAATCCGGAATTAAGTTTATAATTTAAAATAAATTCATTAAATGAAATGACAGTTAACACTAATAGAAAAAAAATTATTACTACAAAAACCCAAATATTTAATCGAAAAGAAAATGAAAGAAATGTGAAAAAATTAAACATAAAGGGGAATAAAAGAAAAAAATAAAACCTTTTTTTTTTTTTTTTTTGCCTTGCTTGGGAATAATTTGTCAAAAAATAACCGTTTTAGGTAGTAGATAAGATGAAGACATTTTTTATGCATAAAATTGGAATAAAACATTAACATAATGGTTAATCAAAAAAAAATGGGATAATAAAGATTTATAAGCGAAGTGACCAAAATATTATAATGTTGCAAGTGAAATAATTAATTAATTATAATAATAATAATAATAAAAAGCACGTGTATAATCGAAGAAGATGAACAACAAAACCGCTTTACGTATGTAAAACCCTATATGTAAAGAAAAGTTAAGAAATTGTTGAAATAAATGACATATCGGATGCTAAAACAACAATATGACGTAGGAACATGAGAATTAGCATTTTACAATAAAATCAACAAAAAACATCTAAAAAATTCAATAATAAAACCATTTAATTGAATAAAAAAATATAATGCCGACATAGACAAAAAAAAAAAGGGCAAGAATGTAAATCACTAAATAACATTATATTAGTATATAAAACTAAAATAACTCTCAAAGTTGTGAAAAATAATGAATATCATATATTTTCATCATAAACCACATCATAATTGTAGATATTATAATATTTAATATTATGAAACAAACATAAACTAGCAATCGTAAATAAATTTAAAGATAGATCTAATAAAACGTTACCAACTACAAATAATCAACTCACTAAATCGGTAAAGTACCAATATAGAAGTTCTAATGATATAACAAAATAACTAAGAAATAGATGTTATCATAAAGAGCATTATGAATTTTTTTAAGGAAACACAAATTTAAAGGTTAAAACGGAAAAACATTGAAAGTTGAAATAGAAAACATATGAACAACAATCGATAGTCAATATATTTATATGTAATAAATGAGATCAAGTTAAAATGATCGATTTATATTATGATTCTAAGATTATGCTAGCGATTAATGAATTTGAACATAACGTTGTTAATTATATACTTTCAAGCCTAATTTTTCTTCCTTTTTTTTTTTTTCGAGCTGGACTAGGTTGAGATTAGCCTATCCCGAGCCATACATGGGTTGGCCTAAGCCCAACGCATTTCATTTTTAGTTGGACCTAAGCCTATAAACACGATCTAAACCTCTTTTTTTCGGATCAAACCTTCTTGCTTTTTTTTTCCTTATTCCTTTCACCCAATTTCTTTGTCTTTCTTCTCCTTCTCCTCCATCTTCTTCTTCCTCTCTCTGTCTAGTTCTTCAAAAAAAATGAACCGGGGGCTTTCTAGTTTGATCTCTCTTTCCTTTCCTCGCTTTCTCACTATCTTCCTCTCATCTTCTCCTTCTTCCTTCTACCTCATCGTGTATTCTCCTTCCCTCTTTTTGCTTGATCTCTATGGAAGAATGAACGAGAGTTTATCTTTGGTTTGTTATCTTTAATTCGCTTTGTCTCCTTTAATCCTCCTTCAACCTCTCATTACCTTTATTGATTCTCTATCAAAATAAAAAATCGTTATTCAATCCTTTATCCAAAATTAGCTGAACCCTAGGTTTGAATTTTTTTTTCAATTAGCCTTAATTGCCTTGATTTTTCTTGAGATCAAGTCAATCCAAGCCTCTTAGAACCCAATTTCTTGAAAATCCTTAAATTTTATAATTTTTAAAAAATCCAGAAATCCTAAGTTTCGAACTAGTTTAATTCAAGTATAAATTTAGGATTTAATCCACAAATTAACAACTCAAATACCTTTAATTAGCCTTTCTTTCAATCATTTAAACTCAATTTAATTCTAAACTAAAAAATCCCCAAATTCTAAAACCCGAAATTGTCCGAGACCTTAAATACAAAGAAATATCACATTATATGATTAGTTTACCCGGAGAAATTCGAATTGAGGATGATTGTAAGAGGTACTGCTGCTCTAACTAAATAGGTAAATCCTTTTTTTCCATCTCGTGTTTTTTTTTAAGTTTCTATTTTTTTTATTTTTTTCTTTAATTTTTTTAAGAACCGACCTTGTTTCCTTTATTTGTTATTATTTTTATATACTTATGAAATTGCTAATTCTCCATTGATAATGGTATGAGATTTTTTTACAAGTATAAAGTAGGATGAATTAATGGCAGATTGGAAGGATTTAGAGTAAGATGGAGGCTGGAAGTATGGTGATTTGAATGGAAAAATTGACTTAGAGGATTGCAAGTTACCGTAGGGTGGAGGCTGGTAGTAGGGGTGATTATAGGATTGTGAGGAGTTGATAGTTATGTTAGTGTAGGTGTCTAAGATCCAATCATATGTTAATCGGTTTGAGTTATTGTATTATTGCATCATTTATTTTATTAATAATAAAAAAGTTTTTCTATTAATTTTTATGTTTTATGTTTATTTATTCAGTAGAATTAGATAAAAGTCCTAATAATATGCATTTGCTTTGTTGGTTGATCGAAAGATGTGAGACAAACACTAATGCACATAAATGATATCATTAAATATTCCAAGTTGTAGAATTATCAAGAATGGACATTGACAAGATGCGATTAGACTTATGAGTGTTATGCTCATATTATATGATAGCAGATAGGATATCTCATACTTATTGGCATCATGATGCCAAATTAAGCACGTAGGTTATTAATGTTAGAGAAAATATCACTAGACTTGACTCACCTTGAAAACCCATTTGGTTTAGTCTATGCGAATCTTATACGAGATATGTACAACTAGTCCTTAAACTTGAAGTCATCACGGTTATCCCAATAAAGGATTTATGTGCTTTGACACTTGTTTCGATGAACCTAGTAAAGGGTTATGCATGGATGATTTGTTGGTTGCATTAGGAATCTAATGGAGGTAGGTGGATGACAAGATATGACATGTAATTCCTTGTATGCTAAAGAAGTTATCACATTACACTTCGATGAATGTCTCGCTTAAGAAATCCGTGACCACAATAGGAGTATATCAATAGAGTATAGTTGATTTACTCTAAGAGCTAAGATATTTAGGAATAAAAAAAAACTTGTGTGATCGTGATCGAACAAGACTAATAACCAAGTTCGAGATCACACTCGTGACAAGTTGATATAAGGACTCGAATTATATGGCAACCATGTTTGTGAAAGATAATTACGAATTAATTAATCCTCTTAGAGAATTTGGTAGTCATGTTACCTTACTAGAGGCTAATCTTGATTCATATATCAAGAGATAAAAGAGTATCTTTTATTCCTGTTATATTGTCAACATATCTAGGAGCCTATTGAATCACATATATAAGTTTAAGCATTCACATGATTAAAGAGAAACAAAGATATTGGAAAAAAAATTTCAATTTTGAAAGTTTCCTATTTTAAAAAAGGTTTCCAAAAATGAAAAGTTTTCTAAGTTGAAAAGTTTTCTAAAATGAAAAGTTTTTTGTTTTAGAAATCAATTTTCTAATTTGGACGTTAGTTCCAAATTTGGAATGAATAACCTAAAATGAAAATTGTCTTCCTAATTTAGGTTTAAGGGTAATTTAAAAAATTATTTCCTAATGTGGGACTCCTAAAGTCATTTAACTTAATTCATTTGGACATTCTAGATTAATTAATCGAGTCAAAATAGTTTTAGGCTAATTGGTTTAATTAAAAGCCTAAAAGAGATTTTGGTGGGAGGATAAACATGAATCTTATTGGATAAGAATGAATGTTTTAATGATAAAAATAAAAAAATCCATATGCAAAATAACTTCAAATCTATGGAGGATTCGAAGCAACAATCAAAAGTATAGTTAGGACTAGTTGTCGCCCTTTCTTGTCCTTGGAGGAGAAGGAAGCCTCTTCCTTATATATATCGGAGAGAGTTACGAAAAACGAGTAAGGTTTTTTCAGTAGAGAGAAAACAACAAGGAAAGAAAATAAATTAGGACACATGAAATTAAGAACAAATAAAAGAAAAAAGTAGTTTTCTCCTAAAAACCTTAGCACACGCCACTTTCCTATCTCCCTTAGGTTGTCGCAAAGTTACTCGATTTGATTTCTAAAAGAAAAACACTAAAAAAAGTCATAAAATGTGGAGCTAGCACTCTATCAATTTTGAGGGCTTCTTTTGTGGATGTTTGGATTGCGTGGATTATCAATATAGGACGAACACTTGAACAACTCTTTTCGCAAAGGTTTAAATCGTGCTATAAGAGATCATTCTTTATTTAAAGTTCTAATTCATGAATATATCGTTAGTTGATTTAATTACATGATCTTGAGCCCTTTAGATAGAGAAAATTTTTAGTTTATTTTACACATTCATAGGATGCATGATCCTTTAAGTTGTGTCTTGTATGAGTTGCGAAAAGTATAGAGGTTGTTGAGTAGGGTAACTTGCGGCTAGGTGGAGGTCGTAAGTTATGAGATTAGTGCAATAAGAGGTATATAATGGATGATAGTAGGGGTTACATGAGTGATTATAGAGTTTACTTGTGTAGGGTAGGATGGTTGATGGTAAGGTTATGGTTGTGGAGGTTAGGCGGGAATGATGGCTCCAAGTTATAACATGAAGGTCTGTACATGAAGTGGTAGCAGGAGATGGCAAGTTGACTTGGGGAAAATTGCACAAAGATGGAGGGGGACTGTCCCTCCATCTCAATAATAACCCATTGAATTAAAATACCACTAATTTCATTCCAAATTCATTTCAACAAAAAACCCTAAAGTTACATCCATCAACCTAAAGCTATTACATGCGTACTTACAAAATAGTACCTAAAAACCCTAATTAATTGATCCAAACACCATCAATCCAAGTCCATTGCATACTTACTCATAAAACAACACCTAAAAAATCTAAAAAAGTTTAGTTTTTAGGCTATCGTTGAGTTTGAGGGTCAGTGAAGCTTCGACGTTGTGCAAGAGTTTCGGGTTATGGTTGAACTTTGAGACCGGCTACAATAACTATATGAAGAGGAGTGGTTTTAGAGTGTGGATATCAACGATGGGTCGGGAATATTAGGATAGTTACACCGAGTCATGAGTTTAGGTGAAGAAGATGTTAGTGATGGCTTCACAATAATAAAAGGTGGTAGAAGGCTAGTTGTTACCAACGAAGGATTATGGCAAGCTATTAATTGGTTTTAGATGGTGATTAATAGCTAAGGGAACTCTTATCGAGAGATGCAAAAATAAGGAAAATTATTAATGTCCGTAAGGGGGATGGTCGTTGGTTGGGTGGTTTGTAGCCTATGGTATAACATCAAGTAAAGTGGCGAGATCTAATTAAGAAAAATAGTAAAAGCAACGAGAAAAAAGAACATAAAAGTGGATGAGTAAGAATAAAAGATAAGAACGATCGATGTAGAGCCGTGAGAAGGCATAAATAGAGGGTAAAGACAATAGTGGCGTAGTGTTATTAGAAAAGTAACATCAAATCTAGATTTTAGAATTATTGAAAAAAAAAACATTGAGAAAAGAAAGAAAAATGCTCTCGCCAATAGTGGTAGCTATGGAAAAAGTTAATCAAGAGATGTTCAAAATTCTAAAGAAAAAAACTTTTGCTAGGTTTTTGTTTATTATTTATTAAGTTACAAGTAATTTATATGAATTTGAATTAAATCATTATTGTTGTTAATATAATACATGAAGTATATACAATGGCAGCTAGAGAAGAAAAAAGAATAAGAAGAGAGGGTTAAGGAGGTAGAAAAAAGATAGTAAAAAAGCGAGTGGTAGCAATGTAATTAGAAAAGCAAAGGAGGGGTACAACTTATGTTAAAAAAATTAAAAAAAAACATTGTTGCACGAATAGTGAAAGGAATTGTGAAATAAGTATGGTACTACAAGTAAAAAGAATAGTAAAATAAAACATGTTTTAGGATTATTTTGTTTTGTACATACAATGGTTTTTTTGGCACTATTATAGCTATAAATTTTAATAAAAAACTTAGGAAAGGGAGACATATTGTTTATCTTGAGTGAAAGAGAGAAAATGTTTTGTGGGTAAAAAAAAAAGCTACAAAAATATTATGAAGAGTTTATGTTTCTACGCAAGAAGATGAATAATGTCTCGGAAAAAGCAAAAGACGATTTGAGATTGTCCTTTATTGGCTTATTTTTCCCTCCCAAGCGCCCAAAACAATATTGTTTTAAGTAAGCGAGATATTTTCAGTCATTAGCTTTCTCTTTTTTCACTAGTTGGACTTTTTTTACTTTATTTTTTCAATTGTTTCCATCTTTTCAATCTTTTTTTTTTTTGCTTTGATTATGCTCCTATGTTTTTTTTTTGTTTTGTTAACTCCTTGTTTTTTTTTCTCCCTGTGTTTTTTTAATTCTATTCTCTTTTTTTCATTGGTCCTTGCTTTTTTAATTCCTTGTTTTTTTTAAAAATTTTTTTTCCAATTGTACTCTTGTGTTTTTTTTCTAGCTTTTGATTATTTTTTATGATGTTTTTTCTTCACGTCTTTCCAATTTTTCTTGTTTGTAATTATTTAAATTTTCTTCTATTCAATTTTTTTCTAACCTTTTAAACTTCTTTTTGTTCTTGTTATTTTTCAACTGTTTTATTACAAATTAAGAATAAAAATATCATTATATTTAAAATTTTATAAAAATACCTAAAAATTACAAAAAATAAAAATAAAATCTAGAAACTAAGCAACATATATTTTTAGAATATTTTGTATAAATAATTTTTTTTAAAAAAAATTTGAAGGTCAAAAACGAGGTTATGATAACTCTCTTCTTTACAATGCCTACAATAGAAAGTAATTGAAAAAATGATCTTTCCTTAGCTTTGTTTAGTAAGCTTGTAAAAAAACCTTTGAAATTTTTTGTAAGAAAAACAGAGGACAAAGATGACCTACCTTCGTTGACCAAGTTGTTAAGTGATTTATCACTTAGTTTCATTTGAAAAACTATTATTTTGTAGAGTGATAAGCTCTAAGATAATTCAAAGTCTATCATTTTATAAAGTGAAAAGCTCTAAACTAATTCAAAATTTGTTATTTTATAGAGTGATGAGCTTGAAACTAATTATCACTAAGCTAATTCAAAATTCGTCATTTTCTAGAGTGATGATCTCTAAGCTAATTTAAAATTTGTAATTTTATAAAGTGACGAGCTCTAAGCAAATTCAAAATTTGTTATTTTATAGAGTGAGGAGTTCAAAGCTAATTTGAAATATGTCCTTTTATGTAACGACAAGTTCTTATATAACTTGAAATCTATCATTTTATAGAGTGACGAGCTTTAAAATAACTTGAAATTTGTTATTTTATAGAGTGACGAGCTCTAAACTAGCTTGAAATCGTTTAATTAAAAAGAGGTTTACTAGCTTGAAAAGATTTGAGAAAAGCTTTATCAAATCGAAAGTGCATAAAATTTACGTATATTGAAAGGTGGCTATGCCCATGTTGTTTTGAAAAATAACATCATGAATTTTTCATCTTGAATTGATCATGCTTTATTGAAGGGTGGTTACATCCTTAACAACTCTAATATGCTAAATGAGTACATCCACTTTAACAATTGGAAGTCTTTTTTTTTTTTTTTCACACAAACCGCCAATGACAACAAAATGGATTTTTTATAATTTAAAATTTCCTTAGCTTAGCTTTTCTTATAGTTGGTTTGGTGATGGTAGCACTAAAATAAAAAATGTCTTATGGCGTCGACTTTTGGTTTGCTTGAGATAGACCAATTGCCATCTCGCTTGATGACTTCGATTGATGTTCTAGACTATTTTGATAAGATTTTGAACTAAGTTCGAGTTGTAGACCATTAAATTTACCTCTTATTATGAATTTTATAAATCACCATTCAAATTTGTATGAATTCGAATTAGATTATGGCACGCCTTTGAGTATTCATTGTGATCATATATACAAGAATGCCCATCTTCAATGGCAGTGATGCTATGTTTTGACACTATATCAAAATTTAATAAATTTATGCAAATAAAATAAAAAATTCAATATATTAGATTGGACAATAAGATTCATAGAGTTTATAAGAGTTGTCTATAGATTAAACAAATTGGGTCGTAAATAGACAACTCTAGATTAAACAAATTGGGTCGTAGATAGAAAAGAAATGGGAGTTTTGATTTAATGAGAAAAAAGGGAGATCTTATGATCTCCATTTCAGGGATTAAATAAAAAAAAAACTAAATAATTCCAAATCCCACCTCTAATACACACACAAAATCAGAATTTTTTTCTTCAACATTTTGTATTAATATCAATATATTTATTTTGTATTCTTTCATTAATTATGAAAAGTCTTTGTATTAAAAAAACTTCTAAATAATGGCCATTATTTTAAATTCTAAAATGAAAATGCACATCTTAAAGGTTCTAGACATTCATGATCAAAGGAAATTTGGTATGAAAATGGACTCATATGAAGGCGTAACTACTCGGCTAGTTACTAATAAAGAAAAAAGAAGAGGTTTTGGAGGGTTTTGATCTATCAAATAATTAAAAATATTTTAATACTCTAAATCTCGATGTTTTGAGGGGGTTAATATAATAAAATGAGACAAATATCGTTTGGATAAACTTAAAACCAACTTCATACTATCATTAAGTTACCTTAATAAGTGTTTGGTTACACCATTTTAACCCACAGTGCAAGAGGATAAAGTGACAAAGTTTGAGAAATGGAGACTTTTGGAGAAGTTTAATTCATGAGATAAACCAAATATAATAATGATTGCAATCTCATTTTCTTAGCTCATTTTCTTTCAATTTCATTAACCAAACACCACACTTTTAATTTTATGCAAACTAAATCTAGATAGACCTTTGATTATCCTATGCGGTGCTCTTAGAATAATTTAGTATTGGCGTTACAATGAAGATAATTTATATATTATTTTGTGAACTAAACGTCACACTTTTAACTTAAAATAAACTAAAAATAAATAAATTTTTAATTATTTTATATTGTTGCTGAAATAATTTAGTATTAGTGTTGCAATGAAGAATTATATTAGTAAAAAATTATTAAAACATGCAAAGAAGTTGTCCAACATCAAGATAATTTGCATGCGATCAAACATTTTGATAAACCAAATAGCTTGTAAAGAATAAAAAATGGTATATAAATGTTTTCATTAGATCTTGTTCAAAATTGACGGATCTTTGTTGCCTCAGTAAATTATGTTGTATTTTCGTCCTAATGATTTTTTTAAAAATTATTCTCATATAAATTTTTATTTTGTTTTGTGTAATTTTTTGTAGCGTTGTATGCTATTGATGGGCTTGTCTGTTGTGAAGTATCATCAAGGTATAGGTCAAACCCAAGATATTAATTATTTATATAAGGACTAAAATTTATTGGCTGCACTCAATTGACATGTGTCCCATATATTACTATATTGCAATGGTTAGTGATTGATTTGACCCTACTGGAGCATATTAAATCATATTATATAATATAAACTGATAAATATAATGTATTGGTAATTTAAAAAGCAATTAGTGGAAATAACAAATTTCATAATGAATTTAGCAACATTTTAAAGAATAATTTTTTTATAGATATTTTAACTTAGATCTGGATGGCCTATCTTTGATTAGGCTATAGATAGTTTGGATTATATATTATTACTTAAACGTTGGCTTAATAATAACATATACAAGTGAAACTACAAAAAATAAGCTAGGTTTTACTCTTTTAATATATATATATATATATGGAATGGTCCATTACATACCTCTGTTTAGTTGCAAATTTTTTAATAATGTAACAGAGGAGGCATTCATAAAGTTTCATTTTAATCTCTATAATTTTCAAAAAAAATATTTTAGTTCTCACATTTTATTTTTATTTACAAATTGATCCTTCTTTGAAAGTTTTTTGGTCATTGTAAATTACAAAATTTACTATTAAACTATTGTGATGATTTTTTTTTAAAATGAGGTTCCTAAAGATTGCTCTTTGTCACGTAATGGTTCATTTTTTTCCAATAATTTAATAAGTCAGTACATTATAATTTTAAAAATTGCATAATCAAATAAATAAATATTATATAGTTCGTTACATCCAATCAAACAATACCGATATATCAAAATGTTACACAACCCTATTCGAGTTTCTTTATCTTATTGGATTTTTTCTCTAATGGTCTCTTCGGTGAAGTTCTCGAATCTATTCTTTTAATGGATATCACCTTTCCGAAATGTTGCAATACATTAAAAGGCCTAGGCTCGGTTCAAAAGCCCTGTGATCCAAGCAGTCCAGGCCCAGAATAAAAAGAAGGGTCCTATTTATGCACCTTCCTATCCTTTCCCCATCCTTTAGCCAGATTTCCTCACTCGAACACTCATTTTTCGCCCAGAAAAAGAAACCCATTAAAATTAATCAATTCGTCTCAAATTCAAGAACCTTACACAAAAATCATGACCGTAGAGACTCTGCCGTACCAAAATGGCGTCGTCTCCAACGGAGATCTAGTCTCCACTAACCCTAACTCTACCGCTACCACCACGAAGAAATCCAAAGAGATCGAACGACGTCGTCGCAGACGCAAGCAGAAGAAGAATAAGTCTCAGGTTCCTGATGCTTACTCCGCCGCCGCCGCAAACGGAGACGACAGCGACGCCGCAAATGATGATGGTGGTGATGCCAAGGAGAACGCCGATCCTCAACAGGTTCGTAGTTTGGTTCTAGGTTTTTTCTTTTGTCGATAATGCTATCGTGACAATCTATTCGTTTGAATAATTGAAGAATTTGGGGTAATTTAGTTGATTTTGTGGTGTGAATTGGTTCTTTTTGTTGTATAAATTTGTGAATTTAGGTTTTTGTACTGAAAACTAGCTAGGGTTTTATATTCTGTATTGGCATGATGTCCTGATGACGCTGCTCTCTTTTTATTAGTTTTTTGAGAGTACAGTTATTAGAGGGAAAAAAATGCTAGTAATTATTTGGCATTTATGGTACTGTTTGCTGTGTTGTTGGTAAATAAAAAACAATAGTACGACGTGTGAAGATGATTTTGATGTTCCTTAGAAACAGTAAATGCCAATTTAATCAAATGGAGAGAAATTGGAGTTTATAACCTTTTTCCCATGCTGCCTGTTAATTCTCTAGAGCTTGTTGTCCTTGGAAGTGTAACCAAGTTGCCACTCTTAGCTTTACTTCATTTTTTTGTTTGTCAGTTATCTCTATGATTAGATGGGCTTTCTATGTATGAGTGTCATCGTTTTTTATTTCTCATTTGATTTGGAGGATAATTAAATTTGAATTTGTAGTAATTTCATTTGTTTTTATGTTGATTTTATTTTAAAAAACTCAATTTCTAGTATGTAGATTTTAACTTGTTAACTTTTTTATTGTTGAAACTTATAGGTTGTGGAGCAAGTTGTCATTGAGTATGTCCCAGAAAAGGCAGAGTTAGAGGATGGCATGGATGAGTTCAGGAATATCTTTGAGAAGTTCAATTTCCTTCAAAGTGCTGGTTCTGAGGTAAAAGGATTAGTTTTTCTTTTCTTTCTTCTTCTTTTTTTCTTTTGACGATTTGTGCATTACTGTTTCGTGATTTTTCCCTCATGAAAACAGTTATCTGAATCCCATATTCTTTTAATTTAAATAGGAGAATGATAAAAAGGATGAATCGGTAAAAAATGCAGACTCCAAGAAGAAAGCTGACTCAGATTCAGAAGAGGAAGAACAAGATAGTGAACAAAAAGAGAAAGGCGTGTCAAACAAGAAGAAAAAGGTTCGCTTTCTAATGATAAATTATTATTGTTGTTGGCATTATTGCATTTATAGAATGAATATTGGTCATCGTGATACTGAATGTTGTTTGTTTTTCAGCTTCAAAGACGGATGAAAATTGCTGATTTGAAACAGATATGCTCCAGACCCGATGTAGTAGAGGTACAATTGGTGTATTAATGTTTCAGCGGTTTATTATTTTGCTTTATTGTGTTTGGTTATCATATAACATATGACGTCATAGTGTTTGGTTATTCACCAAATTATTCACTTTGCAGGTCTGGGATGCAACTTCTGCAGACCCGAAGCTTTTAGTGTTTCTGAAGTCGTACAGAAATACTGTTCCTGTGCCTAGACACTGGTGCCAGAAAAGGAAGTTTTTGCAGGTTAGTAACTCTTGTAAAAGGAACTCTATGGTTAAAATATGCATGATAAATGGGCATTGTACACCATGAGAGGTTTAGGGATGGGGTGAGGAAAGATAACGCTCGATGAGGTTTCTCTTATATGTATATATGTGGTTCTTGCAGGGGAGCGGCTGTGACAATCATGGAGCCCGGACTTGTATGTGTTTGGCAAAGGGGACCCTTAAGTGATTTCTCTTTTAATATATTTTCTAGTGTGACTGGGGGCTTAGATATTATATGAACCATAATGTCTTGCGAGACCAGGCAGCAGGAGTTCCTGCTGGCCCTGGTATGTCAAGAGTCTCAGTTTGATCGTGCTTTCTTGAAATATCTCAAATTCAGCAAACCTTCAAACCTTGGACAGTAAAATTTAAAATCAGTTTAAATTCTTATTAACCAACTGGTTGCTCCTCTAGGTCACCTGAGACTCTTTGACACATAACAACCAAAAGGAGTGCTGCTGCTGCTTGATCTGCAAGATAATATGGTTGTTTGTATGCTACTTGTGTTGGGAAACTTTGTTTTTCTTGTAAAATTTGACTTATCTTTTTATGCTTCACAATGGGGATTTTTTTTTTTCACTATTGAGGTTCTAATTCATCTGCTTTGAATTTTCAGATGCCTTTCCATTTTGCTTAATGCTGGGGCTAGATTTGTATAATTTGATTTATTTATTAAATTTAGTTTTTAGCATGAAATGACCTGAACTGGATGTCAAATTATGCTGTTATTTATTATTTCTGCAAAGTTGGCATCTCATTGAGTTTTTTGGTTTGTTTTGCAGGGTAAGCGTGGTATTGAGAAGCAACCTTTTCAACTTCCTGATTTTATTGCTGCAACAGGAATTGAGAAAATTAGACAGGTAACTACAATTCCTATGAGTTCTTCACAATTATGATTATGCAGCTATGTTTCACATGCACATACTTGTCAAGATGAAGAATAACCATTGCTGCTTGTTTTTCTGCTCGTATGCCTATTTTTTATTGTCAGAAAATGAATTCTTTCTTTGGTTTTTTGATCACTTATTGCTTGTTTAAGTGACCTGGTTTTTGCATAAAACCATGATAGTGTTTTGACCCTGGTTTTTCCATAACGCCAAAATAGTGATTTGATCTTTTCTTGCATCAATGTAACACTTAAATTTTTTTTTGATTAATTCAATGGGATGTTTCACCCTTTCCTTCTTCCCTTTTTGTTTTACTCGAGTCCATTGGAGATTATCTAGATATTCAAAATTCTTTACTAATGTATTATCGTTCATCTCGTTGAATGGCATGAGTGGTGCCTGTCATTGCCAGCCATGGGAAGTGTTGTTTTGGTCTTGATATGTATTGCTGCCTTTAAGATATCCACTGTCTTTTTTCAAATAGAATACTTTGTAGTGTTGACTTTTTAAATTAACTCTTGCTATTGATTAATAGCTTAATCATATTCCTGTAAAACAAAAGATTAGCCACTTAATGCAGGTTAAGGGAGTGTTCTGCAATTATATGAATTTTTTAATTTTTATTATTGCTGAGGAAATCTATTGAATAGGTTCACTATAATATTATTTCCATTGAAATTTCATTTCTTTCCTATTTTATTTCAATGTTGTGGATTTGAAGAATCGTAGTTTCTTGTTAAGTCAAGAAGCATGCCTTGTAGATTTCATGGGTTTGGCCTGCTGGATTCTAGGTTCTTAATATCCCTTCTCATTCTGCAGCTCACCTTTACTTCTTGTACAGGCTTACATTGAAAAGGAAGATGGTAAGAAGTTAAAACAAAAGCAACGTGAGCGTATGCAGCCAAAGATGGGCAAAATGGATATTGACTATCAGGTTTATTGGATTTATATATTTCCTTTTCATTCTAGGAGCGTGCAATGTTTCTCTGCTAATTTTATTGTCTGTTTATATTCTGGTTTTTGTTTCTTAGGTTCTCCATGATGCATTTTTCAAGTATCAGACGAAGCCAAAGCTGACCACGCTTGGTGACCTGTATCACGAGGGGAAAGAATTTGAGGTATTATTTTTAGTTTTTATACCATGCTTCTTCTACATTTGCATTTTTCTTGTCCGTGTAAAAAAAGTAGATCACTATGTGCTTATTATTTTTCTGTTGATACTAGATATATTGTTATTTTTATATTACAGTAAGAGAATCTTCTATTTCCAGGAGATGAAGAAAATAATTTGATGTTCTATTATAACCACTTGTTGCTGTAGATATTTGTGCAGTATGAACTAGTGTCTAGGGCATAGGAATGTGGCATTTATATAATATATTTCATTTGTGATTCCAATTTTTTCTCTCGTGCAGGTAAAGCTGAGGGAGATGAAACCAGGCAGTCTTTCACAAGAACTTAAAGAAGCTCTGGGTATGCCAGAGGGCGCACCTCCTCCCTGGCTTATTAATATGCAGGTCAGATTGGCTAATAACATCTTGTGCTTGATGTTGAAGTCCACTGCTTGTTTGTTGTTGTACTCATTTCATTCTTTACCCATATTTTTCATGTTTATATTGATGGTGATTTGTCTCTTCTAGCGATATGGCCCTCCTCCATCTTATCCACATCTAAAAATTCCTGGACTTAATGCTCCTATTCCTCCTGGAGCTAGCTTTGGATATCATGCTGGTGGCTGGGGCAAGCCTCCTGTTGATGAAGTGAGTTTTTTTCCTTATTGAGTCAGACATCTAAATGTTTCGTATTATGCTTTTATTTGTCTACCTGAAATTATTTCAATGCATAACATATTTATTCTGTGTATTGTGAATAGTATGGGCGCCCTTTATATGGAGATGTTTTTGGGGTTCAGATACAAGAACAGCCAAACTATGAGGTATTTTCTCTAATTAGTCTCTTCTTTGTGATTTGGATCACCATACATTTCTTTGAGTGTATAATTTGTTGCTATTTGTAATTTATATCGAATATCCAATTCAGGAGGAGCCAGTTGATAAGACCAAGCATTGGGGTGATTTGGAGGAAGAAGAGGAGGAAGAGGAGGAGGAGGAGGAAGAGGAGGAAGAGCTTGATGAGGAGGAGTTGGAGGATGGTGCTCAATCAGTTGATAGCCTTTCAAGGTATTGGATTGAATTCCTCATTTTTCGATGTTTATCAGTGCCTGCAACTTGCAATCACATCTATTGTTTCGTTAATCAAGGTCATTGTGTGCTTAAGCACTATGCTGCCAGCATTTTATGTGTGTAATTGTTCCTTCTACACATGTAATTGTTTAGTTTGTTGATCAAGATTTGGTGATTGTGCCATTGCAATCATATTGCTGGGCATTCCTTTTAAGCATGCTGTTTTCTTAATGTCCTGCCTTTACTCCTTTTTTTTTTCCATGATGTTCAAAGCTACATGATTTTGTTTAGTGAATTGACTTGGTTTTCCATAATGCAGCACACCAACTGGAGTCGAGACTCCTGATGTTATTGACCTTCGTAAGCAGCAGAGAAAGGAACCTGAGAGGCCTCTTTATCAAGTAAGTCTCACTATTTGAAATTGTACTAATTTCATGCGAGTTTATACTTCATCGTATTTTTAGCATTTTGATGAGAATCATGTTCTGAAATATATATTTTTTTTGCCTATCTTTAAGGTTCTTGAAGAAAAACAAGAGAAGATTGGTGCAGGGACTTTACTTGGAACGACACACACGTATGCAATCTGCTACTTGGAGAACTTTTTGAGTTCTCATTTTTTTTTTTTTAGTTTAAGAGTTTCTTTCTTCTTGTTCGATGCTGTTCTCATTCTTCAACTTGAGTTTGCTTGTAGGTATGTGGTCAACACAGGCACCCAGGACAAGACGGCAGCCAAAAGGGTAAGAATTACACCTTGGATTGTGTTATCTTTTCTATTTGAATCAAGTCCCATTTAGCGAACATCAAATGTTCAAATAAAAAAAGCAGCCTTTACAGATTCTGTTCTGATTGTTGATTTAAGCTTGGAAAATCTAATTTCTGTAATGTAATTTAAATATTTTGTTTTCTTTGCATAAAGGTTGGAACTAACATGTATAAATCTTGTCAATCTTATGCAGGTTGATCTACTTAGAGGTCAGAAAACAGATAGAGTTGATGTTACTCTACTACCTGAAGAATTGGAAGTTATGGATAATGTTTTACCTTCGAAGTAAGTGGAACTCTTGTAAATGTTTGCCATCTAATTATGAATATACTGTAAAATCATTTTCTAACTTTGGTGAATTCAACAGATATGAGGAAGCAAGAGAGGAGGAGAAGCAACGTAGTCAACGAGAGGATTTCAGTGACATGGTTGCTGAGGTGCGCCATTTACTTGTTTATCGAATTAATGATATGATTATTATTATTATTATTATTATTATTATTATTTTGTTATGGATAAACAAGTTATGATTTGTTGGAGTCGGTTGGCCAGACCTCGCGTTCTAGGTATCAGCCATTAATTAATTTTGACATTGGAATCTTTACTTTTAAATCTTTTTGCAGAATGAGAAGAAGAGGAAGCGTAAGATGCAGGAAAAGGATGGGAAATCAAAGAAAAAGGATTTCAAATTCTAAGGTGGCGGTCATGTCTAGGCTATTAGAACTGAAGGTCGACAGTCGTAATAGAATTACAGCATTTTGTTGTTAATTCTGCACAAACACACTTTGGATGACATGAATTCTCGAATTCTCTGGCTAGTATCGTAGCTTTGTTGTATGGTTTTGATTGATATAATATGAAGTGCCAGCCAGCAGTGGCACTGGTTTTCCAATTACAAACATTATAGTGTAGTTCTTGTTTTTTCTCCTATGCTGTCCTGGATTCCGGGGAGTGCATATCTTGAATCCTGGATGACATTTTGAAGTTATATATAATTGCTTTTCAATTATCAGTAGATTACAATCTTTCTAAATAAAGTTACGAATTCCACGTGGAATCGGATTTCTTATTGAAGAATCAAATTGACGTTTGTCATGGAATCTTAAAAGATATAACACGTGGAAGCTTCAAAGGCTGAAACCAAAAGAGGCTGTTGTTTGTCCTCCTCCTCCTCCTCTTCAAAAGTGGACTGTTGTGATCTTTCATCATGGCTCATAGCAATGAAGCTACTTTCCTATTAAGCAACGATGAGAGTTTGGTGGACGCGTGTTTTTTTTTTTTTTTAATTCGAATGGTATTTTTGAATAAATTTGTACGCTATTTTTAGATCTATTTTTAGATAAATTCCAGTACTTGTTAATTACATTAAATTATCCACCATGACAATAATAGATCACTGAATCCACATGCCTTTTGGGTTCCAAGTTGTCCTAGTAAGCTCTACTGTTATAAACCATGGATAGGCATTCTTACTTCTTGAAGTAATTGTCTATGCACTTCACAAATAGATTCCACTTTTCTTTTAGATGAAAAGAAAGTCTTTGCTTGATATCATTTCATTCCAAAACGAAATCTACGTAGATGTGTCTATTTTGGTTTCTTCCTCAGCCACCACTTAGACTTGTGACACAATCCCATGAAAAAAAGAAAAAAAAAGGAAGAAAATGAAATGTCATAAAATCCATGATGGAGAGAGACGAAGGTATAAATAATAAAACGTTATATACCACCTATAACCTTTGTGGCTACTTATGTACCTAACATTTGACAGTTGATGCAGTAGGAAAATAGCGATAGCAACCAAACGACCGATGTCAAGTGAAGAATGGCCTGTGTGGGACCCGCTTACTTTGACACTAAGTTTTCTCTGTGAACAAAGAATCTAATATTTGGTACTTGTCTATTGACACATAAAAAAATCTAATCTTTTAGCTAGACGTGCATGCAGCGTGACTGCTGACTACGCTTACTTTAATCATATTCCTTTCTTCTTCCTCAATCCTTTCCCTCCCCCTGGTATTACAAATCATGGACCCACCACCACCACCACAGCTATTCCCCGCCCACATTTGGAAGGATATGCCAGGTTAATAATTTCATGAACAAAAATCATGCATCTTATCAGTACCTAGTATGATTCTATGTAAGGCTATTTAGAGGACAACAGGGTTCTCGTGTGCTTGCCACTAAAATTGGTCATTTTTGCGCAAAATTTGTTTGGCAATGAAACCCTTGATTTAAAGGTATTATTCTTAACAAATTTGATGGGATTTGGGTCTCCCCTCCTTTTTTTCTTTCTTTTTCCCCCGAAAATTATGATATTATCGGAACATTTTGTGCGAAATAGCTGAGCTGAATTCTAGGAAACTGCTTGATCTTAAACTTGATCCGAATGTTCCAAATGTTACAGTGAATATTCTTTAATCCAAGCTGTCAAGTTAACTTCTGGATATGATGAGGATATGTACGTAGAGAAATTCCCCAGCATGACCTAACTTCTTGATGTTTAACTAAGGATTACTACTTACGCAGTCCCCCAGAAACTAAATTGCTACTTGTCACTGGCTTGCATGGTTAGGTTTATATCACGAATAATTTAGAATAGTCAAATATTCTTCATAAACTTAATGTATATTCTCCCTTCATGAGTTATTTTCTAGCAACTTCTGTTTTCTGATCAAACCCTTTGCCCAGCCAAATATCCCCACTAAAAATTATTGGTGACTTAGAATTCATTATCAGCAGCTGAATTATCTCATATTCAAAGTTGCTAGGACGGGGGATGGGGGTGGTGGCTTGGTGTGTGGGGAAGCTTCACAGAAGAGTTCCATTTTGGAGTTCTGATAAGGTTAGAGCTAGCATGCTACTTTTGGATTATGGACTCATTCGTTCTTTCATGGGAAGCAATAAAAAATTTCGAACTGACTGCATGCATATCTAATGACAACTGCGTATCGAATTGGTTTATGTTTGCTTTATTCATTATGACAATCTTTGTTGACTTCATTCAAAGTTTGTAGTACTCCATAACACCAATTCTTTAATCATGCAGCATAAAGGTTGTGAATTGAAACATAGCACAAGAAATATCTATTCTTCCATAACCAAGAGAACTGTACATTGTCCAAGAAACAGAAATCATAAGGTTTAGTATTGGGATAACAGAAACTCCTATATTGAAAGCAAATTCATTTAGCTACATTTATTTATTTATTTCAAAAATTTTGGCATATGCAGTAAAGTATTTACAAAAAAAAATATTTTTCACATATAAAACGAAAATTTTCTTTTGAAATTTTTATGTTAAAAGTATTTGTATGTGTAAGAAAAAAAAATAATTTTTTTTTTTTTTTGTTAATGAAGAACAAGCAAGAGAAAAATACTGATTTTTTTTAATCAATTAAAAGTATTTGTTTTAAAAATAGGTTTATTGTACAATAAAATCAAGAACTTAAAATGTTCTAATCGTTTTGGCACATTTTTTTTAAAATAGATGAAAAATACACGAATTAAGCTTTTGATAATTTCAGTAGCATAAGATAAATTTTTTTAGAACAAAATTCTGTTTTTGAAATTTTTGAAATTCTGTACAAAATTCTGTACAAATTTTTTTTTTTAAATAGATCAAAATTCTGGTTACAAAAATAAATATTTTTCACATATATAACAAAAATTTTCTTTTGAAATTTTTATGTTAAAAGTATTTGTATGTGTAAGAAAAAAAAAATTTTTGTTAATGAAGAACAAGCAAGAGAAAAATATTGATTTTTTTTTAATCAATAAAAAAAATAGGTTTATTGTACAATAAAATCAAGAACTTAAAATTTTCTAATCGTTTTGGCACTTTTTTTTTAAATAGATGAAAAATACATGAATTAAGCTTTTGATAATTTCAGTAGCATACGATAAATTTTTTTAGAACAAAATTCTGTTTTTGTTGACGTGGCCACTAAAAAAATAGGTAAATAGAGATGAAATATTCATCACTAAAACTAACATTTTTGTTGCTATTTAGGTATATCGATGGAACAACAACGGAAATAAACCATCATTAAATTTGTTGGTGATGGATTAACAAGTCTGTCGTTAAATAGAGACCGAAATTTTATTGCTATTTTGATGTATTTTTGTCATTATTCATTATAAACATTCATACGATTAGTTTGAATTCTATCACTTAACGTTGTCGTTATCTGTGGCTGATGTACATCGTTAAAAAAAAGTTTTCACCGCTAATGGTTAAAATTTTTTTTTGTCGTAATACAACCACATTCATTTCATGAGTATACACGATGGTGATGCTTTCCTTTTCTTTTTATTTTTTTATCCAACTACAGCCTCGCTTACCTTTGGTGGTTGTAAAACCATTCGTATATCCCAATCTAATCTCTCAACTTGAGACTTCCAAATGAAAGTCCTAACTATGAAATATTGGAATTAGGGTTAACCTATAGTTATAGTGCTGGTCATGCATTAATGCTTGCCATGATTATGATGATCCCTCCCTCATATCGGTCATAACCCATGATGTAACATGAAGAATTAATAATTCCAAAAATGAATCTAAAGTGATTTGAACAGTCAAATAAACCACCCTCGAGGATGCATGCTCCAACCAGGAATTGCACGAGTGGTCCAACCGGATAGGCCCTCATCACCCCTTAATGCAGCCACATGGTCCAACGACAACCTTTGGATCATTAATTATATCTCACATTAACACTATCATATTAAATTTGTTAATGACAATGATACCATATATACCTTTTAAGAAATGTTAGAGCCACCAAACATTGGCACGCGATATGGCTGTTCAACTCATCAACGTATACATATATATATTTTTTTCCCATATAGCATTTTCGATTGCACTAATTTGTACATACAAAATTTCACAAAAAAATTTCAACTTAAAAACTAATTAAATTATTTGATAAAAATTGAAAAATAATTTTATATTATTTTTAACAAAAATTACATATCTTTTTAAGTATTTCTAAATAATCAATCTATTCTCAATCATATACGTGTACTCAGGAAACTTCTTTATTATGATGGTATCCCTGAAGGTTCAGGCTTTGGATGACAAAAGATTAGCAAACTCACCTATGTATGATTGCTTCATGTTAAGCCTCCTCTTAGGGGCTAGTTGTTCAAGACTTTCAAGTTATAAAAAAATTTTGGTATGATTACGTAGTTTGACAAGTATGCATATTTCTATTCCATGATTGGCTGCGAGTTCTTATTGGATTTTCAATAAGTTATAGACCTTTTCAGAACTTCGTTTGGGAGTTCTTACAAAAGACGCTGCCTCTTGATTTTTGCTCATTAATTTTAATTTAGTATTTCACGATTTTCTTAAATCGATTTAGTAATGAAAATTTAATAAATTAATAAAATAAAAAATTTTGATTGTTAAAAAAATAACAACTATTATATTAATAATAGAGTCCAAATTGTCTTTAATCTATCACTAATTGTATATAAAATTTGTCGTTATATGTCGAATTTTTAGTAGTGAAAAAACTGATGTGCTAACTCTGTGTAACATAATAAATTATAAGCTATATTTACATCTTCGTAGCTTAACATTTTTTGCACCTAAAGGTTACATATCTTTTTTTAACTAAATTCTAAATAATCAAGCTATTATTAAGCTTCTTTGTTATGATGGCGTCCCTTAAGATTCACACTTCGGGTGACAAAAGATTAGCGAACTCACCTAGGACTCATGTTAAGCATCCTACTAAGCGCTAGCTTTTCAAGACTTCCAAGTTAAAAAATTCTTGATATGATTAGTCAAAATGAGTAAGTATTGATTAATAATTATTAATATAAACAGGCAACAAAAATGTGTTATGATAGCTTTAATTGGTCTCTCAGCTGGACAGATTAGACTAGTTCATATCGAGCATGAGTAATTATTAAGGTAGAAGCTTAGGCCAAGGGGCGTCCCTTTCTAAATTGTTCGACAGATATTCTGTCTTGTCCTTTATGATAACGTGGAAATGGCCATACAAAAGTCACTTTACCTAACCAACCGACCATCTCTGATATATATATATATATATATTCACTTTCCCTTACTTAGCAAAGGTTTGGTTTTATTTAAGCTAATTAAACTTACTACTATTTTATGCCTTTTTCGTGCCTTAATCATGTACATGTGCCTCTCCTGGTCCTAATTCTATGTGACCCCCAGCTAATGAGAAACAATTCTCTCATTTCCTTTGCCACACATTCATCTGCCAAAATGCTCATTGAAATTATTAGATTGAGATTTTTTTTTTAGCATAGACCATGTTGTAAAAATAAAATTCTCCTAAATCTTTAATTTTAAATACATATATTATTTTTTTTATCTGAGTGAAAAAATAGACATCATCTTATAACTAAATATGTAAACCATTTGTCATAAAATTATATTTGATTCAAGCAAATCATGGTCAATGAACATATATGTACCAAATTACTATAACTGTTAGAAGGAGTAACTTTCGGTCCTCGTAGATTAATGGGGTCATTTCATCTTGCTGCAACAAGTAAATTTCCAAATTCAGTTAAAAGATCATCCAAGCATTGATGATCCAACAACTCGGCTATAAATATGGGGAGTATGTGCTAATTAACATTATTTGTGAATATTATTTTTTTTCATTTTTTGTTATTTTATTGAGTTATTCTCATATTAACTAATCATATTTAAAACAAAAAAGATAAAATTTAATATTTTTTTATAATTTTAAAATTTGAATTCTACGTATTGACAGAAAATTCACATAAGAATCAATTTATTTATCACTAAATTATTAGTTAATTTCAATTTTTTTTTCAAAAAAAGAAATGTTAATATCAATTGAAATATATTTTTGATTGTCTTGATGTCTTCATCCTATCCTATCTCCTCTCTCTATCTATGTTGTACTTTATATCTAGTTCCACCTAATCAGATCGTGGTTCGTGTTGGTGTAAAACATGAAAATCTTTGTCCCATTAATTTGTGATTGCAACCTCCCTTGTTTTGGCATGGACATTATAAACGAAAGAACAAATTAAGCTCCTCAAAAAAAAAAAAAAAAAAAAAAAAACATACACGGGCAGGCAACACGTGCATGTGAAGTTAGCTATCACAAAACACCAAACTCATAACATGTAATCACATGCATAGGAGAGGCCCATCGGATTATAACGACCTCTTTCAGGTGGTATCCCACCGGTGATCACGTGATGCCACTTCCTTTTTTACCCTCCTCAAATAATGGTCCTACATGTTTGGATGACAAATTGGCAACGCAGCCTCATTGAACGAATACCTGTTTTAGCCTTAAAAAAAAAATCATGATTTTTTAAATATTATTATTGTTATTATTATACAAAATAAATTTTGTTATACATATTTTAAACTTGATGGGATTATTATATGTTTAAATCCAATCAAATTCAAAACTAGTATAATTAAGAAGAGGAACTGACCTAATTCTAATCCAATGATCATCATTTCTTGTCAAAAAAATGAATCAAGTAACAAAAATATAATAAAAAAAATTAAAAAAACACAAACATAAAAAATTTACATGGTTCGATAATTATTATGACGTATTAAATTGTAAATTACATTTGCATGTATCTTTATAATTTTATCAAAAAATTTATAATTTAATGATAATGATCTCTTATAATACAAGATAATGAGTTTAAATTCTAATAAATTAATTCTGTTAGGAATTATAAACGTGAGTTAAAAAAAATATCTCTATAATTTTAACAATTCTTTTATTTATTCAAAAGATGCCATTTTTTTATCTTTCTCTTTAGTACTTATATCATTTTAGAATTTAAAAAGACTAGAAAAATGAAATTTCTTATGAACACATGAATGACATAAGGCATAAGTTTAGAAACTTATATGTAATCTCAATATGCGAAAACTAGTTAGGATATATAAATATATATAAAAACAATTGTTGAAATAGACATGATAAGACCGCACTATAGCAGTGTACTTTGATTTCATTCCATTTTGCCAACTATATTTATTCTAAGGGTTTGCCATCCCTTGAAGAATTGTAAATGAACAGGCATAGTGTATAGTAGCACGAAACACATCTGTGCCTTCTTTACACCTCATGCGTTCAAGGCACTATCAATGGTGGCTAAACATCCACGTGTCAATAACCCGCCACCACCTTAAGGACTAAGTAAATATCATCTGTGTCTATAAAATAGCTCGGAGAGGGGGGCAGAGAAGGGTAGCAAGTACTCTGCCACAATATTTAATTTGCGAGCAAAATTACAAATCCCCACTAGCTACATAGATCAATCAAAACCTGCTTTTAACTGTGAGTTTAATAGATAGGTATATAGGGTGAGTAGGCTAAGATAGATAGATAGATAGAGACTCAAATAGACATGCTCACTTCTCATCACCTTCCTACGCATTTCCTAGCAACATTTTCCACTATCGTATCACCATTTTCCACCGAGCAGTATTTCAGTGTTTGGCTCACAAGAAACAACCTCATCCTCTTGTTATTCTTCGTGTTGATTTCTCTTCTTGCCCCAAGGTCCAAAGGCTAGCTAGCTAGAATTTGTTTAATTTTTTTTTTTTTTTTCAGAATACGTAGAGAAAATTTGCTTCTTCTCATTCTCTTAATTGGTTGATTTTGTTGTTGTTTTGGGGTGTTATAAAAGATGGGGTTGAGTTCTAAGCAGGTGACTAGCGATGGGCTAGATTGGAGCCAGACCCTATTGCAGGCTCAAACTTTGGAGCTGCCTAAACCTCCGGGAATAAGGAGGCAACAGCAACAAAACCAGCTGCAATCCGAGCCCTTGAAGTGTCCGAGGTGTGAGTCAACAAACACGAAGTTCTGTTACTACAATAATTACAACAAGTCGCAGCCCAGGCATTTTTGCAAGGCTTGCAAGAGACACTGGACTAAAGGTGGCACTCTCCGAAATGTTCCCGTTGGTGGTGGCCGCAAAAACAAGAGGCCGAAAACATCAAGAACAAGCGTCAACACCACCACCTCCACAAGCAAAGCAAGCACCACTGCTCCAAGCACCAATAATAGCAACAGTATCATCAATAGGGTAGATCCTCAGTTGGCAATTCAAGCTCAGCAGCAAAAGCAGAATCTTCCTGATCTTGTACTTGGTACTGATCATAAGAATTTATCTGAAATGCTGTATCAAGCAATGATCAATCCATCATCTTCAGTTTTGCAACAGAATTCAATCAGCTGCAAGTACT
Organism: Dovyalis caffra; assembly: GCA_963924115.1. Lineage (NCBI taxonomy): Eukaryota > Viridiplantae > Streptophyta > Magnoliopsida > Malpighiales > Salicaceae > Dovyalis > Dovyalis caffra. Next base: position 11,743,533 of record CAWUPB010001184.1, read on the forward strand.
TGGATACTAAAAGTTTCAACACCAACAGTAATGGTGTCCTTTCTGGTTCATCTTTGTCTCAACCTCAAAATCAAGGCTTACTCTTTCCTTATTCAAGTCCTTTTATCACACACCCATCTTCAATCTGCACCAGCTCCTTTCAGCCCTCAAATGTTTATAACAACACTGGAGAATCCATGGAGGACTCAACCATCACCACCACCATGCCTTCCACAAGTAGCAATATCACCCAGCCATGGCAAGTGCCAAATACAAGCAGTGGAATGGACATGACAAATTACTGGAATTGGGATGATATAGATAATTATGTCTCTACCGATCTCAATGCTCCATGGGATGATTCTGAAATCAAACCATAATTAAGGTCTTTATTAACCTTATTAGAAGCGTGTATAAATCCTTTTTCTTTCCTTTTCTTAAGTAATTGAGTGTTTTTGTGTGAAGGGTCGGTCTCATTTGTAATATCACAGTCCTATATTAATGTGTCTTAGCTATTATAGTTAGATGTAACAGGAAAGAGAGCACCGGATGATTGAACACTAGAAAAATCTCTAGCTTTGAAGCTGTCTTTTTTTTATTTTTTTCTCAATTGCAGCTTCAGGCAATCATATAAGTTGTCCATTTGTGTAGTCCTTTTCTCTCCTTAATATCTAATTACCTGCATATGTTTCCATTCAAATGCCAGAGTATTTTCATTTGAAGTAGGCTAAGGGGTTAGGGTTCCTTGTGGGTACTAAGTTGAGACTTGAGCGATGGGGTCTTCTCCAGCTAGGCTGCGGTAATAAGTAGATGTGATGGAAGATTCCTGTGGATATGCATATTTTTTTGGATATCTCAAATAATAACATTTCATGGATTTGTTTTCCCACCACTTGTTCAGAATCGTGCTCTTTTTCTAGTCCTGACACATATTCTTGCTGTAAAGTAGTTTTTGCAATAATTCTTTAGCATTTTAGAATTCTGATTATGAGTTCTTCTTGATTCTCTTAAATCCTAGCCGGGCACTTGATGGCTGTTATTATATATTAATGTTGGTATAAATTTCCTGATTAATGTTTGTTCTTATCCCCTCAGTACTGCTGTTGAGCAGGACATGTGCAAGTTGAGGACTATATAAATGTAGTCCTAGGGCTTGTTCTCTTTTTTCTTTAGAGGCAATGCATGGTGTTGATTGTGGGTTAATTCATTGTTCTAGAGAAAAGGTCTGAACTGATGACCATAGAGCCTGAAATTTATGGTCTTTGAAAATAAGTTCAAATAAAATGATGGATTATTTTAATCTAATGAGATTGTTTCATATGTTCTGATTCCGGAGAATCCTATCCTTGGACAAGCCGACAAATGCATCTAATCAGATATAACATTTTAACCTCTTTTCAAGTGGTGTTATTGACGCTACAGGTAGGTGAAGGATAGGAAAGGCTGACTCAACTTTGGTCAATCACAACCTTGATCTTTCTGGGAAATTATGCCAAGCAGTTTCTATGGTTAGAAAGAGAAGAGATGTCACAGCGACAGCTTATTGTTTCTTCCTCCTTGTGGGGTTTACACTGGCTGCAATGATCAAATTTTGTCTATTGGCTGGTGCACATGTTCTACATGCGTTATGTCCTATTTTTTTGGGTCCATTGCAAAGCAAGAGGCCAAATACCATGGCGTAGAAACTGATCTGGGATAACAGCCACCACATTTTGAAGGAAAGAATTGACATGGTGACTATAGGCCTATAGAACATTTAGCTTCCAGGAATCCCTTATTTGGACACGAATCAGTTCAAATTTTAACTGAAAATGATGTTAGCCTTCACCTGGAAGAATATGAAAAATGGTGTCTGTCTTCACACGAAGAAAAAGAACAGAACTGCTGATTTCTGGTAACGTGATCAGTAGGTGTCTTACAATGAAGAGAACATAGATATGATCTCCAAGAAACACTATCAAATCCAGTTCAAAAAATACAGGACCTATATTATTTTTAATAGGAGCGAAGCCATGATCTGGTTGCAACATATTCAGCTCTTTATTTGAAATGAAGAAGTTAAATCCTAGTGTATGAAAAGACCAAAAATTGATGAACAAGAGCAGTGTTAATTAACAGACTAGAAAGAAATAAATGAGATATAAACAAGACTAGACAGGTAATATGTACTTAATCAAGTTCCATCTGTCTAAATATACGTGTGCTCCCTCCTAACTGTCCCGAATCATAACATGCAGGTCAACTCAATACATTCTTCCTCCTTGATCCAAATCAGCTCAGGTTATAGATTCCCCATTCTTATACCAGTGTCTCTGTTGTAAGAAAGTTGTCCATCATTAGCCTTGGAATAGCTAACATAGTAAATCTCAGATACAATGCCTGTCAAGACAACAAATGCAGCTCCAGCCCCAAAGACTCCCTTTCTCACTTTCTGGCAAGAGCGAGAAGGATCTGACAAGTACTTGGTGTGGTAGCCATTACGAACAGAAGCCGCCAGCAAGCAGACCTCAGCAATAAAGAAGAATACCCTGGTACAAGGATGCAATGAGCAAATTATCGAAAAGGGAAATAGCATCCGTTTTTTAATTTTTTTTTCCCTTGAACAAGGTTTCGAAGCAGTATTAAGGTTAAGAAAAAGATTGCTTATGAACATACCAACAAGTTATAAAAAGGACGATTGCCCATGCTCTAGACCCACTAGGTCTCATAGCCTTCCCACAACACAAGCATCGACTAGCTATCATTATTAGGAGTTGACTAGCCATAAGGAACAGGAGTGAACCGACTCCTAAGCCGGTTGCAATGTCTGAATCATAGCGACAATAGCTATCATTTCCCACTTTTTCGATTTTGGCCTGGAAAAGAAGACAAGGATAAGTAGACATTGGTCATTCAGAGATACAGGAATCTGGTGCGGTTTGCAATTGCTCATTTTTCTCTGGTGGAATGATTACCATATTTTGGCAGAATTGCGAAGGTAAAGGAACAAATTACTAATTAATCTATCCAATCAACAAGGGATTTAGTTATATGGTCATATCCTTGGTGACATATCATAACAGAACCTTAGACTCATGATCCTACAAGCCTATAACGTGCACAGAACAACTCCTTACAGCAGGTCACATGCAGGAAATACCAAGTTTTTCTTGCTCCCCAGTTTCCAACCGTTATATACGGAGGCCGGAGAACCTTTAACCAACACACTTAAAAGTGTTCCAGAGATCGACTCCATGCAAGTGTGAATGACCAAGGTCTCTACATCCACCTAACTATATCCAATTCAAAACCAATTACCTTTAATGTCTCGCTGGTTACAAGTTAGCGATGCAGCAAGTACTAACCTTGGGCACTCCAATTACAGTTTTCTATACAGTTTTAATATGTTAACTAGGTAACTTCCATCTTTATATACTTTCAATAACATTATTAACCTAAACTATACTAAACTTGGTACAAAGTGCTCCAAGTAGAGTTTTTCATACAGTTTTATCAGGCAAATTCCATCTTTATATACTTTCAGGAACATTCTCAACCTAACAATCAAATCAAAAGCCTGTGTAGCCCTTAGGAATAAGGAAACACTCAACGTAAGCCATGGCAAGGCAGAGACCGTAGCATTTGGCACTGATATGTGTATATTTCAGATTATAAATTTTTTCAATTTCTCCAGATCACGGAGAGAAATGTCAAGCGTTTTATCTATCTTAAGATCACACACACACGCAGAAACATATATAATACCTACAAGGAACTCAAAAAACCAAATCTAGTAAAGAATTCTACAAGTAGTTGAAACATAGTCTTTATTTATTCTCTTCCCTTATTTTCTTTTCCCTCCTTCGAAGTTCTTAATTCCACAAAGCGAAACAAATTTCACGAACCAAACACTGACTAGAAATCACCACATCACTTATCAACAATTTCCAAGAAAAACCAACTAGACTTGAAAACAAAAAGTGTCAAACAAAACAAACTAGGCATTTGAAGAAACCAAAACATAAAAAAGCCAATAACTTTCTAATTTTTGCACTAGCAGTTTAACAAAAAACCGTCATCTCTCTAAAACCCGCAAAGAAAAACTCATAAACCATCACCACCACAACAACTAGCAACAACAGCAGCAGCAAAAAGACTTTCTTCAAAAAAAAAAAAAAAAAAAAGGAAAGAAAGAAAAACTTACAGTATTCCTCCTCTGTTCAGCAGCAACAGCAAGACCAAAAGCGATCAGATCAAACACGAAAACCACTAACAGTAACAGTGTTGAAGAACCCATCTTCCAAAACCCAAAAAAGGGAAAAGCCTCTTCCTTTTCTTTCTTTCTTTTTTCCTTGCAATTAATGCAAACGCAAACATAAGAAAGAACGAAGGCTGGCAGCAAAACGTTAAATATGTAACAATTATATAGAGATAGTTAATGGATACTACAAAACAAAATAACCGTTACTCCCAAGATCCACAGAGAAAGTTTCACTAATCATTTCACACATATTAATTGAAAACCAATAAATATATAGTCATGTAACTTATTTTGCAGTGAACTTTCAAGATTATTCTTTCATTAAAAAAAAAAAAAAAACTAAAGTTAATTAAGGTATAAATATATGGCATTAATAAGGGTATAAAAAATTAATTGTATAATTGACGTTTTGAATTTTATTTAACATTTATTTTGAAACTGTTAAAAAGAAAATTATGACTATCTTTGGAGAAAATATTACTATAATAAATATAGATTGAGTGGTTTTACTTCTTGAGATGAGTTAATTAAAACAAATAAATGCTAAAACTTAGATGGCAAATCTTGCTCATGAGTATGATGATGCTTGCAAAATTTTAATAAGGGTAAATTATATTTTTATCCTTATAGATTCATCAATGTTTTACTTCTATCCTTATAGTTTAAAATTTCTCTCTCTGTTTTTTTTTTTTTAGCTTTTTAAGATTTTCAATTTTGCTCTTTAGTACTAAATGAATATAAGCTGAATTTTCATATTTTTTTTATTCTTTTATTACTTTTCCTCTCAAATCCCTATATATGTTAAAAACACTTTAAAAAAAAACAAAAACTGAATTTAAAAAAAAGGAGAAGAAGCTACTTAATTGTTAGGGGTAAGATTGGAAAATTGGGAAACTAGAAGGGTGGCATAAAAAGAATTTAGATTATAGGGGTAGGAGTGAAACATAGTTGAATCTATAGGACCTAAAACGAAATTTAGCCTAACATTTTTGTTTTCGAGAATCTTTACCCTATTTTTACTGAGGAAATCATAAATAGTACTTTTAGTCTCACAAAATAAATTAAATAATCTTTTTTTATTAAAAAATATCTTCTTTTCATTTTTTTTAACTTATTTTTTAATTTTTATATTCATTAAAAAATAAAATAATTTGAAAAAATGAAAAAAATTAAGTTATAAATAGATCTAAAATATATAAAAATAAATTAATTAGATATTAAAACTAGAAACCAAAGAGCTTATAAGTTAGTGATAGTTATTTTTTTATAAGAGATTACTTATTTAATTTCTTTTGTTGTGTGTGTTAGGTGTGTGAGTTAAAAAAAATATATGTATTAAAACTAGAAAAAAAATATTTAATTTCTTTTGAAAAACTAGAAGGACTAATCTATAATTTACTCTATCTCTACCTCTTTAATTAACTGATTTGGTGCTTTGACTCTTGACCAGTCTCTGGTGTTTCAATAATGTTAACGTTAAATCAGGGTGCCACGTGTCGTGGACTTGTTGGATAAGGAAGGGTGATTGTGATTTAGATGAATTAATGATGAGTGCCAATTACGGCAAGCTCAACATTATGATAAGGATTAGACGTGACCATTAGGATAGAGACCATCTTTCGTAATTCCGTAACTACAACAACAACTTTCTTTACCAATCTTATTAGGAACATTTTGATTTTAATTAGTGAATGAATTGCATCTTTATCATCCACCATGGAGAGGATATGCTAATTAATGAGTGCTAATTTGCAATTTTTAGAGCGAGAACACTTGGAGGGATTTCATGGCTATAATTGTTTTTTTTCTTCTTAATTTCTTAAATTCGAATTATAAAATTTGTACAAATATACATTTATAATGCACTAGAGTCGAGGCAAATACAGTGAATGTATTTTTAAAATCATTTGAAAAAAATTTAATTTTAATTGATATAAAAATTAATTAAAAAATATCTCTAACTTTAAAAAAGAAGAAGAAAGAATTAGAAAATTTTAGACTACATATAAAACAAGCATAAATTTGAATAAATTATACTTACTATATATATTTACTTTAAAGAGAGATATACGTAAAAATAAAAATAAAAAATTACATTCCGATCTATCAAAAGTGATATTAATATTTTCATCTAGACTCAATTTTATATATATATATATATATTGAGTTCCTTCAAATTTCTACTAAATTTGAAATAAACCTATTTTATTTAGAAATTTTATAAAGCTAAGATTGAGTCTCAATCTTTTCCAAAGTAAGTTATGATTGACTATATTATGCATTTCTTATTTTTAATTATTTTGTACGCTAAAATTATATGACATTTATTGTCATGATAATGTTTTTAATGTATTGAATGACGATAACCAGAATTAAAAAAGAAAACGGTAAATTATATTTCAATACCAGTTTTTCACAAGGTTCCATTTCGGTTCATATAGTTTGAAAATTCCCAATATTAACTAATAGTTTCCTTCCACAATGTGGCCATGGCTGGTTAATAACTAACAGAATCTGAAGGCAAGCCTGATGTTTGGTTTTTCTTTTTTAGTTTTTATGAGATATTATCTAAGAGAGAACTGCATTTTTTTTTAAAGTCCAATTGATAAATCTTTTTATTTGAGTATCTAATTATTATTATTTTTATTTGAGTGCATATAATCATCGTAAACTAGAAAATGCTAATGTATCCATGATGACTGTCATGTGACAGAAAGTGAATCACACTCAAATAATTTTTTTAAAAATTAATTTTTTAGAAAAAACTGCAATTTGAGTGCCTAATCTTTGATTATATTTTTGTTTGAGAGCCCAACTTTTGATTTTTTTTTCCTATTTGAGTTCTCTTAGCAATATACGACTGAAAAATTTTAACATGATGGAGATTTATTGACACGCGACAAGTCTTTAATTGAAACATAACAAAAAATAGGTATTACTCGAATTTATTGAGAAAAAATAAAGAATAAAATAGCTGACAGCAATTCAAAAAATTAAAAATGAATATTGATAGCCGAATAAACTCAATAAGTTTGTTGATCAATTTTTTAGAACACTTTAAAGATATCATCATCTAAATATCTTTTTTTTTTTTCCTAATCCAAGAGTTTTAATTTTGAATCATTTAAACAATTCAAACTCATTCGGTTACTAATAATTGATTTTGATTTTTTTTTAATCCTTTTCAACTATTTTCTTTTCAAAATTTTCATAAATATATATTTTAAATTTTCTTCTCAATAAATCTTAGGAGGAACCCACCTTTGCCATGTATCAATAAGAACTATCGTACGTTAGTGAATCCTCGAAGTTTAGGTGATTGAGAGCACTCAAATAAAATAAAAAAATCAAACATTGTACACTCAAGCAGAAAATAATCAAATGTTAGATACCCAAATGATATTTTTTTCTAAATAATTAAAAAAAAATTTATTTTTTGTCACGTATCGGTTAAAAATTATCATAAAACAATTCATTTTAGACACATCATTATTTTTGAGTTTTAGGTGATTGTGGGCGTTAAAACAGAAAAAAAAATAAATTAAACACTCAAATTACAATTTTTCCATTATCACATGCAATGGAGTTTGAAACGAAAATATAAGATACAAATATGAAAAAGTGGAAAAGAAGAAGGAAGAGTACAATGCTAATTTAAGTGTCATGGATCAGATGGGAACCTTTCTGAAACTATAGGGTTGATATTGAAAATTTTTAAAGTACAAGGGCCAATATGGAATATTGATGGAATCTATCGGGGTTAAAATATAGTTCACTAAGAAAAGTTATCCTAGATTTTATATTTGAAAATAAATTACTATATATACACACACACATATAGTATTGATGGTTTCTCAATAGTTTTTTTGAGATTTGCAAATTGCAGGAATCATGTGAAAAAGAAAGCAAAAAGATAGCACCTACAGGTAAAGTGGATTCCACACCAATGCGGCATTGCCCATGACAAGAATCATATGAAAGACAGTCATAAAGAACGACCTCTCTTTTAACCAAATGCAATCAATCCTGCTTCATTTGTACTTTCTCATGATATGCACTTTTAGAATTCAATTACATAATTAGGCATCTCTCCCACAAATAATATTTTACTGATTCAGGACTCACTATAATATAACTTGGTGGAATCCATTGCCAGACTAATTCCATTGGTGCAGATAAAGCAAACAGATTTTGCTTTAATACCTTGATTCAGCATAAAAAGGATCATAAGCCAAAAGATTAAAGCTAAGTTCTCTTTTGATTCTATAGAAAGATGACAGGACAAGTAAATGAGCAAATTAGGATGGATGATGTCATAAATATATCAAATACTAAGGCAATAATGGAGCCAAGAATGAATAGATCAGGGAAAAAAATGAGTAAAATGTATGACTGGCTTGAAAATCACCAGATTTACAGTATGTACGCATGGTGCGTACTTACGCAACTGGTCTCATGTAAGATTCAAGCCATGCCTGGCTGCATTGATTCTTAGCTGATGCTCTTTCTTGAGAGCTCTGAATTTAGCTTCCAATTGATCACAGTCCGGGAGCTTTAGATGTACATGGCTACAAGATGAGGTTGTGCTTACTTTTGAAAGCTGAAACTGAGAAGAAACGGACTGGTTATCACTATCAGGGGATGTGCCCTTTAGCCCTTTCGGTGGGATTGTGCTTTCACTTGAATAAGGACTACGCCCCTTTGAACAGGAACCGTCAGAAGAGGCATATCTTGCCGGACAATCTGATGCTTCTTCAGCTTCCATTAATTTCTTGCTCTCTTGCATTTTAGTACCATTTTCCTGTCTATCAAATATATAGCATGATTTCTCCAGGCAGCATCTAAAATTCTTTTCAGGGCTAAATCTGCTGCTGCAATATGACTTCTTTTGACTACATGTGCATTTACAGGACTGAACATACCCTTTCACTGGTCTGTACAAAACCTTCTCATAGCAGACCAATGAGGCACTCCTGAATTCTTTGGCTGGCATAATTGTCCTTTGCTTATCTTGCAAATGAAAAATTCGATGATAGAAGTGGACATGGTGAAAAGATGCGCAATTCACCGTTGAAGACCACACAATCATGGTCTTTCATGAAAGATTTGTGCTTGTGATTGTTCTTGGCATCAACTCTCCTTTCCAACCTGTGACCATATGACTTCCTCATCCTTTCGGGAGTTTTCCCTGACAGTGCTATCTTATCCTCAGGTTTAGGTTTGTTGAAATTACCGTCGCTATAACCATAGTGGGATAAAGCCAACAATGTAGATCCATCAACACCATAATTGTCAATTAAAGGATAGAGGGATGCATTGAACAAAAATAATCTCTTGTCCTCACCATTAAACTCAAATTCCTCCACTTCCTCAACATAGACAGTTCTCTTGTGACACTGAAATGAAATGTCTGGAGTTTCTGTTCTTGCAATGTCTTCATTGCCTTCGAAAGAGGCTGCAGAAAGCTTGTTTGAGCCAGAACTTTCTAAATTACTTTGATCAGATAGTTCATACATATACTTATCTTGAGGATGATCCTCTATTTGGACTGCTTTTCTGAGAATAGGAGCGTTTTCCAGAGGATCAATGATTAATTTAGACGCAACATCCAGGCTATGGTTAGCATATGAAGCTAGCACCATTGCTTCGCTGGTGCTGCTATAAGTGATACAAGCCTCTCCCTTAAAAACAAAACTCTCCAATTGATGATCTGCGTTTCCAGACAACTGCAATTGGATGATACCAAAGATTTTAAACTAAATTTTAGAGTTTCCCATCAAAAAGTCTAAATAAAAAGACTTCGTATAATACTATGATCCAGAAAATGAATTGTGGGGTGAGCATACCTGCAAAACATGTTGTTCGGGTCTATTATCACACCCCAAGGACCACAGCTGGAGGCCATAATCCTTAGCTATTTCGTTGATCAATTTTAGCTTCTCACCATCAGTGATGAACTTTATACAGAGTTTCTCCCTAATCTGTGACATAAATGTAATGCTTATGAAGAGTAGTAGCATCGAAAACCAAGCTTGAATGGATAAAATTCCATGTAAGAAGAATCGAGGAAGACATGTTGGCTCAAAAATTCACGATTGACAACCTCATGATTGACAAGATTTCCAGACTGCAATGCAGCTACATCCTTTATGAATTTCTGCCCATAGCGGTTACCAAAAAGCTTTCTGATCACTCGGAGCTCTGGCAAATCCCCAAACCATGCAGCAGCAAATGTCAATGTTGAAACTGCTTCGTTAATATCTTTCGGACGGTCCCTGAAAGCAAGATTAAAAACTGATATTCAAAATGATCATCTGCCAAATTAACGTAGAAAAGCTGAAGTCATGCATCAACTGAATATCTTATTGCACGGACGCACAACAATATAACAACACTGAAATGTCTGCCAGTAGAATCTTAGGATTTCGGTTACCACTTCATCTATATGTGCAGAAATTGTAATTTTTCGAGCAATGTATAAGATTGATCTAACTCTACATAGAGTACTAGCATTATGCGTATATCATACTTGTTTCTGCGAATGTACCGAAAGTGAAGAATAATAAATTCACAGTAGTAATCCAGCAGATCATACGCATCCAACAAGCTTTGGTCCTTAAAAAGCAGTTCAACCTGAGAAATTTAAGGAAAATTAGCTTTGCGGAATAGCATCCCTAACAGATCAAATTCTTGTAGAATGAAGTAGATTGAAAAGAACTTGAATGAAAACCTAGCTAACATCTAGCACATGTATGATCTTTCAAAATGGCATCATTAAAACGACAATCCATATAAGTTCAATTGTGACATATTTAGAATGTCTTCATCATTAAAATGACAATCCAACAACAGGAAATAAGGTCCCTTTCAACAGGCCTGAGCCATTGTAAATAGTCTATCCTGAATCCTAAGTTTTTGCCCACATCATATTTCTGAGGTAAAATAGCTGCAATAGTGTCAGTTGTTAGATTTTCCTGTTCATCTCAAACTTAGGCAGCTAATACAGGAAATTCCAATAACAAGTAGTAGTACTTTATTTTGCTAATCTAACCCCATTATTTTAAAAATTGAAGCAACCAAAAAAGAGAGAAAAAGTCAAGTAATTAATAAAAAAAGGTACGAGTAGTACTACCCTAGCAAAAGCAGTCTCATTTCGACCTATCTTAAGAAGCTGGGCAATGTCCTCACGTAATTGCCTTACAATTGAGTCTCTCTTCCTCTTAAGTGAATTAAGGCGGCAGTGAAGTGGCTCAATTAATTTCTTGCTGCAAATTGACAACATTCACATTCTTTAATCATACAAAACAAAATATTTAAGCACACAACAATGAAATTGATTATGGATAACAATATTGGCTGACTAGTATTACGACTTGGAAGCTTTTCTCCATCCAAATAAAATATCAAACATAGTTGAAAGTATAATAATAATATTTGTGAGAAGATCACTTGGTGAGACTTGTTCATACTAGTTTTGGTGGCTGGAGAAAGTAAGCAACTGTGAGGGTGGAAATTTATTTCAGTAATCAAAATTTAGTAGCTTAATTATGATTTCAAATTATGGTCAAATGAGGATCATGGAGGGAGAAGGTGACAGTTTTCCCTATCAAGAAACTGCTCCACTTGCTAGTGGCACATTTCATCTTTTAAGCGGTTGAAGAAATTTCAGAGGAAAAACAGGAGGTAACAGAGAAGATCAAATGAACCCATGTCCAAAAGAACAAGCCCAAGAAAGAAAGAAAGAAAGAAAGAAGTCCTGTATGGAACCCAACTAAAGCTTTATGCTGCAAACCCAAAACTTTTGTCCACAAATAAATTTTTTTTTTATTAATCTCTAATGTATTTCAAGTTTAAAAATTCATATTAATCTTTTACTATTTATTTGAACCTATAATATAAGTACAGTTATCTAAATTTTTTTTTTTATATATAAAAACTCTGAATTGAAATCACTTGTTTACACGATTAGAATCATTTTCGTTTAAACCAATCCTAGCGGGTAATTTTTTTTTTTTTGGCTAGACAGAGAGAAAACTATCAATAGTTAAAAGATCCAATGGTGATGGCCAAAAGATATGCATGGTCTGTTTACTTCTTAGAATTGATCGAGCCAAAGCATCAAGTTTGAATTTGATCAAATTAGCCCCTCCACTTTCAATTAAAAAAATAAAAGGTGATTTTGCCTCTTTTAATTAACTTATTTACTATTTATTTGAACATATAAGATAAATACAGTTATCTAAAAAGATTTTTTTTCATATATAAAAAAACTCTAAATTAAAATCATTTATTTAAACGATTAGAATCATTTTCGTTGAATTCAATGTCAGGGGTAATTTTTTTTTTGGCTATACAGATAAAGAAAACTACCAATAGTTAAAAGATCCAATGGTGGTAGCCAGAAGACATGCATGGTCTGTTTACTTCTCAGAATTGATCGAGCCAAAGCATCAAGTTTGATTTTGATCAAATTAGCCCCTCCACTTTCAATTGAAAAATCAAAGGGTGATTTTGCCTCTCTTAATTAACTTATTTACTAAATGAACGTCCAGATGAATATCATATATTATAAGAGGATTAGATAAATGATCTCAAATCACCTATAATTGAAGTTAGATGGGTTGATTTGATCAAATTTATAATAGAAGTTTTGTTTTGACAAAATTTACAATGTAAAGGGACTACATAATGATTTTTAGCTAATGTTGGAACCGTGCAAATGGCAAACCCAATATTTTCTCCGAAACGTAGAAGTCTATCACTTGAATATTTTAGCAAAATGGATAGAGTGTGATGTTCTTCGAGAAAGGATTTTTCTTTCTTTTTCATTATCTTGAAGCCACGCACGCGAATGATGAAAGTGATTTTACCGAAACGTCAACGATAGCGTGATTTCAGTAAGCTTCAAGAAATCGAAGATGTAGTAATTTATCCTTTTTTCCCCCTTCGTTATATAGGTGAATAACGAATTATAATTAATTTTCTTGCTAAATTTATCTCAGCATTTTGAAGCCATCAATTAAGAAGACAAATTAATTACTTAAAGTTTCTTAGTGCGTTACTATGTTAATTTTAAGGGGTTGATTGGGTAATTAAAGAATATTTTTTTTAACTTTTTAGATTTTAATCTCAAAATTAACATTAAATATGGTATTGATTTAATACGGAGAAGCTGTCTTTAAAATCATTAAAGTAAGAGACATAATATTCTTGATTATAAATTTATATTTAAAATTACTAGAGAAAAAAATTTAACGTAAATAAATTTGAATATATCTTTTACCTTCCAATTAAAAAAAATAATGCTATGTTAATTATAAATTATAATCGCTAGCATTCACAAATCTACCTAACATTTTTTTCCGACAAATTAATTAATTATTTTAGATTTTGGGTATATCGAACACCTCGAATAATTGATTTTTTCTAATTAAAACTCTAAGTTTTTTTCTATTCAATTTAAAAATACTACTACTTATAGTATTATTATTTTAAACCTTGATGTATGCCATCGAAGCATACGTGATAAGTTTTAGCTAATAATAACTTATCACGTTATGAATTCAATCATATAATTAGAGCTCATCATAACACGTGGTAAGTTATTATTAGTTAGAACTGTTTACATGTGTTTTCGGAGCATGTTAGGATCTAAAACAACAATAATATAAGAATAGAATTTTAAATTAGATAAAAAAATTTACAATCTCAATTAAAAAATTTGAATTATCCGAGTTCTCCATAGGATAAAACCTATTTAATTATTTGAGTATTAATAAAATATTAAGATTTAAAACAACAATAATATGAAAATAAAATTTTTAAATTAAATAAAAAAAATTAGAACCACAGTTAAAAAAATTTGAATTATTCGAAATTCTCTCCAGGGTAAACCTTATTTAATTCATGCGTAGACTCGCTTTATTCACCGACCTTTATCGACAGTCAGTCGTACACATCTCTGACACGTGCTTTGCCTGTACTGATGGCGGTATTAGCACATGGAGCCGGAGTAAAAATCAAAATCTCTTCTTATAAATTTTAATTATTTTTGGACTGATAGCCATTGTTTTAACCATAAATTCAACAATAGCAACGTAGATTTCGATTCAGAATCCTAATATTTTAATCTTCCACTAGCCAAAATGTCTAATATTTTACAAAACTCCTAATAAATAACATATAATTTAACTAAATAAAATGACGTACTTTGCACGTTGATTCTTCTTCAATCACTAACAGTTTTTAGACCAAGTAATTAATGTTTCTTGTGAAGATTTTCAGACACTTTTTTTCTCGTTAAATTGTCAGTATACGAAGAGATCTTGATTTAGGGAAGTCAAATAATATACTGCTTTTCTTCAAGCCAAAGGAATGCCTCCGAACTTGCTCTTGAAAATCTAGCTATCTTTTGTTTCTTCTACGCTTGCCCATTGGTTTTCATCCCGCATGCAAGGTTTTGGTGGCTCGAAGTTATCTGCAAGTATAACATAGTGCATGTATCTAACTTTCATTCACGTTGATCTCACCAAAAAAAAAATTCTTAGGAATTGGATAACGATTCCCCCAAACTTTTTCATCACTGTATATATTGTTTTCTTGAAAATTTTAGTGCTATTAACTTAATAATTTAATAATCTTAATATTATCTCCTTTTTGTGACCGTTAGAATTCAGGTCTTCAAGAGTGAGCCGTGGGTCATGAAAAATAAAATTTATATAAATGGGATCAATTGCTTTTATAATTTGGACTGGAAAGATGGAAAGGTGGATTGTGTATTGATATATAATTAAAAGATAGTTGAAAAAAACCTTAAAATGATTCTAATTAAAAAAAAAATGTTGTTTAGTGGAATTTTTGAACCAAGATGAAGTGGGTGAGAAATGAGAAGTTGACTGTAAGTAGCTAGGTGGTACGCTAGTTAGCTAGGCCTATGTATATATCTCTCTTTGTAAAAGAAAAGAACTACGCAATATGATATAGAATTAATTGAGCCATTTATATACAGGCATAACGAGAATACTGAAGGAGAGAACAAACTTTTTTTCTTTACTTGCATTAGGCAGGTAGCTGGATAAGTGCACTGCAAACATATTAATTTTTAATTTTTTTCAAACGAATATATAATTTTTTTTATAAAAAAATTTAAATCAAATATTTATTTTATTTTATTAATCGATGATTTGTCCATCGTATCAAGAATACCAAATTATAATTTTTTCACAATCGAGTACATGAATTTTAATTTTTTCAATTTGAGTAAATCGATTTTTTTAAAATTATTAATTAAATACTTTTGTTAATTTTTTTTCTCAATTGATGACACGTTTCTTATTCCTAAAATATTAAATTATAATTTTATTCTCCGTTTGATAGAGGAAACTTTCCTCCCAATGTCTATAAGTAATGAATCTTGTTAATAAATAAATCTCATGTTTATTTTTTTTCCTTCAAATTTCATGCCTAAATATAACCGAGTTTTTTTTAAAAACAAATCTACCTAAGTTTATTTTAGGATTATATATATATTTGTTAAATTTTGAAATGATATAACAAGTTGAGAGGGGAGTTTCCTCCAACAAAAGAGAGAAAATTTGTCATTTGATAGTCTACGAGTAACATATACTTCATTAATTAACAAAAAAAAAAAAAGGACCAAAATAATTGATTGGTATTTTTTAAAAAAATTAGTGTATTAAAAAAGTAAAAATAAACTCATGTATTCAATTGAAAAAAAAATCAAAATTGTAATTTGATATTTTAAAAATAACAAATATTTTATGAGTTAATAGAAAAATTCACAAAAATATTTAATTCATAATTTTGAAAATAAATTAAAATACATATGTTTAATTAAAAATTAGTGTGTTGTGTGTGATTATCCTGGCAGACAGCGCATTTGTTAACCGGCCTTCCTCAATTGGTGTTCAGACTTCAGATTCAAGTGCATAGAAATTATTGATGAAAGGCATGTTCCATCGGCACCAGCCATAACAATGTCGTTTTCTCATTAACATTTACACGTTGCACTATAAAATAAACAAATTTTATTTTTCCTTATATATATTTCAATGGTGTATTAACCAGTTGATTTGGTAAAGTTATAATTTTAGCATCTTAATTATGTACAGGCTAGCTTCCAAGATTTCTACATTGAGAATTGAGCACATTATGGGCTTGAAATTTATGCTGAACCATAGCGAAAGTTAATTTTCCTCGAAATCTGGTCTTTGCACGATCCCGTCCGCAGCCCCCAAGTCCTTGCTTCCCCACGCGGGCATTGATCAGTTGCTTTGATAAATATCAATATTTTTATCTTTTTACAAATTAAGGTGGCGAGAAGTTGTTTTTTTTTAATCCAAGCAAAAATTCTTGACCTTTTCATTATAAAACCATACTAGAAGGTGTTCAATTTTTATCACTATCAGAATCCTAAACCAAACCATGGCTTCTTTCTCTGCTCCCACCTCCACCCCCACCACCATTTCTACCTCCACTTTCTGCCCTTCATTCCCTAAAACATCCCAGCTTTCGTTGATCAAGAAGAGAAACCATCCTTATATCCCTAGGGTTTCATGCAAAGCCACAAATGATGATTCACAAAACCCTACCACTAGAAGAGATGTACTTATTGGTCTCGGTGGCCTATATGGTGCGACAAGTCTGAGTGATCCATTTGCCTTTGCTAAGCCAGTCTCTGCTCCTGATATCACTAAATGTGGCAGAGCAGACTTGCCACCCGGTGCGAATGAAACAAACTGTTGTCCTCCAGTACCAGCTACGGAGATCCTAGACTTCAAGCCCCCTCCTTCAAATGCACCATTACGCGTTAGACCGGCAGCACATTTAGCTGGTAAAGATTATATAGCTAAATATACCAAAGCCATTGAGCTCATGAAAGCTCTCCCAGCTGATGATCCGCGTAACTTCATGCAACAAGCCAATGTTCATTGTGCTTATTGTAATGGTGCTTACGAACAAGTTGGGTTTCCTGATTTAGACCTTCAAGTTCACGGCACTTGGCTCTTCTATCCTTTCCATAGATACTATCTGTACTTCTATGAGAAAATCTTAGGCAAATTGATTGGTGATCCAACTTTTGCTTTGCCTTTTTGGAACTGGGATTCTCCTTCTGGCATGAAAATGCCAGCCATGTATGCTAATCCTAATTCACCACTATATGATAAGTTCCGCAACAAGAATCATCAACCACCAACATTGCTTGATCTTGATTGGGATGGCACAGACACTTCTACTTCAAACCGACAGCAGATATCTAGCAACCTTACCGTAATGTATAGGCAAATGGTGTCTAATGGCAAGACTGGTAAGCTCTTTTTCGGTGGTGAATACCGTGCTGGTGATAAAGCAGAGTCTGAATTTGGCCCGATCGAGAATGTTCCACATACTCCAGTTCACATGTGGACAGGTGACAACACTCAACCAAACTCTGAAGACATGGGCAATTTCTACTCAGCTGCCAGAGATCCAATCTTTTTTGCTCATCACTCAAACGTTGACCGAATGTGGTCAGTTTGGAAGACATTAGGAGGCAGGCGAGCTGATTTGACTGACCGTGATTGGCTTGACACCTCATTCTTTTTCTATGATGAAAATGCCAATCCTGTTCGTGTTAAGGTCAGAGATTGCCTTGATACAAGAAAGCTAGGATATGCTTTTCAAGATGTTGAAATTCCTTGGCTACAATCTAGACCAACACCAAAAAGGTTAGCCAAGAAAGTGGCAACTAAAGTTTTTAGCCAAGGCAAGGAAGCACAAGCAGCTGAAACAAAAAAGAATGCATTGACACCAATTACTGCTTTCCCTCTAGTTTTGGATAAAGTGGTAAGTGTTCTGGTTGCAAGGCCAAAGAAATCGAGAAGTAAAAAACAGAAAGAAGAAGAAGAGGAGCTTTTGGTAATTGAAGGAATTGAGTATGACAAAAATTTACCTTTGAAGTTTGATGTGTATATTAATGATGAGGATGATTCACTTAGTGCACCAGACAAGACTGAGTTTGCAGGGAGTTTTGTTAATCTTCCTCATAAGCACAAACATGGGAAGAAAACGAAAACATCTTTGAGATTGAGTCTTACAGATCTGTTGGAGGATTTGGAAGCTGAAGATGATGATAGCGTGGTTGTGACTTTGGTGCCTAGGTATGGTAAAGGTCTTGCAAAAATTGGCGGTATCAAGATTGAGTTTGAACGTGATTAATTGATGATCAACAAGAACACTCTTCTTTTATTCGATCATAAGATGTTTCTTTGTGCTTCCTCTGCAAATTTGGAAATTGGTGCATTGAGCAATTTCAATTTGCTTAGGAGATTATGTTATTTCCTTTTTCTTCTCTTAATCTTGTATCATTTTGCTACCTTATGTTCCCATATGGCATGTGGTAATGACGACGATGTATGTTCGTTTGTTATTGCAGCAAATAAAGGATAATTGATGTTCCATGTTGTTGAATATATATATATGCTCTCTTTTCATTTCCCAAATTTTAATATTGATGATATGGTATTTTGCCCTCGCTTTTCTTAATGGAAGTTTCTGTTTTTTTTGTTTTTTGTTTTTTTTATTTTTACACAAAACCTTATTTACTCTGAAAAAAATCAAGATAATAAGTCATAATTCAATTTAGTCTTTTCTCTTCATAGTTAATTTTGAGAATCTTATTGATGAACAATAGAAAATAATGTGGTATTGGATAATTAATTATAACTCAATTAGTATTAATTTCTCAATCTCTCAAAAGATTTTTAGTTTGTATCTCTCCTATGCAACTAATATATATATGATATGGCTTTAGAAAATTGTTGGATATTTTGAGATTATTTGAATGCAAATTAATGCTGTAAGTACGTAGTAATAATTATTGGTAGAGAAATGGCCAGAAAATAATTGAGGTTAAAGTGGAAAAAAATTGGACTTCGAACTTCTATATCTAAATTTGTAAGTTCTTTAATTATCCTTGTAGATAAGCTAATTGTATTGCACATTAGTTAATTTTTTATACCTATTCTTTTTGGTTAAGAGTTTTTTATTTTTATTTTTTGAGTTGTTTCGATGGGTTTTATTAATCTCTTGTTAGAAAATATTTGTACATGTATGACACTTAAATTTTATCAACGTAGAACTTCTAGAATCTTGGCTCTCCTTATAATAATAATAAAAAAAAAAAAATTCTGTAAGCTCTTTAACTAGTTCAATTGGCAAATTTCTGTAAGTTCTTTAACTAGTTCTTTAACTAGTTCTCAATTGGCAAATTTTAGTTCAGCAACAATGCATGCTAACCATGCATATTAAAAGAGTTTGTCAGTTAATTGTATAAAATTTCTTTATTCAATGCAGGTCAGTAATCTATCTCAAAGCATTTTTAATTCGGGTATTCTCTGATAGGTTATGAACGGATCGATACAAAGAATACAGTGATTGGCCATATAATATTGATGAGGCCAGGAGGCACGCAATAATTCGATAATATGCATAAAAAACAATAATATATAAAATATTTTTTTCCCTTTAGATAGAGAATGCCATAAATTTTATCCCCTTACATTTTCTTGTGTGAAAAAAGAAAAAAAAAAAAAAAAGACAGAGAGAGAAAATTATTAAACCTTTGAGATTGATCACTACAAAAAAAATTGATTTTAGCGACGGATATACAATAATTCAGTCACTAATTCGTTAGTCGCTAAATTTTAACGACGGAATATTAAGTCTATCACTATATTTAGTGACGGAAAATCCGTCACTAAACCCAAAAAATTCATCGCTAAAATTGACTTCGGATGGCTCTCCTTTTAGATACCTAATCCGTTGCTAATTTTGAAAATAAATTCATCGCTAATCCGTAACTAATTTTCATCGCTAATCCATCACTAATTTTCGTCGCTAATTACAATAATAAATTCGTTCCTAATTTCCGTCGTATTTTCAAAAACGAATTTTTCCACAATTGCTTCGCTTTTGTTGACATTTTTGAATATTATTAATATAATATTTAATAATTAAAATTAATAATAAACAATCATAAGTAATAATGTATATATGAAAAATAAAATAACATTAACAAAATCATCCTAGAATATTATATTTCATAAAAAAACAACAAAACAAACAAAGTGACTCGAATATTACATCACTCATCCCGCTCGTGTAATCCCATATCCTCATCATCATCTTCGTGCCGAGTGCTCGCTTGGAGGATCGACCGGAGGCCGAACTAGAGGTCGAGTGGAAGGACCAGCAGATTGCCGAATGATGACGGATTTATAGACAACCCGAATGTCCGTGCTAGCCGCATTAGTAAGGATGCCATGAAATCGTATTAAGACTTTATGTTACAAATAGTCTCCTTAAGCTTGATATCCTCTTCCTTAGTGGCCTCATAATCCATCCGAAGATGTTCGCTAGCCGGATCGATCATGTATTACGACGTCGCGGAGGAGGAGCCGCCGCCACCGATCGAGACATATAATGCACCGATTGTGTGCCGATCCCATAAAATCTTTTCTTCTTTTCCCCGAAAGCTCGCAAGTATATGACATTCGGTCTACTTTTGGCTCTAAGATTCATGCTTCCCTCCGAGCCTCAACTTCCTCATTTGATTAGTCGCTCCACACTATTAAAATAACATTAACAAAATCATAATATCATCGTTACAATATTAAAATAACTTTGAGAATAAATTTTCATATTTAATATTTAAATTTGAAAAATACTAACTTATGTTTGCTAGGAGCGCATATCAATGAATGAACCATCACGTCTCTTATAAGTCCTCCGGAACAACTCAAAATTCGTAGGTGGGTGTCCCTATTCTATAGCCTAAAAAAAAACATTACAAATAATATGACAAGTTCCAAATTGATATGTTATGACATAAGTAAATAATAATAGAGTGTAATTTACCAAGCGACGTGTATGCTCTCGTGAAGATATTGAGCCCTCCGTATGTCTAAAAAGACCCAAACAAGGACCATCGATCTCCGACAATCGGTTACGCGATGCTTGCTCTAAACGAGCCACGCGATCGGGTTTCTTGAAATCAACTTGCCACGCATCCCATGCCTCCTAACTCATAAATTAAGGTCACTTACACATCAAACTCGATCTTTTAAACAAAGTTTGCATAACGTTTCCTAGCAATACGCTCCCATGCCCCTCTAACAAATAGATCAACGTCGACATCTCATTTAAAATGTTTACGCACAAGAAAGAAAAGTTTATATAACTTATTTAATGAGACAATTTTTTTTTTTGTAATTATGAAGAAAATTATAAATAGGTTACCTTAAATTCATTAAAGTAAAACTCTTTAGTGACGTTGGGGACATCCTTCCATGGCGATCCTTTTTTGTCCACTCGTTTCTTAAAAATCTCAAAGATCTTCATAGAATGATCTCTACTATCCGGAGTCAATCTATCAAGCAAATAACAAAACGATGAAATAAATATTTTAAACATAATTATTAATGAAATTATATATTAAAAAAACAAATACATACAAATCCGTATTCGATAAAAATAATACGCCGCCAACGGGATGAGCCGTGAGAACTCTCCGAAGTGTTAGACACGTATGTGGAGGGCCACTCTCGAGCTCGATGGTAAAACCTCCGGTGCGTAACGAGAAACACATGTCGATGCGGATGTGCTAGCTCCATGAATACATGAGTCGTGGGATCTATAAAAAAATCCTATCGATAGAGACCCACGACCGATACCGATAGGGGATTCTAATGGACTACCATCCGACGGTGATGCTCGTTCATGATTATCGAAACGTGATCCGATAACGCCTCTTGGGGGACGATGCAAACCATGATTATCACGAGTCATTGTTATATGATCTACCATGAAACAAAAAAATAAAATACAACAAATATATTGTTAGAGTCCATTCATGGGTAAATAAATTAAAATACATCATTTTCTATAGATATAAAACAATCAAAATATACAACAAACATTTACTAAAGGTAGAAAAACCAAAATTAATAAATTAATAAAGAGAAAAAATTACATAACTTCTTATTAATACAACAAATGAAATATAAATTTAATTCGAACTATCGTAATAATTGTTTTAAGTTATCATCTTCATCATCCGAAACATTGTGACATTCATTTTCTTCGTCGATCACACCTACTTCTATTTCAACAAACGATCCATTTGGATCATTTAATAAAGTGATGTCCTCGACTTCGTCTATTAATTCATGTCGAATTTTTGGATCATCCTGCTGAAATGGTTCAACATTTTGTTTTATGGTAGCCGATGATTCAAGAAA
Organism: Dovyalis caffra; assembly: GCA_963924115.1. NCBI lineage: Eukaryota > Viridiplantae > Streptophyta > Magnoliopsida > Malpighiales > Salicaceae > Dovyalis > Dovyalis caffra. The sequence continues at coordinate 11,766,051 of CAWUPB010001184.1, forward strand.
GTCAAACACGGATCTAGCTTTGATCTTACACACGACCTCACTAATCTCAATTGTCACGTCTTAAGCTAGGGTTATAATACACTTGAGCCGAATATGATGGTAAGATAAATGGTTTGTAATTGTTCAAAGTTCTTTTATAGTTAACATCCATAAGTTTGTAGTATGGATGAACCCTTGTTTCTTGTGATGTGGGATCGAACTAATCATATTTGAACAATACTCGTTCTCTTGATTGGTAATGCAGGATACTCTACTTTAATAGTTTTCGTCAATATCCCATGATAGTCACTCTCGGTTAAGCTATAATTGCTTCCTTTAACACATACACCACTATTGAAAGATCTAATTTTCAAAGATCCCTCAAGTGTGCGTAACCTACAACCATTAACAAAATAATCGTTGTACGATCCGACAGCTTAGCAATGGACTTTATGCAAGATCTTTCAAGAACCGATCTTTCATGTCAAATGCTTGTACATTTTATGTCCGTAAGTTAAACAAAAAATCACCTCTCGATTTTATTTATCTTTATATTAATGCTATCAACAAACTAAACATATAAAATGATCATACTTACATATTAATTAAACCAAGAGGTAAACTCATTTTCAATTAGAGCATCGACTTCATTCCGAGACGAGTAACGGATTGTTCCGTTGTATTTCGATAAGAAATCCACTAAAGATAAGAGAATTATTAAAAAAATAAGTTAGTCTCTACTATCTTCCTAATATGAGTTATTAAATATAATAAATAGGTCAAACTCACTCAATGTAAGGTTTGACTTCTTCATAATTCAAGCAATATATATTGGTGTGTTACTCCGTGTTCTTGTTGTGTTAATTTTCTTATTTTGTATCGATCAATTGATCAACCCGGTCGCTTAAATATGAATAATATCCCTTCAATATGGTTTTCTTCTTCGTTGTTGAATTCAAAATTACAAGGCATTTTTCGATGCCTTGTATCCACATGAGGCTCAAAATAATGTGAGCAAAATAGAGAGGCTTCTTCGACCAAATATGCATTGCATATTGATCCTTCCACTTTGACTTTATTCTTAACATTATTTTTTAGTTTTCGCAGATACCTACAAATATGAATAATTTTAACATTTGAAAGTAAGAAATTTATTTAATTTAACTTTTGAATTGAATGTCAATACCTTTCAAATAGATACATCCATAGATATTGCACGAGTGCAGCAATAGATGCCTCATATGGAAGATGAATTCAAAGATGTTCTATGGAGTCAAAAAAGCTAGGCAAAAATATACGTTCTAGTTTGCATAAAATGATGGGTATCCGATCATTAAGTCGAAACATATCCTCTTGCTTTATGATTGTAGAAGTCAATTGCTTGAAAAATAAACTCAACTCGTAAGTGATTGTCAAACGTTTCTCGGTAAAAGCTCCCAAAATGCAATTGGAAGTAAATGCCGCACGAAGACGTGACGGTCATGACTTTTCATCCCATAAAGTTTGTCATGCCGCATATCAACACATCTAGCTAGATTGGATATATATCCATAAGGGAATCCGAGTTGTTTAACCCATTCAAGTAATCTTCTTTTTAATTGTTTCGACAAAGTATATGCAGCTTTAGGATACTTTCCGGACACATCATCCTTTACTAATTCCGGCCTTTTATAAAAGAGTTTTAAGTCTTCCCTGGAGTTGGCATTATCTTTAGTTTTTCCCGATACATTCATGATTGTGTTAAAAACATTATCAAATTTTTTTTCTTAATATGCATATGCATGACATCTAAATTATATCGAATGATATTTGTACTCCAATAAAGCAAATCCTAAAAAATACTCTGCTTTCTCCATCCACACATCCGAGAGATTCTACTATTATGATCATCTGCACCATCTTCCGTCACCTTCAATAACCTTCACTATTCGACTAAATGTAACATCTCTATTCAAGATGAGATTGGAGGATGACCGCATTTAACAACTTTGTTGGCGATGAATGCTTTTTTGTTTCTTCTATATGGATGATTATGATGAAGAAACTTTCGATGGTTGTCAAACCAAGAGATCTTCCTTCCATTTGGAAGGAAAAAAGCATTTGAATTTTCCATACAAGTAGGGACAAGCTTGTTTTCCTGTAGTACTCCAACCGGATAGTATTGAATAAGCAAAAAAGTCACCGATAGTCCACATAACTACAGACTCTCAATAAGAAATTCCGCTTACGGGACACATTGCGAGTCACTACACCCACATTTCATAACTGGATAAGCTCGGATATGAAAGGCTACAAGTAAATATCCAACTTATGTTTTGGATTTATTGGACCCGAATAATCATTATTAGGAACATATATTCCTTCTTCATACACATCTATGGTAGCAAATTGTATGGAGTCACAATGACCGACCACGAGGAATATTGCACATCGAATTGACCAAATGGTTAAAACCCATTAGTGCACACTCCTAAGTGAACGTTCCTTATTTCAGCTACAAAAGAAAGATTAATCTGATTAAAACTCTTTCATGCAATTGAATCGAAGGATGACGCATTACTCCTATATCATCTCCCCCATGTTCAGCATGCCACATCATGTGCTCGACCATTGCATTCGATGCATACAATCATTGTAGACGTGGAGTTAGAGGAAAGTAGTACATTTTCTTATTTGGAACAAGTTTTCCTCTTCCCGATCCTCGACGAGAACTTTGATATCGAGGATATTGACAAAATTTGCATTTATCTAATTCATTATCTTCCTTCCAATAAATCATACACCCATTATGATAACAATGAGTTTTTTCCACCGATAAACCCATCCCCTTCATCGACTTCTTTGTTTCATAAAAGTTTTATTTCATACGATTATCAACCGACATCAACTCCTTCATCGCCTTACATAACCGATCGAAGCACTTTTCCGAAAAACGATAATCGACTTTTAGGTTAAGCATTCGAGCAACTCGTTGACAATTACGAATGCTTATCACAACCAGTCCAAATCTCTCTACATGATGCATTCAACATATCATAAAAGTGTTGGGCTCTAGGATTAAGAACCTCCTCCATGTTGGACGGATCAAAGGATGGACTAGTCGCATCTATTACCATACTTTGATATGGGTTTTGGGGCTCATTAGAACTACCTTCGCCTATATAATAATTTCCTAAAATATGCTGACTCCTAGAAGTTTCAAATGTCATATAGGCTTCAAATTCACCATGATGCACCCAAGTATAATATCCCGGCATAAAATCTTTACGACACAAATGATATTTGATCGTGTCAATCTCTTCATAATTTCGATTTCGACACTTACCGAAATTACAAGGATGCCTAATTTTGGTTCGGCCATACATCCAGGATGCTCAACAACAAAAACTAAAAATTGCGCTACACCTCTCACAAATTCATCATTTAACGATCCATTTACTAACCTAAAATTCATCCATTGTTGATCAAGTCTCATTTTTTAAATTACTGCAAAAAATAACATAACCATTGCAAACAATTACTTCTCATCATTTCGAATTATTTTAAATAACTATTAAACAATTATATTAGTTATATAATTATCTTCAATTAGTTATTTTTTTTTTGAATTTTAATTCCTATTTGAATAATTATATAAAGAATAATTACATTTTTGTAAAAAATACTTAATTTCTTAATTTTCAATAATTTTTTATGTAATTTTTTACCTTTTACAACCTTAAGTGCTATATGTTATAACGTTAACCTAACCTAAACAAAACAATTAACCTAATTTAAACTACCTTAGGTAATTTAAGGAAATTATATTATCATTTTCACTTAAAATACAAAAAAAAAAAATACTTTTTTACCCAAAATACATTAAATTACATATGAACTAAATAATTTATGAAAACATTCAACTAAAATATTTATTTAATTCTATTAATTATCTATATATTTATATAATTTTAACATTTTTAAAGTTATTTTAGTAATTACATTATCATTTTCACCTAAAATATATAATATTTTAGACTTTATTAACCCAAAAAAAATGTTAATTTACATTATCACCAAAATAATTTTAAAAATATTCAACTAAAATATTTATTTAATTTTATTAATTAATAAAATTTTTAATATTTAATTTAATTTTTTAATTATATTTTTTTCAATTTTTTTTCGATCCAATCAAATCATTATACATGTTATATTATTTTAATTTTAATAATTAAAATAATAAAATTACTTATAAAATTTACATTCGAATTTATTATACTACATTAAAAAGTAATATAATTTTTTAGCAAACAACTAAGCAAATTAACCTATAACAATAATATATATATATATATATATATATATATATATATATATATATATATATATATATATATATATAATCAATTAATCATACGACAATTTAAGGTTAAAAAATTAAATTTTAATCTAATAATTGAAAATTAAAAAAATTTATATTTTTAAGCTTTAGGTTAACATCAAAATTAAACTAACAATTAAAATAACAACAAACTAAAACTTAGCAAAATAAATCTAATAGTTATCAAAATAAAATAACGACTAATATATTTAAACTAGTGCATAACAATTAACATAACAAGATAATTAGCAACATTCAAATAATTAATAAACTAATAAATAACAAATTTTAATTAAAAATATATAACATTTATCTAACTTAAAAAAAATAAAAGTTAGAGAGAGAAAGTTTTATCCGACGGATCAAGTATATATAGCATAGATCCGATTCGATTTTGAGGAAGAAAGATAACCCTTATTTTGTTGAATACTTTGGGGAAAAATTTATTGGCGTGGGTCGGCTTGGGTGGCCGTTTTTTGGTCGGCGCTGTAAAGGGAGGTGTAGTGGAGGTAAGGGAAACAAATGAAGAAGTAGAAGAAAGGGGGTATATATAAGCAAAATAGCGACGGACCGACTGATCCGTGGCTAAATAGCGACGAATCGGCCGATCTCGTCGCTGAATGGGGGGAATTCCCCCCCCAAACGGAGACGGACCGTCGATTAGAGATAGACCGGTCGGTCCGTCGCTAATTTAGGGGGCTAGTCCGTCGCTAATTTTTAGGAGAAATTTCCCCTTCGAGAAATAGCGACGGACATCGTCCGTCACTAAATGGTGATGGATTAAATTCGATCTCTAATTTTATATTTAGCGATCGAATTGTCGTCGTTAATCCATCGTTGATTTTTATTTAGCGACGGATTTGTTTCCGTCACGATGTTTCTATCACTAATCCGTCACTAAACCGTCATAAAAAATATTATTTCGCAATCCGTCGTTAATTAACGACGGATTGGTTTTCGTTGCTAAATCATTTTTTTCTGGTAGTGGAGCCATAATCATTTAAAAGTGGCATCATTAAGAGCATGATATTTTGATTATATAACACCTTCAACCTAAGACCTAAATAGGTTGAGAATATTATCAATATTGATTTACATCCAGAGTGTAATAAATGTAAGACAACAAGCCTTCTCCCTTAACATTTTCAATTTATTGGCAAAGTGGACAATTGTTTGTATCGAGTTCTTAATAAATATAAAATAATAGGTCCATATTAACTAAAACTTTGGTATAAGCTTTTTCAAAAATTTAACTAACATTAATTAATATTTCTATACTATATATAAAAATATTAAACATCATATTTTGGTAAAAAATCCATATTCTTGAAATCCAAATTAATCATTTAAATAAAATACCTTACATTAAAATAAGTTGAACCATGTCTCTTACTATTCTTGAGTTCCTCTTAGAAATTCATATAAAATTTAATTTAGGATTATTTAATTTTCAAAATATTTCATACGATAAGATAGGATTATTTGATTTTGATTTTATTTTAAAAATAATTTAATTATCATGTATTATATTCAATTAGAAATTAATCAATGAATTATAACCATTAAACTAAGATTTACTACTATTATTTTTATAAAAATTCTATAGGTTAGGAATTAATTTCAAAAATTGAATTATGCATTTAATAAATTTATTTAGATTTTCAACTTATATTTTAGCTATTTAAAATATTTTTTTATAAATAGGATCACTTGTTTTTATAATTTGGACTGGAAAGATGGAAAGGTGGATTGTGTATTTATAAATAATTAAAAGCTAGTTGAAAAAACCTTAGAATGATTCTAATAGAAAAATAAAAAAATGTTTTTTAGCGGAATTTTTGAACCAAGATGAAGTGGGTGAGAAATCAGAACTTGGTAGGTGGTACGCTAGGTAGCTAGGTGGCGCTAGCTAGGTGTATATCTCTCTTTGTAAAAGAAAAGAATTACTTGCATATAGGCATAGCGAGAATAATGGAGACAACAAACTTTTTTCTTTGCTTGCATTAGGCAGGTAGCTGGATAATTGCACTGCAAATATATTAATTTTTTTTTTTTAAACGAGTATAAATGAATTTTATTTTTTTTAATATATTGATTTTTTTAAAAACTTTCAATCAAATATTTATTTTAATTTTTTATTAATCGATGACTTATTTGTTACATCGAGAATATTAAATTATAATTTTTTTGTAATTGAATACATGAATTTTAAATTTTTTTAGTTTGAATAAATTGATTTTTACAAAACTGATAATCAAATATTTTTGTTAATTTTTTTTTATTAAGAAATGACGCATCTGTTATTCCTAAAATAAAAATTTATAATTTTTTTTTCATGAAACTTTCCTCCCAATGGTCATAAGTAATGAATTTTGTTAATGAAAAATCTCATGTTTGTTTTTTTCTTCAATTTTCACCCTTAAATATAACCGAGTTTTTCTTAAACAAATCTAACTAATTTTTTTTTTAGATTTTATTGGTAAAAAAATAATATATAAATTAAATTTTTTTTTATCAAATTTGAAATGATATTATAATTTGAGAGGGGAGTTTCCTTTGATAAAAGAGAGAAAATTTGTAATTTGATATTTTAAGAGTAATATATATATATATACTTCATCGGTTCAAAAAAATTAATGAAAGTAATTGATTGATATTTTTTTAAAAATAGTTTATTAAAAAAATAAAAATAAATTTATATATTTAATTGAAAAAAATATAAAATTATAATTTGATATTTTAAAAATAAGAAATATTTTATCAGCTAACAAAAGAATTAACAAAAGTATTTAATTGATAATTTTTTTAAAAATGCATATTTTAATTAAAAAAAATTAAAAACAAGTGTAGGGTGTGATTATCCTAGCAGATGGCAGACAGCGCATTTGTTAACCGGTCATCCTCAATTGATGCAAGGTATCTTCCATCGCCAGCAGCAATAGCAATGTCGTTTCTCAATTGCATTTCTTCGTTGAAAATTGAGCACATATAGGCTTGAAATTTATGCCAAACCATAGCCAAGGTTAATTTTCCTCGAAATCTGGTCTTTGCACGATTCCGTCCGCAGCCAAAGTTGTTATTTCCCCACGGGGCTATTGATCACTGCTTTGATAAATATCAATATTTTTGTCTTTTTTCAACTTAAGATGGCGAAAAGTCTCTCTCTTTTTTTTTTGTCCAAGCAAAAAGTCTTGACCATTTCATTATAAAAGCATACGAGAGGGTGTTCAGTTTTTATCACTATCATAATCCTAAACAAACCATGGCTTCCTTCTCTCCTCCCACCTCCACCCCCACCACCATTTCGATCTCCAATTTCTGCCCTTCTTTCCCTAAAACATCCCAGCTTTCGTTGATCAAGAAGAGAAACCATCCTTATATCCCTAGGGTTTCATGCAAAGCCACAAATGATGATTCACAAAACCCTACCACTAGAAGAGATGTACTTATTGGTCTTGGTGGCCTATATGGTGCGACAAGTCTTAGTGATCCATTTGCCTTTGCTAAGCCAGTCTCTGCTCCTGATATCACTAAATGTGGCAGAGCAGACTTGCCACGCGGTGCGAATGAAACAAACTGTTGTCCTCCAGTACCAGCTACGAAGATCCTAGACTTCAAGCCCCCTCCTTCAAATGCTCCATTACGCGTTAGACCGGCAGCACATTTAGCTGGTAAAGACTATATAGCTAAATATAACAAAGCCATTGAGCTCATGAAAGCTCTTCCAGCTGATGATCCGCGTAACTTCATGCAACAAGCCAATGTTCATTGTGCTTATTGTAATGGTGCTTATGAGCAAGTTGGGTTTCCTAATTTAGACCTTCAAGTTCACGGCACTTGGCTCTTCTTTCCTTTCCATAGATACTATCTTTACTTCTATGAGAAGATCTTAGGCCAATTGATAGGTGATCCAACTTTTGCTTTGCCTTTTTGGAACTGGGATTCTCCTTCTGGCATGAAATTGCCAGCCATGTATGCTGATCCTAATTCATCACTATATGATAAGTTCCGCAACAAGAATCATCAACCACCAACATTGCTTGATCTTGATTGGGATGGCACAGACACTTCTACTTCAACCCGACAGCAGATATCTAGCAACCTTACCGTAATGTATAGGCAAATGGTGTCTAATGGCAAGACTGGTCGGCTCTTTTTCGGTGGTACATACCGTGCTGGTGATGAAGCAGACTCTGAATTTGGCCCGATAGAGAATATTCCACATGGTCCAGTTCACACGTGGACAGGTGACAACACTCAACCAAATTTTGAAGACATGGGCAATTTCTACTCAGCTGCCAGAGATCCAATCTTTTTTGCTCATCACTCAAACGTTGACCGAATGTGGTCAGTTTGGAAGACATTAGGAGGCAGGCGAACTGATTTGACTGACCCTGATTGGCTCGATACCTCCTTCTTTTTCTATGATGAAAATGCCAATCCTGTTCGTGTTAAGGTCAGAGATTGCCTTGATACAAGAAAGCTAGGATATACTTTTCAAGATGTTGAAATTCCTTGGCTACAATCTAGACCAACACCAAAAAGGCTAGCCAAGAAAGTGGCAACCAAAGTTTTTAGCCAAGGCAAGGAAGCACAAGCAGCTGAAACAAAAAAGAATGCATTGACACCAATTACTGCTTTCCCTCTAGTTTTGGATAAAGTGGTAAGTGTTCTGGTTGCAAGGCCAAAGAAATCGAGAAGTAAAAAACAGAAAGAGGAAGAAGAGGAGCTTTTGGTAATTGACGGGGTTGAGTTTGACAAAAATTTACCATTGAAGTTTGATGTGTATATTAATGACGAGGATGATTCACTTAGTGCAGCAGACAAGACTGAGTTTGCAGGAAGTTTTGTTAATGTTCCTCATAAGCACAAACATGGGAAGAAAACGAAAACATCTTTGAGATTGGGTCTTACAGATCTGTTGGAGGATTTGGAAGCTGAAGATGATGATAGTGTGGTTGTGACTTTGGTGCCTAGGTATGGTAAAGGTCTTGCAAAAATTGGCGGTATCAAGATTGAGTTTGAACGTGATTAATTGATGATCAACAAGAACACTCCTTTTCTTCTTTTATTCCATCATAAGATGTTTCTTTATGCTTCCTCTGCAAGTTTGGAAATTGGTGCATTGAGCAATTTCAGTTTGGTTAGGACATTATGTAATTTATTTTTTTCTTCTCTTAATCTTGTATCATTTTCTACCTTATGTGCCCATGTCGCATATTGTGGTAATAACGACATATGTTCGTTTGTTATTTGTAGCAAATAAAGGATAATTGATTTTCCACGTTGTTGATATATATATGCTCTCTTCTCATTTCCCTACACTAATATTGATGATATGGTATTTTGCCCTCGCTTTTCTTAATGGAAGGTTCTGTTTTTTTTTTTTTTTTTAAATGCAAAACCTTATTTCCTCTGACAAAAATCGGGATAATCAATCACAATTTAATTTAGTCTTTTCTCTTCATGGTTAATTTTGAGAATCTTATTCATGAACAACAGACAATAATGTTGTATTGGATATTAATTATAATTAGTATTAATTTCTCAATCTCTCAAAAGATTTTTAGTTTGGATCTCTCCTATGCAACTAATATATATATATATATATATATATATATATGTGGTTTCAGAAAATTGTTGAATATTTTGAGATTATTTGAATGCAAATTAAAGTGGCAATTATCGGTAGAGATATGACCAGAAAATAATTGAGGTTAAATTGGCAAAAAAATTGGACTTCGAACTTCTATATCTAAATTTGTAAGTTCTTTAATTATCCTTATAGATAAGCTAATTGTATTGCACATTGGTTAACTTCTTATAACTATTTTCTTTGGTTAAGAGTTTTTTTTTTTTTTTTTTTTTTTTTTTTTTTTGAGTTGTTTCGATGGGTTGTATTAATCTCTTGTTAGAAAATATTTATACATGTATGACTCTTAAATTTTGTAAATGTAGAACTTCTAGAAGCTTATATATATATATATATATATATATATTGAAGCTTATATATGTATAAGCTCTTTAACTAGTTCCCAATTGGCCCATTTTAGTTCAACAACAATGCATGCCAACCATACGTATTAAAAAAGTTTGTCAGTTAATTTTATAAAATTTCTTTATTAAATGCGGGTCAGTAATCTTTATCTCAAAGCATTTTTAATTCGAGTATTCTCTGATAGGATATGAACCGATACAAAGAATTCAGTCTTTGACCCATATAATATTGACGAGGGAGGCATGCAATAATTCGATAATATGCATAAAAAACAATAATATATAAAATATTTTTCCTTTAGATAGAGAATGCCATAAATTTTATCTCCTTACTGTTTTTTTTTTTTTTTTATGAAAAACAAAAAAAAAGAGAAAGAAAGATAGAGAGGAGAGATTATTAAACCTTTGAGATCGATGACTGTTGAGGATTTTGAAATCTTGACGGAACACTTGACCACTCCTTATTTAAGGCATAATTTCCTATATATATAAGCTCTTTAAATAGTTCCCAATTGGCCCATTTTAGTTCAGCAACAATGCATGCCAACCATGTATATTAAAAAAGTTTATCAGTTAATTGTATAAAATTTCTTTATTAAATGCAGGTCAGTAATCTTTATCTCAAAGCATTTTTAATTCGAGTATTCTCTGATAGGATACGAACCGATACAAAGAATTCAGTCTTTGACCCATATAATATTGACGAGGGAGGCATGCAATAATTCGATAATATGCATAGTAAACAATAATATATAAAATATTTTTCCTTCAGATAGAGAATGCCATAAATTTTATCTCCTCACTTTTCTTTTTTTTTCTTTTTTTTTTTATGAAAAAAAAAGAGAAAGAGAGATAGAGAGAGAAAATGATTAAACCTTTGAGATCGATGACGGTTGAAGATTTTGAAATCTTGACGGAACACATGACCACTCTTATTTAAGTCATAATTTCCTTTTCCTTAGTGGATCGTAGAGGAGTTAATGAAAGGAGGTAATACATAAAACAGGGACACTAACCATGATTTAAACCATCGTTAACTTTAAAAAACTATCACTAAAATGTTTTAGCGGTAGCATAAAACCGTTCGAAAAAACCTTGTTTCTAAAACAACAGCTATGGTTTTTACAAACCCTTACTAAATTAACGATAGTTAATCCATCGCTAAAACACCTAATTTTTTCACTATTTGATTGTGGATTTAGTAATGGTTTTGTTAAATCATTGCTAAATATGTAGCAAAAAATAGATAGTTTAGCAATTATTTTCAAAATCCATCGCTAAAACTATCATTAATTAGCGACACTTTTAGTGACTCGTTTACTTAAAATCGTCGCTAAATTTTATTTTAGCAACGGTATAAAAACCATCACTAAATCCATTTCAATTTTTTTTATTTTTTTATTTTGAAATATTTACTTAATCGGTAATAAGAAAAAATAAAATCCATTCTAATTTAACATCTATAATAACACAATGAAACAGATTTATAAATATTATGAAGCTTGTATAATATATAAAATTAAATAAAATGAAAAATATATTCAAACATCAAATTATTTTAAAGTTTATCAATATTTTTCAAAAAATAAAAAATAAATGTTAGGAGTGATCATTAGGATCGTCGGTCGGAGGATTGATGAATGAACTGTCCGATTGCATATTCAACAACATCTTCCGCATCTATCGCATCATCGCATGTCGCTTAGTATACTTCGTAACTCGATTTGTAGTAGCTATGAGTGATGTAACGAGTACCATTTACTTTTTTGATCTTTTCTACTTGTCTAGAAGAACGAGCCTCCTTTCGATGTGTATTAAGATCGACATAAAATCGTGATGTGGCCAAACTAGTTGATGTATTGACATTAGAATAATAGTGAGAGGCCTATAACCCGAATCCATACATTCTATTTCTTTTACTATCTCCTCCTCCAATAGCCTTTTTAAAGATCTCATTCATGTCGACGTCGAGCGATGAAGTGCCTTACGTCTCCCGACTAGTAACCTTCTCCTTCAGTATTTTTTTCAATAGTTTCCTACATAATTGCATAAACGTTAATATCAAATAATTATCTCAATAAGTTATATAAAAATGACATACGTATGAAATAACCTTATTAAATTACTTACTCGAGAATTCTTGCTCACTCATCGATGAATACGTACTTATCATTAATTTTCTTCCTGTGAGTCCTTAAGAAAACCTCATAAGCATCGGGTTCACGAGCCAACTCATTACTGCTGAAACAAATATACTTAAATATTTATAGATGTTGCAATAATTATAATTATATATATATATATATATATATATATATATATATAAGATTTACCATGAGTATTGCTTGCTTTTTATGGCCGATCGAACCCCTCATATATTTAGATGGCTATCTCGGACACTACCCATCTCACTCTTACAGTTTCGGCTGCCTACTCAAATCGGGTATGAGGCTTAAGTTTTTCCCATTTCTTATGCCATGCATCCCATATCTCTTGTGACATATATGTTGATTTGGGCGGTTCTTTACTTGATAAAGAAAGTTGGAATATCGCTTTCATGCCGGACTATGTCATGCTTTCTTCGATATTCTGCTATCACTTAAAGGACTTCTACAAAAAGATTAAAAATGTTTATTAGTATATTTAAATTAACATTAATGTTTCTTAATTGAAATGTATAATCAAATAATAAATTAAGGAAAAGACTACCTTAAACTCTTCCTAATATAACTCTTTAGGTTCCTTACTAATTCACTTCCACATCGATCCGAATATATCAACAAGCTCATAGAATGTTTTAAACATACAACGAGCACAAATATCGAATGATATAAGTTGGCAAACAAGACATGAATTAACGATTAAATAAATACATAAATGTAATAATATACAAAATATATATATATATATATATTTTGTTTAAAAAAAATGCATAATACATATTTCTTGTCATCAATGATAGTAACCGCAATCCGAGGATCAAACTTAGATATGATTGGTACGAAGCCAAACTGGAAAGGATGTTTGGCGATGAGCCATGTTTAGGAACATGACGATTGTCCTATTAGGGTGAGGGCTATGATGATGAAGAAGGTTTAGATGGACGAGAGAAATGGAGTTCCATAATAATGTGGCTTAAGTCGACACATGTCAAACATTGATGGGTTTGACACCGGGGTAGAGGAAGGGTGGTATACAAATATATCGATGGAAAGGGGGCCATATGAACTAGAACAAAAACGAGACTACACCCACGTCTACAGCCATTACCATCATCGGTGTTTGGGCCACGACCCTTACTATATGACATCGGTCACTCGCATATCGAAATGTCTCCCGCCACGAGGCATAACCTACACATTAAGATATTAACTAGTTAAAATATTGATATTAACATAAACATGTTGAAATATACTTATTTTGTAATAAAAAATAATTTTATAATTAAATTAAAACATGCACACATACATGCGCGATCGCGCGCGTGCGCACACACACACACACACACATATTATCTTATTAATAATTTAAAGTAAATTATATAGGACAATCAAACTTTACTATTAATTACTATCTCGATCATCATTGTTACGAGTCTTCATCTAAGTCTTTCTCAACATCTCGTTTAAAATTCAACTTGATTCTCTTCATTAATTTTACCTTATTCTAAATCTATTAACGGTCTAATTCGATCGATCAATGATTGAAATTCATCATCATCAACTTCGATGATATTATGTTAGGCTTATATTTTGTTTTTCTAAAATGGTATCATAATTGTTTAGATCGTAACAGAAAATTATGGCACATCCATCATCGATCGAGATTTTACCTTACATATAAATAACCAATCACATTTGATGTGCTTTGATGCGGGATATGTTGTATAATACACCCGAGCTTGTGTTACTATCATAAAAGGATCGGATCTATTCGACCTCCTATGACTATTTACTTCTACTAGTCCGTACTGATCATGAAATCTTATACCAACCTTAGATGTAGTATCATACCAATCATATTTGAACAATACAATTTTCTTGATTGATAATATAAGATACTCAATTTTTAGTATATCGATCAACCTAACATAATAGTTATTTCGCTTCATACCATAACTAACTTCTTTTACGCACATTTCACTACACATTGTTACTCTATCCGAACTATGACCTTTGGTATGGAACTTATACCTATTTACAATGTATTTTGGATATAACTTAGTTGTTCTCAATGGCCTTTCCGTAAGATCTTTAATGTAATGACTAGCTATCGTGTTGGGTTGTGTTTGCCTATAAAGTCCGGATCCATTACTTATTATTAGTATTAAATTTCATAATTTCATCTTAATGATAAAAAAATTAAAATCTATAATACTAACATATCAACGAAACCATGATACAAAATCATTTTCAAACCGAGCGTCTACCTTGTGCTTCGATATGTCGAAATTACTTTAATAAAGTTGCCTTATGAAATATTTATGGAAGGAAAAACAATTATAAGATTTTTATTATCTTTAATATAAATAATTGATAAGTAATGAAGTTAAGTATTGAAAATTTTGCTAATTTTAGGACTTACTTAGTGTAAAGTGTCATCTCATCATAGTTCAATAAAATATAGGTATGAGATGAAAGATTTTCTTCATCTACAAACACATGTGATTTTGATCAACCTTTCAATTTGAATGTAGCAAGCATTCCTTCAATGTCATCATTTGGTTCTCGAGCATACTCAAAGTTATATGGCACTTTTCAAGGCTTGATATGGATATCGGACTTAAAGTAATATGAATAGAATGTTGATGCTTTTTCAACTAAATATGCATGGCAAGTTGACCCTTTAACTCGGTTTTTTTTTTTTACATTATTTTTTAATTTTCAAAGATACTTGTATTTTATACGTATGCTAGTTAAGAAATATTTTTTAAAATAAAATTAATAAAATATTCAAGATCAATATATTTACCTTTCAAATGGATACATTCATTGATATTATACTAGTCTCGTTATTTTTGCTTCATACGCCAAGTGGACTGGAAGATGTTTCATTGAGTTGAAAAAACTTGATGGAAATATGCCTTTAAGTTTGCACAAAATTAAAGATATCTTTGTCTTTATACGGCTCATATCTTCAACCTTAATGATAATATATGTCAATTCCTTAAAGAATAAGCTTAACTCACTTAGTGCTTGCCAAAAACTTTCTAGTAATAGGTCATGGAATACGATGGGTATTAACCTCCGTATAAATACGTGACGAGTCATGACTTTTCTAGAGTTTTCATCTTTTTCTAATTTAGGTCGTTGATAATAAAGTTTCAAGTCTTCTCTAGAGTTTGTATTGTCTTTTGTTTTTCTCAACACACTTATAATTGTATTAAACTCATTGTTGAAAAAAATATTTCAATGTGTATCACATCCAAATTGTGTCGAATTAAATAAGAAATCCAATAAGGAAGATCCTAGAATATGCTTCAATTTTTCCAATCACAAACTCTAGATATGCTATTGTTACACTCTCGATTCCTCTTCTTTGACTTTCAACAACCTCTAATTTTGTATTTTATGTAAAATTTTTATTCCGTACATGATCGAAGGAGCAATGTCTATGACAACTATGTTTTTTTTAATACGTTCATGTTCCTCTTAAAATGATGACTTTGTGGTAAAAACTTACGATAAGAGTCAAACTAAGAAGTCTTTCTGCCATTACAAAAACTAAAAGCATCACATTTTTTAATACACTACAAGTATGATGTTTTACCCATAGTACTCTAACTCGATAACATTAAATATCTAAAAAAGTCACTAATTATCCACTAGATCGACACTTGTATATGAAAATTCTACTTATGGGACACATCATAGGCAAGCACATCAACTTTTCACAATTCAAACAACTCTTTAATAAAAGATTGTAAGTACACATCTAGGTTGATCTTTAGGTTTTTAGGTCCTAGGACAATTACGATTAAAAACATATATTTTTATTTATTCACTTCTATGGTGGTAAATTGTAAAACGTTATAATGACATGTCACGAAGAATATTATTGTCTAAATTGACCAAAAAGTTAAAACTCATCAATGCGGACTCCTAATTAGACATTTTTAATTTTTGATACAAAAGTAGGATATGTTTGATCGAAATGTTATTAGTGTAGGTGTCCAAGATCCAACCTTACTTGGATGGATTTGACTTATTATATTATTGCATCATTTATATTGTTTATAATAAAAGAATTCTTTTCGTTAATTTTTTTCATTTCATTTATTCATTAATTAGAATTAGATAGAGGTCCATACGATATGCATTTGCATTAGTGATTGATCGAAAGATGTGAGACAAATACTAATGCATATAAACGATATCGTTAAATGTCTTAAATTATAGCATGGTCAAGAATAAACATTGACTATATGCTTGTTAGACTTGTGAATGTTATGCTCATGTTATACGATAGTAGTTACCTACCGATGTGATGATGCCAAAGAAAGCACTTAGGTGATTTATATTAGGGAATATATCACTCGGACTTGACTCACCATGAGAACCCATTTGGTTTAGTCCGTTAGAATCTCATACGAGATGGGCACAACCGGTCCTTAGACTTGAGGTCATCATGGTTATCTCATTGAAAGATTTATGTATTGTAACACTCGTTGTGATGGACCCGATAAAGTGTTACGCGTGGATGATTGTTAGGTATACTAGGAATTTAATAGAGGTAGGTAAATGACTAAGATAGGACATGTTATTCCTTGTACGGTAAATGAGTTATCACATTATACTTCAATGAATGTCTACTCAAGAAATCTATGGCCATAGTAGGAGTACACTAATAGAGCATAGTTGGTTTACTCTAAGAGCTAAGACATTTGGGAATAAAAAAAACTTATGTAATCATGATCGAACAAGACTAATAATCGAGTTCAAGTTCACACTATGATAATTCGACATGAGGACTCGAATTGTATGATAACCATGCTCCCGAAAGGTAATTACGGATTAATTAGTCCTCTTAGAGAATTAGGTAATTATGATGCCTTGCTAGAGACCAATCTTGACTTATTTATCAAGAGATAAAAGATGTGTTTTTTTTGTTGATACATTGCTAATATATCTAGGAGTCTATTAAATCATACACATAAGTTTAAGTATTCACATGATTAAAGAGAAACAAAGATGTTGAAAAAAGTTTCCAATCATGAAAGTTTCCTATTTTAGAAAAGGTTTCCAAAACAAAATGAAAATTTTCCTAAAAGGGAAAGTTTCCTATTTTAGAAATTAGTTTTTTAATTTGAAAGTTAGTTCCAAATTTGGAAGTAAATAACTTAAAATGAAAATTAGTTTTCTAATTTAGATTTAAGGATAATTTGAAAAATTATTTCCTAATGTGGGCCTCCAAAAATTATCTAACTTAATTTATTTAGATAGTATAAATTAATTAATTGAGTCAAAATGATTTTGATATAATAAGTTTAATTAAAAGCCTAAAAAATATTTTGGTGAGAGGATGAACATAAACATTATTAGATAAGGATGAATTTTTTAAGATAAAGATCAAAAGCCCACATACTAAATAATTTCTAATTCTTAGAGAATTAGGAAACAATAATCTAGAGTCCTTAGAGGACCCATTGCCACCTTTCCTTATCCTTGGAGGACAAGGAATCCTCTCCCTATATATATGATCCTTCAAATGCCTCAATGCAAAAGAGTCAAAGCAATGATGCATGACATCTACCTTAATTTTACCTTCAATAGGCCACGTCATGTCACCAACTGTAACGGTTAATGCATACATCCTCTCGTAATCGGGATTAAAAAAAATAAAATATTTTTTTATGAGACATATGTTTCTCTAATCGATCCCCATTTCGGATTTCGATATCAATGATGGTAATAGATTTTACAAGTAATTCTCTTGTTGTTTCACCCTAATAAATTATGTAATCATTTATACGAGTTGTTGATCCTTTAAATAGGTAAACCATAAGTTTCACTAATTTTTTTGTATTGTAAAAGTCTTCCGACATGCGATTATCAATAGGCATAAACTCTTTCATAAGTTAACATAAGTTATTGTAACACCTCTTCGAAAAATGATGTTTAAACTTGATGTGTAACAAACATGCCATTACAAATAACTCGTGAGTGATTTTCCGTACCGAGTCACATCTCTCTATTATGTGCATTCAACAACTTATAAAATGCATGTGGATCCGGATTTGGGACTTCATCGTTGTTAGATGGATTAAATGATTGACCAACCGCATCTATCATCATTATGTGATATGGATTGGTTGGAGTTTCATCAAATATTTATTACGGTTGAACAAAATTTCCTAAGTTGTCACCATAAATGACTACCTCATTTTTCTCCATGACATGTTCACACATAATACTCGCACACAAAACCATATCTCATCAAATGTTGCTTAACGATATGAAGATATTCATAACTATGGTTCGATACTTCTTAAGTTTACAATGGCATCTTATCTTATTTTCTTCCACACACTTCGGATAACTAACAACAAGATTAATAAATTCATTAATCTCATCTATGAAACGTTGATATAAAAGACCAACGACTAATCTATAGTTAATCCATGAACGATCCAAATTCATTTTAAACTAAACTTAATTAATATAATAAATAGCTAATTTAATTACTTAATTTAGCAAATGAAAAAGTTAATTAACAACATAATTAATTAAACTAAAATGTAATTGTTAATTTTATACTAAATGTAATTAATATAATAAACACCTAATTTACTTAATTTAACAAGTAAAAAACTTACTTAACAACTTAATTAATTAAAATAAAAAATAATTTTTAATTTTATACTAAATTTATTTAATTTAATTAATAACTAATTAACATATTTTAGCAAGAGAAAAACTTAATTAAATACTAGATTAATTATACTAACACATATCTATTAATTTTAAACTAAATTTAATTAATTTAATAAACATCTAATTTACTTAATTTAAAAAATAAAGAACTTACTTAACAACTTAATTAATTAAACTAAACTATAATTGTTAATTTTATACTAAATGTAATTAATTAAATTAATAACTAATTAAATTATTTCAACAAATAAAAAAATTAATTAACTACTAAATTAATTATACTAACATGTATTTTTTAATTTTGTAATAAATGTAATTAAATTAATTAACAAATAATTAACTTATTTTAACAAAAAAAAACTTAATTAACTACTAAATTAATTTAACTAACACGTAATTGTAGATTTTAAACTAAATTCAATTAATTTAATTAACAACTAATTTTTTTATTTTAATAAATTAAACACATAATTAACTACTAAATTAATTAAACTAACACATAATTTAAGATTTTAAATTCAATTTAATTAATTTAATTAACAATTAATTTTTTCTTTTAACAAATTAAACGCTTAATTAAATACTAAGTTAATTAAACTAACACGTTAATTTTATTTTTAAAATAAATTTAATTTATTTAATAAATGACTAATTTATTTATTTTAATAAATAAAAAAATTAATTAACTAATAAATTATTTAAACTAGCACGTAATTAAATATGTTTTTTTAACAAAATATAACTTATTCAACTAACAACTAATTAAATTGTTTTAAAAACTCAAAAACTTAATTAACTACCAAATTAATTAAAATAAAACAAACTCAATATTTGTAAACAATTTTTAAATAATTGTTTTAACAATTAATTTAATGAATTTAACATATACATAACTTAATTAACACCCCTATTTAATTAAAGTAACAAAATATTAAATTTTTAAAAAGAATTAAATAATATTATTTACCACAAATAAAGTTAATATAATTAACTACTAAATCACTTAATTAACAAATAAATTTTAAACTAACACCTATTAAATTTTGAAACAATTAAAAGACTTAATTACCAACAAACAAACTTAAAATAATTAACAACTTTAACAATACCAATTAACACATTATTAAATAAACTAACACTTAATTAAATTTTTAAAAAAACTAATTAATTTAATTAACAACAAACCAAATAAATATATTGACAAACTAAATTAAACTAAGTAACGATTAATAAATAGTTAATTAAAATAAAAATATACTTAATTTAATCAACAACTAACATATTAACTATATTAAAAAAACTAAATTCATTAAACTAACTAACAATTAATAAATAATTAATTAAATAATATAATTAAATAAACTAACACTTAAATAATTTTTTTAACACAAAATTATTTTAATTAACAACTAACAAATTAACTATAAAAACAAACTAAATTAAACTAACTAACAATTAACAAATAATTAATTAAACAATAAATATAAAATTATTGAAAAAATTGGAATAAAAAACTTAATTAGTTAGAGGAGTAAAGAAGGAGGCGAGGAGTTGCCGCCAATTCACGATGAGGAGGTGGAGAGCTACTATAGCTACCGCCATGACTAGATATGAAGAGGGAAGGAGAGAAAGGAAAAGGATGAGGCAAGGAGAGAAAGAAGGAAAAAAAAAAGGAGGAGGAAAGGGGAAGAGATGGAGGGCAAGAAGAAAAGAAGAGAAAGGAGGAGATTTGGAGGGAGTTGCAACCGAGATTAGAGGAGAAATGGGGAAGAAAATGATGGAGGTGCAACCGCTAGAAGAAGAAAAAGAAGAAAGAAAGAAGAATTTGGAAGAAAATTTTTTGAGGCAATAACTTTTAGGGATTAAATTTTTAACAACGAGTTAACCGCCGCTAATAAACTTAAAAGATTCAAAATGACTATTTTCTCTCTAACGATCGGAAATTAACGACGGTTTGCACACACCATTGCTAATTTGATTATTTAATGACAACTTTTGTGATAAAAACGAGTTGCCAAAACCATGTCTTCCACCGATTTAGAAAACATTTAGATTTAGCGACGATTTTTAGTAATCGTCGCTAAATCTTCTCATAATTAAGGTAGCGCCAGTTTGCGTAAAAACATCGCTAAAATATATATATTTTTTAAGAATTAGCGACAATTTAACTAAACACTTCTTAATTCCAAAATCTTTACCTAATTTAGAGACGATTTATGCACAATCATCGCTAAAAACAGTCATACATGACTCAATTAGCAACTATTTTTAAATTGTTATTAAAAGTTATTTTTAAATAGGTATTAGCAATGGATTTATGAAAATCATCGTTATTTAATGGTTTTAGCGATGATTTTGGAAGCCATCGCTGAAACCAATTTTTCTAGTAGTGAGTCAAGTTATCAAAAAAAATAAAATAAAACAAATTAACAAGTGATACGTATCCATTATAAGAATATTAAGCGCAAAGATGATTAAATTTATTTATCCCATGCATATTGTTTGTGCTTCCCAATAATATTATAGTTATTGGCACTTGCAATTAATTTAATTTACTCTATGTATTATATTAATTTGTAATGTAGTCCCTCCAACCATGCATCATCGAAAAAGATTAATTTGTTAAACACCAATCCTTTTTTCTCACATGCAGGTTAATGTTTGTTTTTTCAAAATTTTCCATTTTACCCTGCTTCTCTTGATATATATATATATATATATATATATATGAAAGGGGATTAATTCATAAACAAATTTAGAAAAGAGAAGAATAGAATATATATAATTTTTTTAAACCATAGACTAAATTAATCAATTTCATTAAATTACAGGAGATAAGGTATAATTGACTCCTTTTGAACTTCAGAAAATTTAAATCGAAATCTTTTATTTTTTTTGGCAAAAATTCAAACCTATATATGTCACTCAAGGTTGAAAGTCATTTAGTTAAACCAAAACGCCAAGTTTACGCCATATGTCAATGTCATGGAAAATTATGGAAATGGAATTCAGACATGACTTCCTTCTTTATCTCATCTATTCATAGCGGATGCAAGCGCGGCACGTCGGCACCTCAAACGTCATTGCTGACGCATCTCTACACAATTAATCATAGATCTAGCGACTGCAATTAGCTTGCTGGCTTATCATCCTCTTTATCTTGAATAAATAATAAACCACGGAGCATTAGGAACCCATGGCTTATATCTCTCCTTTAACATTCACTCCAACCACCTTCAGGATCTCTTCACCAAAAAGATCCAAGCATTCAATCCCTACTCCTGTTTCATGCAAAACTACAAATGATCATGGTCCCCAAAACCCTACCACTAGAAGAGCTGTCCTCCTTGGTTTAGGAGGTCTTTGTTATGCTGTAGACAAAACCAAGAGAGGGATAACGGATTTTGGCCAGGGCAAGGTAGCACAAGCAGCTGAAGCAAAGAATATGGTATTGATGCCAATCAGTGCATTCCCTTTAGATTTAGATAAAGTGGTAAGTACTGAGGTTTCAAGGCCAAAGAAATCAAGAAGTAAAAAGGAGAAAGAAGATGAAGAGGAAGTTTTAGTGATAGAAGGGATTGATTTTGAGAGAGGTGAATTCGTGAAGTTTGACGTGTATGTTAATGATGATGGAGATCAATCACTTAGAGGACCGGACAAGAGTGAGTTTGCTGGGAGCTTTGTGAACGTGCCTCATAGAATTAGGACCAAAAGGACAGCTTGTTTGACACTGGCGATCAATGAACTGTTGGACGATTTGGAAGCTGAAGGTGATGAGAGTTTGGTTGTGACTTTGGTGCCTAGGTCTGCTAAGAACCCTATTAGTATTGGTGGTGTCAAGATTGAGTACATAAAAGATTGATCAAAATATATCATCATCAAGATTCAGAGTCCGTTTTGTGTAAATTTGTTTATGTATTTTTGTTTCTTTTTTGGCTTCTTGACTAAGAGATATGTCGTTCCTTGTGCTCCTAATCAATATATATTGTATTTTAATTTCATACTAATCTTACGTTAATTAAGCAAAAGAATGTCGTCCTCAAGATTAAAAAAGTTCAAGGAAGAGAAATGATACCCTTCATCGCAATTTTTCTCTTTTCTTTCGGTGCAAATCTCCACTGCAACTCCGTGGGAGCCTTTTTATGACTTCAAATCTTTTCATCTTGTTTGTCAATATTTTAGATATCCTCTATTAAAAATTAATATGAGAGTTTTTAGAGGCGGTTCAACTTCAGCCTCATGAATTAATATGAAAGTGACATTGATATTTTCCGACAAGAGCTTCAGCTATGATTTGACCGCATCAAATCCGAGAATAAGGAAGGAACATTGAAAACAACGCCTATTCGTATCAAGGTCCGCCTCTTCATTTTAGGCCGAGGCCCAACACCCATACATCAAGCCCAAGCCGGGTCGTAGGGATTGGTTATGGATTTTAGGGCCAGGATAGGTAAGGCCAAGCTATATTTTTACCCTTAGTGTTTCAAAATTTTCCATTTCAGCCCTATTATTTGAGTTTTTCCCGATGATACCCTCATATCTGTCCAAAAGTTCCAAGAGGGATATTTAACATGAAATTGATAGCGGAGAGCCCACTATTCACATATTTTTAGTGTTCACAACCCATCATTCATGAAATTTGAAAAATGAGAAATTTAAAATACCACTTTGTCGTGGATTGTTTTCGTGCGTGCCTCAATTAAGAGGACTTTAAGGTAAATAAAATAAAAAGTACTACAAGTGGTTGCAAGACAATCAAAATTATAATCTATCTTCTGGATTGAAATTGTGAAACTATTGTTACTGTATAAAAATAAACAATAACATAATGATATGAATAAAAATAAAAAGCAGGATTATTACTATAGATTATCTTCTAACACAAATTAATTTAAAATAACATGCTTCCCTTGTAGAATATAAACTAAACAATAAAACATGCTTTGGGATTGATGTAAATTGAATCAAAGTTTTCTTACAGACAGAAACATAGAAACTTACAGACATTAGTACTGAGAAACAAAAATAATTAGTTATAAAAAACAGTAGGCTATGCAAATGTAGCAGTGACGAACGAATCAGTGACGGTATCAGCTTACTTGGGTAGAACCCACTAATTATTGTCTAAAGGCTATGGTGTTTGGGTGCTGCAATCGCTGGAGCTATTGATATTGCAGGAGAATTGTTATTGGGTTTTTCCGTGTCTTTCCTCTTAATTGTAATTTGAATTTATAGCCCTTCCGGCCAGAAAACTATCTTCTGTAATGACCACGTTCATGAACTACAATACCCATGTTTGTAATACTTCTCGTTCTTTTATCATTGATCTTTTATAAAAGACTTCTAGCTTGTAGGTCTTTTACCCATGATGTATTTTTTTATTCTAAAATTAGAATATGTTTGGGTTTTTATTGGCCCATTCCATCCATGGGTCATTCTAGATTTTAGTATATCTTATCTTAACGAGCTTATACTCAAACTTTCTTTGGGCTTTAACCAAGTTATTGGGTTGTCAAGCCCAAAATAAATTTGAGTACAATACACTTCATAATTAAAAACCGACACCATCATAAACTTTTAGTACAATAAATTCTCATTTGTTCATTCTTTCTTCTTCCTTTATATATATATATATTTTATGTTCTCTTTCGTAAATTCTATTTTTTAGTGCATATTATAAACATTTTATATACTGATTTGCAAGCACCGGCACTACAAACTTAAAAGATGAAACCACATAACTATAGATTATAGGTTTTTTATAGTTGAGTTTTGGTTTCCAAATTGATTTTTGATAGTAATGGCTATTTTGATATAACAAATCATGTGATTGTGTATGAATAGACTCCAGTTTTGATTATTGAAATTTGATAATTTGAATTATAACGAAGGTGAATAGTGCTAGGTATGATGGTGAGATTCGTTGTCGTTTGTTGTTTCTAGTTAGATGCCATGGTAGTGATTTATATTTTTTCTTGTTTTATGATTTATTTTGAAAATCAAATTCAATTAATAATAATAATAATAATAATAATAAACATCGTGGAAGGGAGCCTCTGTCTGTCACCGTTCTGAATTTTCTGGATACAGTATAACCAAAATCTATTCACGTTCCTTTGTTTTTGTCTTTAATCTATTCATTGGGCTTACAGTTAACTAAAATCTTCTTCTTGCCCCGTTTGGGCTTTTATTTATTAAAATTGGGCTTTTGATGAACGTTGTTTATGGACTATAAAGATGAGGCCTTCATGTTTCTGTACATTTTACATGTAAAATCGAAGATAATCAGCCTTTTTTAAACATTAATTTAAATGCCAGACAATTGCTGATCACTAGATGGAACATTTGCAACAAATTTGATAAACGACAAATCCTACTACACCTAAGTGATGTTCAGGGACAAAGACAAAGTCACAAATTCATGTTTCTCGTTTTTTAACAACACAGACGTGCAGAGGTGTCTGTATGTATCATGCTCCTGCCTCCGATTTAACGAAGATCAGAAACTGCAGATACCATAGGTGATGACTGCTGACCATGCAGAATCAAACTATATGCTTTGACAAGAAAATCTTCGATATTATGCTTTAAATTTGCAAGTTTAAATATAAGACAAAAAGACTGATATTTGAGAAGGTGTCTCTTATATCTCTTGTATGAAAACGGAAGTCAGTGTGCATGCAAAAACTTCACAGAATTAATAATCAACTACATGACCGAGGCATAGCATAACTGGTAGCCACTTGTTTTCCAAAAATGAGGTTCTAGGTCCAAATCCCTCAACCATCAATTGATTTATTTGAAAAAACCAACGAAAAAAAATTATATATGTAACTCCAAAATTACATATTACGAAAGGGAGTAGAATAGCTAGAGTTGTGTGGCTCAATGTTTCTTAGAGAATCTCATATCATAGAAACTTGAGGCAGTGCTAAGTCCTAGTTCATCAAAATAATTAACAAAAGCTGTAACTAAAGATGTTCCATCGCCATCAGATTTTTCTCTTATTTTGCAGTATAGAATATAAGCATATATATATAAACTGTAGTGGGGTTTTTCTTTGTTTTTTTCCTCTTTCCATGATTTTTAATCATTCATTGATGATGAGGATCAGTCTCTATTTCATGGGCCAATTCTCTTGTCAGCCTGTCAGCACGATCATCGTGTCCACCAGCAAAGCTATAAACCCGGTACGCAAACTGGAAAGACCTCCAAAGCATTTTAGCACTAGCCTTTTTAGGTTCAGTTTTGGTTCCAGTTACTGCTGTCTCTACTGCTTTTGCTAGCCTCCTCTCCTGGATATATTCAAAAGCAGAATAAAATGGAATGTCAATCCTTTCAAAGTGAAATCACCCGTTGAAATGATCCTCAGGTTGTTTGAATTGAGCATCTAGTTTGCAACAAAATGTTAATTTATGAGTGAATCTACCTTGAGTGCCAATTCCATACAGTTTGAAGAAACATCCACCATTGATTCCTTGATTTGTACAAGGATATGGAAGTCGAAATCAATGTTGTGACTTTGAAATTTCTTGGATTCTTCATCTTTGGTCCTCTCCAAGGTGTCAAGGTCTCCTTTGATCTGTATGTTATTAATTCTTTTAGCTGCTTCCCAAAATTTTGCAATAATGAAGATAGTCTTACAATGAGGTTTCAGGACTATGCAAAGTTACCTTGTTGAAGTAACGCTCGGCCTTGTCAAGAAGCTGGCCTAATGGAGGCTCTACCTTCCAATTTTGCAGTTCAGAGATTACTCCATTCAACTTTGAGCCTAGGGCAGCTGCAGTCCTTAATGCTTCCAGCTTCTTTTGAGGGAAAGCTTCAAACCTTGCAAGCACCTGCAATGCAAAGATATACAGGTCATGACGATATAGAAATAGA
The DNA here is from genome assembly GCA_963924115.1 of Dovyalis caffra. NCBI lineage: Eukaryota > Viridiplantae > Streptophyta > Magnoliopsida > Malpighiales > Salicaceae > Dovyalis > Dovyalis caffra. Next base: position 11,793,144 of record CAWUPB010001184.1, read on the forward strand.
ACATGCAGGACGTGTGGACATGGAAAAATAGTGAAACTAACAAACTGATTCTGTTATATGAACCTGCGTTTCATCAGTTAATTTCTCAAGAATGGATTCAACATGCTTGTGGAACTTGATCAACTCTGTCATGTCCTTTGTTTTGAAAGTACTGATGGCAGCCTTCAGCTCTGTGATTGCCTTCGCATACTTTTGAGCATCTTCTTCAATTTGTTGGAAGTATGACGATCTGAGACACAAGGAAAGAAATGCATTTGGTTCTCATTTATGACTTTTTCCATGCCCTGCAAATAAAGTTCAACCAAACAGATTGTTTCTAAATGTTAAGAGTTCTTTGAAAAGGTTACCTCTTTGTAATCTCTGCCAGTGCATCAGCCATTCCCTGCTTTCCACCAGCACTGCTCGAAGCTGGACCCTTTCTTCCACTAGGTGATTTAGTAAGTTGATTTCCTCCTTCCAACTTCCCCTTAAGAACCCGATACAAAGCACCCATCTGACTTGATCTCTTCAATTTAGTCGGTGCTTTCTTGGGGCGTAAGGATCTTGCTGCACCAGGTGGAGGAGGTGGTGGAGCAGCTCCATTGCCGAGCGGCATAGGTGGTGGTGGTGGCAATGGCATGGATCCTTTTGAAGACATCATGGGTGGTGGAGGAGGTGGTGGAGCAGCTCCATTGCCGAGCGGCATTGGTGGTGGTGGTGGCAATGGCATGGATCCTTTTGAAGACATCATGGGTGGTGGAGGAGGAGGTGGTCCTGTTCTTGCAGTTGATGTTTGAGGAGGAGGTGGTGGTGGTGGTGGTGGCATTAGAGCTGCTGTTCCAGTTCCTAATAACATAGGTGGCGGCGGGGGTGCTGCTGTTGCAGTTCCACATGCCGTAGATGTTGGTGGTGGAGGTGGAGGTGGTGCTGCTGTTACAGTTCTTGACATAGTAGGTGGTGGCGGTGGTGGAAGCGGTATGCTTGCCACTGTAACAGTTGTTGGCTGACGCCCGAATGGTGGTAGTGGAGGTGGAGGCTGTGGGTTTGCTACGTCTGGTTGCAGCTTCAATGGTGGAGTAGAAGGTAGTGATGGTGTTGCCACAACGTCTACCCTCATCGGTGTGGACATGGGTGGCTGTGCTGGTGGAACTGGTGATGCATTGGCTGACAATGCTGCTGGTGGCGTTAACAATTCCGTGGCTTCAGTTGTGATCACTGGAATGGTCTCAGCTGCTGCAACCTGTGGCATTCCAATTTTGAGGCTGTAATCTCTGGGATCCTCAATGTTAGCAGCTTTTTTCACTTCACAATTGCTGCTTGCATCCATTTCAAACATCAGTTCCTCGCAATTGCTGCTTGCTTCTGAATGGCTCCTTTCGAACCTAGGTTTGCCCTTTATTTCCACTTCTGTCATTGTTTCATCATCCACTTTGTCCTTTCGGTTCAAACTGCTGCCGTCTTGAGTTTCCAGGTTTGAAGACATGTGGAATGAGAGACGTTTTATGTCAATGGGGTTCAATTTTCCAAGTGACTGAACTCTCAGAGATCGGAGAAGAGAAGAGCAATAAAAATTTGTAAATTCTCCAGAAGAAGGAGAACCCATAAACTGGGGAAGAACTGATGTTGGAGTCTTTGGAGAAGCACCACATGGGCTATAGCTAATGTTGTCTGAGTAGGACCCCGTCAAGATTTTGCTGAATGCATTGGATCGTGGACTATCTTTATTTGGCTCATATTCATCCATCACATCAAACATTTCTCTTGCTATCTTAATCAGGCAGGTGAGTGTTGCCAAAGCAATTTCAACTGAAATTTCAGGAAAAAATTGAACGAAGTCATCACCTTCAATCATGACACTTCAGACAAGTTGTACAGGGAGAAATTAAATGGAAATGATCAAGCTCTTCACAATGCACTCTTTCCAAAATTCTTTCTTTCAAATTGTTCCATTTTTTTCTTACAAGATCCGAAAACGAGGATAAAAGTATACTGCTGACATTCTGGAAGAGCTGTATGACATACCTATTTGTTCTGAATTGATCCTTTGGTCATTGTTAGTGTACATGTTGTATGTAGCTTTGTTCATCCAATCTTGATTCATCATCCATGAATCCCCGATTGATCTCAAATTCTCGCAAAAATAGATCAGAACCTGTTTGAGCATGCATTTAGATGATCAGCTTCGAAATCTTAAAAGAATCGCATCCAACAACTGCGTAGGCGTAGCCATGATGGAACTAAATAGTAAAACCTTATCGATAGATGATCCCTTAATTTCTGACAGTTGACTACTGGGTATGATTTCAGGGTAAAATTTGTGCAGATCTCTCATTGTCCCCATCACCAGCTGCAACAAACAAATTTGTTTTGAGAGTCAAGGCATGTTTCTCATAATCTAACTGCATTCAACAGATGATGCTGTGTCCTCAACGATACCTCGTTTATGCTCAGAGAACCATCGAAAGGTGGTAGGTCAATGATGTCTCTGAAGGTAATGATTTTCTTCCTAAGCTCCATCATCAAAATGAAGTTTCCTGAAGATCCACGTGAACGTGAGCGTTCCTTCTTCGGTTCTTCTGATTCCTTCTTCTTACCCTTGACTAGGTGAGTGCTTTTCACTACCTGCAACAGTGCTCTTGTTTCTGTCAAAATTGCTAAGCCAATGCTGTTACCAGATGTTCCTACCATATAAATGCATTATCTTGAAGCCTTTCCTATCACATGAGAATTCATTAAATTCAAGTTGACATGAGCAAAAAACATTAAGAATTCCACAGTTCAAGCTTTTTTCTTATGAAATGGAAAAAGAAATCCAGTATTTGTTTTATATCTTACTGAAGTTCGGCTTGTTTAATCTTAGGAACATCTTCTGATCAAGCAGTTTCAGAAATATGTAGCGGGAAATTCGGATGAATTTGAAGAAAAAGAAACGAAAGGAAACATTACGAAGTCTAGGACTTGATCAAGGAGCAGGGAAGTGCCATGAAATGGCTGTCAGAGAAACATAAATCTCCCTGGCCTGAAAACATATTACTATGCAGAATATAAGTTGACACAAGATGAGCATAAAATTAGCAGAGAACCTCGTGGTACGATGTTGTGCCCAAGACATCCTCTCAATTTGGAACAATATTTTCTCTACAATACAAATCATAGCAAGTGAAAGACATAAAAAAGAAAAACAGGAAAATTTATGTACCTCAAATCTAGAAGTCTTGCCTCCAAAAATCAAGGGCTTTAAACCACAGAAGATGCCGGTTGACATAACTTTCAAGCCAGAACTAGAATTAATATAAAGAAACGTATCAAGAATGATAATACTGATGGTAAAGCATAAATATTTGTTTAAACAACAAATTGACAAAGGAAATATTTTATATTTCTGTTGTGAAAACAGCAGAAATATTCAAAGTACAAAGGGAGTTCAAACATAAAACAATAACGTGCAGCCCATAAGGTTTCCCAATGGGAAAAAAAAAGAAAAAGAAAAAAGATTTCTCTGGAACTTTTCTCAAAGAGAAAGCCACGAAGAAATGGATGAGTAGCTGGCCTTTATATTGTTAGCGATCCTTCCCCTCCTAAATTCTATGTGGCACTCTTTTAGGTCACTGTCTCATCAGTTTTAAGGATTATGGTTGTTTGTTATTAAAGCTAACTATGATCCGGCTAATTTTGGATTTTGCCAACTAAGATTGTAGAATCAAGACTAAGTTTGTTATTTATGTTGATTTTTTTTTTTTTTTTGGGGGAATTTTACTTGAGTTTTCCCTTGAAACTCCGAATTGTTCTAATATTGTTTACTGAAAATAGAGTGGGCAAAAAAATCTAATTTATCCACTTTCTATTTCTTGGAACATTCTAAAATTTCTATTTACTAAATAGTAGGTATAAAATAATAAATCATAGAGCATTACATAGGCATGCATGTACATTTTTTACTTTTCTTTTCCCCATATTTCGAACCATTTTTATTCATTTCCTAATTAAGTCCACCTCTATATTTGTTTGTTTTTTTTTTTTTTTACCACCCTTAAGGTATTCCAAACTCAAATATCTAAATTAGTCCTTCGGTTGGTCACATAAAATAGATATATTTACCTAAAAATATTTTTACATATATAATAATTCGATAAAGCTGAGATTACCTGTTTAGGCAATTAAAGGTTTTGAATATGAAGTTTTTAATTATGAAATTTCAAGTCTAAAAACAAAGATGAGCAAATTCTAAAACTTATTTATTTGATGAAAAAAGTACATAAAATTATGCCATCCAACTTTATGACCATGGAGGTTCTTACATTTTACCTTATATCACCTATAGAGTTCGCTAGTTTGGACCTATAGCTAGCAACTAGCATCAAAGCACAAGAGCAAGGGCATTGGCACTTCTAAACTAAATTGACAAAAGTAGCATCTGAAGTTGGAAATTAGAAAGAGACTGAGGCATCGGCCCGGAGAAGTAAATTGAAAATTATATATAAACCATTAAGTTAGGTGCACATGTAATCGAAATATCCCACTTTAGCTGCAAGTGGAAACAATAAGTTGGTTATACATGAACCAATTTTTTTAAGTATTTTCAAATCAATTTATACGTCATTCTAGATTTTTTTTTTATAAAAAAAATTTTAAAAATACATCTCTTATATCAATCCGCGTATTAAGAAAAATTTTAAATTAAGAAGAAAAAAGAACTAAACCGAACAAATTTTTTATGGTTATTTTTTATATAAAGATGAATTCATAGTCAATGAACTATAGTTAAACTTACATTAATAACCATTCTTTTTTTTAAATGTTTCAAGTTCGAACGTCTTTTATATACAACAAATAAAAACAATAAAATGAATTCATAATCCAATAATTTAGATTTCTAAATTAAAAATGATGTTAATCATTTGATAAATTGATCCTTGTACACGTACATCTATTGCAATATAGATAACATCCCGACAGATTAGATGTAACAATTACATAATTGGTTTAGATAAAAATACAGTTATTTTAGTCTATCATTACTCATGATTCAACATAATTAAAATGAAAATCGCCAAAACTCTAGGAAAGAAATAACTGATATTAGTGAAGTCTATGAGAAGATCAATTCAAAACCGTGAACTAGTTTTGAGATTCTAAAAGTATTTGTAAATACTTTATTATTTGGTGCGTGTGTGTATAGTGAAATTAATGGAGAGGAGTCAAAGATAATAGTATTATTTGAACTACTCAGTCCGTTTCAAAGAAATCGTTTTTTTTTCACAAAATTATTAATTATTATGTTAATTATACTATTATTTTTTGTGCATATTTTTTTAAAAATACATTAGTTTTGATGATAAGTAGTATTTTGTCATATACTCTATCAACGAGAGAACGAGAGATGAAAATTGCAAGAAACAAGAACAAAACAGGATTTCTTTACTCAGTAAGGAAATATCCACCTCCCTCCTATTATAGATATCTATGGCACATAGAAAGAACAAATCCAGCATGAACGTCATTATCTCTTTAATGACCATGACATTAACGATGAAGAAGATCGATGAAGATGATTATGGCCCTAATGTTAACAATCATCAACAAGATGATGATAATGGTGGCAACGTACAGGAAGATAATATTGATGGTGACATCAAGCTGGATGGTAATTATGACGAAGACAACGACGACATCAGCATTGACTATGAATTATATGAATTAGAAAACCTAGACGTGGAAGAGGAAGTTCTTCAAAATAACTTTGAATCTGACATCCATAAAGCTGTTTTCTCCATGGATCCTGATTTACATCCAAATGTAAACAATATCAGTTCATAGTTAAGATGAGAAGAAAAATGAAGTTTTGGAGAAAGAAAAGTAAAACAGAACATGAAAAGCCAAAGCAGATTATTGCAAGTAACTTTGATATTCTGGTGTGTGTGTGTGTATATATATATATAATACTATTGCAATACCAACCCAACTAATACATCAGCTATTTCAAAACAAAATCCTATAAAATAAGGATCTTCACTCCTTTTAACTAAACTTCTACTAACTGATGATTATAAAAGAATTCTTAAAGTATCTAGAAAATTCTCAAGTTCTAACACTCCTCCTTGAGAATTTTCTTAGAGACTCTAAGCCTTGACCTTAGCTCTTCAAACTTGGTTTTGGAAAGTGCTTTAGTTAGTATGTCGACAATTTGATTTTCCGAGCAACAATGAACTAGATTGACTTCACCATTCTTCTCTGCTTCTCTAATTGCATGAAACATCATATTTACATGTTTGGTTCTTCCATGTTGCACGAGATTCTTTACAATAGCTATGGTTGACTTGTTATCAACATAAATTATAGTAGCATAATTTGGGCTTTGCCCCAAATCATCGACAACTTTCTTAACCAAATTGCTTAGTTTGCGGTATGTTATTGCGAAATATACTCGGCTTTTGCTAAGGATTAAGCCACCACCTCTTGCTTTCTTGAATTTCATGAAAATACTTCACTTCCAAATGAGAAAGCATAACCATAAGTGCTCTTAGAATCATCTATACTTCCGACCTAGTCACTATCCGTATATCCTTGGAGTTCTTTACTTTCTTCCTTAACAAACCACAAACCATAATCAAAAGTACCTTAAAACTCTCTTAACTACACCAAGATGAATTTGACTAAGTGAGTGCATAAACCTAAATAGCGAGCTTGCAGAGAATATTAAATTTGGCATTGTAGTAGATAAGTACAAGCAAGCTACCAATTGAAGCTACGTAAACGAAGCATTTGTTTTACTTGGCAATATCATTCTTTGATAATTTCTCATTCACAATTAATGAAGTTGCCATTGGTTTAGATCTTTTCATATGAAACTTCCTCAAAACTTCCAAAGCATACTTTTGTTGTGAGATGAAGATTTCGGTATCACTTTGGTGAATTTCCATGCCTAAAAAATACTTGATCTCACCCAAATTAGACATTTCAAAATCACTCTCCATCTGCGACACGAATTGCTTCCAGATTTCGAATTATAGCTTGTAACCAACATGTCATCTACATAAAAAGAGACAATAAGTTGAATTTCTTCTTGAACCTTCAAAACATATAAAGTAACTTTACTTTCACTTCTTTTGAATCCTTATTGTAGCAAATAAGCATCAATTCTACTGTACCAAGCTTTTGGTGCTTGTTTTAAGCCATAGAGAGCTTTGTGGAGCTTGTAAACTTTATCTTTGCAACTCTGAAACCTTAAATTCTTTTGGTTGTTGAACATAAATATCTTCTTTAATCACACCATCTAGAAAAGATGACTTCACATCAAGATGATGAATTTTCCATCCCATCTTTCTTGCTTAAAGCCATTAGAAGCTCGATGGTATCATACCTAGCCATTGGAACAAATGTGTCCGAAAAATCAACACCACTGCTCTTGAAAATACCCATTTACAATAAATTAAGCCTCAAGTTTGTTTACGGAACCATCCGGATTATATTTGATTCGAAAACCCACTTAACACCAATTATCTTTTGATTTTTGGACCTTTCTACTAGCTCTTAAGCTTTATTTTTATTTATCATTTTTAGCTCCTCCTCCATTGCAACTCTCCATCCATCTTCTTTAGTAGCTTCATCATAACAAGTAGGTTCATGTAATGCTACATCACATCTCTTATGATTTTTAGCAAGTGGCTTTGTTCTTTTTCTTGGAACATCATTAAAGTTATCGGCCTCAATTTCTTCTTCTATTTCTTTTTGAACTTTGGGTAAAATTGCCCCAATTTGATCAACATCTATGGCTTCTATTTCATTTTTCTCCTAATTCCATACTCGTTGCTTCATCAAATTTGATGTCTTTACTAATAGTTAATTTTTCGGTTTTCAAATTGAAAACTCTATAGCACTTAGAGGTAGAGCTATAACCATAGAAGATTCCTATCTCGGCTTTGTAGTCCGACTTGTCTCTTTTCACATCCGGCACATGAGTATAACATAAACTCCCAAACACTTTAAGGTGCTCCACAATTGGTTTAATTCTATACTAAGCTTCAAATGGAGTTTTATCTTTCACAACCTTGGTTGGAAGTCCATTTAACAAATATACAACTATGTTAACGACTTCGCCCAAAAACATTTGGGCATCTTCTTCTCAAATAGTAGACATCTTGCCATCTCCATAATAGTTCTATTCTTTCTCTCACTCACTCCATTTTGTTGAGGGGAGTAAGTGACATTAAGATGATGTTCAATTCTAGCTTCAACACAAAACTCGTCAAATTTAGTTGATGCATATTCGGTTCCATTATCGGATCTTATCACTTTCATGCTGCAATTTGCTTGATTTTCCACCGAAGTCTTAAAATTCTAAAACACATCAGCCACTTCGACTTTTGCTTCATAACGTAAACCTAACACATCCTTGTATAATCATTTATGAACAAGATGAAGTACATGCTTCCATTTAGTGAAAGTGTCTTCATTGGTCCACACATATCGGTATGGATCAATTGTAACTTTTCGAAGTTTTACATGCCTTGTTAACAAGAAATGGCAATCTATTTTGCTTCCTAAATTGACATACTTGACATACATTTTTTTCATCACAAATGACAGGTAGGCCATGAGCTAAGCCTTTGTGATACAAGTGTTTAAGTGCGGCATAATGAAAATGACCAAACCTTTTATGCCATAACACGAGCTCATCAATAACAACGGTGTAGGCATGTAAATTAATCTCTTTCCACTTAATTGGAAAGCTTTTGTCTCTCATTTTTACATTCATCAACTCACAACCAGCATTATCAATAATGATGTAGCACTTATTTTGAAATGCGAGAGAATAATTCTTCTCTAGCATTTGACCCATACTTAACGAATTTGGCTAGTTTTTTAGGTACAAATAATACATTTGAGATATAATTGATACATGTTGAAGTCTCGACAACAACAACTCTCTTGCCTTTGACATCAACCAAGTCTCTATTCTCAATCTTCACTTTGACTCGTATGATTGATCGAACTCCCTAAAATTACTCAATTGAGGATTTATGTGGTTTGTACGATCACTTTCAATAAGCCAAGTTTACGTATAGTTGTTTATTGTATGACTCGTAGCTATAAATAATTGCTCATGTTGTTGTTGATTTTCAACCATTTGTGCTTATTGTCCTTATTGATCTTTTTTATTCTTACATACCTTCTCCACATGGCCAAATTGCTTGCATGATCTACATTACACACTCGGCTTAAACCAATAATAATTCTCTAAATGACTCTTCCTCTTGCAATGAGGACATAGTGGATACCTTTTTTTGCCACCACTTCTACTTCCTTAGCCCTTATTCTTCTCCTTATCTTTGTTCTCACCTAATTACTTCTTTTCTCCCCTTTGAGGAACTTTTCTTTTTGCTTTGCAAGGAAAGCCTTTTCACTACTATCTTTCTCTCTCATTGATCTCTTTTGTTCTTGAGCTTGAAAAGCATAAACAAGCTCAACTAAGAAAATCTTGGTTAAATCCTTTGAGTCTTCAAGAGAAGAAATCTTAGACTCAAACCTTTCGAGCAAGCTTACGAGAACTTTCTCTACAACCCTTTGGTCCGTTAAATCCTCACCAAGAAGCTCGATTTTATTGACAACTTCCATAAGACTATCTACGTTTTCTTTAATAGACTCATTATATTTCATCCTCAAGACTTCAAATTCCCTCTTCAAATTCAAAATCTATATTTGCCTAGTTCTATCACTCCCCATATGCATCTCCTTGAGCTTGTCCTAAGCCTCTTTTGGTGTTTCATAAGCCATAATCCTTGTGAAAATTGATTCTAACACAGCAAGCATGAATGTTAGATAAAGCTCTTGGAGCTTTGGCTTCTTCTTCTTCATGAGCCCCGATTTGATTAAGAGTAGGATTGTTTCCCAAATGAGGTATTTGCTTTTCGGTTTCAACCCACTACTACAAACCAAGACCTCTTAAGTGAGCTCTCATCTTGATAACCCAAACTTGATTGTTTTCACCATTGAAAACTAGGGGTGAAAGAGGTAATGTGTTGCTTGGAAGCCATGAGAGTTTAAAGCTTGAGTTTTTAGAGTCTTTTGGAGAGGAAGCCTTCTTGGTGTTCTCTTAATCACTCACGGGACCTTTAAGATCTTTATATGCTCGATATCATGTAAATAATATTAGTTCATAGGTAAGATGAGAAGAAAAATGAAGTTTTTGAGAAAGAAACGTAAAACGGAACATGAAAAGCCAAAATAAAGTATTGCACATAACTTTGACATTTTGGTACGTATATAATACTGGTGCAATACCAACCCAACTAATACATCGGCTATTTCAAAACAAAATCCCACAAAATAAAGATCTTCACTCCTTTTAACTAAACTTCTACTAACTAAGAATTACAAAAGAATTCTTAAAGTATCTAGAAAATTTTCAAATTCTAACACCAAATGGTTATACAATTATGGTCATCTACGGTGTTATGACGGTGTTATGAACGGATCGGCATTTATTAGATCGGGTGACAAGGATTGGATCTATATAAATCACACATTAAAAAATGTTCGAGGATATTATTTACTATCAAAGAAAATTTCATGCCTTGCACCACTGGGTCAAGCTAATTAGTTGAGAAGTTAGCCAATTTCCTCCAAAAATAAACAAAGTTGTACCTATTTTCTATCGTATACCTGATGTTGTTTTAAAGAGTTATCGTGTAGAATTACCAAAAGGAGGAGAATTAGTGATGGTTTACAGGTTTCTGGACGATGTATTTATGATAGAAGGATTTCATGCACTGAAACTTCAAGTTAAGCTAAACAAGTCCAAGTGGTTTACGACATCAACTCTCGGTAATGTTGCCTTCTTCTTGGGAGATAATTATTCAACTTCAGTTTGCACTAGTGATTATATGGGATGCCATCCAGATTGCATTTACTTTACTGATGATTATGTGGGTTTCTACATGGTGGTCACACCCTATGCCATTCATGGTGGAGGAGGGCCTTCTGATAATGGTTTCTTCAACTTAAAAGAGAAAGCTTTTGGGAAACATTATAAGCTCCATCCTTCTCATCAACATATGCCGCCGCCAATTTGGATTGTACCAAAATTCAAATACTGAATCAAGTTAGAAATTTTATCATTATTGTTATTTATTATGGTTTAAATGAAATGGACTTTTATTTATCTTTCAAAAAAAAAAACCTAAGGTACTGTACATGAGCTTTTCAATGTAAACTCGAGTATGTGTTATTATTTCATATAATCCTCTCGATCATCCCTTTTTCTTGCTGTTTCTAGTCCTCCCATATGCTGCAACCTTGAACTTGGTTGAATGAAACCAAATATGATTTGCAATGAATTAAACAGAAGTGTTACTGAACTGGAATTGCTACAGAAGCAACCATGAAATCTGATATACCCGAGAAAACAACGGGCTCCTTTGACAATGAAGCCCAATCTCCATAGTCATATCCGGTCCAATAGCTAAGGATCCTTTGATAGGACTGAAGACCCAGATGTATTTCTTGAACATAGGGATGGTTGTTTCCCCATCAGTCACCATCAATTAAAAAACAGAAAATACATTTATTAATTAAAGACATGTTTCTTAAATAGTACCAATCCTATAGACCACCACCATGAAAATTCTCTAGCCTTAACCGGATAATGATGAAAAAATCAACATAAAAAATAAATATTCCTCGAATGGATGTCAGAGATTATTAAACACGAGAAAATGTTATTCTAGGCCACCTCACACAAATTGATCATCGATTTTTACTATATAAAGAGAAATAAAACAAAAGTTACAGATTTTACTTTCTAAACTCAAAATCAAAATAATTATATTATCAATTATCTCCTGCATACAAGAGAAATTCTTAATGACCTATTAAAACACCTTTTTCCGTGAACTAATTTAAGCATCTGAGAGTCCCCCAAATACTAGAAAACTTGTTTTGTGAAAATTCGCTATTGAATCCAAGTCCACATGGTCATCTCCATCGCCATGATCAGCATAGGTTAGAAGCCATGATATCAATAATCATACTCTTTAAGAATCATCACCTCTTCAAAATCTATTTACCAATAATGAAGTTGTACATTGCAAGAAACAAATTACATACTTGTGAAGTCCAAGAAACAAGCTGGAGATTATTTTCATGCACAATAATGTGAAAGAATTTGAATAGGCGAAGTGTCAAGAATAGCACTTGAAAACTATACATCATGACTCATTATATGAATCTTATAACTATATAAGCAACGTGTGGAGAGATATTCGCTCCCAAAGGAAAATTTTGACAACTTGGCGGGGTATCAGATGAAGTAGATTGAAGCACTTTATGGTATGCATCATTTATTGTAGATAGAAGCATACCGTCTGTCCCATCCAACTCAACCAAACGAACCTAGTAAAACATTGATATCAGCAACTGAGGATCTACACATGCAGAACTCCATTCGATTTCTGAGCTTTCTTTCTTAAGCTGCCCTGATTTTAATGTAACTTATCTTGTTTGTCTCCCCGTTCTAGGAATGATTTTATTCTTGTCAGACTTTGCTGAACTTTTCACTGTTTTGCTCTCCAATGATGCTCTCTTGGTTGCTGCCGGAGCACCACCAGCTGCTGCGGTTCTTTCAGCAATTCTTTTTTGGCGTTGAATCGTTAACTCTTCCATTTTCTTCCTAATCTCTTCTTCCTGTTCACAAGTATGTTTTGTAAGAAGTTGAAAAGTTGGTGAAACATAACAAAGAATAACTTGAATAAGCAACTTAATTAATACCTTCTCTTGCTTGCTCTTCTGAACTGTGGACCTACTGACAAGTGATGATTTCTTGCTTTTGGATATCATCTCAGTTCTGCTACTACCAAGGGATCCTTGCACAATTTTAGACCTCACTTCTGGAACTTTTCTCCCATTAATTCCATTTTTCTTGAGAAGGGTCTTGTCACTCTTTGAAGGAAGCTTCTCATCAGTTTGATCACCAGATTCAACATTTGAACTCCTGTGAGCTTCCATGAATGATATGTCAATTCCCTGGTCTGTACTCCAGGATTCCCTTGTAGATTCAAATCCAGAATCCCGTTCAAGGACCACACAAAGGTCATTCGGTTCATAGGCATCCAGCACTTCATGATTATGTTCTGCGGTGCCATTTTCTGGCTGGGAAGATAAAGTTAGATCTGCAGCCATGCTTATGTCAGTTTTCCACTGAGATTCATATAGATCATCCACAGCTGATCGAGCATGAACCATGAAAGAATCGTCAACAAGGACATCTTTTCTACTCGACTTGGCGTTTGAAGAATCACCCTCTAGTGACACCATGTAATTGGCTGCATCCTGGTTTTCTGGTTTCCCCGAGTGATTGATAACAAACCAATCATCTCCTTTTCCAGGTTTGATTATGGACGGCTCACTAGCACGAGATAAGATACCCCCAAGGCCACTTCCTGATTCTTCTAATCTTCGTGAAATTACCAAATCTTCATCAGTCAAGTCCCTTCTCTTCATGATTGGTCGGAAACTCTCAGCATTTTCCATATCTTCCAGCCCAACTCTATCCTCATGTTCACCATCCCTCTGACTCACAACAAAGGAATCGCCTGCAGCCATCCTTCTGTTCAGTACTTTCTCTGGTCCCAAGTCCATACCGGGATTCCCTAATGAAGTTCCATCTCCAGCACTACTGACTATGAAATGCTCTTCCCGAACATCCACTGGCTGCCAATTTTCTACTACATTAACAACTACATCATCATCTTTCATCAGAAGGCTCTGGAAAGCATCCCAATTCTCATCTTTCCTTCCTCCCTTGGATGCATTTGAAACAAGGGCATCAACAAAATCTGGGTCGAGAGCATCACTTGATCCATTTGACTTGTGGTTGTTCTTCTTTGAACCTTTTCTTCTATGTGAACTTGAACTTGACTTGCGCAATTTCTCCAATGATCCAACTGCATCATCTACATTCTGTTTGATGGAATCTTCATCAATGAACTCATCATCATCTGAAGAAGTTTCATCAGAAAAACTACCACTTCCTTCATTTCTTCTCTTGGGGGTGATGTAGTTAATGTTTCGGATGACAACAGTCTTAGAGGATTTCTTCCTGTGATTCTTCCTGTATGGAACATCCGTATAAGAGTGCTTTTCGTCCTGATCTGTATGGGAATCTGAATCAGTCCTTACCTCAGAGTCATTCGACTCTGTTTGTCTATCTTCTCCTAAATATCCATATCCCTTTTTGTTCTTAGATTTATCCATTTTTGCTGGACTAAAATCTTTCATGCTAGAAGGCCACTGCATATTTCTTGGATAATGAGGAGGAATAGGCTGCATGGTAGGGAAAGGATATCCTTGATATGGAGGAAATTGTGGAATAGGGCCTTGGAAGTTGTACATATATGGAGGTATCTGGTTTGGCCACTGCATTGGTGCTTGAACTTTGGCAGCAGTTGATGGTATCTGGTCAGATGTTGCCATGCTACCATCTGAACATTAATGTATTTTACATTAGAGAACAGCAAATTGTTTATAAAAAGGAATATGGAGACATTTTGACTTCTGCGCAAGGAAGAATCCAATCATGCTAATTCATCAGAAACAACAACAACAACAAAAAAAAAGAAGGAATCAGATCATGCTAATTTGAACTTTATAATTCTAAGATTAAGTTTTTCAAAAATTTACAATTAGTAAGTACCAGTCGAACTCATCTTTTGTTGCTTTGGCATCAAAACAGGGTGTCATTGGTAGTGCTTTCTAAATCATACATGAAGTGCATTAACCATATAAGGAGCAGTACTAATTTTACCATATTCAGACAGCAAGAAAATGCTTTACATTTTAGCGAAAAAAGTGCAGGACCTGCGTTTTGTGAAAAAATCACTCTGCGAGTAATGGGCGAGATAACAACAATATTGAAAACAACTCTAATGTATGAAAAACATAATGTAGCCCTGGTTCTAATCTAGTAATCTAACCATAAACAGACCAACATAGACTCTCCTTTAATGCAATGCATAATAAAGAGAGAGTAAGCAAGTAAAGAGTATACAATACCCTTTTTGCTGTCTGCGGTTGAATCAGATCTTGATGCATCTGAAGATCCATTGGGCACAAAATCACCAGTAGATACCCCATTGTTTGTCAAATTTAGCATAACATTCTGATTAAGGGCACTAATTTCATTTGCAAGTACAATTCCTGATGTTCCCAAAAATGACAGCTCTGATGGAGGGCATGCCTCCATTGCTGCTAATTCCTCCATCCATAGACCATCCCCATGCTTTTCCTTGCATAATTCCTTGAAATTGTTGCATGCTTCCCTGCATATAAACAACACTAGATTTCAAGGCTGCAGGATCGATATCAGACAAAACTGCAATGGAATTTATTACTCCAGTGGAATGTACATATTTCGCCAAGCCAAGGAAGAAATCGCCGCTTCAGCAGGATCCCGAAAAGAGTTTTGTTTTAATGCAAATCCACTCATTAAAACAAAAACACAGAGACCAAGAAAAGGGTTTTGGCATTTATTTTTCATAATTTTCCAGTCAGAAAAAATTAGTTGCAAAACAATAAAGGACAGTTATAATTTGTCCCAAGTCATACTTTAACCGGGAAGCTCCAAAAGCATCTGCGAAGGAGATGAGATCATATATGTTGTCCACTTCAAATCCAGCAACAAGGCCACGGGCATAAGCCATAGCTTGCTCTTTGCGAAGCAATGTTTTTCGAGCTTCCAAAAGCCGTTGAAATTGAATCCTGGAAATCAAAACAGATGATTGATGAGTAACGCTGAAAGACAGCACATACATACACACCAAGTTTGCTGAAAAAGATGAGAAGGATTACTTGGAGTTTTCTTCTGGTACAGCATGATCACTTTTCTCGAGTTCATCTTTTAGCTGGGAACAAATACCGGTGAAGATATTTAAAGAATTAATATGATTTTCTAGCTAATCATCACAATTAATAAACAAATTTCATGGAAAAGTGATATACCTTAGAGGAATCACTCGACTTCCTTGTGATAGCATTGGCAGCTGGTCTACTCCCTGATAAAACAAAGTTATTCAGTACAGAAAGTTGCAATTTTTAGAAGCGGTACATTTTACACAACTGATTAAAGTAAAACAATCCCAACAGTCAAAACTATTGCCGATAATGATTTAGGTCCTGATGATAATACCTTCCTCCAGTTGTCGAGCTACATTTGTGTTTGACAATTCATTGGCTTGAACTGAACTCTCCTCAATCTGCAAGATTTCTCTTTCTAGACTGACAAATCTCTCAAGTACTGCTGGTGTGCTAACAAATCGAACAAATCTGCACAATCAAAGAGATAAGTTATCTTTTAGTCCACACCCCTACAAAAACAGAAAAACAAATTGACCTCCTCAGTTCTCTG
Organism: Dovyalis caffra; assembly: GCA_963924115.1. Lineage (NCBI taxonomy): Eukaryota > Viridiplantae > Streptophyta > Magnoliopsida > Malpighiales > Salicaceae > Dovyalis > Dovyalis caffra. The sequence continues at coordinate 11,809,522 of CAWUPB010001184.1, forward strand.
ATTATATCCTGGATTCAATACTGCTAAAGTTTCAAATTTACACAAACATAAAAACTGGTTCACACACAATCACATAAGCTAAATTCAATGCCAACAGCAAATTACAGTCTGTCTTTTAACTTTTAACATGGCCAAGAAATGGCAGAGACCAACAAAATCCTGACAAGGCAACTTATTTGTTCAGCAAATCAACAAGAGATTAGGATTTGGGAATTTGTATGGCATCACAACCCATTGTAAATGGCAGTAAATTTAAAACCTTTGAGCACAATTCAAGATTAATTCTCTATTTGTACAGAAAACAAATTCCAGTTCCATTTATTCAATGAAGAATCTACAACCATTCACACTGTTTACACACATGGAAACAAAAATATGCAAACGATTATGACAAAATGAACCAATTTCACTCCTTGTTCAAATTCAAAAACAAAATCCATGATATCCAATAATTCAATCAAATTGCTCAATAGAATTAATGCCCAATATCTAAATTTCCCAATAAGAAAAAACTGAGTAAACTGTTAGATTCATTACCTCTCAAAAGTACCTTTGGTGAACCAAGGAGCATTGTTGGTTGGTGGGCAGAGTTTGATGGAGTACCCACCTTTGGAAATCTGATCTTTAATAAATTTAAGGTGTGAGATGAATGGTTCAAATAAACCAGAAGCCAGTTTCTCATTCTTGCCTCCATAGAAGAGAACCAGATCACACCTTCACACACAAAAACAACAACATATGAATAAAAAGAAAAGATTTTTAGCCCCAAAGACGACAACTTTAAGAGAATTGTGAGAGAAGAGAGTGAGGCTGAAGTGGGATATTGATATTGCACCTGGTTCGAGTTGGGGTGAGTTGAAAGAGAGCATAGTCAAGAAGAGTTGAAGAGTCCATTGAGAGAAACAAAGAGATAAGTCAAAAAGAATGCATAGTCTTGAAGCAAAAGAATGGTAGTGTTAGTGTAGAGTGGTTGCTTTCTTTGAATGAAATCTTGGTATCATATTAGCCTAGAATGATGTGAAACGGAAGCGCAAAGGAATAGTGATGCTGTTGAACGTGGCTATCACACTTTGAACATGCTTAGGCGAAGCTGAACTGGACAGGATCGTGTAAGAAGAGTGACAGCAAGAGATGATGAAGCTTTGCACATGGAAAAGTGATTGGAGGGGGAAGCATCATTGGCTGGAGGAAGGACCCCACAAATAATGGGCATCTAAATGTGGGGATTGCCATTTCATTATTTGCCATGTGATTTGGAGTTGAGTAAAGGTATCATCAATATGTTATTCATTTTCCATGATTTGTATCTCCATTAGATACAATTGATAGAATTATGATAATTTTGAGTGAACAATTACATGGATTATGTTCTCTTCCCTTTTTCAATGGTTAAGGTTTCCTCTAGTCTATTTTTATTTATTAAAATTATTATTATTATTATTATCATTGGATTGTCATGATCTCTTTTGTGCATAGAATGATAATTTAAAAAGCAAATCTTTTTAGCTTTTAATTTTCTGATCAAAACCTTAGAGTATTAGTCTGATGGTTAAAAATGTTTATTATTTTCTTAATTTGTTTAGTTTTAATCTTGAAACCTACACTAGAAGAAATTATTTTACTAAATAAATCGAACTTAAATGGAGACAAAGCTAATAAAAATTATGATTAATTAAAAACGTTTATAAATTAATTTATTTAGTTTTAAATATTTATGGTTGTATTTTTTTTTAATTGCTATAAAAAAGATCATATAACTGGTGTATAATTTTTCCTCTGGAGAGGTTTGTTGGATCTTTCAGTAATTAGATAATCATGAACTGCAGTTGCAGGTACTTTTCGTCCTTTCTAGATTCAATGGAGATTACTTGGGAGTTGGGACATATATACGCTGAATGAGTAAATAACTTATTTAAAGTGGTTAGCACTTTATTTTCTTCTCTATAGGCGACAAAGATAAATGCATTTATGAAATTTTGGCTCTTTCCCATGCTTCGTGATGATTCCTCGCCTAACTCTATTGTTAGACACAAGAGAACTAGAACTAGGGTTACGATAAAAAAAATATTAGCGTTAATAATTAATAAAACCAAAAAAAAAAATATTATCAAAATAAATTGAATTGGTTACTACTACAGAGATCATAGGATATTCTAATTTTCTTTTGTAATAAATTTTTTTAGGTTTAAATATTAAAAAAAAATTAAACTTGTGATTTCTCATAAATGGAAGAAACTTACTAGTGCTGGACTAAAAGCGTATTGATTTGTGATGATTTATAAAATATTAGTAGTAATCTAGATTTATTTTAAGTTGGGACTTAGCTTTCATGAACAGAAAGTAATTCAAAAAAAAAATTAATCTTAAAATGCACATAAAATTAAAAGGAAAAAAAAAAAAGCCCTTAAGTATTATTTTATTCTCATTTTACTTGCTAGGGGAAAAACTTATGTGTGTTCTTAGGTCATTCATTGGAGAGTTAATTATTAGTAGTTAGTGGCAGATAATATTGCAATAATGAGTGAATTTTGACTTTCAAAATTCAAAATTTTAATCTAATCGCTATCAACTGATAGTTTATGCGAACCAACCATTGGGTTTTTTTTTTATGATATTAGAAGAAAATTTTGAAATTCAAAATTATCTAACTATTATAAATATTTAACGATTATGAACTAACATAATGAAGGCCTTGGGGATAAAGTTGTGAATTTATGATCATAGATTCGTTGTTCTACAAAATTTAGACCATGTAATTAAGAGCTTTTTTTATAAATTTATTTTTTACATAAGATAGTGTAGATTTTATTTCTAAATATAAGAGAAGGTAAAAACAAAAACCATTAGTCTAATTATATCCTACATTCGTCCTCGATTATACTCAATATTGTTTAGAAAAATGAGGAAACTTGGATTTGAATTTCACCTCTTTTGATTTTAGAATAATGAGATAACTCTTAAAATTATGAAAATTTGAGTTTTATGTTTTTTTTTATAAAATTTAAATTTATTTTTATTATGAAAAACTCAAATAAAAAAGATAGAGTAGAAAAAAATAATTATATAATATAAAATTTACTTAGTTCGATAATTATATTTATTTTATAATTGTATTAAAAATTTTATTAGGATTTTAACAAATAACTACTTACACGTACAAAACTACGAAATTTCATCTATATCCTCCCAGCTACCTAACAACTCTTAGATTGATAATTTCAAAGAACTACTCAGAATTATCAGAGACGAACTTTCAAATTTCCACATCAATTTGTATTGTTGGATTGAAGCCAACCCTGAGACAGCTATATATCACCTTAGCTGGAAATCGACAACAAGTGGGGTTAGCCCACTTTTTGTATAATTCAGCTCCACCAAGTTATCAACATCTCACATTCCAAGCAAGCCAAAAACTATCTTTTGCAGATTCGTTTTATGAGAAGAACCTTCCGAACCTACCCAAATCAACTCTGAAAGTAATTAAATTTTAGGACAAGGAAATAATAGGAAGTTAAGGAACTCTAAGTAATTTTGTTGGGTACACCAAATTAATTAAGAAATGTTAAGTGTTTGGATTGGATGAAGGTAGCGTTAAAAAAAAAAATTGCATTATATATAGGATTAATCAAGCAAAGAAGGAAATTCTCATTGTCCCAAATAGGGTTGATAACTAAGCACATGGGACTAATTAATTAATAGAACTTCAATTGAATATCGTAATATTATCTAAATGATATCACCATGTTAGCTTGACCTAATTATTATTGTTATTCTTATTGTAAGATTTTTAGCAAAAAAAATAAATATCCGTACTAGGAAAGAAAAATGGATATTCGTCCAACAACTTGGCAAGGGTTGGATATAATGAATTATACATTCTTATATTTGATTGTATAATTTTTAAAATTGTACTATGATGGACCGTTACAATTATAATGACTCATGACATTATAAATATTACATAAAAAAGCTATGTAATGAACTATTATATGATGAAACGTAATCATGTAGAGATGGAAAAAAAAAATCATTAGAATGACTGAATTGTAAATTTTATAATTATAAGGCCCAAAAAACCTTTCAAATAAGGATCGATTTGAATATAAAAATAAAATATAGGGATTAAATCATTTTTAAAAAATTACAGAGACTAGAACAAAACTCTATAGATGCTTCTATTACATTACTTGTCCTTATAAAAGTCTTACAACCAAACAAAGAAATGTAGTTAACTATTCCATTCCATTACATTATATTTTCTTGAAATTAAAAAAGTAGACATTAAAAAAAATAAACACTACTGTACGTGGTGAATATAGGTGAACGAGACGAGCGAGAGAAGACCCAGCAGTAAGGCAGGGCACGGTAATGCTGCAACAGTTCATTGCTTTTTTGGGTCTAAATCCTAAACTCTAGAATAAGACAATATTATAATGGGAGGAGAGCGATTGCGATTGCTGTTAAAATATGATAGGATATAACAATTATAGTTTTCTATATTAAATCTAAGTATTAATCATTAGTTTGCTAGATTATAATCTCGTAGGGCCCCATATTTTGTTAGCCAGTCGGTGCAATCAATAGAAACATAAACTTGAATTGCATTCAGCGAAAACTAATTTATTTGGCTTTTTTCATTATTTTTCTCAATTATTCAAAATTTCTCATTATTTCTAAATGATAATTTCATAAGTTTAATGACTTTTGGTATATATATATATATATAAAAGTTCTATAATAATTTATGTTTGTAAAATTAGCTCAATTAAGGAGTTAATAGTTGACTATCATCCAATTGCTTTGTTTATTGATTATGGCATGGACAAATAATTTTCAAGTATGATGAAAATGAAACTCACATACCAGATGAAAGATGTTAATGACCAGAAAAAAGAATCTTTTATCTAAATTTTCTTACTTCTTACGTCATTTAAAATCGTGATTGTATTTTAAAGGTTATCTCTAATATATTCATGTGTGCTTTAATTAATTTATTTATTTTAAATGATTTGTTGAAAACCATACCAACGAGAGGTAGGGATGGCAATGGAAGGGCGGGGATGGCTACCTTCATTCCCGCCCCGTGCCCCGTTCGGGACATGTTTTGCGTACCATCTTCGCCCCAAACGAGACGGGAGCGGAATGGAACCTCGTCGGATTGCTATTTTTAAAGGCAAAAAGGCGAGGCGAGGTTGGGCGGCGCAAGGCGGGGATGGTCATCATTGTCCCCGCCCCGTGCCCCATTCGGAGCGTATTTCGCATACCATCTACCTCACAAATAGGGTAGGGTGGGGCCCCGTCGTGGTAGGTCGGATTGTCATCCCTAAACGAAGGGCTTGATCAAAAGGGTTAACAAGCCCAATTTGTAAAAGAAGATTTATTTCCTTCTCCATTAAAACTTGTGCCATGCAAAGAAACTAGATGAAAGTTACATTAGGATAGAGAAAGCGGTAGCTCTAGAGAGATGAATCTCGATTTCAAAGGCCTCTCAACGAGTTAAGAAAAAAAGTAACCATCTGCTTGCATTGACTCAAAAAAAAAAAAAAAAAAAAAACCCCAAAGAAACCCATTTACAATCGCCTTGTGTTTTTAGTACTTGCTTGAATGCGACCAAATAGAAGTGTTCGTAGCAATCTAGGGAAAAACATTTATAAATCACTTACTACCGATGAAAGATCCTTCTCACGTAAGTAATAAAAAAATATTATCTCTACCACCAAGATCATAAACATAACACCCAAACATGCTACTTCTTGAAAAAAGAAATTGAGAGATTGATAGTCGAGGGATATCTTAAAAGGTGCTAATGCTAACAAATTAATCTATTTCAAAGTCAAATTTTGCTTCAACTTTCAAATCAAATTTGCATCAAGTATTGGACCTTATTTATGGTTCGTTGGGTTCAAAGTGTTGTTGCCAACTTCAAGAAAGACTTATTTAATATTTAATTAATGTTCCATTATGGTGTTTTGCTAGACTTAGGTAGACATTAATTTTTTGTTATTCTGAATTTTTCACCATCCTATTTAGGTAAAAAAATTATGTAATTTTCGCATATACAACTTTTGAATAAAACAAATATTTTATGAGAAATTCACTCCTAAGTTCTTCCGAAACTAATTCGAAACTTATCAAGAATCTAATTGATTCTTATGGTTTTCAAGCGACATATCACTCTTCTTCTAACTATTTTGGAGTGTAGCGTCTATATCCTTCTTGAATCTAGTTTGGCTTTTACGGGGTTCAAACATCTTGTTCATGAGTTTTCTAACCATCGAGCTTGGCATAGAATGTGATCTTTGAGAGACCTTGTTGCATGAAATAAAAGCATTGACTTGCATAAGATACTTATCGCCGAAGTTCCCTACTTCGAAAAGAATTGTCACCTGTCCGGTAAAACCAGCTAGGTAAACTATGTCAAGATCAACTTTTACAATGGCCCTAAAGTCAAGGTCTTACATACGTAGTCAACCATGATGATGTAAAAGTTTTTTTTTTTTTTTTTGCTATAAAATACTTACTACATGGATCGATATATTTGCCTATGCATATGCCTCCAAAGATTACAATCATGCCCTATTACTACCATGGACAACAAGTCGGACTACTAACAAGGGAAAAACCACGAAGTTTTTTTTTTAAACAAGATACTTTTAAATCTTATTTATAAAAATAAGGTTGTTTTAACCTTATTTACTAAAATAAGGTAGTTTTTTGCCATGTAAATCAAATTACCTACACATGTCAATTTTTTTTTAATGCCAAATTTACTAATAATTTTACAAAATTTTAAAAATAAATATTATTTTTAATACACCCATTTTATTAGTTATATTACCAAATAAAATCAAATGCTATTAAATCCAATCCCAATGACTCATCAACAAGATCTAGAAACACTCTGTAAAAATTACAATGGCTCAACAATAAAATCACCAAAGAAATGAAGTTGAAGTCGACAAACCCACATTCAAAATCTTAAAACTTGACAAAACCCAAAACAAAACCGTTTCTTACCAAATTTATAGTTGTTTATTGAGGGTTAAGAAACCAAAAATCTATTTCGAGCCACGAAAACACCTTCACTTATCTCTTTGCAAATCATAGTCACCACCGGGAAGCCGAACAACAAAGAAAGATGGATGGGGAAGAAGTTAAGGTACCGGTGCCATAATCTGTGTTGAAAAAGCAAAAAAGAATGAGGAATGGGTTTTGGTTAAGAAGGAAAAAAGCTAGCTCTAAAGAAAGAGAATGTTGAAAATCGCAAGTTGATTTTCAACGGGGCTAAGCGATATGCCAAGTAGTATGATGAGAGCAAAAAGAGCTTATTAGGCTTAAGCGTGAAGCTAGACTCAATGGAGGTTTCTATGTCAACCCGAAGCTAAGTTGTTGTTTATCATCGGGATCCGTGGTATCAATGCCTATCTTGGTTATGGCGAAATATTTTTAAAAGCTAGTGTTTCGGATCTTGGTAATGAATTGGAGGGGTGGTTCTATTAGAATTTGATTTTATGTGGTCATCATAATTAATAAAATGGGTGTATTATAAATGATATTAGTTTCTAAAATTTTTATAAAATTATTAATGAATTTAACATTAAAAAAAGCTGACACACGTAAGTGTTTTGATCCACATGGTAAAAGTTATCTTATTTTGTCAAATAAGCTTAAAATAACCTTATTTTTATAAATAAAATTTAAAAATACCTTATTTTAAGAAAATACTTCAAATTTGGCATAGAGTACCTTATTATGGAAAATAAGTTTAAAACTACTCTATTATAAGAAATAAGATTTAACAATACCTTATTATGAAAAAAAAACTCAAAAACCACGGCTATTACCTTTAAGTGTCGTTTGATTATCGGGAATGAAATTTAAATTTTTTGGAATGAAAGTTTTAGAATTAGAATGCAAGTTTTAGAATTAGAATGCAAGAATCGGAATAAAAATTAAGGAATTAGAATGACATTTGTATTCCTATACTATGTTTGAAATACTAATGAGGAATCAAAATGCAATTTAAATTTTTTAATATCCGGTTTTTTATATAAATAAAAATAATGATTAAAAAATAATTTTATCAAACTATAATGGTTGTAAAAAAAATAAAGGTGATTGTGGTGGTGGTGGTGGTTATTGTGATGGTGGTTATGGCGACGATGGTTCTAGTGGTGATAGTGATGGTTGCGGTGTTGACGGTGTTTATGGTAGTGGTGCTTGGTTGCGGTGGAGGTAGTGATGGTGGTGATTGTGTTGTAATTATGACAACGATAGTTTTAGTGGTGGTTGTGATGGTGGTTATGGCAACGGTGGTTCTAATGGTAATGGTGGTTGTAGTGGTAATAGTGGTTATAGTAGTGGTGGTGGTTGCGATAGAGGTGGTGATGATAAAAGTAGTTAATAAATAATAAATAAATAAAATATATTATTATTTTAAAGAAAAAAAATCATTCTCATTCATTATTTTTATTCCTACATCTTATGTGGGAATGAAGTTGTGTGTAAATATTTATTTCAATTCTCACTCTTCATTCTCATTCCCACTTCATTCCTTTTAACCAAACAACTACAACATGAGAATAAAACTTTCATTCTTATTCTCATCACTCTATTCTTGATTACCAAACAACACCTTATAGGGTTGGATGGCTAAAACTTAAGAGTAGAATCCATGGCTATATCTCTTTAAGGATAAATGACTATATCCTTATAAAAATCATGGCTGCACCTCCCTAGGGACAAATAACCATAGAAAACGTTCATAGTCATACCCACAGAAGGACGAATAGCCAAATCATATGAAAAGAGATCATTTAGGGACGGACGACCTAACCTTAAAAAACCTCCAAAAATACATGTGTCATTGAGTGGACAAACAAATAATTTCTTCTAAATAGGTAAGGTGCCATATCTTATTAAGAAAAATAATTATCTTTATATCTTATTAAGAAAAATAATTATTTTTTCTATCACCCACTTAACGTCCTACACGGATTTTAAACCCTTAAAAAAATAGTAACTCCAAATACATAAAAAATAATATTAAAAGAAAAAAAAAACTAAGCCCAAAGCAAATCATTACAACAAAATAGAACCAAGAAATAGAGAAACTTTACAAATTCTCAACTTGCTCCAAATCCCTCTCCAAACTCCTTTGGGCCTTAGAGGTACCACTAGGCGATTCTACGGACTTCAAAACAAAAGGTGCACCACGAAAAGGCATACTTGAAGAAAAAAGAGGGACTTCTACTTTAGGCTCCACATCGAAGTACACTCCTTTGAAGGCGACGAACATAGTGCTAAGGAAATAGCGAGGTCAAAGTCAAGAATGCTACTCCCTTAAAAAGACTTAAAAACATTCCCATTAATACCCTTGGACTTGTTGAAGAAGTAAGAGTCAACTAGGGTATCTACTGCATGCTCTATCAAAGCATTTTATAAGTCTACAATTTCCCAAAACATGGTAGTAAAATCTTTCGGGTTGTTCCCAATCTCTTTAAGGCACGTCACCTCGACTCGAAATGCTTTCCACTCCTTATCTTTGAAGGATGGGTATAATCATATCTCAAACTTCCGGGGTTCTCTCTAGTTCCTTCACCATTCTCATCTCTTGCTCTAGTGACCGCTCTAAGTCATATATAGTCGTTTCCCTCATCTCTAGTGCTTTTTTCAATAAGGTCTCTAAATCTTTCGAGGTTGGTTTCCAACTTTGAGTGAGTATCACCTACCTCTAAAGAGTGCTTATCTAAGTTCTCATGTAAGCGATCAATTAGGCGATGTAATCTCTTCGACTTATTTTGTTCCGCCTACCACCCGGCATACATATGGGTTTACAAATTCGAGTGCCTAAAAAAAGGGAAAGAAAGAGAATATAAACAAATAAAAGGAAAATGTAAATTATTCACCATCCAAAAAAAGAGCAAGTAGAGGCTCTATAAACATCTCACCTCAATAACTATATACTAACCGACTTGATGTGGTTATTAAGGAAATTTTTTTCCAATTACCTACTTCCCCTAACACTTGAGTCAAGTGCCCAAAGAGCCTAATTGCTTTTATTCCATTAGAATCTTGAAAATTGGAATCATTATTGAGAAAATTATCCTACAACTCTTTTTAACTATGAGATAGAGGAATGGTAACCCCAAATAGAAAATTAGACTTCGAACGAGCTTTAGCGACCTTCTTCCCATCTAGGTTCCTGAAAGAAAAGGCCCTATTAGCTAGAATGACCTTCTTTCTTTTAATGGAGGGGGCACTCATCTTCAAGGATGAACCTTTAACCTATCCATTCTTCCACCTCAACTGTAGGAGCGGGAGAAAATGATGGCACTTCTTTTGCTCTCTTTTTTGACCCGGGACTCTCTTCTCCTCTTATCTTCTTCAAAATGACCGAATCCTTATCCTCTGTAATGGGATCTTCGGTAATTGTTGAGAAAGAAACATTTATAAAAGGAATAAAATTAACCAGAGACAATGAGTGAAGAACAATAAAAAAATGAAAGCCAAAGCAAAAATTAGATGCCTTTAAGGCTCAAGCCCACGATCACTCTTCTTGTCAAAACATCGATCCTAAGTGGCTTTTCATCTCCCTTTAGAATTTTAAAGATCTTCTCTATTAGTGTAGAAGTAACATAATAGTTGTAATTATCGACAGGAGCTAACTAAAAGAGGGACACCTCCATACATCTTCGATCTTGTCTTACACCAAAGGTCTAATATAACGTACTTGTAAATGATTCACCACGAGAATCCTTGATGCGGTCCTTAGTTCTAATCAACAAGTCCTCTATAGGACTCCTATTTTGTTTTGCAAAAGTATAGAACTAGTGCATGGTCTCCATGTTTGCCTCCAATACTCTCAAACATGACGAAACAAGCCTTAAAAAGCCTTAAAGTATGGTTGACCTCACAAAGTTCACACAATCGAAAAAAGCCGAATGGATTGGCCATCTATTAGGATGGAGTTGGCTGATGCAAGATTGTAACGCCAAACATAACTTTCAAAAAACATAGAAAAGAAAATGTGCACCCATAAAAAATCATATACACTAGGGCATGGATGTCACGATGCCTATTTTTATATCAAAAAAGACTAGGCATCAATCTTATCACTAGTTAGGGGTGCCAAAATTCTCCTATTAGATAGAGATCAACATAAAAACCTCGAAAGCACTCTCTTGATGAAGATCACCTAAATGAGAAAAGGAAAAGGTGGGAATATAGAACAAAGAAATGGCATATGGAAGAAGAGCCCAAATTTATATAGGCCAATCAAAACTCAAATCACAAGGTAAAAGTAAATAAATAACATTGGTGGTATGATCCTTTTTAAAATTTAAAAGACACCAATAAATAACATTGTCTCATTTTTTTCATGCGCTAGCTAGAAAGCTTTTCCAAAATGGCACAATGTCCAACCACTCGAACCAATAATGACTTCACCATTATCGAGTTGGAATACAACAATAGCGAGATGAGGATCGAATCCATCAAAAAACTAGTCTTTGTCTTTGAAAAAAGATAAAGACTCGGGGAGACAACGGGCATGCCTTAGGAAAAAATAGGTCCAAACAAAAGACACACCGGTAATTAAGTACTTCCCTCATGAGAACCACTTTAGTTATCTCGGATTGGGCCTAAAGGCAAAGACGAGTGAATAAAAACGACTTTCGAAGAAACTAGAATGGCATGTATTTAATGAGGATACATTTTAATTGCTTATTTAGTCCCATCCATAGTTTACCGGATCACTTATGTCGCTAGCAAATCACCCATGTGTCTCATCAAAAGGCACGAATCGGTGAGATGGGCCTAAAGTCCTAAATGGATAGCTACCCTCAACAAAGCGAGCTGCCTTTTAGAAAAAGTTTAAGAACCTTCCCATCCTAGGTGACCGGACTAGAAAGAGAAAGACATCACTCTCCTCCACTTGTCATAATAAGAGGAAAAAAAATATTTAATAAAATTTTGTTCATTAGTAATATCATTCAAATTTATATTCATCGTGATAAATACTAACATCGTCTTAAATTAAATATAACAATAGCATAACATCATTACTTGTCAAATCAACTACTAACGTCAAATAAAAAAAATCATATTCTTTTTATAATGTAAATTGTACTCACAATTGCTTATATAAAAGCTCAAACCATTAAAGCAAATAAGTTCTAGTTTCTTACTCTAATTTCTACAATACATGTTCTAATTTCGGCATAATTCCCCTTTCATCTACAAAACTTTTCACATACAATTAAATACTCTCTCCAAAAAAGTCTTTTTAGATCAAGTTATTATTTTTTGACCATTAACTTAATCATATGAGGATCCTTTGCGAAATCAAAAGGACTTGTTTTACGGGTATCCAACTTAAATGAATCATACACCATTCTCAATGATCATCAAACCCTCATTATTATTTACGTGAGTCATATTTTTTTTAATTTTATTAAATGAATCAATCCAAGACTCATCAAATTATAATTTTAATATTGAGATCTTTATTTTAATTTGAGGACTACAATGGAAGGAATATTGTCTAAATTGTAGGTAGTGTTGCACAATACATTGTGCTAGTAATAGAGTTCAATATTTTGGATCACATAATTAATTAGTTCTTTATCATGATATCAAAATCCATATAGTGATAATATGTATTTCATTATGTATGCCAACTTTACGTGTATAATCCATATTAGCTCGTTGCTAAGTTTAGAAAGATGAGCACTAGAATGTCTTTGGCATGCCATTGTTTTAGGTTTATTGATGCTTTACGAGTCTAAAAACATTTTGAAAAAATTACTTCCAAACTTATTACCAAATATGCTCATTAATGCTTTTCGAAAATATAGATGATCATCCGTACACATAACTAGTGCCTTATGCTCTTTATTTTATTGATGATGAGGAACTCGGCCTTATCCTTTAGATATACCGGGTATCGGATAAATCCCGGACGTATGTGTAACCCGAGTTGTTGGTTGTTGCCATTATTAATTGAAACGAAACTAGTACGACTGATTGATGATTCCACATATATAAACATGAACTCTTCATTTTAAGTTCGTTAATAAATTTTCCACTCATATGACAATCAATTTACTTAATTATTATTAACCAGACCTCTATGAAATAATTTTTCTTATAGTTACTTGGTATAAAATCCCACACACACACACACACACACACACACACACACACACACACATATATATATATATATATATAACTACAAAATTTAAGATAACCATGCTCATTGGATAATTTTGCGTTGGCTCGACTTGAATCTAAGACCCAAAGCATGATTATTAATCGGAATGATTATAGCCAATTGGAAAAAAAATGGAATTTCTCAAATTATTTAGCCAATCATTCAACCGACCATAAATTAATGTAATCTCAATGCAAAATCTATCTATTTTATATAGGAAAACGAAAATCTACCTATTTTATATAGTAAAATAGAAGCATGTCTTATTATTGAACCACAAATGAACAAATTGTTTTCTTTTCGCCCTTTGTTTATCGCCACATGTATAACTCCTTTTCGTAGCTTGTGATGCATTGAAAAAGTTTAATTTTGACACTAATAATTTTTACAATAGAAAATATGACATATGTAGAAATAAATATATCGAAATAAATAGATTTAAAAGTAAATAGTTAAATCGATCTTGTATAATAGTCTAAGTTTCTAATGTGTTTTTATGTTTCTAATCGTATTGATAATGTTTCTAAATAATATTTAAATTCTCAACATGTCTTTTTGATCAAAATACCTCTAAATAAGATGCAAGAAAAAAAAAACAAAGAAAAAAAATCATTTGAAGTCACATGACCCGTATGTTTTATTTTTTAAGTATTAAATTTTTTTTACTTTTCAACAAGGAGCATTTTGATCAAAAAAAATTGTTAATGGTCAAAAACTTTTATTAGAAAGACAAATTGAAGACTTAAACATTATTCAAAACTATAATACATGTAATTAAAAATGTAAGAATCTATTAAAAATTCGGACTATTATATAAAGACAAATTAAGCTATTTATCCTAAATGTAATTATCAACATTACCTTGAAACTCCGAAATGATTGTCGACTTCCAATGCTACCTAAAAAAGAAAAAAAATCTTAAAGAAAACTTCGTATGAAATCAAATTAATGATTGATGAATTTTTTATTTTAAAAATCATTTTTTGATTAATTAGCTAGCTTAAGATTGATTTGGAGTTTTCTTTTAAGACGAATTCGAAAGAAGGAAAAAGGTTAACTTTGACATTTTAATTAAGCTTATAATGAAACCGATTAGAATCAAATTAAACACACAGACCTCCAAATAGATATGGTCAAAGTAAAAAGAGATCACACCAAGATTTATAATGGTTTGACCTAAATGTGTAGTGCACTCCTCGAACATTAATTTTGAATATTTTTACTATCTTACGACCTTTTCCGAGTAAGGCTTCACCTTGACACTAAACCTTTTTCGATTGAAAGATTAGAAAACCTTCGACTCTCAAACTCTCACAACAACCCACTACCATTTAAACCAATTGATTGAAGTGCCACTTACACTTTAACAAATATCCTCATTTAATGAAAAAACAATTTAAGCTCACCAAAATACAACAATAAAGCACTAAGTCTTTTTGGTACTATGAAAATTTGAGTATTCTTATGAGAATGATGTGTTCATAATTGAAAACAAATAATAATCAAAGATTTATGATAAAGAAATGATTGGCTAACCAAAAACAATAAGACATGGATATGTGTGTATGTGTGTGTGTGTGTATGTGTAGAGAGAGAGAGAGAGAGAGGTTTAAATCACATAACCAACTCTTAAAGTGACCTTCTTGGTCGAGAGTTGCATCTAACTTATCAAATGGAAGCCGGATCAAAACATGTGACTCGTTAATGACTTTTAAGCGTGGAGGGAATTAAAAAGACTATCTTTCAAGTGTCTCTTTCAAGAATAAAAGTGGAGACCAAAAAAATATATCAAATTTGGAAAAGATAAGAACAAGTGAGGATCTAACACCATAAAAAAAAAAAAAAAGCCACTATCAAATAGTGATGGATATTAGTATAAATTTCAATTTGTCATTAAATAGCAATGAAATAGTGAACGAATTACAACCGTTATTGAGATGTGGGTTTCGGCTACAAAAAATCAACAGATTGGCGATGGATTTTCAATAATGGACTTAAGTCACGTCGTTAAATATGATGAAAAAATATTCGTGAGTATTTTATCTCCATAACAAGTTAGTTAACTCCATAATAACTTGGCACAACCAAGTATTCACGTGTATTTAAGCTAATTCCCCGCCAAGTAGGTTAATTAACTACATGATAAGTTACCCCCATCGGAGTTGGATTCGAGCTCTTTCCCTTCCTTTGAGGGCTATTGCCCTCCCGTTTGTATATATATATATATATAGGGGCGGATCGATTTTGGGTCCTACATGGGTCGTGGCCCCCAACCCCCTTTTTATTTTTGCGGGGAATATCATCTCCTTTGGCTTATTTTTATCCCTAGTTTATGATCTCGGACCATCCATACTATGTCCATTCATTATATGCATATTCAATGTATTTACATTTGCATGTATGATTGTAAATACATTTATTAAAGTCATGACGATCGTACATAGATGTCCATTTATTATATGCAATATTCAATGAATTTGTGCATGCATGTTTGAATGTAAACATATATGTATATCAATTTTTTTCAAAAAAGCTTTTTTTCTTCATGTAACAAAGTATTTTCAATATTTAGTTTCATAACTTGAAAAATTTACAAATTACGATTGAACATCATTATAAAGTTGACATATTCAATGTCATGATGGATTTTCAATTGCAAGAACTGAAAAATAGATTCAATGATCAAACAATAAAACTAATCATTTTTTGTTTGACTTTAAATCTTAGAAAGATTTGCATATCATTTAGGATCGATGACTTTTGTAAGTTGGTACAGAAATTTTACCCTCAAGACTTTGTCAATTATGAAATGCTACAATTAAAGATGTAATTTGAGCATTTTGATCATATACGAAATTTTTCTGATTTTAAAACATTGTCAATTATATTTGATTTGCGTCGATGGCTAATGAAGACAAGAAAATTTGAAAGTTATCCACTTGTGTATAGAGTGATAACACTTATTCTTATTTTTTCAATTTCTACAACTCTCACGGAATTGTCATTTTCAGCTATGAGCATGATTAAAATTAAGCATCGTAACAAGATGGAAGATAATTTTTTTCCAACTCGTTTATTAGTGTATATTGAAAAAGAAATTGCTAAAAATTTTGGTATGGATTCACCTACGGATGATTTTTGTGATTTGAAAAAAATGAAGTTCTTTATTTTGAATGATTGTATTTTGAGATTATTTTAAAATATATGTTAGTAAGTTATTTATAATATATGTAAATTTATGTAAATCGTGACAAATTTATAAATATTTATTTTGGCCCTCGTGGACATTTAGTCCTACATCCGCCATTGTATATCAATAATAACAATAATAGTAATAGTAATAATCATCATTATTGATTAGAAAGAAACAACAACGAGTATTGATGTTATTGCTAGTGAATGGAGATGAAGCCTATTTGAACAACAATTAATAGTGTAAACAAACACAACCTAAGAAACAAACTTAATGCTCTTACATGATGTTCTAATTTTAATAGATTTTTTCCGTCAACAAATTTTATTTCTACGAGTATCAATATTAGCTTTCTACCCGAAATGATAAATAAAGGAAAAGTTTTTATAAGATTGAAGCCATTTGGATCGCCATGTAGATTTTTATTTGTATTTTTAAAATATATTTCTTTAAAAGAAACCCTATATTTTGAAATGAATTAGTGTTGATATTATATCCATTTTGTCCATCCTTTCTCTTTTTTTATTTTTTATTTTTTCTCTACCGGTGATAAGAATTTTGCAAGAATGCTACTCTTCCAAGGGCATGTATCCTTTGATGTCCTTTTTTTCTAGTGTGGTTTGGCATAAAATATCTTTTAGGTATTGTTTGATAACAAAAAATTGAATGATAGTAATAAACATGAAAGTTTTGTTTTTATTTTGTAAGTGTTTAGTCGAAATGAATGAAATGAGAATTAAATATAGATTCATTCTGTAGAGAGTAGTGGGAATAAAAATAAAAAATGAGAATGATATATTTTTTCTCCTTAAAAATAATGATGTATTATTTTTATTTATTGTATATCAACTACTTCTACAATTACCATCACCATCACTTGGTGCTAAAAATTATTATTATTATTATTATGCCACTTGCTCTTCCTCCTCCATTAGCACTATTTTTATTATGTCATTATTGTCATCACTACTCTTCTTCTACTGCCACCTCTTATGGTGATGACATCATTTTTTAAAATATATATATATTATACTATTACCACCACCGCTATCATCGCTTCCTCTTCCACCACTACTATCACCATCTCAATCATCTTTATCATTTTTACTATCATTATAATTCATAAAATTATCTTTTTAATCATTATTCTTATTCCTCCTAAAAGTTAGAGATTAAAATTTTTAAATTTTATTCTGATTTTGTATTATTATTCTAAACACAATATTAAAATGAAAATAACATTTAATTTCTTAATTTTCATTTCAAAACTTTCATTTCGATAATCAAACTACACTTTATTATTTTTCAATGGCTCATTATATATATTGTGCTTTTATCTTTTTATATGTTTATTACTTGTTTGACAATTAATGGAAATTACTCCTTAAAATATGTTGTTATTTAAAAAAACAATTAATTTGGACTTTCTTAAAAGTTTTTTTTTTTATGAAAAGAAAAAACTATCATATTTTCTTTCTTTTTATCACATCCAAGGCTAATATCTACAGTAAAGGAATTCCTTTATAGAAGCTTGAGACATAATTCCAGGTACTGCAACTTCATTTTTTTGTTTGGTAATATTATAAAGGCAAGTAACTTATAATTAGTCCTTCCACTTTTGAGAAACGAATAATTAATCTTTCTTGAAAATTAATTGTTTGATCCTTTAACCACACATTTAATATAATATTACTTTATTTTAAAAAATATCTTCTTCTTTTTTTATCAATCTTTCTATATTTTTTTACTTATTTTTTCTCTTTTCTTTTTTTTTTTGAAATAAAAAAATCAAAATAAATTAAAAAAGATTGAAAATGATTAATTTGCAAGAAAATTTAAAAATATATAGATTAAATAAATAGTTTTTAAAAGAAAAGAGACTAATTAATGTGCTTGTGAAAACTAGAGGATCTAATTTGTAATTTACTCTTATAAAGACTAGGTCCACCGGCCCACCCCCCCACACATCCCCGCGCCACCCCCCCCCCCCCTCTCCCCAACCCCAATCTTTTTATATGTTTATTATTGTTTGACAATTAATGGAAATTACTCCTTAAAATACGTTGTTCTTATTTTTAAATTAATTTGGAATTTCTTAAAAAATATATTTTTTTATGAAAAGAAAAAAAAATCATATTTGTCTTTAAGGGAAAAAATCATATTTTTCTTTCTTTTTATCACATCCAAGGCTAATATTTACATTAAAGGAATTCCTTTATAGAAGCTTGAGACATAATTCCAGGTACTGCAACTTCATTTTTTTAGTTTGGTAATATTATAAAGACAAGTAACTTATAATTAGTCCTTCCACTTTTGAGAAACGAATAATTGATCTTTCTTGAAAATTAATTGTTTGATCCTTTAACCACACATTTAATATAATATTACTTTATTTTAAAAAATATCTTCTTCTTTTTTTATCAATCTTTCTATATTTGTTTACCTATTTTTTCTCTTTTCTTTTTTTTTTTTGAAATAAAAAAATCAAAATAAATTAAAAAAGATTGAAAATGATTAATTTGCAAGAAAATTTAAAAATATATAGATTAAATAAATAGTTTTTAAAAGAAAAGAGACTAATTAATGTGCTTGTGAAAACTAGAGGATCTAATTTGTAATTTACTCTTATAAAGACTAGGTCCACCGGCCCACCCGCACCCACCCCACCGGCCCACCCCCCACACATCCCCGCGCCACCCCCCCCCCCTCCCCAACCCCAATCTTTTTATATGTTTATTATTGTTTGACAATTAATGGAAATTACTCCTTAAAATACGTTGTTCTTATTTTTAAATTAATTTGGAATTTCTTAAAAAATATATTTTTTTATGAAAAGAAAAAAAAATCATATTTTTCTTTAAGGGAAAAAATCATATTTTTCTTTCTTTTTATCACATCCAAGGCTAATATTTACATTAAAGGAATTCCTTTATAGAAGCTTGAGACATAATTCCAGGTACTGCAACTTCATTTTTTTAGTTTGGTAATATTATAAAGACAAGTAACTTATAATTAGTCCTTCCACTTTTGAGAAACGAATAATTGATCTTTCTTGAAAATTAATTGTTTGATCCTTTAACCACACATTTAATATAATATTACTTTATTTTAAAAAATATCTTCTTCTTTTTTTATCAATCTTTCTATATTTTTTTACCTATTTTTTCTCTTTTCTTTTTTTTTTTTTTTGAAATAAAAAAATCAAAATAAATTAAAAAAGATTGAAAATGATTAATTTGCAAGAAAATTTAAAAATATATAGATTAAATAAATAGTTTTTAAAAGAAAAGAGACTAATTAATGTGCTTGTGAAAACTAGAGGATCTAATTTGTAATTTACTCTTATAAAGACTAGGTCCACCGGCCCACCCACCCGCACCCACCCCACCGCCCCGCCCCGCCCCGCCGCCCCCACGTTTTATTTTTTCGCAGAGTGCCAATATATATAGGTAGTTTATGTAGTTTTTTTGAATTTGGACCATGCATCCGTCTATCATTACAATTTGTCTCTGAAAGGTTATACAGAAATCTGATTCCTTACCAATAATTTACTCCACAATGCTTTAATTAGTGTTAATCAAATTAGTATAATGTTCTCATTTGCGTATAGACGGTTCTAAGTTGTGCATAGATATGTCTGCAACATTCGGCCACCATAATACTAGTAAATAAAGACAAGACATAAGAACTAGTAAATAAAGAAGCAAGTAAATGAAATAAAATTCTTTGAAATCAACAGTTAAGGAGTTTGAGTTGCCTGCAAAATTTTAATATTCTGTTTTTCGAGAACCAATTTCTAATACTATTATTCCTTACTTGACAAGTAAGTTATACAAACAAGAAAACTGTTAGTATTTTTCCCTGAAGATGACTGCATGCAGTATAAATTCATTGATTTGTAAACATTTTTATAGACAATCTGTTCCCACCCCTAACTGTTTGGATGTTAACTGAGTCAAGACCCATGTCGTCAATTCCACGAGTCAAGCATTCGTTCAAAGCCTTGAAGGACAATTAACTAAAAATCCGCTTCCCTGCCGAATGGCTCAACTTATTGTTTACCTTTCTTTAGAAGAAGAAGAAGGAACCTGGATGGTACTGCTCTTACTAAACTATATGAATAATAATAATATGGGGAAATGATTCAATTTGTTTTTATTATATAATATATAGGTTTTTGTCTAATTTGTTCGGTGGTCTTCATTGAGTTAATTAAGTCGTTCTAAAATAAGTAAGTTTTCAGTTTGTCACTCTAATGATATTTTCTGATCAAATCATCAAAATTAATCACATGATATGCACATAATTTAATATTGTATAGAAAATAACCCCGAGATCCCGAGATAAAAGAGAAATTAGCCCAACTTGTCTCCAATATGTCCTTAAAAGTTTAATTGCTTTCAATTTATTCCTAAATATAATGTTAGTTTTCAATCTATTTTTTATTAGATATTCTCGTCTAAGTTGATGAAAATATACTCGGGTGCGAAACTCAAACATAATCTAATTTATTTAAAAAATACCCATAAAAAATTACATTTTTACTCCACAAAACAATTTGTTTCTTTTCAAATTTATTTATTTATAATAAATTAGATGGGATTAGAGTTTCCCAAGAGAGGACATTTTTGTTTGAGAAAACTACAATTTGAGTTGTCCAACCTTCTATTTTTATTCTTTTTGAATGCCTAAATTCTTATACTATCTATTTGAGTACCCCAACTATGATTTTTTTTTCCTATTTGAATTTCCTTTGTCACTTGAGTTTTGAAAACACTAGCATGGCTAGAATCAACTGACATATGGTAAAAAGTAGGCCTCACTCATATTTTTTTTTGAGAAAATACAAATTAAAATTTAAAAACGAGTTTAAATACACTATGTGTTCTTATATTATATTGAAAATATTGTTACAATTCTTCTATCCAGATATAACTCATAAAAAACTTTATACTACTCGGATGTTAGTAAAAAACAACCCCTCTCTTAATTTTTTCTCGTCACATTGATCAATTTTTGTCGGTTGATTAATGTCTAACCAATTAAAGTAGCAACATATGCCAACCTAAAAGTAAAAATATAATTTTCTTTTTTATAGTTAAGAATTATTATAAAATTATTAAAAATTCAAGAAAAATTTTAAAATAATCAGAATTTATTTTTAATTTCTAATGAGTTTATAATATTAAATAAAATTTAAAAACAAATCTCAAAAAAAAAAAATCAATTTTTAATGATTTTATAATAACTACTAATAAATAAATTTTTGATGGTTTTAAAATAATTATTAATTAAGATAATTTTAAAAAATTTAAAGAAAAATTTAAAAGCTAAAAACATAAATAATCAATTTTTTTTCAAAACATTTTCATTAAAATAATTAATAATCATTATAAAGCCATTAAAATTTTATTTAGATTTTTTTTTTGAAAATTTCTCTATTAATAATTATTATAAAATTTTAAAATTTGAAAAAAAAATATTTTTTTAAATCTTTATTAACAATTATTATAAAATAATTAAAAATTGATATACATACATACATACATACATACATATATTAAAAATTCTTTATTAGTGATTGGTATAAAATCATTAAAAAATGTTTATTTCAAAAAAATTCTTTAGAATTGTTTATCAATTTTTAATGATGTATAATAATTAATAATTATTTTAAATTAAAAAATAAAAAATACTAATTTAAAAAAATATTTTTACTCTTAAATTGACATGTGTCGCTGATTAATTGGTTAGACGTTAGTCAACTGCAAAAAATTAGACAATCCGATGAAAAAGTTAACGGATAAGTTGTTTTGCATTAACGTCCAATAGTAATAAGGTTTGTTACGAAATATATCTAGATAGAGAGGTTGCAACCATATTTTTTACATAGTCCAGGAGCACGAATGTATTTACCTCAATTAAAAATTTGTAAAAGAAAATGGGTGTTGGTAATTATCACTCCTAATTTTTATCCCAATAAAATTAGAAAAAGAATAAAATAAAATAATGAATGAAGCAAGCCAAGGCTAGAAAGACGTGCACTCGGGTTATCCAAGCCCAACTCGAATCTAGTAAAAAAAAGATCAAAATAAAAAACCCTAAACCGACTTAAATAGTACCTATAAATACATCATACCCTAAATCTCATCGATACACACGGTGATACCTAGACCAAATCCTAACAGCGAAGAACGAAAGAAAAACAAAGGTAGAAGAATACCACGTTGTTAGTATAGGTGCTCAAGATTCAACTTTATTTGGATAGTTTGATATATTGTAACATTGCATTTCTATATTAATAAAAAAAATCTTTCTATTAATTCTTGTTATTTATAATTTGATGGAATTAGATAGAATTCTATATAATATACATTGTATTAATGATTGATCAAAAGATGCGAGACAAATATTAATGCACTTAAATGATATCATTAAATATCCCAAGTCATAGCATTGTCAAGAATGGACATTGACAATATGCGGTAAGACTTATGAGTGTTATGCTTTTGTTATAAGATAGTAGCAGGAAATCTCATACTTATTGGTTTGGTGATGCCAAAGCAAATACTTAAGTGATTAATATTAGAGAACATATCATTGGACGTGACTCGCCATAAGAACCCATTTGATTTAGTCTATGAGAATCTCATACAAGATGGGTACATCTAGTCCTTTGACTTGAAGTTATCACGGTTATCTCATTAGAAGATTGGTATACTTTGACATTTGTTTTGATGGACTCGAGTAAAGAGCTACATGTGGATAATTTATTGGATGCATTAGGAATCTAATTGAGATAAGTGGATGACTCGAGATAGGATATGTCATTTCTTATATGCTAAAAGAGTTATCACATTGCACTTCGATGAATGTCCGCTCAAGAAATCCATGGTCACGAGTATGAGTATACCAATAGAGCATAATTGGTTTACTTTATAATTAAGATATTTAGGAATAGAAAAAAACTCGTGTAATCATAATCGAGTAGACTATAACCAAATTTGAGATCATACTATGATAAATTGACATAAAGACTGAATTGTATGGTAACCATGCTCATAAAAAGTAATTATGAATTAATTAATTCTCTTAGAGAATTAAGTAGTCATGATACAACCGTCAAAGGAACAACAATTTTAAGATTTTTAATGTCTTTATTAGTATTATTATTATAAATAATTGATAACTAATGAAGTTAAGTATTGAATATTTTGTTAATTTTAACATTTACTTAGTGTAAGGTGTTACCTCATCACGAGTTCAATAAAATGTAGGTATGAGCTTTCCTTCATCTATTAACATATGTGAGTTTACTCGACTAAGAGATCGATCTTTCAGTTTAAATATAGCAAGCATCCTTGTAATGTCGTCACTTAATTCTTGGGCTCACTCAAAGTTACGTGGCACTTTTCGATGCTTGTTATGCATATAAGGCTCCGAGTAGTATGAACGGAATGTTGACGTTTCTTCCACTAAATATGCATTACATATTGACCCCTCAACTCTCGTTTTATTCTTTATATTGATTTTTAGTTTTAGAAGATACCTATATTATGTACTTATGTTAGTTAATAAATATTTTTATAAAATATTCAAGAATTCAAAATTAATATATTTACCTTTCAAATTGATACATCCACCGATATTGTACTAGTCTTGCTATTTTTACTTTATATGCCAATTGGACTAGAAGATGTTTAATTGAGTCAAAGAAACTCGATGGAAATATATGCTCAAGTTTGTACAAAATTAAAGATATTTATATATCAAGATGTTTCATATCTTTAACCGTAACGATAGTAGATATTAATTTCTTAAAGAATAAGCTCAATTTAGCAAGTGCTTGCCAAACATTTCTCGATAATAGGTCATGAAATGTGATAGGTATTAATCTCCGTATAAATATTTGATAGTCATGACTCTTCATGCCTTGTAATCCGAGGTTGTTCATATCAATACACCTAGCCATGTTCGATACACATCGATCAGGAAACTTGAGTTGTTTAAGTCATTCAAACATTTGTATTTTTTTTGTTTTTTATCTAGGGTGTAACATGCTTTAGGGTATTTTTTAGAGTTTTCATTTCTTTCTAATTCGACCGTCAATAATAAAGTTTTAAGTCTTCTCGAGAATTGGCATTATTTTTGGTTTGTCTTAACACACTTATAACTGTATTAAACACATTATCAAAGATATTTTTTCAATATGTATCACATCTAAATTATAATGAATTAGAATGAAACTCTAATATGAAAGCTCCCGTAATATAATATGTTTCTTCCAATCACAAACTCTAAATATATTCGTTGGTACACTTTTCAAAACTATCATCGGTGATTTCATCAATCCCTAATTTTTTATTTCATGTAAAATATCCGTTCTATGTAGGACCGGAGGAGTAATGTTTGTGATAACTTTTTTTCTTTTGAAAGCATTCTTGTTCTTTCTAAATGAATGACTTTTTGATAGAACTTATAGTGACTTGTCAAATCAAGAAGTCTTTCTGCTATTACGGAGACCGAAAGCATCAAAATTTTTCATGCTATAAGGACATTATTTTACTTGCGGTATGTTAATTAGACAATATTAAATATAAGAAAAGTCACTAATTGTCCACATGATTGTAGCTCGCATTAAAAATTCTACTTACGAGACACATCATAGGTCACCACACCAACTTTTCATAAATCAACCAACTCTTTAATAAAGGGTTGTAAGTATATGTCTAGGTTGATCTCCGGATTTTTTTTTCCCGAGAAAATTATATCTAAGATCGTATATTCTTCCTTGATACACTTTCACGATGCTAAATTATAAGGCGTTATAATTACGGACCATGAAGAATAGTGTTATCTAGATAGACCAAATGGCTAAAACCTATCGGTACGGACTCCTAATATGATATTCCTAATTTTTTTATATATGAGCAAAATGTGTTTGATCAAAATGCCACATTGCAAAGGAGTTAGAGCAATGACGCATGACGTCTACCTCAACTTCTTGTTTGACATGTCATGTAATGTCACTAGTTATGGCATTCGACTCATACATCCTTTGTAACTCGCAAGGTTAGGTGAAAATATTACATTTTTATATATATATGATATAAATTCTCTAATGGATCTCTCGCCTAGAACTTCGATCACGAGGATGGTCACAAATTTTACAAGTAATTCTCTCACTATCTTTACCATAATAAATTATGCATCCATTTATATAGTTATGGATCTATTAAACTCATAAACCCATCGGTTCCATTAACTTTTTTGTACTATAAAAGTCTTCCGGCATGTAGTCATCGGCATACACCAACTCTTTCATAAATTGACATAATTCGTCATATAACCTCTCCGAAAAATAATATTCAAACTTCGGGAGAAACAAACGTGCTAATACGGATAATTATAAGTGGTTTTCTAAATCGAGCCAAATCTCTCTATTAAATGCATTTAACAAATCATAAAATACCTGGATAATAGGATTTGGGACTTCATCGGTGTTAGATGAAATAAATGATGGATCGACTCGTATTCATCACCATTATGTGATATGGATTGGCTTGAGGTTCATCAAAGATTTATTCGAGCTTTAACAAAATTTCTCAAGTTATCACCATAAACTACCGACTCATTTTCTTCATGATGTCTCCACATGTAATACCCGAACATAAAACCATATTTCAACAAATGATATTTAACAATATCGGGATCTTCATAACTACGAGTTCTAACACTTTTTGAGTTTACAAGAACATCTTATCTTATTTCGAGTCCATAGACTCAAGACGACTAACAACAAAAACAATAAATTCATTTATGCCATCAACAAAACATTGATTTAAAAGATCATTTGTATATCTATATTTGATTCATAAACGATCCGAATTTATAATTAGTTTGTCTACAAAGTCAAGAAAAAAAACAAAATAACTAATTATTATTTAAAAATTATGCATTAGACATCATACAAATAATTGTTACAGACTAATTAAAATTCTAACAAAATTTCGACAAAGTATCCTCTATAAACTGGACATCTCTCGGTTAACAAAAAACATAATTAACACCAAACATAATTAACATCAAATTAATTAATCTCATCTTCCTATCTCTATCGTAGAGCATTAACACCGACCTTATACCTTCTCAATTATTTCCCTAATGATGTCATATCCATGGGGTGTGACCATAATATCGGTGACCGAGACACTTCAAAGTTTTTCACATTTCAAGTATAACTACATAAATACTTCAATAATAATCTTGATAGAAAATAATATAAAAAATATGAACTATAGAATTACACCTAAATAAATAAATTGAATACTTAAATAAGCTTTTTTAAACAACTAATTAACTTATTTTAACACATAAATAACTTAATAATTACCAAATTAATTAAACTAACAATTAATTAGATACTTTAAACAATTAATTAATTTAATTAACAACTAATTAACTTATTTTAACAACTAAATAACTAAATCAACACCAAATTAATTAAACTAACATCTAATTAAAGATTTTAAAAAGTAATTAATTTAATTAACAACTAATTAAATTATTTTAACACATAAATAACTTAATTAAAAACTAATTAAATAAACTTAACACCTAATTAAATATTTTAAATAATGAAATAATTTAATTAACAACTTATTAACTTAACTTAAAAAATAAATAACTTAATTAAAAACTAATTAATTAAACTAGCACCTAATTATTTTTTAAAATTAAATAATTTAATTAAAAGCTAATTAACTTATTTTAAAACCTAAATAACTTAATTAATAGCTAATTCATTAAAATAACTCATAATCAATTTTTTAAATTAAATAATTCAATTAACAATTAATTAACATAATTTAAGAAGTAAATAACTTAATTAATAATTAATTAATTAACTAGTAATTAACTTATTTTAATAACTAAATAGCTTAATTAACAACTAACTAATTAAACTAACACCTAATTAAAGTTTTTTAAAACTTGAATAATCTGATTAACAAGTAATCAACTTAATTTAACAACTAAATAACTTAATTAACAACTAATTAATTAAAATAACACCTAATTAATTTTTTTAAAATTAAATAATTTAATTAACAAATAATTAACTTAATTTAACAACTAAATAACTTAGTTAATGACTAATTAATTAAACTAACACCTAATTAAATTTTTTAAAAAATTAAATAATTTAATTAACAACTAATTAACTTATTTTAACAACTAAATAACTTAATTAACAATTAATTAATTAAACTAAAATCTACTTAATTTTTTTAAATTAATTAATTTAGTTAATAACTAACAAATTAACAATAAAAATAAATAAATAAAACTAACTAACAATTAATAAAAAATTAATTAAACAACAATATATATATAAATATTGAAATCAAAGGAAAGAAAAAAAAATCAATAAAAGTATTGAACTTACAATGATTGAGTTACGAGAAGAGAATGGATGAGTTGCTGCCCATAAATTGGAGGAGAGGAGGGAGGAACTAGGGCCAACTCACGAAGAAGAGGAGGGAAGGGAGGAGGAGAAGGAAAGGAGAGAAAGAAGAAGAAAATGGACGAGAAAAAGAGAAGCGATGAAGGGGAAGAAGAAGAAAAGAAGAGAGAATGGGAGTTTTGAGGGATTAATGGCTTCAAGGAGGGGACGTAATCGCTAGTGAAGAAGAAGAAGAGAGAGAAGAGAAGAAAAAAATGGTGAAAGTGGGGAAAAAGAGTGTTTTCCACCAATTTATAGATTTTGTATTTAGCGACGGGTTTCTACCTATTTGCTACAAAAAATTGTTTTCCCCGCATGTATTAAAATTCACTACGGTTTTAGGAGGCGATCACTAAAGTCACCTAAAAATGGAGGAAATTAGCGATGGTTTTCCAAAAATATCACTCGAAAAGCCCATTTGTACAGATTTTAGCGATGGTTTTTATATATCATTGCTGAAAAACAACAAATATTTGGATTAATTTAGTGACCGTCTCCTAAAACCATTGCTAATTCCCCCTTTAGCGATAGTTTTTAGCGACGAGTTTTAAGCAAATTGTCGCTAAATATCTTAAAATTATCCGTTAGCATTTTTGAAAGAATTTTGGTGACGGTTTCCTAAAACCGTGGTTGAATCCGCCCTTTAGCAATGGTTTTAAGAAGACTGTTGCTAAATATCCCAAAAGTATTTGTTAGCATTTTTGGGAGAATTTAGCGACGATCTCCTAAAACCATTGCTAAATTCGTGACGGTCTCCTAAAACCATTGTTAAATTCGTCCAAAGTGGTTATTTATTGACGATTTTGGAAAACTCGTCACTAAATATGTAGCTTTTTAGGGACGAGTACGCCGGATCGTCGTTAAACCAACAATTTTTGTGAGGGTTTTATAAAACCATTGGGAATTTACATGTTTTTAGAGATGATTTTCAAAATCATGGCTAAATATCCAAAATGTAATGAAATTCATGAGTCTACCTAGATCGCTACGAATTCTTCATCTTTAACAACGATATTCTAAACCATCGTTAAATAACGATCACTAATCCTATGTTTTGTTGCAATGTAAGAAGCCCGTTCTAAATACTAAAATTGTTGTCAAAGATCCAGTCAAATTATAAAGCTATTGGTGAACAAATAAAAAAATTCTAAGCTATCAACTATATTTTCAGTGTGCACAATTATAAATGATTTTAGATTGTCCCGCATTGTCTACAGAAATATAAACCATTTATGAAAAATTCAACAGTTCTACTTGAAAGCATAAATAACCATCACCAACAACCACAGCTATCAAGGTGATTACTAATCTTGTTTGCACTAGCATGCTACATGCAAAGATTAAATGCTATTGTGAAAAGTTAACTTGCAATATCTATTAATGGTATTGTATTTACCATGGTCTACAGGGGGAAAAAATCCATTTCCTTAGCATTTGGATATTGTGTGTGTCACACTTTATTAAATATTTCATGTTCAAAATGAAGACTTGTGTGTCTCACGATGCAGATACACTAGCATGCTATTTTCAGTCGCAAAGATATAAAATAATTATGTTATAGAAAATTATTATAAGTCATAATTTTTATCATAATGATAAAACTTCAACAAAACTGCTTGGTATTTACTTTTTTGAACAGTTACAATATGAAGGTAGGTAAATAGAACTTGAAGATCAGCCTCATTTTATTAAACGGTAATGGTCGTTAATTATATCTATTAATTGCATTTATTTTCAATATAAAAAAAACCCGAATAAACGTTTAAGTGACCTCTAAAAACTCATCAAGAATATACTTTAATTACAAAATATTATGCTCCAATTTTAAATTTTCAAAATATTCCAACGAATAGGCCACTTGATGATGATGATCAGCCGCAATTAGAAATTAACTGAGAAAAGTCATGACCAGGCCAAACCAAAATAAAGATGTACGTACCATGATGCGGCCGAAAGAAAGTCACCCTGTTATAGATCATCCTTCCAAAAACAGGGAAAAATGATAATTGTGGGGGAGGGGGAGGGGGGTTTGGGGGAACAAAGGCCATAACAGTGACCGTGTCAGCGGACATGAAAAAAAAAATTTGTAATAAACGTGTTTGAAGGTTTATGCAGGCAAGCCCGTGTGAGTCAAATTATTCAAATATTTTTACTTCCTTTTTGCGATGTCTTGCCTCAACAAATACCAGGTATTTTCTCACGAGCGGTCCAATTTTAGAATTCTTTCCCTTGAAATCAAACCAACAGCAAGAAAAGAAAAAACCATTCCTTTGTAAACTATAAATACCCCACGCGCAGAGCCGAATTGAAGCACTTATAAAAATAAGAATTAATACAAAACTACCAAGTTCGTAATATTGTTGTTGTACACACATTTTTGTTTTTTCTTATCTTCTTCATCAAGCCATGCAGCAGCGTTCAGTAACAACAGCCAAGAACTTGTGTCGTAAAATCTTGAGCCACCATAACCAAATCCAACCCC
The DNA here is from genome assembly GCA_963924115.1 of Dovyalis caffra. Taxonomy (NCBI): domain Eukaryota; kingdom Viridiplantae; phylum Streptophyta; class Magnoliopsida; order Malpighiales; family Salicaceae; genus Dovyalis; species Dovyalis caffra. Next base: position 11,839,916 of record CAWUPB010001184.1, read on the forward strand.
TTAAAAGACAACCCTGTGACGTGTTCATTAATCATCGTTCCATGGACACGAAGAGGACCATTTCTGGGTTGCTCTTTGATCATCTTTATAGACTCAGGCTGAATCCATTTTTGGATAGCAAGAACATGAGACCTGGTGACAACTTATATGACAAAATTCATAGAGGTGTCCATGAATGTAAGGTTGGGGTTGCTGTATTTTCTCCGCATTATTGTGAGTCGTACTTTTGCCTCCATGAATTGGCTTTGTTAATGGAGAAGAAGAAAAGAGTTATACCTATATTTTGTGACGTCAAACCATCTCAGCTTCGTGTTAAGGATAACGGGCGTTGTCCTGGCAAAGAGCTGGAAAGGTTTGCAGATGCTCTTGAAGAGGCAAAGTACACCGTTGGACTTACATTTGACACGCTTGAAGGGTATGTATACCGTTCTTAATTTGTAGCACAAAATGCAAGTTAGGACAAAAATTACTAACATAGCTAATCGATAATTTATAACTAAAATATGCTGCTGCTGCTGCTATTATTGTTTTGTTATTTTATGCTACTATTATGTTTTAATGTTTGATTTACATATGATTAATTACCAATCTTGATTATTATTTTTTCCTTTCTATGCAGGGATTGGTCTCAATTCTTAACAACAGCAGCAGAAGCGGTTGTTCAGAATTTGATCGAGGTGGATGGAGAAGAAACACACAAGGATCTAAAATATTTTATGAAGAATTATTACTGAGAAATTAAGATGAAGCATACAAAACCACATGCATCATGACTTAATTCAATAAGGATGAAATTTTTTTATTCGTTAAATTTTTTCGTTAACCGTCAATTGATCATTCAGAGAATTCTTTTTTATTTTTTATTTTTGTAATTGTAAACAATAAAGAATACGAGCTAAGAGGGCAACTAGAGAGCTAGAGGTAAGAATCTAACAATGTTGATTGTTACCATACTGTAATCAATAATGTCTTGTTGATTAAATAAGCTGCACATATTGTTCAATTGAGAACTATACTTGTAATATGTTCATGTTCAAATAAAATTCTGCTTACTAATTGAAATGCAGATATGATTCATGATCCGTATGGTGTCTGTTTCTGTACTCCAATTTCTTTCTTTCTTTTTTCTTATGTACGAATGTTGTCTCCCTCTAGCTACGTACGAAATTGAAGATGTTATGCTGCGAAAATGCCTTAATCAATTGCAAGCTGTGTGATTATGAGTTACGAGGGAAAAAGTCGCACCCAAAAGAAATATGTTGCACGATGCTAGCTGCCTGCATGAGTGCATTGAAAACCAAAGGCCTATAATCACTAATTAATAATCAATCAAAAGACAAGAGCGGAGAGATAGCCACATGCACCTAAGTTTCCACGAAACTTTTGCGAAGTTGGTGTTGAGGTTCAAGAAAGCCATGAAGTTTTGAATGAGCACTGTGCTTTTTTGGAAACCAAAAAATATGTATTAATCTTATAATGAAACTATATTGAGTATTAATGTTAAATTGATCACTTTCATCAAGAGTTTAAACAACGTTTTAAAAATAGTACTGGTAATTTTTATTTCATTGAAATGACACAACTTATCAAGTAAAAGTTTAATTAGGGCGTCTTGTATCAAACTAAAAATTGAATATAAGAATATGGTTGTCAAGTATTAAACTAATTAATGATCATTTAATAAAATGACTCAAATGTTATACGAAGATGACTACTCAATCAATTTTTTTTTTTATTCTCAAGATATTTCAAGTTTAAAAATTCAGATTACTTTCTTACTTGTTTTATCATACGCATAAGATGAATATAACTATTTAAAAAGTTTTCTATGTACATAAAAATTTGAAACCGAAACTATTTGTTTAAAAAATTTAAAATCGAAATCATTTATTTAAAATACTAGAGCTTTTTTGCGATGATCAAACCAAACCAACCCTATTGGATACTCAATCAAAATTTAAATAATTAGTTAGTGTCTCACAATGATTTTCCTACATTATTTAATGGCATCAAATTCCATATTGAATAAGAGAATAATAAAAATGGAAAGGGAACATCTACATTAAAAGCTTACTTAAGTTATTTTGGATTAATATTTTTAAACTAATAAATTAAACATATAGTAATAGAGCTAGACTAAAAAGGCAAGCACAACGGCTTAATTAAAACTTGGAGTCCATATCTTTGACCTTTAAAAGAGACGGTCATGCACCTCCCTTCAATTGAAGGTTTGTAGAAACTAATACATGACCTGTTGGTTCCTGTAAATTAATTAAATCAATTATATTATAATGATCCACTACGTTACGTAACTAGCAATAATATTAATTTTAGTTATTTTAAGTAAAAATAAATTAAATTGTTTTTAACTATATGAAGTGAGCTGGCCTCTTATCTATTTATAGAATGAGCTAGACACCTTAAATTAATCTCTCTTTTAGGTATAAACCAATTGTTTATCAAATAAATCAAACTATGATTAACATATATAAGCTATAAAACTTAGAAGGGATGCGTCTGTAAAAGGTTAGCATATATAAAATGGAAAATAATCAAAAGTCAAAGGAACTTAAATATTACTAAGAAAAACAGGCGAAATGGAATACACATTGAATCTTTGAACTTGACATCATCTTCTCATTCATTAGCTAGCTAGTTATTATATATTTAATTAATTTCTAGCATACATAATTATCCTCACACAAACACTCTCCATGCATGACGACAGTCTTAAGTTCAGACCTAAAATGACAAGGAAAAAACCAACTCTCTCGTAGCATATTCAAACCATGAAGAAAACGATGAACGGACAAATCACCGAAAGCTTACGCGCATACGAGGCAATTGCCCAGCAGCAAATAGACACAGTTTTGTGTGCTGTAAATTGGCTTTTTATTAATTGCATGCAGGTGCATATATATATTAAATTGAATCTATTCATCAGTTGGTTCGGTTAACTTGATGTTTCTCAACTTATTGGCTTTCGTAAAATAATGTCTCTTTCCATGAAAGAGACAACGAGATTGCCGCTTTATAATGTCCGTGGGCATGTTCTAAATGTCCTTTTCTAATTTCACATCATGAACTTCACTTCTACCAATATTAGAGATTGCCGTCATTAGTAAAAATCTCCTTTTATTCAGAAAATTATTAGAAAGATCACCATTAATTTGTGATATATATTTCTTCTAACCTAAAAAATTAAGCTCTACAGTTAGGGATCTAAATAGTACATACTATTATATCTTCATTTATAAAAATATAGGGTTGAAAATCTACATAAATAGCCAAACTCATAAGTCAACGGTATCTCTGTTTTTTTCTCAAAAATAAATCAATCTCATTTTCTAGTCCTTTTCTTTTTTTTAAAAAAAAAAAAGGCCATACATACATAACATGATTTGTAATTTTTCTTTTTGTGTGTGGAGCATGTGGGGGTTTCCCTACCACATGTCAAACCTCCTTAAGTGTGAGTATCCTTTTTCTATGGACTTTTTCTATTTTTTATTTTTAAGCTTGGGCATATTTTTGATTTTTTTTTCTTAACGTGGTTAAGAGATACATCCAAATACATGATTGTAGATATTTTGAAAATAAATTTTTAAAAATATTAATCACAAAAATCTTTATGGATATTTTTAGGATTACATATATATATATATATATATATATATATATATATATATTATGTGGTTTCAGAGAAAGTCAAACAAGAGGAAAAAAATAATAAATAAAGAATATAAAGTGAGTTTTGGAATTGCAGAGAGTAGTACTAATAAGTTATCTTGACTCACAGATTCGAGTTTGTAATCTTTTCTTGGTTATTTTGCTATTGTATTTAATAGGTGATCCTGGGGTTTTATCATGTTAAAAAAAAAAAAAAAATCTTGTTTTTTTCTATTTTTAGTCGCTCTCATTTTGAGAAAAGAAATTGAATCTCTTTTGTTTTAAAAATTAATCATTTAATCTTTAATATTTTAATTATGTTAATAACTTAATCTTTTCATCATTTTCTATTAGATTAGTGATTTTTTCTCAAATTATCTTTTTTTTAAATACCTTATTTCTCTCTATCACTCACTTTTTTTCCTTCTCAAACCAAAAATAAAATAAAAGGTAATTTAGGAAAAAACTTATTAATCTAAGAGAAAAATGATGAAAAGACTAAGCTATTGACGGAATTAAAACATAAATAACTAAATGATTAGTTTTTAAAAGAAAAAGAACTAATAATTCCTTTCTCTATACTATAAGGATTAATTTATAATTTACTCAAATATGTCCTTTTTTTCACCTTACAAGTTTCTCCCTTTTTTTTTTTTTTTTTTCATATCAACCGTATACATACAAAAAATATGTCATATATCACATTCTACTTTTCCACCAAATTATTATTAAAAAATTCTTTACTTAAATAAAACAAATAGATGCCTTACAAAATTATAAATTAGTCTCTCTAGTTTGGAGAAACAAAATAATTAGTCCTTTTGTTCAAAATTTAGTTATTTAGTCTCTTGATTAGTATTGACCTTACTAAATTTAATATTATTTTATTTCAAAAAAATGTCTTCTTTTCTCATATCTCTTTCCATAATATCTATTTTTTATATTTTTTAAAACAAATAAATTATAAAAGAACATAAAATAGATAAAAAAGACTTCATTTTTCAAAATTAGAAGGACTGATTTATAATTTACTCTACAAATTGTATTAATGGGCATAAATTTAGAAACTGAAATTTGAGAGGAAAAAATTCATTAAATTATTATTATAAAATTTCTAGAATTAAAATAAAAAAGTAATATATCTTATAATTTGTATCAATGGACATAAATTTTAAAAATAAATATAAATTTGATAAATTATATTTATATGCATTAAATAGTGCATTAATTACCAATATAGAAAGTGAATAAGTTGAATTTTTATTAATTTATAGGACATTGCGATGATAAAAAAGTGAATGAATTAAAAAATAATCATATTTTGTATCTATTGTCTATTCTTTAAGAAGAAAATCCGTAAACACCATAGCTTTTTCAAATAATAAAGTATCTAATATTTGAGAAGGAAAGATTAATAGGAAAAAAAATTGTTTTTTTTTTTACTGATAAATACATTATTAAGTAACTTTAACGTTCAACTGTATAAAATAATCGTTTATTTCAATCGTTAATTTATATCAATCGATACAAACTATGCAAAACTATATAAGATGAGATTAATGTTTATCTTAATTAAATATTTGAATGTTAATTTTGTGAAAATATTAAATGAGACATATGACATCTTTTATGTACGTATAAGATAGCAAGAGAAAATAAAATGAGAAAAGTTATTTTAAAAAAATGAAAACATAAGATAAAAAATATTAAGAATTTTGTTGTTTTTTTTTTAATAGTTTTTCAACACAAATAGCAGTTTCTACAAGTATTTTATTATTGAATTAAACTTTTACAAATCATTTGAGAATCGGTTTTTAAACTTTTAATTTTAAAATTGACCTCTCTCCAATTGTTTTTCATTTGAAATTGAAGGAGATTTAACCTAAAATTAGAAGTTCAAGGACTAATTTTTAAATAATTTTAATTTCAAGGAAAGTTTCGGCCATTTATTCGGCTGTTTCAATGACCATAAATAGTTTAATTCCTTAATGAAATTAAAGAAAATAATTTTATAATTACAATATTGAGTATCTACTTGATCAAATGAGCATTAAATTCCTAGTTTATGTTGGTTACTATTAAAATAATTTTTATAATTTTTTTAGCATCTTTTGTGAATCCCTCAATCAATATATATATTATAACCTAAATTTGTCAAGTCAAATCCTATCTTTTTATGATAGGGTAGTTCTTTATCATTTTGTTAATTTCTATATTTGCATTTAAATAGATTGAATACAATTCCAAAAGCGAAGAGATATATTCTATTTTGTATGCGCAAGAATGGTTCAAAAGTATTAGATGACTGTAACACTAAAGTAAAAAGAAAAGCAATCAGACTTATGATCGGACGGATTCGATTGGTTACAATTGGAAAATCATAGGGACTGCATGTGGATCATGCCAAATTTGTTGAGGAACTGATTAGGGACAAAATTGTTTATTTCATATTTAACAAGAAAGATAAAATGGTCCCTACACGACATCTAGGCATTGATTAAAGCAAATCTATCCAAGAGGAGCTCGTGTCTCTCCACCGACAGCCACCCTCATACGTGCTTGAAGGAAGGGCAGTCCTAAGCATGCATCACCCATTTCTTGCTCTTAAGCACTTTCTTGTTTCAACAGTCCCATTACTTCCTTTCAAAATGAAAATGGGATCTAAAATTAGCTTTCTTTTTGTTAAGGTTGTTCTTGTTGTGCTAAGCATAAACATGGGGGCTAATTGTATAAATGTCAGCAGCAGCAGCAATATTGCTAATCTTCAAGAATACACTCAGTTCCTTCTAGCCAATGGTGTGGCTCGTACACCACCAATGGGGTACTATTCAAAGTCCCAAGAAAAATACTTATTTTTTTTGGATGGTGGAGGAAAAAACAAACGTTATTGTAGGCAAAGTTTGATTGAACTTTTTTTTTTTTTTTTTAAATGCAGATGGAATAGTTGGAATCATTTTCAATGCAATATAGATGAGAAGACTATTAAGACTACCGGTATGTAGCTAGCATCACTTTCTCCTTTTAGATGGTGGACTATTAAGACTATGTATGCTGAGTTTTCGTTTCGAGAATTGTTCAAAGAGAATGATCTTTTGAATGAACAGATATTCAATACTTCATATTATAATAATTCAGTTTAGATAATGGAGATCTATGACCACTATTTACTAGTGGTAGTATTTTATTTATTTATTTATTTTTAATTATTCAAAAGGATTGGCTAGGCTAATTTTAAAATGGCACATTTTAAATCTCTTACTGGATTTGAATTTTTTATTTCAAATTGGCTTTGAATGGCTTTATTGACACTATTAGCTTTGAAATTGAAGTTTCAGTGGATTAATTAAACAGGGTTTTTATTTGTGTGAATTCCGTAGTGATTCAATGTCCTTTGCCCGTGTTGTACTAAACCAGAAATGCACTAGTAATTTGCTAATCGCCTTCTTTGCAAATGATGTTAATGAACAAGTCATAACTGTTGGGATTTGTTTGAATTAGACCAATCAAGGTCTATCAAAATCCACTGAAAAATCAACTGAGAGAGAATGAGATTCTAGATCATGATCAGGTCACATATTAAACTTAGTCTTACCAACTTTTTTGCATGATGTGTGGCAAAGAAAGTTATGTGTGGAGTATTGAAGTTTTACTGTAGACTAGTATTACGAATGTGAGAGTTTCGTATCAATCCAAGTCCTCTTGAAAGATTTATTATTAGTTTAAAAATAAAAAAATAAAAATAAAAATTGACCTTTGGTGGTTCTTGTTTGATTTCTTGGTACCAGCTGATGCTCTTGTTTCAACTGGTTTGGCGGCACTTGGATACAAATACGTTAACATTGGTATGTGACATAACTGCTTCCTTTGGACCTTTTATGTGTGGATAAATATTGGACGAATTTAGGGTTGTCACTATCAATGGCATGGTAAACGTTTACCAAGTGTTTTTGAAAAGGCAGATGATTGTTGGGGAGAAGAGAGTAGAGACTCGAAGGGGAATCTAAGGGCAAGAGCTTCTACATTTCCTTCTGGTATCAAGGCTCTGGCAGATTATGTACATTCAAAAGGCTTAAAACTTGGCATATATTCTGATGCAGGGTAGGGTAGATCGCTATCAATTAAACAGTTATTTGATGGACAGGACCTATGTTAGAAATTATAAATGATATTAAGAGACTTGTAATTGCTTTTTTATCTCCTCAGTTACAGAACCTGCAGCAAGAAAATGCCAGGTTCTCTAGGACATGAAGAGCAAGATGCAAAAACCTTCGCTGAATGGGTTAGTGTCGTAATCTGTTATGACTTGATTAACACTTATTACAGTTATTTAGACGTGGATGAAAAAATGAATTAATTAGAAAAGAGCTTGTAGCTCGGTGGTAGTGGTCGGGTTCAAATACTAGCAGACTAGTTCTGTTAGGAGCCACGGGTGTGTGAGTTAAAAAAAAAAGGATTAATTGGGTGTATTTTAATTTGTCTTAGGGGGTCGATTACTTGAAGTACGATAACTGCTACCATGATGGATCCAGACCTCAAGATAGGTACCATAAATTTTGTCCCTAACATCATCCACTTGTATCAGATGAAATTCCTTTTCCTCTGGTGGCAGGTATGCTAGGATGAGTTATGCATTGCGTAAGGTTGGGCGGCCGATTCTTTACGCATTATGTGAATGGTAAGTCGCTTGATTATGCAGAAATTCCTTGTTGGCATGTTCTGTCTCTGTGTGTTCATCATCCAGCACAGTTTCAGTGAAGCAGTACATAAATTTATTTACTATTTGAGGTTTTCTGATGATACTTTCACAAAGCAACAATCTCATAGGGGACAAGAGAATCCGGCAAAATGGGCTGGTTTCTATGGCAATGCTTGGAGAACTACAGGGGATATTAAAGACACTTGGGAAAGGTCCAGCATTTTTGGTCCTCTCTCATTCTGGCTTTGATATTCATTCCATGCTTCTCATATTATAGGCAATAAGTTGATTCTGCATGCATTATTGTTTCAGTGTCATGTCGATTGCGGATGAAAACAACATTTGGGGTAGATATGCTGGGCCTGGGAGGTGGAATGGTAATCTGCTTACTCTTGTGCTTGCTTCTGCCCTGATATCCTGTATTTCGTGGAAATATGCAGCTCTTGTGCGGTTCCAAAAAAATTATTAAAATCAACAAATTTCTTTACTGGCTCAAATATTGCTTATCTAGTTAATATTGCTTATCTAGTTATCTTTCTCATATTATATGCTACTAATATGGGTAATGATCATAATAGATCCTGATATGTTAGAAGTAGGCAATGGAGGGATGAGCCTCGAGGAGTATCGCTCTCATTTTAGTATTTGGGCTCTAATGAAAGTGCGTCTCTGAATCTTGAGCTTTTTCCATGCCCGTTATTGCAACTTGTTATAATCCACAACCTTGTTCTACTAGGCTCCTCTACTCATTGGCTGTGATGTTCGATCGGCAAGCAAGAAGACACTTAGAATCCTTGGAAACAAGGAAGTTATAGATGTTAACCAGGATCCATTGGGACTTCAAGGCAGGAAAATACGAGCAAAAGCGGGCCTTGAGGTGGGTTCTGAACGCAGTTTTTCCCTTGACTAGCAGAGTAGTAATAACTCTCAATATTTGATGCAGATTTGGGCAGGGTTGTTGTCAAGGAAGAAAGTTGCGGTAGTGCTGTGGAATAGGAGTGGATCTCGGGCTCCTATATCCGTGGGATGGAGGGAAATTGGACTCTCTCCATATAATCCTGTCATTATCAGAGACTTGTGGGCGGTATACCAGACATTTCATTTCCTTTAACCTTAGTGCTTGTATGTTTTCATTCTTTTGACAACTAAAAAGACCTTTTAGAGTCCATTGTCAGATAATAATGATGAAATTGTTGTTTAACAGATAACAAAACTCGTGTAGCTTTCTTTTCTGGTTGTTTATTTAAACAGGTCATTTTTCGTTATTGTATTGCAGCACTCATTTGTTTCAATGAGAAAACGTTATGGACTGACTGCATATGTTGCTCCCCATGCCTGCAAGATGTATATCCTCACTCCGTCGTAGAGGAAGATGGAAGCGACGCCCGCTCTGCAAGCCAGGAGCTTCTTAGAATCCTTATAATCATGAAGTTGAAAATGTCAACCACGATCCATTTGGAGTTATTACGAGGTAAGAAGAACATAAGGTGTTCTTCTCAGACAGCGTGAGATAAGTTGAAAGATATGCTGATGTGTTATTTGTTATACGTAAGTTGTAAAATTGAGCTGAAACTAGTTTTAGCCTTTGTAAAACATTGACCAAAAAGAAAGAATCGAAAAGGAGAGAGAATAGAAGTTGAAAAGTAAATGCTGTCTTCAAGTCCCCCTACAACAGAAGTCTAATTCAGAAAAGTTTAATTTGCAAGTCCATCTTTCTAATAGAAGTTTGAACAGACTTTAGATTTGGTAGAGCATCTTGACTTGGTAGTTGGCAACAAATCATGCAACCAATATGTTGAAAATTCAGATGTTACCGTAAAATGTAGGTACCTGCACTGCAAAATTTGGAGTCTATGAAAACTGTTGGTTAGCACAGAACAATACATTGTTGGTGGGGTTGAGTTTGGGCTGGCACTGGATCGTGAATTAGAATGGTCTATAGTAAACCAAGGCACAATTTTAAGCCCTTTTATTAGATAATAAGTTGTAAGATCAGTAAACAAGTTTTGGTTCAATTAGACGATGACAGATCCCAAATACTAAACACAGGGACCCCTAGTCATATGAATAAAAGTTGATTTGTCCTGTGATTATGTTTGCATGCCACGCCGCCTGGCTGAATTGTCAAAGACAGAGTAGAAACAGTAGCCCAATTTTGAAGATGGGCTTGGACCACTTCGTTTTGTCCTGCCAAACTTAGGATATATCCAGCTTTTGGCTTATGAAATTGCTTAGGTCTAAATTAGCATAGCCTGTTAGCCCATGATAACCCTTTTTTTCCTCTTTCCCTGTTAGCTTTGACATGTCACATCGAGCTGAGAGTGTGTTGTAACAATCCTAGAATGGAACTAAACCTGATGTGTGCTTTCTTAAATATGGGTTGGCTGATAAATTTAACAATGAACCAAGAAAAGAAAGTCATTTAGCATTAATCTGCTTCACAAGTCAGCTCAATGGCCTAAAGTTTGGTGGTACTCTTGATGAATGAAAACAAGGGCAAATGATCTTTGTATTCTACTAGGAAAATTGAAAAATGAATTCTTTTCTTGAACATTCTCAAAAATTTGAATTCGAACACCCCATTTCTAGTGGCTGCAGGTTGATTCGCCATGTTTCTTCTTCTATGCAAAGCAAAGCCTACCAATATCAAACCTTGATTTAGCCAATAGCCAACATATCACCGTATCTTTTTCTATTTTGAAATGAAAATCCATTAAGACAACACTGAAATTTCAACAACAAAATAACTTCAAGAAAAAGTCATGCTCATAAATATCCTGTATCTGTATGTGTTGACTTGAAAAGAGAAACAACAATTAGATAAAGAAAAGAGGCTCTAGTTTGATACAGAAGGATAGTTTTTTATAATGGCAAGCTCAGCTTTTTTGTTAACAACGAAAGGATGACAAGCGTATTTGTCAGAGTCTACCCCTATCTTTGAATTACTGCAGGTACCTTATTCTTGATGCAGATATCCTTTAGGAAACTTTTTTTGTTTTTGTTCCACATTTGGACTATAAAAAACATATTGACTGTTACAGTTCTAAATTGACAGATTAAGGCAGCAGGGGATTCTGAATCTAACCGATCCAGCTATTAATTAATACTGACATTCCTAGTTGAAGAGTATCCATGCATCAAATAGTATGCAGCTTCAAGCACATCAGAAAAAACTTCATGTTACCATAAAAAACAACGGTTTGTTTACCTTTGCACTCTTTACTTTTTGAATTTTTTTATTGAAACTTTCTAAATTTTTTTTTATCTTAATTGAGAACTCCTATTACTTGAAATTTTTTATTTTAGGCTCTTCATTATAACGTCATCAATCAAAAATCGATAAGTGACATTATAAAATATAAAATTTCAAAAAATAAAAATGATGTGTCAATTATTGATTGGTGGCGTCATAATAGAGGGTCTCAAGAGAAAAAAACAGAAGTAAAGGATTTCAATTAAGTCAAAAGACAATAAATGATCTTAATAAATAAAAAAATCGAAGATTACAAAATCCAAATGCAGAAAAAACCAAAAAGAAGAAAGGATAACTACATTATAAGTATACCAACTTTTAGTTTTTTTTAATCAAGTATATAAACTTTATTTTTTTTATTAAAGTACACAAATTTTTTCAAAACTATCAATTAAGTATTTATGTTAATTTTTTTATTAACTCGGTAACATGTCTATTATCCTTAAATTACCAAATTACAAGCTTACCTTTTTCTCGATCAAGTATATAAATTTTTTCTTTTTTTTTTTTGTTTGAGTACATCAGCTTTTTAAAACTCGTCAATCAAGTATTTTAATTAATTTTTTATTAACCGATGACATGTTTGAATATGAAATTATAATTTTACTTTCTTTTTTTTTTTTTTGTCGAAGGAATCTCCCCAAATTATTTTTCCATTTTTACATTTGAAAAATAATTAATAAATATTATTTTTTATTTATAAAATTTCAAACTAAACTTAGTTAGATTGCTCGTTTAAACAAAAAATAAATTTCAGTTAGGTTTAAGAGTGAAAATTGAAGAAAAATACAAATGAATTTTCTCGGTGAAAAATCTCACGTTTTTGTTCCTTTAACATCAAGTCTAACTAAGGTTAGTTTGAGATTTTATAACAAAAAATAACTTTTTTAAAATTCTTTTCAAATTTTAAAATAATAGAATAATTTAAGGAGAAAGTTCCTTACAACAAGAAAAGAAAAAATTTAATTTAGTATGCAAATAAGTCATCAATTAATGAAGAAATTGAAAAAAAATATTTGATTTACGAGTTTTGAAAAAATTGATACACTTAATTGAACAAAATTAAAGTTCATGTCATTGAGAAAAAAAGATAAAATTATAATTCGGCATTCGAGGATAATAGACAATTGCTTAACAAAAAAATTGATAAAAATACTTAATTGATAGTTTTAAAAAAATTAGTGTATTCAAATAAAAAAAATTAAAATTTATATACTTAATTAAAAAGAAGTGAAAGTTAGTGTACTTATAGTTTAATTATTATTATTTTATTTTATTTTTTTAAAAAAACATCCTTAAAACCTTTCAGTTAGTTCATAAGATGTAATTATTCATGTTCGGTAATAGGCCTAACAATAGGTTGGCAAAAGTCCAAATCACTCCCATGTACGCAAATAATATCCATCTGGATGGATGACACATGTGCTCAAATCAGATTCTACGTCAGCCATTTCTGCATTTTGGACAACATTGTGCAATAAGCTACACCTAGGCCAAGTGTATGCAGCTGCGATAGGAAGAATGGATTGGTTTGTCAGAAAGAGACTTGTGGGTCTAAAGTTCGAAGATGTAAAGATTTTGAAGTAGCTCGAATGAATTAGCGGATTTGGCTGCGTTTAATCAATTATTAAATTTTATGGATGAACATTTTGGATATAATAAGATTACTGATACTTTAAATCACAAACGCCTACTCTCTCTCTCTCTCTCTCTCTATATATATATATATATATATATATATATATATATATATATATATATATATAAAACACTGAAACAAAATAATATTTTATTATTCATAATACTGTTCATATACTCATAAATCATTATTTCTTTCACTATTTATATCATTTTTGTAACACTTTGGCCCCTCATTTAATTTTATTTTTCAATTTCAAACTTTAATTGTATTGTGATTTGGTCTAATTTTATTTTAGTATTTTTTATTAATTATTTTTATTATTTAAAATTTATTACTTTAATTTGTCTTCTTTTTTAAAAAAATTCTCATCCAATTAATTTAAAATTATATGGTCCTCAATATATATATATATATATATATATATTTTTTTTTTTCAATTTCAAAATTTAATGGTATTGTGATTTGGTCTCATTTTGTTTTAGTATTTTTTTTGTTAATTATTTTTATTATTTCAAATTTTACTACTTTAATTTATCTTTTTTTAAAAATTCTCATCCAATTAATTTAAAACTATATTTACTTCCGAGTTTTAATTTATTTTAATATTATTCATTCTTTTGTAAACAAATATATAAAAATTAAATTCATTTTTTTTTCAAAAATCGATATTCTCGTCAACATTAAATAAAAAAATTATTTTTTCAATTCTATGTTAGCTTTTAATAATTTTTTTATTTTTTTTAATACAATCTTATGAAATACTAAAGCTTTTTTTAAAAAAAATTATTTAATTTTCTTTTTAGTTAATAATCCATGGATTAACAAGAATAAATCCTTTTTCCATAGAAAAAATTATGAAAAACACAAATAAGAAATAGTTAAATACAACATTTTTATTAAAAAATTATAAATATATTTTTTTCACCTTTGATTTCATATATTTTTATAAATTCACACCATAATATAGATTATCAAACTAAAATAATTTTTCTAAATGATTTTATATATTTTATTCAACCCACGGTATAACATGGGGAAAAAATCTAGTATTTACTCGTAGAAAATGACTACCAAGTGGGTTCGTGCATTATTGTGGGTCTGCTTATGAAAAATATTTTAAATTTTTTTAGTTAATTCATGATACAATTAATTTCAATCAATATTGATTATTTGGTAATATCATTGTGTTACAAAATTTCAATTAATCTATCTTAATAAACTCAATTTGATAAAAAAAAATCTCTCAAAAATCTCTCTATATTAAATTTATGTTTGCAAATTATAGAAAATAACGCTTGTCATCGAAAATTTAAAATGTGGAGCTTCTGTTTCCTAAATCTAAGTACAGAAGTTGATTTTACTAACTTATAAATTTTTAAGATACTAAAAATTTTTCCCTAAATATCTATCACTGTGAAAGAAATTGTGATAAATAAATTAACTTAAAATCAATTTAAATTTTCATTACAGGAATTAAAATCTCTAAAAAAATAAATTCAATAATGATTCGCTAAAAGTTCTATCTTAAAATTGATGTTCTGTATAATAAAGGAAAAGACATTAATTTTTTACTCCAAAATTAAACTATTTAGCCTTCCATTCCTAAATTTAAAGTGGAAAGCTCATTTTCTTAATTCAATCTTCAAAGTTTTATGGCTCTATAACTTTTTCAACGAAAATTTTGCTCCTAAGATTATGGTGCAAAAAATAATACAAATCTTTTATTAATTGACTCAAAAAATGCACTTGAAATTTTATCAATTGAACTTCTCCAACGAATATTTCCAATAAGATTATCCATCGAAATTTAAATTGCTCAACATGTTATTCATAAATTTTAGCTCAAAGTTAATTTTTTTAATACCCCACGGTCCATAACTTAGTAAATTTTCAAAAACTTTATCCTGGCATTAATTTGACTAAGATTTAAATAAATTTTTATTAGTTAACATAAAAATTAACTTGAAATTTCATTAACGAAAGATCTTTAATTTCCACTAATGATTAATTTCTTTTTTCTTTTTTTATTGAAACCATTAATGATTAATTGAAATTAAATACTAAAAGTTTACTTATTTATATATTTAAATTTTATAAGTTATTTTTTTCTTAGTTTTTTTAAAAAAGAAATAGAAATTTTAATTTAAAAAAATTAAAAAAAAAAAGAAATAGGCCAAAAAACCAAGCACGCAATACAAGAAAATTGTGAAAATAACAACAAAAATTAGCGACAAATTGAAGTCTATGCTATCTAGCGACGGATTAGCGAATGAACTATGATTATTATTAAGATGTTGATTTCAGCTACGAAATACCGATGGACTAGCGATGGACTAAATTCCATCACCGATCATGATGGCATAATATGCATGGGTATATAAATTAGAGATGATTTAGCAAGGGAATTGCGAGGAAAATTAGCAAGAGAATCTTAATTCCGTCATTGTTTTTGAGTTTTAGAGTTAGCAACGAGAAAATTTCACCGATTTCATATTTCTCTCGTAAATTAGTGACTAAAATTTTGCCACTAATATTGAAAAAAAGGAGCGGGCTCATCAATTCAAAATCAATGATGGGATCGTGTTTGTCGCTAATCCTAAATCCTTAAATCCGGATCTCCTTTCATTTTCTTCCATTTTCTCTCTTCCTCTCCCTCTCCTCGCTTTCGTCGTCCACTCGCAATTCCCACCCAAAACCACTACAAAACTCGACTCTCCACTCCCTGTCAATCTCCACCAACTCAAAATTCTTTTATCTCAAAAACAACCTCAAATTTCCTCCTTCCTCTCCATCTCTTCTGTTTGCTCCTCCATTTTCAAAGGTAAGCTCTCTCTCTCTCTCTCTCTCTCTCTAGTAAAAAAGCTGTTATTTAAATGTTAATTGCATGATTAATTTGTTATTTTTATTAATTGGTAGGTTAATTTGTTAGTTAATTGTTATTTAAAATTTAATTAGATTTCAATTACGGTCAATTTGATTAGGTTATTTTGAATTAGTGTTAAATTAATTAGGTTAATTTTTATTAATTGATTGACTTTTAATTTTATTTACATTGCAAATTGTTAATTTTTTGGTAATTAAAATTTAATTAGGTTTGAATTAGATTTAATTAAGTTAATTTGATTTAGGTTTACATTAATTATGTTAATTTTGATTAGTTGGTTGAATTTTAATTTTATTTATATTTAATTGTTAGATGGTTTATTAGTTTGTTAATTTTATTTTTTTTGTTAATTGTTAGGTTAATTTGTTAATTCATTGTTATTGACAAATTTAATTAGGTTTCAATTAGGATTAATTTTCTTAGGTTAATTTGAATTATAATCAAATTAATTAGGTTAATTTTAATTAATTGATTAATTTTTAATTTTATTTATATTTCGATTAGTTAATTAATTGTCGTTGTTGATCATCGACGGATAGAAGTTTTTATAGCTAAAAAATTAATAAGATAATTTTAGCTATTGAAAAATATTATTATAAATTCGTTGTTAAAAATAAATAACCACAAAAAATAATGATTTAGCAATGGCGAATTTTGTAGCCACTTTTTTCTTCTTCTTCTTTTTTTTTTTTTTTTTTTTTTTTTTTTTTTTTTTTGGGAATGACGCATGCTAGAGACCAGTTAGTTAGGTCCGCACATCTAGGCCTAAGTGTCCAGGCCCGCTCTTTATAACAACTGTTATCTTCTCTCGTAACTAGAAAATCGCTGTCACGCCTCTTCCATATCCAAAACTCAAAATTTTGCATAATTTTTGGCCACCACATCTCGAAGTTATCCCCACAACCCCGGTAACCCCATTTGAAACCTTAAAATCTATTTGGATCTACCTTAAAATCCCTTATAATCCAATCAAAATTTTAAACTCAAAATCATATTCGGTCTTATAATTTTTTTTGGACAAAAAATAAGCTTAGTACGAGAATTAATAAACTTAGTAAGATGATCCACTTTTTATCCGGAATCGTTCACAAAAATGTGGTGGCCGGTGATTTTCTCTCCCCTAAAATTTTCCTTTTTTTTACTCCAATGAAGATAGGGACCAAAACGGTTTGCAAATGAACTTGAAGGACTAAATTAAAGATGACCAAATAAAAACCCAAATTATCCATCAAAGTCATTAAAATATAAAAAATGCCACATGAATAGTGATTTATTGATGAAAGACTGCAATGTCATTTCCACTGTACATCTTTTTTTTACAGTTTTTTCTTTTCTTTTAATGTGCAAAAAATTGCCTTTATGCGCCTAGGATCTTTTGGGTTTTTTTTTTAGTGGATTGCAACGTCTTTTGGTCTGAACTCTAAGGATTAGGCAAGCAATTTATGAGAGAGAGACATGAATTTAATTTTTCACGACATGATCGGACACTTTATAAAGATTTATATTGATGATATGATGGTAAAATCTAAGTCTAAAGATGGGCACTTATCTTAGAGGATATATGTAGTGTAGTCTCTCTAGAACTTTGTAACACTTATCCCTATTGTTTAGAGATCTTCTCTTTTTTGTATTAAAAAAAAATGAACACTTAGACGAGTTATATATGTATGGCTTTAATCAGAACATATGAGATATGATTAAAGATGAATACTTTATAATGTATATTTAGAGTTAGAAGATGGAATTTATTGGGCTCTCTTGTCTATCAATTAGGTATAGGTATAGAGATGGACAAGAATAAGGCTCGGTTTATAATTGAAGCACCACAATGTTAATTTGAGACAAAGAAAAGGTTGCAGAGCTTGATTAAGAGGCTTGTATCGATTCATCTCTAACGTAACTGGCAAGATTCGATTGTTCCCACCATTACTGATGTTAGCCAAGTTAGATGTGCTTGCATGGACTGATGAGCATCGGGCGGTGCCGGTTATTTATTTATTTATGAGATCAAGATATAAAGCATATAAAGTTATAGAATAAAAAGAAATAAATTGCATAAGTAGGGCTGGCCAAATTTTTAAGTTAATAGTCAAAGAAAAATTGAAGTCTAAACTAGGCTAATTAAGAATATAATTAATCTCATGAGAATATTACTTGGTAAATGTTCAGGCAATTGCCGAATTTCTTACATCTAGTGAGCATATATAACCGAATCTTTTAAAAATGCTTTTCCCCAGTATATATAGTGCAAACTGATCAGTCTACATTTTGTAATAAATGTCACACATGTGCTTTTTCTTTTTTTCTTATCAACATGTCATACATGTGTTTAAATGGTGTAGTGTGCCAATTTAGGGTTTGCATGTGCTTAAATGGTGTCCTATTCCCATACCATTTCAGGGTTTACGTGTGAGCAGTGAAAAATTATGTAAAGTTGATGATTAATGTTAAGTTGCATAATTTGTTTGCTGAAATTCAGATGACGCAACATTCGTTAAGTAAGATATTTGAAGTCATGATATTTAGATACTATTATATGTAGTATTTAATAGAATAATTATAATCAATGAATTGGGATACTAATAAAACAGTAATATTAGTAAAATGCCACAATATTATTTAATAAAAGAAATAAATATTTTTAGCACTACGCTAATCTGGTTAGCTATATATTCATCAATTTGTATTCATTCATTGTGAATGAAAGAAAATTGGAAAAGAAAAAAATGATACATAGTATATATAAAAGAATTGATGTTAAAATCCTTTGACTTAAAAGTGACAATAAATCATTGTAAGAAAGAAAAAAAAAGTAAAAACGACATTATTTGAGAGGTGTGAAACCAAGAGTAGGTTTGCTCAGGATAACAATAACTTGCGAAGAAACAGAGCTATCATGGAAAGTGAAGAACAAATTAACTAAATTTATCTTATTAGAAAAGGAAATCTGTCTACTAGCCAATAAAACAATACCCCCACGTTTTGTTTGTGCTGTTTCTCCGGGATTAAAGAATTTATGCAAAA
Source organism: Dovyalis caffra (assembly GCA_963924115.1). NCBI lineage: Eukaryota > Viridiplantae > Streptophyta > Magnoliopsida > Malpighiales > Salicaceae > Dovyalis > Dovyalis caffra. The sequence goes on from CAWUPB010001184.1 coordinate 11,859,081, forward strand.
TACCAAAAAGAGTTGGTTTAATTGGTTGGAGCTCTTTTTACTTAAATAAGTGGAGTTTTTTTTCAAAACAGGATATTTTTAAATATTATTTATAAAAATAAGATTATTTTAATCTTATTTGTAAAAAAAAAAGTTTTTATCATATAGATCAAATTAATACACGTGTCAATTTTGTTTTTAATGCGAAATTCATTAATAATTTTATAAAATTTTAGAAACAAATATTAATTATAAGATACCCGTTTTATTAGTTATGATTATTAGATAAAATCAAATACTAGTGGATACAATCTCACTCACTAATCAACAAGATCTAAAAATAATTTCTCTAATAAAGCTAAAATATATAAACCTTTGAGAACCAGCAACTCCATCTCTTTTTATAAAAATTGAAATGGCTCAATTCCAAGAGCATTAAAAAAAAAAAAAAAATAGGGCTGAGGTCAACAAACCCATGCCAAAATTCAAAACTAAGGCGAAAACCAAAACAAAATTATTGTTTGCCAAAGTATGACTTTTTTTATTGAGGGTTAAGAAGTACTGGGAATCACAAGACCACACAACTTAGTACCCCGTCTGGTAACAGTGGCTGCCAATGCTGCCATGTTGTTGGCTCGTCAACATTGATAATAACATTCGTAGAGCATATGGATGCTTCACGCACTCAAACAAAATTGCTATTGGAGTGGATGCCCCACTGATCAATGAGCGTATTGTGATTTACTGGTTTTGGATTTTGGGTTTTTTAACGCAGCTCCATTTATTTGATTGTTGAGCCATTTTATTTTTGACAGACAGAGATCGGCTATAAATTTATTGATTCTTACAGGTTTATTTATTTTTATTTTACTAGAATAATTATTTTTAGATCTTGTTGATGAGTTGGTGGGATTTGATACATTAATGTTTGATTTTATCTCGATAATTGTAACTAATGAAATGAGTGTATTATAAATGATATTTGTTTTTAAAATTTTGTAAGATTATTAATGAATTTAGTATTAAAAAAAACTGATATGCGTAGGTAATTTGATCCACGTGGTAAAAACTATCTTGTTTTGATAAATAAGATTAAAACAACCTTAGTTTTGTAAATAAAATTTTGAAGTACCCTATTTTAGAAAAAAAAATTCTAAATAAGTAGTCTCAAGTTCGAATCTTTGTATAAGCAAAAAACTCTTTGATAAGTTATCCTGGTTTTATGTGTCCAACAAAACAATAAGAGACTAATCTACGCTTTTGGACATAAGATACCCTCGAGGATCCAAAAAGAATCTATGCAAAACCTTAGAGGGTTTAGTTGAACAAAATGAGCTCTAATCACTTAAACCAATAAAAAATTTATGACGTTGACATAAAATTTATCTATTCAACAAAAAAACTTGGAATTGAAATATTTTAGTTCGTAAATTAAGGTAAAAAAAAAAAAAAACTAAGGGGTAAATTACAATAAACTTTTTAAAGTAAAGTGAAATTACAACAGTATTCCAAAAAAATTTTTTTTTTAGCACAATACCTTTTACGTTTACAAACATATATTTTTTTTTAAAAAAAAACCTTTTATCCAAAATGTACTTATTATTTTTAAAATCATCCCACCCATAAGCTTTACTGGATCTCTTAGATATTTGGCTATGGTCTAGAGATTGATTGATCCCAAACATCACAATATCCAATTAATCGACGATCTAATTAATTAAATTCGAACAAATGTCTCAACATTTTCAGCCTAAAACATATTTTCACTATTTCATTCAAAATATCATACAAACTATCTTTGAAATGTGTATCTCTATTTAGGAAAAATCAAAGGCAATATTGCAGAAAACGCTGCAGGTTCATGTCATCTTCTATTTAGGTGCATGCATTTGATCCTCTTTTTAACAGTGCATGCATTTGAACCTCTTATTAACAGTCCCTTCATTTCAGCCGTCCTTTTGATAGTAATTGGGTGAAAGAAGCCCAAATCATCTCTAACAAGCCAAGGCTTATCTTAGCTGACCCATTTGTGAAGGCTCTCTGACGCATGTTTGTTACAGAAACGCTAATACCCTATTATGTTTTCGTAAACAAAATAATATATATTAATAACCTCATGGGTTGGCCTTGATTTATTCCGTAAGAATTAATTTTCAGAGAAATTTAGTTATTTTATCCTCTGATAATTTTAGAATTGTATATATTAGAATTGGAATAAGTTATATTTTATCGTTTTTATTCCGAACATGATATCATTCTCATTTTGAATATGATTAATGTTATTTTCGACCTGAAATGAGATAAAGACACTTGAGAAAACCGAAATGAGTAGAAAGATGGTTTTTTTTTTTAATTAATTTGGAGAAAAAACCAAAAAACGAAACTTAATGGAAAATTTAGCACATGCATAAACGTGCCAAAACTGCCAAACCTCAGTCGCTCTTTCTCTCTCTCTCTCTCAAAAAAAAAAATGGTTTTTTGGAAAGAGGTGTGGGCTATTAGCCTATTACATAAGAAAAGCATGACATTAAAAACGTACAAGGCAGTTCCAAACCTCCGACCCTCGAAACCTGCCCTGATCCTCCTCCCCATTTTTTTGCCTCTCTATGTTTCCTTGTGGTCCCAACATCTCTATACCGGACACATGTTGCCCCACCACATCTCAGGATTGACACGTGTCGCTTGATGACTAGCCCTCTCCATTTGCCACCTCTATCAAATGGGTGCCTAACATCCTCTCTTTGCTAACACCACCTAAGCTAAACATTTAAGATACAGTCTAGGCATCCCTTACTCTGTCTTTTGTATCCACCCCGATATATTATTTGTTCAATCAAATAACCAGGCTCTATAATTTCACTGAATTTAACTCAAAGCAGTCTTAATCAAGATTATAGAAACCAAATTCATGGAGAGCACCGACTCGTCGTCCGGTTCACAGCACCCGCAGCTGCCGCCGGGGTTCCGCTTCCACCCTACTGATGAAGAGCTAGTTGTCTACTACCTAAAAAAGAAGGTTGCATCTGCTCCACTACCTGTTACAATCATAGCTGAGATTGATCTATACAAATTTGATCCATGGGAGCTGCCAAGTAAGTAGTTAAAATCTTTAGAAAAGATGGATACTTGTTCTTGATTAATTTCTTGATTTATGTATTATATGCTAATGTTTTGGAAATATGAATTTTTTATGCAGGTAAGGCTACGTTTGGGGAGCAAGAGTGGTACTTTTTCAGCCCTAGAGACAGGAAGTACCCCAACGGTGCTAGGCCTAATAGAGCTGCAACTTCAGGGTATTGGAAAGCTACCGGAACTGATAAGCCTATATTAACATCTAATGGAGCTCAAAAGGTTGGAGTCAAAAAGGCCCTGGTTTTTTATGGTGGCAAGCCACCAAAAGGGATTAAAACCAATTGGATTATGCATGAATATCGCCTTACTGATAACAATTCTAGCTCAAAGCCTCCTGCTGCTGATTCTGCCAGCAAGAAAGGTGGCTCTTTAAGGGTATGTGCATCATCTTTTAGGTACTTTCATGTTATGATCACTACGAAGATTGACCATATCAATGATGTGTATTATCTAGTACTTATGTGACGGTAGAATTTTGTTTGTGTTTATAGCTTGATGATTGGGTTCTGTGCCGGATTTATAAGAAACACAGCTCTCAAAGACCAATGGATCAAAGGGACCAGGAGGATTCAATGGAGGGCATGTTTGCTACACTGCCAACTTCTTGCCACCAAAGCCAAAAACCCCCTTCAGCATCAAGGCCTACAGGTTATGCTTCGTTACTTGAGAATGAAGACACGTTCTTTGAAGGGATACTAACAGGAGATGGCATGCAAAATAGTTCCATTTCTCAACTACCAGCTTCAAGCTCAAAGCCAAATATGTCCATGACCTCAGTCTCTACAAATACTCTTTCGGGGAAACGGACCCTCCCTTCTCATCAGTATTGGATGAATGATGCTACAGGATCATCAACGGGGTTGGCTAATTCATCAGGGAAACGTTTTCATGGTGATCTTAATAGTGGTATTACTGTCACTCAAGAAGATAACACCTCCTTTGCGTCTTTGCTTAACCAGCTTCCACAAAGCACATCATTGGTCCACCCAAGTACTCTTCTTGGTTCTTTGGGTGATGGTGGTTTGAGACAACCGTTTCAACTTTCTAGCTTGAATTGGAACTCATAATTTCATCAAGAGTTGATGGACTTGACTACGCAAATATATATATACATATACATGCCATGCATATTATGCACATATTCATGTGCAAAGCTTGAATTGGAACTCACAATTTCATCAAGAGTTGATGGACTTGACTATGCATGCATACATACATATACATATATATATATACACACACATGCCATACATATTAGGCACATATTCCTGTGTAAATTAAAGCTTGAATGAAGATAGAGGAGGAGGAGAAGATTTCCAAGAGAAAGTTCAAGAAATTCTACAAGAACATGAATTTCTTCAGCTTTTTAGGCCAAATGGACTAATTAGAAGGCTTTTCAGCTTCTTTTGTTAATTAGCAACCATAACAGCTAGGATTTAGTACACAATTAAGGTTGATTAATTATGTCAATTTTAGCATATTAATTGTGCCATACTTTGTTGTCACACAGAAGATCAAGATTACCAAAACACTGAGGATCTTTATTTAAAAAAACAAAACCAAAAACTTAGTAATCAATCTAACGTTCATAAATTTCCTTATTTGTATAATTAATTTTATCTTCTTCTGTTTTTTTCGGTGATATGGCGGTAATAAGACATTAATTTGGTTAATATTGTTCTTAGTAACGGGAGTAGTAGTAATCCCTAAGAAACAACGTTGCAAAGAAAGGATGGTAATTAAAAGCCGTATGCCGCGTTGATTAATTTCAAAGAGACCGAATCCGGTACCTGATTTTCTTGTTTTCTTCAACAACACCTATTGATCCTTTCTCTTTTGACTTTTTTGGCGTCCAAATGCTCACTCCATAAATATACAAGTACCCCTTTAAGCTTTGAGAATCTATATCTTCTAGCTAGCTTCCTGCTTTTTTAAAGACCAGAGTAACTAAAGCTATTAACTTTCTTTGTTTCTTTTGTATTCTGCTATTTATTTATTTTTCTTTAGGAGTACTATTGTCGGGCGATATGTCATATGCTACACATACATTAGTTTTCTTTATGAGCAAACATCAAATATATCCTTCAATTATCGGGGTAGTATCACTTTTGTCCTTAAATTATTTTTATTTCCCAATGTTATGCTATACATACATTAGTTTTATTTATGGGCTGACATCAAATGTATCTTTAAACTATTGAGATAGTACCAATTTTATTCTTAAATTATTTTGATTTTTTAATTAGAACTTTTGTGAGATCACTTTACGAAAAATGTTAAATTTTCTAGAAAACGATGTCGTTTCTTAGAAAAAAGAAATGAAGATTCAGATGTAAATATGGATGAAAACCCTAGAAAATGGATGGTGGTCTTTCATTGAGAAATTCTGAAAATTTAAGAATAAAATTGATACCAAAAATTGTTTAGTGATAAAATTGAGACTACCTATATAATTTGGGGTTTTCTTTTCTTTTTTTTAAAGATTTTTCCTTCGCTTTATTTGTTAGGTAATATATCATAATCATATGGAAAATATAGTACTTGTTTAATATTTTATTATATTAAAATTACTGTATTCTAAAAAAAAATACTAATTAAATTAATGTTTTTACATAATTCGCAAGAGCCATTTCTCTTTGAATATTGGATGGTGATGCTGAAATATGGACATTACCCAAATTCAATCATGCCTTTCACATTGCATACAACGTAATAAAAAAAACAAAAAAAAACAAAAAAGGTGTCATAGAATCTAGAAGAAAACGGTAAAAATGTGTAGGCATCTGAAATATTGGTTACAGTGCAAATATTTTTTTATTCAATTTATTCCCGAATAAAATTTAAGGTAAAATTAGTTTTTGTTCAAATTAAGGTTAGTATTTGTCACGTGACTACATAATTGTGTATTTAGTGTCGTGTGATAGTTACGTGATAAATATTAATTTTAATTTGGATGAAAATGTAACTTAAGTTAACAAAATAGCTTATTTTTTTCCTTTTGTTTTTCTTAAAAACTATATAAATTGAATAAACACTATTTACACTTTAACTAATAAATCAGAGACTGACATATTTTATGGAGAAGAAAAGGCACACTTAATATAATACATATATTTGTTGCAGATATAACCAGGTGGATTGGATTGGCACTGCATACATGTACGAAGCATATGAAAGAATCAATTAGCTAGGACCATATTTTCCACTAAAGACACATGATTATCGCATGTTGTCGTAATCCTTTTGTTGATTAAAATTAATATTAATTATGGTTTCATAAAGGGCATCATAGTGAATATGATGGCAACTAATACAAAAGGAAATACTGTGCCATGCATGCTCGATTGTCTCGTTCTGTTATCGGCTCATTAGACACCACTACCAGACCTAATTGTCGCATTTTCTTCCTTTTTTTAAAAAAAAAATCAAACCTTCCCGTGTCAGCCCATAATTGAACCTAAGCACTGTGGTTTTCAAATCTAATAATGCTTTTACAGCTTGTTTCTGTCATAGTTTTTTGCTCTTGGTTATGCTAGTCATTCATTACTTGCTTCACTTTTTTTATTACGAAAAAGTAAGTTAAAAACATTGCTGTTTCTCTAAATAAGCGATAGAAATAAATTACATAGCTTCAAATCATCTGAGAAAATCCCTTTTTAACTTATAAATTTCGGATTGTGAATGTATAGGTGGGGTACTGGTCATCATGATCTGTCTAGAGTTACTATCAACCAAAATGATACTAAGAATAATAGGGATAAAAATTAAGGATCTGTCAGGAGATGACAAGACGTTACATAGCTAGAAAGGATTGTGACCTATTTACGTATCATGACAAGAAGACAACTAACTAGCTAATCTCAGAAAATAATGGTGTGCCTAGCTAGTGATTGATTTGGGAACTATGCAGACCACCGGTATAAAGGGAATTATACATCTTGATACCACATTAATTAAGCCCTCTAATCTAGCTCCTTTTTTCGGTGAAGAGAACGAAATAACTTTCCAAGGATTCCAATCAACAGTGCTCTATTAATAATGGAAATAGATAATAAGACAAATTGTAATCAATTCGGAATCTCATATCTTATGGTGGAGGATCCTCACTCCGTGCGAACTCCTGTGAAATCTTCTTGATTCTTTATTATTAATTATTTTATATTGAAAGCTTCTATAAAATCATGAACCTTGTTATATTGGCAGAAACAATAAAAATAATTTAGGAGATGGGCACGTAAATTAGAGGAATTGTTTTAGTGCTTTGTAACTTATTAATTATCTATATATATGTTTTGTCAGAATAACTTACCAACTTTAATTTAAGGGTTGATAAATCAATTTGTTATTGTATGATAGGATAATTTGAGAAATTTTAAAATATTTTAAAAGTAATAACAATACCTACTCTATGTGAAAAAAAAAAAAAACACATCTAAATCATTCAAACTGATAAAAAGTATTTTCATCTAAGCTTTTTTTTTTTTTTTAATCCTCTCCCTTGTTTCTCTCTCCTCTCAAATCTTTCTCTTATAAAATAAGTATGGTTCATTACTCGGCTAGCAAGATAAAATTTCTTGGATAATTCTTCAAACTATCTTTAAATTTTTATTTGAGTCAATTTTTTTCTTAAATATATGTTTCGTTTGTCATCTATTATTTTGATAAGATTTTCAGACTAAATTATTGAAATTAATTATGTGATTTGCACATAAAAATTTTTTATTTACCTAGATTGGAAGTATATTTTAGAAATAAAATTTTTTTGAAGAGAGTGATAGATAAAAACAAAAATTCACATTTAAACTCATTAAAAGTAATAAAAATGTTTTCACATTGGGTCAATTTTTTTTATTTTCTCTTCTCTCTTTTCGTCTATCTCTCTTCTACAGAGTAAATATTGGTTATTACTCCAAAAGTAATAAAATTTTCATGAAAAAGGGATTGCAACTCTCTCATATTTCTCTCCTATTGATACAAGGGGAAAAAAAAAACGAGAACTTTGGAGTGAATATTATGTTGTATGGGTGATCTAGCGAAAACACAAGGTAAAGCGTACAAATAAGACCCCTAAACTATTGATTGTTTTAATGTACGTCTGCCTGCTAGGTGTTTAGATTAAGATTACTTAATCGTTAAGATTTTACCATTTCGGTCATCAAATAACTACAAAAGACTATCAAAACAATTTTTTAACCCTACAAACAACATTTCAATATCAAAAATCATTTTAAAGCTCAAATCAAACATAAATTTTTGAGTTTTAGTTTCTAAATTTAAAATTTTTCAAACCTTAAAACCCCAAATTTAGTGATGGTTTGATCCAAGATTTGTATAGATCAACTCATGGTTGTAAAAACTTTCATCTGGTAGTAGTCTCAATCTAAACATCCTATAATTCAGGTATTAAAATTAAAAAAGAAAGATATTATTCAAAACAGTCAATAGTGGAGATTTTGTATATTTTGTATATATATATGTGTGTGTGTCATTCTTCTCTATTGTAACATATATTCGGCTGCAGTGTTTAGTTTATGGATTCGGATCCCCTTGAGGCTTTGCGGATTGGGTTATGGCTTTAGCTTTTTAGTGGTTCAGGCCTTTAAACCTGCCCTTATTGGTGTGAGCTGGGATGGATTAGGCTTTCCTAGGCTCTTCTGCAGTCTTGCTAGTGTATGGGTGCAATGATATATTACAATAATTCATCTTTGGTTTTGTCAAATTACTTGAAGTATTCAAGAGTTTGAAGATTTGATTGAAACCTCTTCTATTGTATCTAAAATCATACTCTTTAACAATGAAGAAAAACTTAAGAAATTGAGAACATTTGGTTTATAAGAAAAGGTTTCTTTAATACATATTTAAACTTGTGCATGATGCTTGTAGTTTAATTTTGTTACTTTTTGATGAATTGGTGCAGTAAAATCATGGAAACATGAAGATGGGCCTCAGTCTTGCATAGCTCAAATAAGCTGAAAATTGGCCCGACCTTAAGTTGGGTCTAACTGTAGGAGTAAATTATAAATTAATCTCTTTAGTTTTAAAAAATTAATTAATTAATCTCTTTTGTTTCAAATACTATTATTTAATCCTGTGATCATTATTGATTATACTTAATTTAACATTAATTTTATTCCACAAAATGTCTTCTTTTCTTATCAATCTTTCTATGTTTTTTAATATTTTTTTCCTTTTTTCTATTTCTTAATTTTAAAAAAAATATAAGTTACAAATTGATTTCAAAATATTAAAATTAAGTGATTAGTTTTGAGACAAAAAGAACTAGTTAATTTATAACTTGAAACGAAGAGACTAATTTATAATTTACTCCTTCTGTAGAGCCATTGCATAATGCGCTCTTATTTATTTTTTCTAAGCCATTTGATTTTTTTTTTTTTCCTCCTAGAGATGGCCTTAGATCTATTAGAATGAAACTTATTTTTTTTTTCAATAATAAGGATATTTTTAAAACAGTTTGAACTTTGGTTAAAATTAGATTTTTTTAAAATAATTTTATAGGTGCATCATTCACATTGATATGATGCATTGAAAGAAATTTTATAAATATTTTTAGATGTTTATCTCAAGTTTTGAATCTAAAAAATAAAAAAGAAAACAAACTTCAATCCTCAAACCACCAGACCAACTCCTTGATAATATGAAAAAATGGATTTATCATAGTACCGCATTTTTTTTTTTATCTCAATATGTTGGTTCAGTGGTTAAAAAAAATAGAAAAAAAAATCTATTTCCTTCATTGACGTTCTAGGTTCAAACCTTAAGGCCATCATTTATTAAAATTTTCTAAATGCTTCAGATCGATTTAAAAGATATATTGTTATAACCATTTGAAAAGAGATTTAATACTATAAAAAAAATTGAGTTTAGCGACGGAATATTCTGTCGCTAAATGCTCTAATTCTGTCACTAATTATGAATAGTAACGTAATAGCAACGAACTATATTTCGTTGCTATTTTGCTAGTCGTTAAATTTTTGCAACGAAATACTCATTCCGTCGCTAAATTTAGTGAAGGACAATCTATCGCTAAACCAAAAAAAAATCGTTGCTAATCTTGTTGTAGGATTGCTCTTTTTTTTTGTCGCTAATTTTGAAAAACAAAATTGTCACCAATCCATCACTATCCCGTCACTAATTTCAAAAACAATTTTTTCACAATTCTATCGCTTTTGTTGACATTTTTCAAAATTAAATTATTAATATGACATTTAATAATAAAAAATTATAAGTAATCATGTATATATGAAAAATAAAATAATATTAACAAAATCATTCTAGAATATATTCCATAAAAAACTATAAAACAAACAAAGTGATCGAATATTATATCACTCATCCTACTCGTCTAATCCCATATCCTCATCCTCATACTGTGTGGAGTGCTTGACTGGAGGATTGATTGGAGGTTGAATTGGAAACCGAGTGGAAGAAACGATAAAATCATTATGGATGTTATTTTATTTCAATTTTAATAATTAAACTAATAAAATTACTTATAAAATTTACATTCGAAATGACTACACTATGTCAAAAATTATATAATCTCAACAAAATTTAACTAAACTATATAAAAAATTATATAATTTCAAAATTAAGTTACAAACAACTAACCAAATTAACCAAACACTAAAAACAAATAAATATATAATTAATTATTTTAATTAAAATAACAATTTAAGATTAAATAATTAAATTTTAATCTAACAACTAAAAATTAACAAAATTTAAAATTTTAAGGTTTACGTTAACATACAAATTAACCTAACAACAAAATAAAACTTAACAAAATTAATCTAACAGATTATAAAAATAAAATAACAACTAACAAATTTAAACTACTACATACAACTTAACATAATAAGATAATTAATAACATTCAAACAATTAATAAACTAACAAATAACAAAATTTAACTAAAAAATTATAACAATTATCTAATTAAAAAAAAACATAAGAGTTAGAGAGAGAAAGTTTTACCTAATAGATCAAGTATAGAGAACACGGATCCGATTTGATTTTAAGGGAGAAAGATACCCCTCACTTTGTTAAACGGTTTTGAAAAAGATTTAGAGGTGTGGGGCGGCTTTTTGTGGGCGACGACAAAAAAGGAAGGGAGGTGGAGGTGAGGGAAACAAATGGACAAGAAGAAGAAGAGAGTATATATAAAGGCAAAATAGCGACGGACCCGATTTCTTTGCTAATCCGTCACTAATTTAGGGGGAAATTTCCCCCTAAATTCTCAAAGTTTAGCGACGGACGGCTATATGTCACCGAGGTAGTGATCGGGATTTTGGGGGAAATTTCCTCCTAAAATCTCAACCCTTAGCGACGAACTTCAAGTTCATCGCTAATTTTAACGACGGATTCCAAAATCCGTCACTAATTTTGGGCCATTTTGGGAGAATTTCCCTCTATAAAAGGCACAAATTAATGACGGATTTGATGTCCGTCGCTAATTAGTAATGGACTTGAAGTCCGTCCTAATTTTAGCGACGAATTTTGGAATTCGTCGCTAACTTTGGGCCATTTTAGGGGAATTTCTCCCCAAAAAGGCATAAATTAGCGATGAACTTGATGTCCGTAGCTAATTAGTGACGAACTTGAAGTCCGTCACTAATTTTAACGACGGATTCCAAAATCTGTCGCTAACTTTGGACCATTTTGGGGGAATTTCCCCCAAAAAGGCACAAATTAGCAATGGACTTGATGTCCCTTGCTAATTAGCGATGGATTTGAAGTTTGTCACTAATGTTTCCATTTAGAGACCACAAAGCCATCACTAATTCGTCGTTAATTTTGGTGTTTTTTTCCTTGTCTTATTTACCGATGGATTTTTTACCGTTGCTAATTATCCCTTATTAGTCCGTTTCTAATCCATCGCAAAACACAACCTTTTATAGTTCCTCTCTAATCTATTGCTAATTTGTCGATAAATAGCGACATATTTTATTGGTATTTTTTTGGTAGTGTAATCTTAATAGACACATAAATTGATTCAATAATATTCTTAATATTTTATTAAAAAATAGCATTTATTCTTCATTTATAAATAATAATCACTTGCACAAATTATTTCGTATTGAAGAAACGAAACATTGCATATAGGGTAGTGCATAATTTCTCTTTGCAATTAAGCACAAAATAAATTTATTCAATTTTGGAAACGAACCGTAGGGAACATTATCCCCTTATTGACAAACAAAAAAAAAAAAAGAAAGTTAAATAAAAGTGGAAACAAACAAAATTGAAAAAGAGAAGGAGCATGTATGTCAACCTCTAAACCTCACTCGCAGCCTCAAGCTTAAGTAGTTGGACTCTTTTGTGTGTTTCTTGTTACGGATTTTTGGGAGCCTATAAACTAAAGTGACTCGGTTTCCATGGGCCCAATAAGGAATCATACTAGTCCGTATTGAAGGACTAAGGCCAAGGTAAGCCCACTAATATGTCTTTGTTCTTCCCCTTTTAAACAATCTAATGTGATGCTTCTCAAATTTTCTATTATGTTACAAAACAATGAATGTCTATGTAAATATTTATATTAATATTTCTACTAATTATAATTCTTAATATGATTTAATTCATTATTTATAATGAGAAATTAAAATAATTGTGTATTTGATTTAACTATTCAATATGAGAAATTTTCAAATATGTTATGAAATAATGAATGTCTATATAAATATTCATATTTATTTGATATGTCTACTACTTATAATTCTTAATATGATTTAATTCACAATTCAATATGAGAAATTAAAAAAATTATGTATTTGATTTAATTATTTATACATCTTTTAATTGTTTATAGTCTATTATAATTCTCTTCCTATTCTCGAAGCATATAAATGACTTAATTGTTCATTAGTTAGTAGTGTAAAGTTTTTTTTGTAGAAAGTGAGAATTATTTTAGAAGTGCTATCACCTGGTATTCCTTTTTCTTATGGTGAAATCCTTTTTTTTTTCCTCTCCAACTCTTTTAGTATTACTATTATTATTTTTCAATAGGTCATCAACATGATTTCTCTACTAAAAAAAAATCTAAATTATATAAATCATTAAGAGTAAAGTCAAATTGAACTCATAAGCACACATTTCATTTGTGAAGAACATAGGTTTAAGTTTTAAGGCGGATATCATGTCATACACTACTAGCAAAATGCTATTTGGAAGGTCTCGGTCCTATAGTTCTTTGCAAGGTAAATAATGGTTGTTTCGAGACCAAACGTATCCGTTTAGGTATGTCCACTCTTGTTCTTAGTACGTTGGCTATCTTATTTTTAAAAAATAATTGATGTGATATGTGCATTGCTTGCATGAATCTTGAAACCTTTTGACTTTAGTAAAGCCAATTTATTGATCTTGTTATGAATAGTGTCATAACCCATTTTTTACTCCCTTTCATTTTCATATAAAAATTCAAAAAAAAAAAAACAAGAAGAAGAAATTTTTTTAAAAAAAATTAGCATGTTGCATAGTTATCTTTCCATGTTTTCTAGGCATTTTTATAAAATTTTTAATATTTTAAATTTTTAGGATTATCCCTATTTTTAATTAGAAAAAGAAAAAAAAGGAAAATAATCCGAAAAGATGATTTTAGATCCGATTGAAAAGGACGTTGACCAAATAACATTCAATTAGGCATATAATTGGAAAGAGATGAAAAAATCAAAGGCCTTGATTGAGAATTAATTAGTTTGAAATTGAAAGAAATAAAGAGAATAAGGAGTAAACAATTTCAATTAATAAGTTAATTGAAGAAAAATAATGAAATATACATTGAAATTGACATAAACAAACCAAGAAAGGACTATGGTTGATTTTATCCCAATCCTAAAAAATCCTTATATAAACATTTTCATCTCATTTTTTAGGAGGGCATTCATTATTCATCTCTTACTCAAAAACCCTAGCTTTCATTACTCATCTTTCCCACAAAAAGATTAGCTAAAAAATGTAGGGAGCTATAACTATTCACCTCTTCCTAAAAAATTTAGGAGTTGTCACTATTCATCTTTCCTACCAGGTAGCCATCTTTGCGCCCCCCTCAAAAAAACTACCAAATAGTCCCTTAAATCATAACCAAACCCTCAAACCTATGGGTCAATGTACCGGACCTATCAAATTTTTCCCGCCAAATCGACTATCCTCTAGCCAACTTTACCTTCTACAACCACTATTAACTTGTAGTCTACACTCGCATTGACTATTTCCAACAAGTTTGGGAGGAGAAAGATGTTAGAGGAGGTTAGACATTGAAGGAGAAGGTTTATAACCCGACTTGTTTATGTACATGAACAAACTTTCATTTTCCGGGTCAATCAACTGTTGCCACCATCAAAGAAACATCCCTCACCTTCTTAAAAGTTGTTCTCTCCTAAAATCTTGGCAAATTTTCACCAAAATCGACCAAACCGAAGTAAAATCCAAATAAAAACTTCTTTGTAGAAACCATTTTTACCGTCCAATTTAAACCAAATCGAACCTCTAAGCCATTGGAGAAACATTCCCCATAGTCATCCGAGCTGATTGGTATCCTCCCCATCCCTCATCATGGCCAAAATCATGGTCGAGAAGAAGAGGAAAGTGGTAGCAATTGATCGACACCGATCTCCCTCCTTTGAACGTTGTGACCTCTACCACCCACTTCGGACTAACCACTAGACCTAAATGCTCCTTCCCCAACCAATCACACAAAGTACCTACTCGGATGACAACCGTAACTAATGGCAACAATGGTTAGAGCTTTAGGGGCATTACTATCATTTTCTAGGTGCATGTGCCACATGTACCAACACCGCTTCAATTCTAGATTTACCTTTAAGGGTATTTTGATCATTTCTCATGGAAAAAGCAGTTTGGTAATTTCCAATAGCTTTTCAAGGGGTATTATTGTCACTTTTTTATTGACTATTCAGTTTGTTTTACTCTTTTAAAATTATTTTATTTGTTATTTTGTAATAATGTTTAATTTTATTTGTATTAGAAAACTTAGATATATTTAGGTTCTTAATAATTATATGCACTCTTTAACCTTGTCGGTCTTAAGGAAGCACTAAAATGCGGGATGCCTTACCGATAAAATAATTGACAAGCTAGAGAACCACCCTTGTATCGCCGCAAGAGTAGCAAGCCCTATCCAAATAAAATTATCTTGACCTACCGTAGCATCCTTAACCTAATTCTTTTTACAAAACCTTCGTATAACTTAGCCGAAATGCTAACACATCATATTAAGAATATTAGGAATTTTTTTTTATGGACGGAAGGCTACATGGTCGTGTACTCGTCCGTGTAATGCAAAATCTCATTTTTCTTAGAAAAAGAAGGTTACACGACCTATCACACGGTCGTGTATCTTCTCGTGTATGTTTCTCGCTCTGGAAAGAGGGTTTTTCGACCATAACTCTTCAATCCAAATAAAAACAATTTTTTTCACTTGTAAAGCTTGGATACTCAACCAAAAACACTTTTATATACATTTTCTTTGTTCATAAACACGTCATAAAACACATCTAGGAGTTCATATTCATACATTTACATATACAATTTAAAAATCTCATAAGATGCGTATGCTTGGCATGATGAGAGAGAGGAGAGGGAGGTCGCCGGTCGACTCGTCGGTTATGTCGTGAAATGAGCATCAAAACAAGCTCGTAAGCTTCTTAGCTTATTGTACCTAAAAAGTAATTACATTTTTAATGAGATGCTACTTAATGAGAGAACAATAATCTATTCAAACCATAATATGCAATCATGTCATCCAAGTATCATCATATATAAACAATACATGCAGTTCATATGACTTTAAGATTACATGCTTTTCTTTTTCTTGTCGGTTATGACTTGGACATGTCAAGTTTCACCTCGGGTACTTGTAACTTGTAAAATTGTATACATGTATTCGTTGCCGCCTTTTATAACTTGTAGTTGACCCATTGGGTCCTTGTAAACTTGTATTTACAAAACTTGGACAAGCCAATCATAACCTTAACCTCTTAATCTTACATATATCATGAATGTTTCATGTACAACATATAAAACATCCATGGCTTACATCATGGTACATATCCATTATAACATCAATAAACATAACGTTTACGTCAACTAGCAAAAGACACATCATTCACATCATACATCAATATCAATAAATATAATATTGTTATTATATCAATAAACACAATGTTTGCATCAACTAGCAAATGACACATCATTCACATCATAATATCGATATCGATAAGTATAATATTAGCACTCAATAGCAATAACACATTATGGCACAACTATTATTATTCAACTCACAAAAATGATGACTTTGTTGCTCGTCAACGTATTTCGTCTTGCACCTCAAGCTCCTCGGTGCTTATAAACACATACACATATACTTTTATAAGTCATTTTATCATGATCAAACTTCTAAATATGTTCAAGCCACAAAATATGACTTTAGGGTTAACTTATTCCTTTATAGGTACTTGACCCCTTCGTACTATTTCTACTATAAATCTTAAAATATAGGTTCAAATGACAAAATTCTAGTTTCATATGAAACTAGACTCAAATGGATCTAACATATCCAAAAATCAGCCCAATATTCCAAATACACGATTTATTCTAGATTTGCAAACTCTAACTAGTTTCCAAGCACCCATGTTACCGAGTAGTCTCCAAACAAACAACAATAACTCTATATTGGGACATGATCAATACCTAATTATTTTTTTAAAAAGAACTAGACATATCAATATAAAACATATCCGAAAATAAGATCGAAATACTTAACACCCAAAGAATACCATAGTTTTAAAGTTTGCACACTAATCTTTCAGCATCGAGTCACCTAGAACAACATGTGTTCAAACCATCATAACCTGAAATATACATCACTAAATACAAAACCCTTTTACAGAGAGCTAGATAAGAAACAAACCAAAAAATTTCATTCTTACAACTTGTTTCAGATCTGACCCTAAAGTCTCAAAATCAAGAGTACAAAACAGAGCTAGAGATGAACTTACCTAGCTTTCAACTTGCCTTAGAAAAACTATGGTTTTTCCCTTCTTTTTCCCTTTTCTTTTCTCTCCTTTTTCTTTTCTCTCTCTCTCTGGTTCACTCCCATTTTCCCAGCTAGGGATTGCAAAATAAAGATGAAGAGATGAATTGAGATATATATATATATATATATATCTTAGCAAAGTTCATTTTGGTCCCTCAAGGTGTGGCTTATTTTTATTCGAGTTCTCCAACTTATATTACTTCGATTGAGCCCCTATTTCTTCCTATTATTCAAAATAATTATTATCTAATACCCCACTAACATATCATATGCAGGTATAATTATATGCGTGTAATTCATAAGTGTGCGTTTATTCATGAACAGTGTATGTTTTTGGGATGAGGTTATTACACCTACTATCAAAGTGTGACATTGATAATTGTAAGTGTTACACCGACTTCTTGCGTGCCCTATTTGATCCTAACTTTATTGCTAACAAATTATACATGAAGCACACATGTAAAATACATCAATGATTCAAGGTTTAGAGGAGCATGACTAGGTCATAAAGATAATTAGATGATGGTGGTCTTGAATTTGTTGGGGCAATTAGTGTGGTTTCCGGGGTTGGTTTTGGCCATTGTTTGGAGACTTTGTTGTTAAAAGTTCTCATGTATCTAATGGACTAATTAAATAGTGCTAACTTTGGCACTTTATACTCGTTACTTTGTTTTATTGGAATTTGAGCATTGTATGCATGTGTTGTGTTCGTGGTCAAGAATTTAGTAGGCTTAGTTTTTTTTTTTTTTTATCATCTTGACATTCTGCCTATTTTAAAAGGACCCATTTTACTAAAAAAGTCTAATTTGGCCAAACAAGTCCATGAATCAAGATCAACTGAACCAAACAAGCTAA
Source organism: Dovyalis caffra (assembly GCA_963924115.1). NCBI lineage: Eukaryota > Viridiplantae > Streptophyta > Magnoliopsida > Malpighiales > Salicaceae > Dovyalis > Dovyalis caffra. The sequence goes on from CAWUPB010001184.1 coordinate 11,877,118, forward strand.
AAAATATACTTTAAACCGAATTAAAAAAAATTAAAACCAAAATTTTGGTTTTTCAACCAAAAAACCAAATCACATTTTAGTTTGATTTTGATTTTGATTTTGAAAATTCAGTTAACCAAAAATCGAAATTAAAATAATAAAAAGCTGAAGTCAAAAAATCGCATCAACACCCTTAGACCTACCCATATTTGTTTGAAATACACACACATACACATAAGTATTGAAATTAATTTTATAAATCTAAGTTAACTATAGTAACAATTATTGAATGGAATGCTAAAATAAAAATTCATGTACATTATATTATTGAATAAATTAAAATTAATTGGGATTTATACAAAAACATATATAATAAAATGGTTTGTTCGACAAGTGATTTCTACTAAAGTAGAAAAGGTGGTCAACTTTAAATTCACAAGATGTATCTTGTACTTCCCGTACATGTCTTAGATACCCAAGTTGATAACTTTCTTCTTATGAAAGCCTTTGTGGATGTTTAAAGCATGGTTTTTGAATCGTCTAATGTATTTCAACAAATCTTCTTTAGAACTTTGGCATTCTTTCCCTAGAATAGACATGGTTACCCTCTCATTGGTAGAGAAAAACTCCTCGATAAACAACTTGCACATAATTGCCCATATCCGGACAGAGTCGTGGATTGATTTACATACAAGGTGTATGCGTTATCAATCAAAAACTTAAAAGATTCTTTCAATTTCAAATCATCCTCTAAGACATAAACACCTCGAGTCTCCACAAACTTCACAAGATGCTAATTGGTGTCTCTTTGTTTTTATTGAAAATTTTAAACTTAGGATTCATATAGACATCCGGTTAAGGCCTTATGACAATGTGTATTGGCTAAGGAAGTTAGAGATTAAATTCACCAATAAATTTTACTAACTTCTATTCAAAGAACTTCTTTAATTCCTCATCGATCATATAATGACATTGATTACTAGAAGGATCATCATGATGAAGCGATTAGTGGTTATATACGGTCGTATAATAAGTGTTTAGTAGGAGAATGTCTTTTCTATTATTCAATTGAATAGATGGCATTATACCATCTTCTAAATTAAAAATTAATGGCATTATGGTTTAAAAAATAATACTTTGGGGAAGTACACTTGTGAAAAGTAGTCGAGCGATGTTGTTGAGGGCTTTGGCAAAAATAACATTATTTCTAAAGGACTTTGAAGACCTGCTGTTCTTCTTATTGTAGTTTGGATGGAGCATCCCGAAAAACCTTTAAGTCTTCAATCATGGATTGAAGGCTTGAATGTGTAATAGTTATGGCAGTGGGTTGAGCAACGGATCGTGACGGACCACCTCCTAGCAGATCTTGGTAAGTTGTTACTCGCTTACTTGGGAGTTTGGAGGATTGTTGTCATTCTCGATATTAAGCGTGACTAGCATTGTCGTATTTGTTATTATAATTAAGAAGAGCATCATCATTGTTGTGGGTGGTTAAGCTAGGAGAAAGATTAGTATTCTTTTGGTAGTACTAGAAAAAGCTATTGCTCTTTCACTAGAGTTCTTTTACAATCACTAAATCTCTAGTGAAGTTGTCAAAATACGTGGGGGTTCTCGAGAACCGATTAAATGAATGATCAATAAATCGACCATGATATAAAGAGCTAGTGTTGTATTTTGGAGAGGCAATAACTAACTAACCAACCAAATAGAAATAATGTAAGTAGTGAGAGGTATAGAAGAACAAGTAGACAATGCTAGCAAGACATAAATTGAGTGACGAGCGGGTGATCAAAGTCCAAACATATGAAGTTTTATTGTGTTATTTGGTATGTGAGTGGGAGAATTTTGAGAGAGAATGAGAGTTTAAAGGTTTTTGCTTGAGATCCAAATATTGGAATCGGAAAGTTCAAATTCCCTTCATAATAATATGAAGTTGGTATTTATAGTGAATTGAAGATAACTCTTGATCGTCGGGCTCGTGTCACATCATTCATGTTTGCACGCTCAAATTTGAGTTGAAGAAAGTTGGATTTTTTAAAGTTAAACTACTTCAACTTGCTAATAAAGTATATAAGATAAAATAACAATTAGATCTTTTTTTAGTAGATCCTACTCGAGCTTTACCGATCCAATCTCTCCAATGTATTTCAAAGTCAAGGATGATCATTGATTCTCGCTAAAATATATGAGTTCATCCTTACAATTCAAAACCTTGGGCTAAACAAAATTCATCCTCAAGTTAACTCATTTATTGTGTAGTTTGGATCCATATAAATAAAAAAATAATATGTATTAACACATAATAAAAATTAGCTAAATGACTTAATTAATTTTTTTTAAAAAATCGTATACATACTTAATTTTGGAAGGAACAATAATTAATTAATTAGGAGACTCCGAAAGTAAGTGGATCAATTGAGCCATCAATCCTTTTCATCCATTAGTTTTACATTCCATGCCAAGATAAGGGGAAGCTGGCATGTAAATTCGGCAAATGCATCCATGATTCATATGAAACTGAATTTTTTCCTTCAAAATTTCTTTCCTTTTCCTCCGACGTAGAAAAAAATTTAGTAAGGGTAACTGTAGGTTTGTAGGGTTTGTCTCTTTTTTTTTTTTTTTTTTTTGGCTATTAATTTAACGATTGAGAAACAAACTTGATTTGATTGAAAAAAAAAGAAAAAGATAGAAACTTGATACTACTGCAGGTAGAATATTTATTGTTTGTTAATGAAGACAAATTAAAAGAATATATATATATATGTGTGTGTGTGTAGCATGAAACTTGCCGTATGAATGGGACTTTTTGGCGGCCAGAAATAGTAAAGTCAACAATCTATTTGCAATCAAAATCAAATCATGAACGTGTGGCCTGCTTGCATATAGCCAATTTCAAGCAAATCTATTTCGTGAAATTTCAAGAAGGCCCTATTCTGTCTTTGTCAGTCAAGAAATTAACTCATAACAGTCTCCAAAAAAAATAGCAGTCGCCCAACAAGTTTCATGTATCACGCAACCTTTGTATGCTTCTTGGATATACAGTGAGTATTCTAAGTTCAATGTATTAGACAGTCGTGCCCTTTAGCAACATAAAATTAAATAAGGTACTATTAAATTCAACATTAAATTTTTTATTTTCACCATTTTTTTTAATTATTAACGCAGCCTCTCATCTATGCTTGTTATAATGTCATAATTAAATATATTACTATCTAAAATATTCATCAATATTTTTTCTTTGTAGTTTTTTTATTTTTGCTTTCATGCACATTTAATTTTTCGGTATTTTAACTATTTGACATAGTAATAAATATTAAGAGAGCTACACGTGGCAATTTTTTATTTAATTATTTTTGTTATAATTAATTCAATTAGTTAGTTACAAGTTAGTTCTTCCTTCCAATCCTCTGTCAGTATAATAAATAGACAATGACTTTTGAAAGTAAGTTGAATTTTGCATGCACAACAAAAAAGAGAATTAAGTTTTCGCTTCTCCTTCAATCTCTTCTTTGAATTTTCCTCTGTATTCAAACATTAAATATTAATGAAGATTGTGTATTAGTAATTTCAAAAAAAATAAATTGTGAAAATAACAAATTTGATGGTGAATTTAACTAACACCTTACTAAATATGATCTAATAAAAATATCATAATTTAATCAATTTTACGTAAACTTAAAAAAATAGTTTTATATTAACTGGCTTGCATATTTTCAAGTGAAAAGCATTTTTTTCAAAACATTAAATCTCCAAACAAAACAATCGGTCAGAAATAAGTTGACCGGATTGGGACACACCGCCGAGAAATCAAAGCATTCAGTGTCGGAATGCGTACCATACGGCCACCAGCAGATGCAAAGTTGTCAATTTGGACAATTCTAATTTATTTAACCTCAGGTTTTGCAAGAACACCCTAAACGCCCCCTTCACGAAAAGATGATAGACACCACGAGATGCAGCGTAATGATCTAGAACCATATTGACGTAAGATGATGATGAACGCTTATCTAAAAACTTTGATAACTTATTTAAAAAATTTTAAAAATTAAATTATAATATTTAATATAAAAAATTTATTTCATAACTTAAATAATTTCATATTAAAAATTTAAATTCAGTCAAAATTTACTTAATCGGATAAGTTAAAATTTTTAACTTGTTACTTTTTTATTAATACGTTTAGTTAAAAGATTTTTAAAACTTTTCAAATATAATTTCATCATCATTATATATTCTTATAACTTTAGCTATCCAAATCAATTGAAAAATAATTTTTACTATCTCCATTGTTAAAATAAAAAAAACCTTAATTACCCGGTACATATCAAACAATTTATTGTGAATATATTCAATACTTAATTATTTAATATTTAAAATTCAATATTTAATAAATTTAACTCTTAATTTTTAATTTTATCAAATATCCTCTTAGTCTGCGTGCTTTTAGTATATTGTTAGCTTCACGTTGAGCCATGGCTTTAACAAAGACTTGCTGAAAATTATTTTTTGCGGGTAGTTGAAAAATAATAGTAATCATCGAGTGTTTTGATATATATATATATATATATTATTTTGGATTTAGGAGATTTAAAGAAGTATTTTGGTAAAAAAAAAATATATATTGTTTTGTGTTTGAGAGATTTAAAAATAAATTAGTGGATATTTTAGATAGAAGATTTTTTTAGAGAGTTTTCTAATAATTATTCCTAGTTTAAATGAAATCCTTATCTTAATTTCAAGGTATTTATTTATATTGTAGATGATCATGCTCTATTTAATTAATACATCAAAATATATTATACATTTATCCTCAAATTTAATTTAATTGCTTGATAAAAAAAGTTCGAGTTTTGATTAATTAAAAACTAATACTACCGATTGTGTTTTTTTTTCCCATCAATATATTAGGATTTAAGAGATCATTAATGTTTATAATCATATACATTCTTATTTTTTGTATGATAACCTTTGAGTTAAATTACAAAAGGATAATATGAGTCTCATTTTATCAATATTAATTACTTGAAATGCATCTATTACTATAGTTAGTAGATAATAAAAATAATTTTGTAGTTGATGAAATAAATGATTGATAAAAAAAAATAACAACAACTCTTACATAGAGAATTTTTTAGTATAATGAAAAAATAGTAGCAGAAAGTCAGTTTGTCAGTAGCTAATAAACATCAAAAAACTTTTTTTTCTTTCGGTTACAATAAAAAAGAACATGAACATGATTATGATAAAAAAAACACTATCAAACTCATTAAAAACTATAAAATAAGTTTATTATTAGATAATTACTAAAATACCTTTAAAAAAATTTCTATTTAAAAAATTTATCAATTTATTTTTTAAATCTCTCAAACTTTAAAAAAAGAAAAAAAAATTATCTTATCAAAACATATAATAATTAACTAGTGTTAAATTAAAGATTGTCTATTGGGTATTTTGATAAGAAAAATATTGTTTTGATTTTGAGAAATATAAAAATAAATTGATTGACTTCTTAAATAATTTTTCTAATAGTTATTCCTGTAAGTTATCCGAGCACTAGCTCGCAGAAGTTCGTACTTATGCAGGTGAGTGAGGGTATCTTGTATCAATTTGGCAAAGGGCAACGGGCAAGGAGGCAATATCTACCACACACATCACGTTCGTGGCAATATAGTCATCTGCATTCCGTGGTGCTTGTCTTCTTTAACGCAATCGTGGGTACGTGTGATTTCTCACCACAAATATTCCATTAAAGATACTGCGATATAAGCATTAATTATCTATTTCCATCTTTATTTTTATGGCATGGCAGGATTTTTTTTAACGATAGAATATTTTGCAAATAATTTTTGCATGCATCAAAATTAAATTTTTCTCTGAACAATTATACAGTTAAAAAAATTTAATAAATTCATCTTAATAATAACTTTAAGGTTTAAATATAAAACATTAAGGAAAAAAAACAATTTTTTAACTATTAAACCAATCCTTTCAAGTTATCACATACTCGTTGGCTAGCATGACAGGTTGCCTAACATGTTTGGTTAATTTGGGGTCACGAATAAGAATATCTTTTGAATTTTCCTTGAAATGACTTTATCTGTTTTGGTCACTAGAATTACTTGAGGGCGGTGGCTTGTCCCACGAAATGGGAAATAGTACCCAACCAGAGCCTCTTTACGAGAAATTTTATAATATATTAATAAGTAACTTAATGATCTGTACGGTAATTATTTTATAGGTTTATTTTGAAGAGAGAGATAAACACATAAAAAAAGATAAAAATTACATATATATTCATTAAAAGCATCTCCAATGCTCTCTTTATATTAAGATTTTTCTTTATAATAAAGAGGTTTGATCCAAATTTCATCTCCAATGCTCTCTTTATCACAATCTTTATCTTTAAAATTAGTATAAAGAGTGTCTTTGGCTCTCCAATATTAGAGAGTCCAAATGACTCTTTATCTTATATTTTATTAATGAAAATTACTATTTCCAATGCCACTCAACCTCTTCACCAATAGTCTCTATGGGTTTTATAGATTTTATCAAAATAAAGAGTTAAATACAGAGTAGCATTAGAGAGGGTATTGATCTTCTATCTATATAATTAATGATACTCTCTATTTACATTAAAAATGCTAGCTAAAAGTAAAGAGCACCATTGGAGATGCTCTAAAAGTCTTAAGAAGATTTTCACGTTCTTTCAAATTTTTTTATTTTTTCTCTCTTGTTTCTCTCTTTCTCTTTTTGTATATTTATATCTCTCCTCAAAATGAACTCAGTAGATCACCTACGTACGTATTACTTAATTATTTCGATGTATTATAAAATTTCTCTCCGTTGATACCCACTCTGCGTGATATTGGTTTTTTAGATTAAACCAATTTTAAGTGTTTGAGGCAATGGATGTCATTGACCTATTCCAAGTCAAATTGATGTGTGAACTTTTGGACGAGATTGTGCAACTACACGTTTTGTATGCCATGGGCCATACGTTCATGAAGGTTATAAATATAGTGCACTTGCTTGTTAATACTCTCACTCTCAATAGATTTGAAACACATTTGTTTTCTTTCTAAAATCCTCTTTCAAGTATGGAATTTTCAAAATCTTCCGATATTCACGGTTTAGTTAAAACTATCAAGGAAGAGTTGTTGTTAGACGACAGCATCGATCCCTATTCGTTTATTGCACCTTCTGCTTATGACACTGCGTGGTTAGCCATGGTTCCGGATACGTCCGAACCATGTCAACCCATGTTCAAGAATTGCTTGGACTGGGTGCTCAACAACCAGAAAGAAGAAGGGTTCTGGGGAGAGTATGATGGCCATGGCATGCCCACTATTGAGTGCCTTCCCGCAACTATTGCTTGCATGATTGCACTCAAAAAGTGGAATGCCGAAGAAATGATAATTAATAAAGGTAATTAATAATAGTATACAGACGTAGGGATATGGGGTAGGATAGTTGTTGTTTCTTCGACTTCTTCTTCATTAAGAGGCTCATCGAAGCTGCTGATCTTATAAGTAATGATGAAAGAAGAGTTTTAATATTGTTGCACAAGAACTAATCCGAGAATTCTTTAATTATGAAATCAAAAAAGGTTTTTGCAATTATGCATGCATAGCTTATATATATATGATCTCTGCTTATAACATTTTTGTCCTCAGGTATGGCCTTTATTGAAGAAAACGCAGAGAAGCTTATTGGAGAAATATATGACTATAATTGTCCTCGTTGGTTTACCATCGTTTTCCCTGCAATTGTTGAGCTAGCACGAATTAATGATCTAGAGATCACTTTTCCTGCTCGGTTAAAGAAGGTGGTGATGGCCATATTCTACAAAAGGGAACAAATTCTTGAAAGGTATTGTTGTTGACGTTCAAGTTTAAATAGTACGTACTGGAGGCTATCTTGATTAATTCTTACTATTATTGTTGTCTTTTTCATTTAGGGAAGAACTTGTGGACAAGTATCATCATCCTCCATTAATATCATATATTGAAGCATTGCCTACTCTATACCACTTTGATCAAGAAGATGTAGTTAAGCACTTGCATACTGATGGTTCATTATTCCAATCCCCTCTGCTACCGCAAGTGCTTTCATGGCTACTGGAAACAAAAACTGCTTGAAGTACCTTCAATCTTTAGTTCAAAGATGTGATAATGGAGGTTAGAAATATTCTTTCGAAAGAAATATCCTTTCAAAGTATGAAGTCAGATTTTTTTTGTCATTATCATATGTGTGGCAATTTGGTGTTTGTATATGTATTTTTCTCAAGGGAATCTTAATTATTTGTGAGGCAGTCCCACCAACTTATCCCTTGGATGAAGAGCTATTAGAGCTTTGCATGGTTAACCAATTGCAAAGGTTTGGTTTGGCTGAGCATTTTAAACAAGAGATTGAAGGAGTGCTGGACAAAGTTTGCAGGTATAAAAAAGGCTAATAACGATATTTACTTCTATGATTGATTAGTGCAGTTTGGTGATATAAGTATTTTGTAAGCTTACTTCTCTACCACTTCATTTTTCTCAGGAATTACATGAACCAAGATTCATGGCCAAAATCGACAACTTCAATCGCACCACAGCTATACAAAGACTCTTTGGCATTTTGGCTACTGAGGATGCATGGATTTAGTGTATCTCCAAGTACGATTTCTAAGTTAAGCTAGTTACAAATTGCGCAGTACTCTGTTATCTCTCTCATATGATGTTTCGTTACTTGTTTTTTTTTTGACATTTTCAGGGATGTTTTGTTGGTTTTTACTTGAAGAAGAAGTTCAAGATAAAATAGAATGCAATCATGAATATTTCTCAAGTGTAATGCTTAATGTTTATAGGGGTACCGATCTTATGTTTTCGGGAGAAAATGAACTTGAGGAGGCAAGATCCCTTTCAAGAAAGTTGCTTGAGAAAATCATAGCAATGGGAAACAAAGATCAGCGTACTGTTCCTTTCCCAAGTTTCCTGTCAGTGGTAATTTTTTACCTTCCCATTGATAAAAGAAAACATTTAGCATCTAATTTCTAATTTAATTAAGTACAACAGAAGCAGGATTAAACTGTTTCTCCTACTTCAATAATTGCTTGATGATTAATATCTGAGTTGTCGCTTGTGCCTTTTTTGAAAAGAGCTTTTCTATTTCTTTGGAAAATAAGCAGTAAATGCATCCCCTGTCTGCTTTTCAAGAGACATTTTCATGAAATACAGCCAAAAAGTGAGTAGGACTCCCTCTGTCATATCTTTTTAAACTTTTTACACATACTAAAAAATTTATTAATTATTATCTCATATTTCATAACTAAGGATATTTTAAAAAAATACATCATTTAAAATTTTAAAATTGTGATCAAATTAGTATTTTGAGTAGAATATAAATAGAAACGTATACGATCTCTTTATAACAAATAGAGCTCATGTTCTGTATCAAAAAAATTATCCTTATTTCTTTTTATATTTGTTTCAAAATAATTGTCTCATTAAAAATTTTAATATTATATATTTTTTATAATACCATTATTTTGAATGTAAAATTAAATTAAATAGATTTTCTCTTTAAATAAAAAAATAATATTTTAGAAAAGTATTCTTTAAAAAATCATTGATTTGACTGTTTGAAAAGTCAAGTGGATTATCATTTCGAGAAACAAAAAGTATTTTTGATTGGTTTTAATGTTTGTGAATGGTATTATCTTCAAGGAATAGTTTCTGAAAACGTCCAATATATATATATTCTACTTTAAGAGAAAACAAAAAATTGAATATTCCTAACAACTAGCTGTGCATATCTCATTTGTCCTAACTTTTTTTGTGCTAAATATGCAGATTAAGCACGAGTTGAGGTTTCCATGGATGGCTCGGCTGGATCACCTGGAGCACAGAATGTGGATGGAAGAAAAGGATAGCACCGCTCTATGGATGGGAAAAGCCTCCTTCCATAGGTAGAGAGCTGTTACCAATTAATCAAAATAATTATTTTGAAATGTTAACTCTATAATTTACCAGTACTCAATTCAAAATGTTAAACGTTAAGGTTAAGGCTAAAACTAAACTTGTATATCCATAACAACTTCCATCCTCATAAAATAAAATAAATGTCAAGCACTACAACAACTTCCATACTTTATAATTATTGGCATGGACTAATCAAAGGTTTGACGTCAGGTTATCAAGCCTTCATAATGACAAACTTAAGCAACTGGCTGTGCAAAACTATGAGTTTCGACAAATGATATACAAGAGCGAATTGGAAGAACTGACAAGGTAATACATAAGATATATAAAAACTTTCAATAAATATATATAGTTTTACGGTATTTTTTTTTCTTGAAAATTTTACAGGAAATTAATGTTCTTGGTTGTGTGAGATAGGTGGTCTAAGAGCTGGGGCCTTAGTGACATGGGATTCGGCCGAGAGAAAACTGCTTATTGCTACTTCGCCATTTCTGCTAGCACATCACTGCCTCAGGATTCTGAGACAAGATTGATGGTAGCAAAGAGTGCAGTAGTTATCACGGTTGCTGATGATTTTTATGATATGGAAGGCTCTTTAGATGATTTGGAAAAAATCACAGAAGCAGTTCGAAGGTAATTAAACCATTGTGCTTATACAGAGAACTAAATGATTACGAAGAGAGAACAAACTCCTAATGCTCCCATTATTTACTTTGACAGATGGGATGCTAAAGGCTTGAGTGGCCACAGTAAGACTATCTTTGATGCCCTTGACAACCTTGTAAATGAATTAGCAAGAAAACACATTCGACAACGCGGAACTGATATAACAGACAATCTCCGAAATATAGTAAGATTTCCAACATTTTTCTTCACCCTTTTGTTTTGTTTATTTTTTTCTGCACAGCTGGTTAACGTATCCTTTTTTCTTTTTTTCACCCTGGTATGAAGTGGATCGAAACATTTGCTTCCTGGTTTACGGAAGCTAAATGGAGCAGAAGTGGATTCATACCAGCAGCTGAGGAGTATCTTGAGACTGGCATGACATCTATTGCTTCACACACCATAGTTCTTCCAGCTTCATGTTTCTTGAATCCAAGCATTCCCACTCACCAACTCAATCCAGCCCAATATGAAAGCATTACCAAATCATTAATGGTTATTTCTCGCTTGTTGAATGACATACAAAGTTATGAGGTGATTTATCCTCCTTCCTGTATTCTTTACAGTTCATTTCATTGTGGTATATGAAGCTAATATATTGTGCAATCACAGAAGGAACGAAAGCAAGGGAAAACGAACTTTGTCACTCTCCACTTAAAAGAAAATCCAGAGGCAGACATCGAAGATTCAGTTGCTTATGTCAGAGAGATTCTTGACAAAAAGAAGAAAGAGCTGCTGGAACATGCTCTGATGGATGGTTTTAATGATTTCTCTAAATCCTGCAGGCATCTCCACTTATCTTGCGCCAAAGTTTTTCAGATGTTCTTCGATTCTAGCAATAGATATGACTCTAACACAGAAATGTTAGAAGACATTCAAAAGGCAATTTATATTCCTGTAGAAGTTGCAGCACCAAAGCCACCAAAACCTCTGCCTCTTCCTTCCCCATCAACGAAGAGATATCAGACAGTAACCAGCTATCACATCGATCAGCGGTTCAAAAATCGCAACATTGGACTTGCTCCAAGAAGTGTTGTTTCTCGGCCTATTTTTGGAAGTCCATACATGAACATACATATGGCACCAAATTTCAAATTCTGTTTCATGTAATTATTTTGTAATTTAATATAGAATAAGTGAGGTGAAAAACCTCTTAATTAGGCTGTAGGTGTCATGTGGCATAAAGTATTAATTTCAGCATACAGCAAGTTGGTCGTTACAGTATACTATTGGCTCTGTATTGCAACATCATGGGGCAAAGATTGTAAAACAACAAATAAACAATACTTATATATCTACAGGGGAACATTAATTATTTTCCCTATAGTAGAATATTGAATATAAAAGTAACATTTGTATATCTATGTTTGTAATATAACAATAATCTCTTTATGTTATTAAGCATCAGAAAATGAAGTCAAATTTGAAAATCAAGTAAAGGGGATCAAATTTGAAAATCAAGCATCGGGGATGTTATGCCCTTCTTGGAAAAGAATTGAGGTGTAATTTGATACCAAGAGTAAAAAATCCAAAACAAACATAAAAGTAATATACTAGTTGAAATTCCCCGCTAATGGTGCTAGAAATAACAACAACAACAACAACAACAATAATATGCTAGTCAGCTTTCTAAGCTATGCTTCAAGCTGAATAAAAAATATATATTTTTAATTTAATAGCTTATATTATGCTATTTGTCAACTAAAATATTTAAAATTAAAGATAAAAGAAAAAAAATTATTTAATTTTATAATTTTTAATCAGAATTTTGTATTCAATTTATTCTTCTTTATGTTTTCATAAATTTTATAATTAAAACAAAAATAACTCTTATTGTTTAAAATTGATCTCCTCAATTTTTCATTTATATGAAAATTCTAATCAAATTAATTTTTATTTTTTATATAATTTTATTTATTAATAAATATGATTTATTTTTCTCCATGTATAGATTTTTGAATAATTTTTTTAAATAAATAATCAATTAAAAAAAAGTATTGATGTATTTTATTTGCTTATTTTTATATAATCAAAATATATCAAAATTAATTTTGTAGTTTTTTTTTATTATAGTCTACTAACTTCATTATATTCCTTACAGATTAAGATTAAAATCATTGGATTTATTAAAAATTAAATATATATGCATCTACACACATAACACCAACAATTTACTATTAAGTTTTTTAATATTATAAAATTTATTTTATAATTTTTAATCAAAATTTTGTATTTAATTTATTCTTCTTTATGTTTTTTTTTTATATATAAATTTTGAAGTTAAAAAAACATGATTTGTTCTTTCTTATGCATTCATTCTTAAATAAAAATTTGTAATAATCTAAATAAATAATTAAAAAAATATCTTAACATTTTTTTTCATAAGATTCTAGCAACAATTAATATAAAAACTTATATAAAGATTAACAAATGAATCTTTTTATTCTATTTTAATGTTGATAAGAAGATTATTTTTTTAAAAAATATGCACACACACACACACACACACACACACATATATATAATCAATAATATTAGTATAAAAAAACTATATTTGATTTATTGGATGATTCTTCTAAAATATTATTTTAATTATTCTATTTTAAATAAATTAATTCTAAAATATTAAAAAAGAATTAATAGCGAATAGTTGGTGTTATGTATATAGATGCATAGTTGATTTTCAACAAAACTAATAATTTCAATTTTTTTATACATCATGACCATACTCGACTGATCAAAGTATGTAATATAAATCAAAAAATATTTTTTTAACAAAAATTAAGTTGTAAGAAATCTATTAAAGTTAATAGAATATAATAAAAACAATTATAAATTTGATTTTGATAAATTTTGATTATATAAAGAATAAGCAAATAAAACATGTGACTTTTATTTTTCATTGATTATTTATTTAAACAAAAATTAATTCAAAAATTCATAAACGGAGATAAATAAATTATATTTATTAAAAAAGTAAAATTACATTGAAAAAAGAATAAAAAATAAATTTGATGAGAATTTTCATTAAAAAATGACAAACTCGATGAGATTAATTTTAAATAATAAAAGTAATATAATTCCAGATATATATTCATTCTAAAATCTCTCTCTCTCTCTCTCTCTCTCTCTCTCTCTCTCTCTCTCTCTCTCTCTCTCTCATATATATATATATATATATATATATATATATATATTTCATAATCACTAGCTTGCATTGAAAATTGAAAAAATAATAATTAGTTTTCCATAATTTTCACACCTAATTTAATAATAAACAAATTAAAATAAATTGCTAGGAAAAAAAAAAAGAAAACAAAAAGGCAAGCATGCATGCTTGGTCTATCTTGGGACCAAAAATATCTTTTGAAAATATCAAGAATTAAAATGAAATACAATGTCAACTTTGCATATGAATGTAAAAAAAACTCAAAAATCACGAAAATACAATTCATAGTAAAAATGAATAATGCATATGAAACCGAGTGAATGATGCGCATAAGTCTAAACAAATCGTATTGTAAATAGTAACCTATCCAAAATCTTTTACTTTTTTTTTACTAGTTGGTTTTCACATTACGCAATGGGTCCAACTAAATATATTTATTTCAGTTTAATAATTTTTATTATATTGTTTATCCCCTAATATATATTAAATTAAAGATAAAAGATAAAATTTCATTTAATTTCAACATATTTAATCAAATTTTGTATTACATTCATTTCTTTTTATGTTTTTCATAGATTTTGTTGTTAAAAAAACACAATTCGGTTGTTGCTATGTATTCATTATTAAATAAAAACCTCGTAATAATATAAATAAAAAATTTAATAAAAATTTTTAAAAAACATCTTAATATTTTTTCATAAGATTGCATTAAAGAAATTAAGCAACAATTAATATAAAAACTTATATAAAAATTAACTAACGAAACTTCTTTAACTTTTTCAAAATATATAAATTTGATTTACACACACACACACACACAAAGCAATCAATAATATTATTTTATTTGTATAATTAAGTGATTCTTTTAAAATATTATTTTATTTAAAATAAAATAAATTTAAAATATTAAAAATTATTAATAGAAAATAGTTGTCGTTATGTGTGTAGATGGATAATTAATTTTTAATAAAATCAATAATTTTAATATTTTTTTGTATATATCATGATCATACTTAACGAGTTAGGGTGTATAGCATAAAGTAAAAAATACGTTTCAAAAAAATTAAGTTGTAAATAAAGTGCAATAAAAACAACTTAAATGTTTATTTAAAAAATTGATTTTATCAAGAATAAGGCAAAGAAACATGAAAATTATTTAAATTTATTTTTAAAAATATATTAAAATTCATACATAGAAAAAAATAAATCATATTTATTAACAAATAAAACTACATAAAAAAATAAAAAATTAATTTGATTAGAATTTTTATAATAAACAACAAATTTAGGAGATTAATTTTAATCAATAAGAAAATATAATCCGATATGTGTGTTTGTTCTAAGATTTAAAAATATAAGAGGCCAAAAATATCTTTTAAAAATATGAGAAACCAAAAATATATTTTGAAAAAATGAAAGATCATAATCGACTAAGTTATAAACATGATGTAATAACCCCGTCCCTAAAACATACACTTGTTCATGCATACACGCATACTTAAGAATTACACGCATATAATTATACTTGCATATGACATGTTAGTGGGGTATTGGATAATAAGTATTTTGAATAATAGAAAGAATTAGGGGCTTAATTGAATGTAATCTAAGTTGGGGGACTAGAATAAAAACACGCCAAAACTTAAGGGATCAAAATGAACTTTGCCAAAATATCTTCACAACCTTATCAAGATTACTTACTCGATCATTATCTCTTCTTATCCCATCTGGTTTCCCATTTTGAGAGAGAGAAAGAGAGGAAAAACCCATCATGTATATGAAATATTGGGCTGATTTTTGGATATGTTAGATTCCTTTGAGTCTAGTTTCATGTGAAACTGAAATTTTGTCATTGTACCTCGTATTTTAGGATTTATAGTATAAAGAGTGTGAACTCGTGAAGGAGTCAAGTACCCATAAAGAAATGGCAGCAACTCTGATTTTTAGAAAATCACCATGAGTTGTGTATTTCGTACCTAGACTTGATTTTTGGATATGTTAGAGCTCTATGAGTCTAGTTTCATGTGAAACTAGAATTGCATCATTTAAATCTGTATTTTGGGACTTATGGTAGAAAGAGTGAAAATGGGTTAAGTACCCATAAATAAATAAGTTAACCCTAAAGTCATATTTTGTACCTCGAGCATATTTAGAAGTTTGATCACGATAAAATGACTTATAAAAGTATATGTGTATGTGTTTATAGACGCCAAGGAGCATGAGGTGCAAGACGTGACGTATTGATAAACGGCGAAGACGTCATTTTTGTGAGTTGAATAATAATAGTTATGTCATGATGTGTTATTGCTATTGAGTGCTAATATTATATTTATTGATATTGATACTATGATGTGAATGATGTGCCGTTTGCTAGTTGATACAAACGTTGTGTTTATTGATTTTATAACAATATTATGTTTATTGATATTGATACTATGATGTGAATGATGTGTCGTTTGCTAGTTGACGCAAATGTTATGTTTATTGATGTTATAATGGATATGTAGCATGGTGTAAGCTATGCATGTTGTATATGCTATATGTGAAATATTCATGATATATGCAAGACTAAGAGGTTAAGGTTATGACTCGGCTTGTCCAAGTTTCGTAAATACAAGTTTACAAGGACCCAACGGGTCAACTACAAGTTATAAAAGCCGGCCGACAATACATATGTACAAGTTTACAAGTTACAAGTACCCGAGGTGAAACTTGACATGTCCAAGTTATAACCAATAAGAAAAAGAAAAGCATGTAATCTTAGAGTCATATGAACTACCCGTATTGTTTATATGTGATGATACTGGATGACGTGATTGCATGTTATGGTTTCAATGGATTATTATTCTCTCATTGAGTAGCATCTCATTAAAAATGCAATTATCTTTTTAGGTACTAAGAAGCAAGAAGTGAAAGTTAAAGTCATCTTTTGTTGTTCAATTCACGTCATAAGTGACGAGTTGGTCGACGATCTCCCTCTCCTCTCTCTCATTATGCCGAGCATATGCATCCTAAGAGATTTTTGAATTGTATATGTAACTATGTAAATATGAACTCCTTGAGGTGTTTTGAGACGTGTTTATGAACAAAGAAAAAGTGGTTTTGATTGAATATCCAAGGGTTATAAGTGGAAAGAATGTTGTTGATTAGGTTTTGAAGTGTTATGGCTGAAAAACCCTTGTTTTAGGCGTAAATGTACACGAAAAGGTATACGTCCGTGTGGAAGGCCGTGTAACCTTCTATTTTCAAGGAAAAATGAGTTTTAAGTTACACGGCCAAGTACACGACCGTGTTGGAGGTCGTGTAACTTGCTACCCAAAAAAAAAAAATTCTAATCTTTCTAATATGAGGTTTTAACGGTCCTAAATGATATTTTATGATTAATTGAGCTTTCTAGGACTAAAATGGCTAAGTTATACGAAGTTTTTGTAAGGAATTAGGTTAAGGACACTACAATTTTGGTATCGGAAGCGTGGATATGATTCATATGGGCATACATGCATGCATGATATCGCATAAATGCACATGACATGACATAATTTTATTTATATAGGATGGAAGAAGTAGGTGATCATGGTTCTAACCATGAGGCACTGTAGAGAGAGGGAGCAACCGATCGGTATGTCGTAGAGGCTTCATATACCTCTCGGGTACATATGGAACCACCCGCGGCCGGGTTGGACAACGTATACCTCATGCACATGCATTACACCAACATGGTCTTGAAAATAGACCAAGAGAACGAAGATATAACAAACTATGAAAATATGGAGCGAGTTGATTTTATGGGGTCTACGGATCCAATCGAAGCCGAGAACCGGTTAAAAAGAACAGAGAGGATTTTAAATATGATGCAATGCACTCCGGATGAAAGATTTGATTATGCTCGTGTCTCTCCTTATGACTGGTGGGAGACAATCCCAAATGCTACAGATGCAGCCTCCCGTCCTTCAATAGGTAGATTTTCTTCGAGAATTTCAAGATAATTACATGTCGGAGATTTTTCAAGATGAGAAAAGAAAAGAATTTCTGAATTTGAAGCAAAATAATATGTATGTGATGGATTATGAGGTATAGTTTAACCAGCTATCCCGGTATGCATCATTCATGATAGCTACCGAATGAGATAAATGCCGAAAGTTTGAAGAAGGGTTGTCATATGCCATCGAAGTAAGATCTCATCCGGAGATCTAGATAGCCATGTCCGGTTGAGAGCTGCAGCTATCCGAGCCGAAAGGTCGAACAAAGAAGTAGTAGTCGAAAGTGTGAGGTTTTTGGGTAAGAGAAAAGAACCAAGTCTCCCTACTCCATCAAAATTCGCTCCAAGAAAGTTTAAGGATGGCTATTCAGGAAGTAAGCAAACCTGGAGTGGTACCCGGACTACCGGAGGCCGAGGTCGAGGACGCGACTCTATAGATCCGAGACCCATATGTACGCATTGCAATAGGCGACATGAGGGGGAATGTCGAAGATTGATCGATGGATGTTTTCACTCGTGGGTTTCTAGATCACATGATTAGAGATTGCCCGAAGAGAAGCGAAGTGAGCGGTATCGCATCCGAGTCCATCTGTTCGGGGGCCAAGGCCGAGTAATGTGAATGTCCAAGTATGGAAGAGGTAGAGGTTGAGGTAGACCAGGAAATGTCACAATGACACAAGATGGAGCTAGAACCGAGGCTCAAAGTAACCGATCTCAAGCTCAAGCACGGGTTTATGCAATTCCTCGACAAGAAGCAAGTGGTTGCACCGAAATGGTGACGGGTAAATTACTCGTCTCTATTATTGAAGCTTATGTTTTAATTGATCCCGGAGCCACACATTCATTCATGACACTCGTATTTGCATCCCGAATCCATAAATGTACCGAACCCCTTGAATATGATCTACATGTTAGTACACCCTTAGGAGAATTACTTGAGGTTAATAGGGTATGTCGGGATTGTGTGGTACGGATAGGAGATACCGAATTAGATGTTAATTTATTACTCATGTTCTTCCATGATTTTGATGTCATTTTAGGGATGGATTTGTTGACAAAGCATCATGCTATAGTGAATTGTTTTACTAAAGAAGTTGAATTTGATTTGCCAAATCAAGCAAGACTAATATTTCGAAGAGATCGAAAAATTTTACCTACTTGTTTAGTATCTCGCAATTAAAGCATATAAGATGATTCGAAAGGGGTGCGAAGCATATTTAGCTCATGTGATTGATGCTAAATAGACGGAGGTTAAGTTAGAAGACATACTTATTGTGAATGAATTTTCGGATGTGTTTTCGACGAATTACCGGGATTGCCACGGGATAGAGATGTGGAGTTTACCATTGAGTTATTGCTCGGCATGGCTCCTATCTCTATGACATCGTACGAGATGGCTCCTACCGAGTTCAAAGAGTTAAAGACTCGATTACAGGAAGTGCCTGGATAAAAAGGTATATCCGACCAAGTACATCACCATGGGGAGCTCCAGTATTATTTGTGAAAAAGAAAGACGACACACCGAGATTGTGTATTGATTATCGACAGTTGAATCGAGTGACCATCAAGAACAAATACCCTCTCCCGAAAGTCGATGACTTGTTTGATCGACTGCAAGGTGCTCGGGTGTTTAGTAAGATCGATTTGAGATCCGGGTATCATCGATTGAAAATAGCAAGGATGTACCGAAGACTCGCGTTCGGACTCGCTATAGGCATTATGAATTTCTTGTAATGCCTTTTGGCTTGACGAATGCACCAGCAGCATTTGTGACCTTGATGAATAAGGTGTTCTAATCCTATCTAGACAAGTTTGTTATAGTGTTTATTGATGATATTTTGGTGTATTCCCGTAATGAGGAGGAGCATGCTCGAGCAACCGAGAATTGTATTGCGGATATTGAGAGAAAAACAGTTGTATGCCAAATTCAATAAATGTGAATTTTGGCTTAATCAAGTTGTATTTCTTGGTCATATAGTATTAGGTGAAGGTATAAAGGTGGATCCGAAGAAGATTGAAGCGAGTGTTGAATTGGAAACCGCCCAAGAATGTGGCAAGAGTACGTAGTTTTTGGGTTTAGTCGGTTATTATCGGTGATTTATAGAGAATTTCTCTAGTATTGCTTGCACCATTGACTAAATTACTTCGAAGCAGATTGAATATAAGTGGATCGAAGCATGCCAACGAGTTTTGATGAATTAAAAGCCAAGTCAACGTCGACTTCGGTGTTAGCAAGTCCAAGTGGTACCGGTTGTTTTGTTATTTACGACGATGCTTCCTACCAAGGCTTGGGTTGTGTCCTAATGCAACATAGCCAAGTTATTGCTTATGCCTCTAGACAGCTTAAGGTCGTATGAAGTTTCTTATTCGATACATGATCCGGAACCGGCGAGCAGTGGTTTTTGCTTTGAAAATATAGCGACATTACTTGTATGGAGAAACTTTTCAAATTTTTACGGATCATAAGAGTTTGAAGCATCCGTCGAGTAAAAAACAAATGAATATGAGACAAAGACGCTGGCTAGAGTTATTAAAAGATTATGATTGTACTATCGAGTACCATCTAGGAAAAGCAAATGTAGTCGTCGATGCCTTGAGTCGAAAAACAAGTGGAAGAATTGCTAACTTGATTGCTTTAAGAGAAATGAATGTGGAGTTACAAATGCCACCGAGTGGAATCTTACTTGCTACTTTTAAAGTAAGACTCGTGCTACATGAGAGAATCCAAGAAGCATAAAAACGAGATGATTACATTGTTGAGCTTAGGAAGAAGATGGATCAAGGAAGGGGCAAGGAATTTATGATTCATGCCGATGGAGCTTTAATGTACGGAAATTGGATATATGTTTCGGATGTCGATGATTTAAGAAGAGAGATCTTAGATGAAGCCCATAATGCTCCTTATGCCATGCATCCAGGAAGTACTAAGATGTATCAAACAATGAAGGTTCATTTTGGTGGCCGAACATGAAAAAGCGAGATAGTTGAATTTGTTTCAAGATGTATGACATGTCAACAAATAAAGATAGAGCATCGAGCTCCGACAGGAAAATTACATCATTTGCTAATTCCGAGTGGAAATGGGAAAGGATCACTATGGATTTTGTTACGGGATTGCCTCGAACTCAAAAGAAAAATGATGCTATTTGGGTTATTGTTGACGGATTGACAAATTCAGCTCACTTCTTGTCGATCGGATAGGGGTGTACTCGGATCAATTGGCCAAGAAGTATGTAGATGAAATTGTGAGACTCCATGGTGTGTCTTTATCTATCGTGTCGGACGGAGATCCAAGATTTACTTCTAAATTTTGGGATAGTTTACAAGCAAGCCATGGGGACTAAACTACATTTTAGTACTCGTTTTTCATCCGTAAAACGATGGACAGTTAGAGAGAACCATCCGGACGCTTGAATATATGGTTAGAGCTTGTGTGCTCGAGTTTAAGGGATCTTGGGATGATTATGTGAATTTGATTGAATTTGCTTATAATAATCATTTCCATAGCGAGTATAGGCATGGCACCACATGAAGCTTTATATAGTAGAAAGTGTCGATGTCCCGTATATTGGGATGAAAAAGGAACAAGAATACTAGAGGGTCTAGAATTGATACAAGAAACTGTTGATAAAGTAAATGTGATTTGGAGCAAGTTAAAGATTGCACAAGATCGATAAAAGAGTTAAATGGATCAACATAGATGAGATATGGAATACAATATATGGGATAAGGTTTTCCTTAGAGTTTCACCTTAGAAAAGGGTGTTACGGTTTGGTAAGAAAGGTAAATTGAATCCTCGTTATATTAGACCATATGAAATAGTGGAACAGATTGGTCCACTTGCATATAGATTGGCTTTGCCCCAAGAGTTAGTGCAGCTACATGACGTCTTCAATGTAAGTATGTTAAGAAGATACCGATCTGATCCTTCACATGTGGTTCAAGCCGATGAAATAGAGGTATCCGACAACTTGAGTTATATGGAGGAATCGGTATAAATTCTTGACCGAAAGTTAAGACAGGTTAAGGAAAAGAGAAATGCCTATGGTGAAGGTTTTATGGAGAAACCATGCTAAGGAAGAGGCAACTTGGGAGACTGAAGAATATATGCGCAACCATTATCCTCACTTGTTTCCCGATACGGGTAAAGGAATTTCGAGGATGAAATTCTTTTAAGGAGGGAGAATTGTAATAACCCCGTCCAAAAAATATACACTTGTTCATGCATACAAGCATACTTAGGAATTACACGTATATAATTATACCTGCATATGACATGTTAGTGGGGTATTGGATAATAAGTATTTTGAATAATAGGAAGAATTAGGGGCTTAATTGAATGTAATCTAAGTTGGGGGACTAGAATAAAAACAAGCCAAAACTTGAGGGACCAAAATGAACTTTGCCAAAATATCTTCACAACCTTATCAAGATTACTTACCTGATCATTATCTCTTCTTATCCCATCTAGTTTCCCATTTTGAGAGAGAGAAAGAGAGGAAAAACCCATTTCTTTGTCAAATTCGGATGATCAAGCTGGAAATCTAGGTAAGTTCATCCCTGACTCTGTTTTTCACTCTTGATTTCGAGACTTTAGGGTCAGATCTGGAACAAGTTTTAAGAATAACAATTGTTGGTTTATGTCTTATTTAGCTCTCTGTGAAAGGGTTTTATATTTAGTGATTTATATTTTGGGTTATGATGGTTTGAACACATGTTGTTCTAGGTGATCCGATGTCTGGCGATTAGTGTGCAAACTTTAAAAATATGGTATTCTTTGGGTGTTAAGTATTTAGACCTGATTTTTGGATATGTTTTATATTGATATGTCTAGTTGTTTTTAAAAAGAGAATTAGGTCTTGATCATGTCCCAATCTAGATTTATTGTTATTTGTTTGGAGACTACTCGGTAACAAGGGTGCTGAAAACTAGTTAGAGTGTGAAAATCTAGAATAAATCATGTATATCGAATATTAGGCTGAGTTTTGGATATGTTAGATTCCTTTGAGTCTAGTTTCATGTGAAACTAAAATTTTGTCATTGTACCCTGTATTTTAGGATTTATAGTATAAAGAGTGTGAACTGTGAAGGGGTCAAGTACCCATAAAGAAATGGCAAGCAACTCTGCTTTTTAGAAAATCACCATGAGTTGTGTATTTCATACCTAGACTTGATTTTTGGATATGTTAGAGCCCTATGAGTCTAGTTTCATGTGAAACTAGAATTGCATCATTTAAATCTATATTTTGGGACTTGTGGTAGAAAGAGTGAAAAGGGGTCAAGTACCCATAAATAAATAAGTTAACCCTAAAGTCATATTTTGTACCTTGAGCATATTTAGAAGTTTGATCATGATAAAATGACTTATAAAAGTATATGTGTATGTGTTTATAGACGTCGAGGAGCGTGAAGTGCAAGACGTGATGCATTGATAAATGGCGAAGACGTCATTTTTGTGAGTTAAATAATAATAGTTGTGTCATGATGTGTTATTGGTATTGATTGCTAATATTATATTTATTAATATTGATACTATGATGTGAATGATGTGCCGTTTGCTAGTTGACGCAAACGTTGTGTTTATTGATGTTATAACAATATTATGTTTATTGATATTGATACTATGATGTGAATGATGTGTCGTTTACTAGTTGACGCAAACATTATGTTTATTGATGTTATAATGGATATGTACCATGGTGTAAGCTATGGATGTTGTATATGCTATATGTGAAACATTCATGATATATGCAAGACTAAGAGGTTAAGGTTATGACTAGCTTGTCTAAGTTTCACAAATACAAGTTTACAAGGACCCAATGGGTCAACTACAAGTTATAAAAGTCGGCCGAGAATACATGTGTACAAGTTTACAAGTTACAAGTACTCGGGGTGAAACTTGACATGTCCAAGTTATAACCAATAAGAAAAAGAAAAGCATGTAATCTTAGAGTCATATGAACTACTCGTATTGTTTATATGTGATGATACTTGGATGACGTGATTACATGTTATGGTTTCAATGGATTATTGTTCTCTCATTGAGTAGCATCTCATTAAAAATGCAATTATCTTTTTAGGTACTAAGAAGCGAAGTGAAAGTTAAAGTCATCTTTTGTTATTCAATTCACATCATAAATGACAGGTTGGCTGGCGATCTCCCTCTCCTCTCTCTCATTATGCCGAGCATATGCATCCTAAGAGATTTTTGAATTGTATATGTAACTATGTAAATATGAACTCCTGGAGGTGTTTTGAGACGTGTTTATGAACAAAGAAAAAGTGGTTTTGATTGAATATCCAAGGGTTATAAGTGGAAAGAATGTTGTTGATTAGGTTTTGAAGTGTTATAGCTGAAAAACCCTTGTTTTAGGCGGAAATGTACACGGGAAGGTACACGTTCGTGTGGAAGGCCGTGTAACCTTCTATTTTCAAGGGAAAATGAGTTTTAAGTTACACGGGTAAGTACATGACCGTGTAACCCGGTGCCCAAAAAAAAAAAATTCTAATATTTCTAATATGAGGTTTTAACGGTCCTAAATGATATTTTGTGATTAATTAAGTTTTCTAGAACTAAAATGGCTAAGTTATACGAAGTTTTTGTAAGGAATTAGGTTAAGGACACTACACATGAGGTGTCAAAATATTTTTAAAAACGTGAGGATTCAAAAATACCTTTTGAAAAAAAATAAGGAACCAAAAAAGAATAAAGTGTAAAATTTGTAAATGAATGCCCAAAAAACTATCAAATAATTACGAAAAAGCAATTGTCAAAAACTAAAAAACTACCACTCATGAACCGTAAATGAATAGTGATTTGAGACAAATAGACAATAATTTATGTTTATTTGCTTCAAATCTTTTAGTATTTTACTAGTCGGATTCTTACTCTACGTTACCGACCGAACTAAACATATTTATTTCAGTTTTATGACATCTATTATGTTGCCGATTAATTAAAATATATTAAATTAAATAAAAAAGATAAAATTTCATCTAATTCTATAATTTTTAATCAAAATTTTTTTTCTTTGTTTATGTTTTGAATAAATTTTAAATTTAAAAAACATAATTTGTTCTTTCTTATGCATTTATTCTTAAATGAAAACATGTAATAAACTAAATTTAATATAATTTTTTTTAAAACATCTTAATATTTGTTTTTCATACCATTGCATCGAAGAAATAAAGTAGCAATGAATGTAAAAAATTGTATGAAAAATAACAAATTAAGTTTTTTTAATGATGAGAATATTTTTTTTTCAAAATAATAAATAATATTACTATAAATATTGTATTTGAATTATTAGACATTTTTTAAATATTATTTTAATTATTTTATTTTAAAAAATTAATTTTAAAATATTAAAAAAAATTAATAAAAGGTTGATGTTGTATGTATAGATCCATAGTCGATTTTCACTAAAATCATTGATGTAGTTTGGTGATACAAGTGTTTTTGCGGGTTTACTTCTCTACCACGACATTTTTCTCGGGAATTACATGAACCAAGATTCACGGCCAAAATCGACAACTTCACTTGCACCATAGCTAGCGATGGCAATTTGCCCATACATAATACATTAAAAAAAAATTAGGTTAAAATGGACAAGACAACCTTGTTAAATTTTTTTTTAAAAAAAAAACTAAAAGAATTGAGGTATTGATCTGTTCATTTATTGTTCTTTGGCTTTTTTGTTATTTTTTCAAACTTTCATGGGCAATAATATGAAAATTATGCAAATGTTTATATTTTTGTCCTTGATATTTTTGACTTTTTTGTTTCGATCCATAGCTTCATTTGTTACTACATTTTTAGTCCTTAAGTGTTAAGAGAAGGGAGGAAAGAAGAGAGAGACAGGAAGAGAGAGAGAGAGAGAGAGAGAGAGAGGGCGACCAATCATGTTTCGGCCACTTTGGCCGGTGAAGCTCTATTAAATTTTTTTATATTTGAGGGATGAGTTTGTTTATAGTGTTTTTAAGTGGTTAAATAATTAGATGATGTAGATCGGAGCAAAAAAAGAAAAAAAATTTAAATTTGATTATGTATTTTTTTTATATTTTAATGTGCATTAAAATGATTTTTAAGGCCTTAAAAGTGTTTATTGACTTTATTTCGATCATTTGAAGGTGTTTGAGAGAAAAAATAACGCAAAAATTGAGTTTTTTAGGTCCGAAAATTGAACCTCGATTTTGCTCGTCAAAAGTTGCAAGTTGTTTTTTTTTTTTTTCTTTGGGCTAGCAAGTAGCCCAAGCTTGGAGTGGAGAAGAAGGTTGAAGCGGCCTTGGCGCATAGGCCTAGCCGCGTTGGGTTGGGTTGGTTGCATGCTTGAATTTTTTTCCTTTTTTTTTGTTTTTTCTCCTAATAATTTATTTTTATATTTTTTCTTATGAAATTAGGTGTGAAAATATAGAAAATAAATCATTATTTGTTTTTAGTTTTATGTATAGTTTGAAGTAATAAAATATATATGATATTTTTTATATTTTAGTTTGAATATATCTATTTTTCTTATTGTTTAAAATTTATTTTTTTAATTGTTTGTTTCTTATTAAAGTTCTCATCCAATTAATTTTTTAATATAATTTTATTTTTTAATATTTTTTTACAAAATAGATTTAAAATAAAATTTTAGAACGTTATTTAAAAAAAAATATATTATTATAATTTATACGATTGATTAGTTTTTTATTTTTAAATAAGAGTAGCATAGTTACATTTATAAATTCCGATAAAAGAAATAGCTAAAAATGTGTTTTAGATAATTTGACTCGATTTGTTTCAAAAATTAATAATTAGTTAAAAAAGAATTTGTAGATGTTATTTGCTTATATATATAGTTTTGTTAAAATTAATTATATATCCGCATATATAATACCAATTAATTGTTATTGATTTTTTTCATGGTCTAAAATCTATATTTTTAAATAAAATAATTTAATTAAGGTTTTGAAAGAATCTCCCAATTACTCAAATACATGTTTTTATGTTAATATTATAAATTATTTTGTTAATAAATATATATAAATCAAATAATTTTGCTTTATATATAGTTTTAATTTGCATTAATCATCATAAATAAAACTTCTATTCGCACTGCATCATACTAATTACTAATCCTATGCATATAACGATTGTTTGACCGCAGCGTAGTGCGAGTATCTAACTAAGTAAATCCTAAAAGATATTCAAAAGCTTATTAAGCCCTTAGCCCAACACAAAGCCTAGCCCGTGAAGCCTCTATTTTTGCTCTCTAGCGCAACTCACAGACCCAGCCCAGCCGCTGTTTCGGCTTTGGACCATCCTGGGTCAGCCTGTTCACGGCCCAGCCGAAGCCCACAACCCATGCTACCATGGCCCTAGGTTTTCCTAACTCACGGGCCAGCCCTAGCCCACAACCCATGCTACCCACCTCTGCCCATTTTTTATTTCTTTACCTTGCCCAAACTGCTTCTCCTCTGGTCTTTTCCCCCAGCCCAGTCTTACTTTCTTCTTTCTCTCGACACAGACTCGTTCCCTCTTTCTTGCATCAATCCTAAGCTCCAGTCCCCTAGCATATCATCATAACATCCACTCCCATTTTTCCTTGCTGAGATAACCATGGATAGAAACAAAACCCAAATGACAGGTATGGTTTAAGGTTTTGGACACTTTGTCACTATCTTTTGATCACCATGACCAATTCAAAGGAATCATCAAAGAACAATACTCGATAACATTTTCAAATGAAGAACAAATGAGTAAGTTGAAGTTAACTGGTAAACTTAGTGCAATGCAGGATGAGATGGAGCTTGAATAAGGAATGCACATTAGTGTTTCTTTCGAAGCCTCCTCTGTTTCGAATGCTTCTGAACTCTGGTATTGTTTGGATTTCTTCTGGGTTTCTTTGGAATGCCAGAATTTAATGGCCAATTACAGAGACCTAAGCTTTTTTTTTCCCCTCTCTCTGAAAACCCAGAAATCTTTTTCCTCTTGAAAACGAAAATCCTTTTCCTTAATAATAATAATAATAATAATAAATGTGCACTTGTAAAATAAAATTTGTAAAAATAAAATAAAAATTATGAAATAAAAAAGAATAAAAAAGGAGGGTAAATTTTTGGTTATGACAACGTTGGCTACTAAAAAAGGAGCATTTGCAACAAGAAATTCAGTTGTTAAATAAGTCTTATCAGCTGCAAAACAAATGAGTTAATGATTACAAATATTCTTCTTCTTTTTCTTCTTTTTTGTGTCTTTATCGTGTTTTTTTATTTTTTTCGTTTTTATTTTATCCTTTAATATTTGATTTTTTTTTCTTAATTTCGTCTCTCTATTAACTTTTAGATTAGCATTGTTAAATTATTATTTTTCTGTTTTACTTTTATTCCTCTATTCTATTTTTTCTTCTTAAGCTTTTTTTATACCAAATTTAAATAAATGAATTTAAAAAAATAGAAAAAATATGAAGATATGTCAAGTTATTCTCTCTAAAAAATAAAAATAAAAAAACTTAAAAAAAGTGAAGCTAAAAATACTTTTTTATTCAAAATATTCTTTATGAATGTAAATTTATCTCTATGATATAAAAATAGTTTTTAATATAAAATAAAATATTTATAATATTTTTTAAAATATAAAGAGAGTTTTAGTTAAAATTTTAAACTTTTAAATAATATTTATAATTTTATAATAATTTAAAAGAGTCTATTATAATTTACTCATTTTGATTTTATAAATTTCTTAATTTTGACTCAAAAGCGAGAATATAAATTTTTTTATAAATTTTTGTCAAATTAAGAAATTCATCGGCGTTTAGATTCAACACTAATAAAAATTTATATTCCTATTTTAAAGTCAAATTAAGAAATTTATAAAATGAAAAACAAGTAAATTGTAATAGACTCGCTTGAGATATAAAAAAAATTATAAATATAATTCAAAAGTTTAAAATTTTAATTAAAACTCTTTTTATATTAAAAAATACTATAAATATTTTATTTTATATTAAAAATTTTCTTTCTATTATAGAGACAAATGTAACCCTATAAATGATATTTTGGATAAAAAAATACTTAATTCTTCACCTTTTTTTTTCTATTCTTAGAGAGAATGGCTAGGCATATCTTTATTATTATTATTATTATTATTTTGTTTGTTTTAAATTCATTTATTTAAATTTGGTCCAAAATTCATTTATTTAAACTGAATAAAAAATTAGGACAAAAACAATAGAATAGATAAATGAGATTAAAGTAGAAAAAAAAAGGCAAGTGAACATCGTTTATTTTAAAGTCAACCAAGGAACGAGATTAAAATACGATATTAAAACAAAAACCAAATATAGATGAATGATCTTAAAATGAAAAAAATAATAAAAGAACACGATAAAGTTAACACTAAAAAGACTTCTCCAACTATTAACCCGAAATTAAAATGAAAAAAAATACAATAAAAAAAAATAGTGGGAGAAAGACTTGTATATCTAGTGGTCAGCATATATTATTTGATTAGTTTTATTTTCTTAAATCAATTTATATTCAGCTGCAACAAGAGCCATAGATGGGATTTACTGTATACACACGCGTTTTTTTTTGCACAGCAACACACGTTTTTTTCTTGAAAAGCAACACATGCACATACGTCATATGTGTAAAGGAGGGTTTGGAATAGGGATGGTAAATGGCTGGTACATTAATTTAATTTTTTACTTCACTCATTAAAAAAAAAAAACTATCTATATTCATTAACAAATGATTCTATGAACTCACACCCTATCTATATCCTATTTATTTGCTTATTTAATACACATATAATACACGCTAAAATAATTTATTAAAATATTTTATTTTAGTTCTTGTAAGTTTGAAAAAAAGTTAGGGTCTTAATTTTTTTTTTCAATTTAGTTCTTCATTTATAAGTTTTTGTATCCAAATTTTTCATAAAAAAAATATTTGGTTAATTGCTTCTGAAGTATTCTGAATTTTTTATCAAATAGAGACCGGTACCCAATCTTTATTTTTTTTAATTGATAAATTACAAAAAACACATTGTAGTTAGGTGGCAGGAACACCTTGCACTTACATTTTCTAAAAAATATATTTTACATCCTATAATTTTAATACTTGTTTCAAAAAAATATAATGTATTATAATTATGCTTTAATTGTCAAATTTCTAGGTAAAAAAATGTTCAAATTATTACAAGCTTGCCATTATTTTTTTAAAGGCCACTATATTTTTTAGAAGCATTTCAGTTTGAAAAAAGAAAAAGAGTCATTTCAAAACAACTAAGTGCAACACAACATTAAAAAACTAATGCAAATAATAATAATAATAATAGTTCAAAACACCCAAATCTAGTGATTAAACACTCAAAATCCAATTCCAAACATCTAAATCTAGATCAAAACACATAAAAAGCTCTAATTCAAAACACTCAATATTTCAAATATTTCAAAATAATAAAAGATTCAATCATGCAAGAAATCGAAAACTCTCCAAAAAGTTCCCTATCCGTATGAATACCCTATGTGCTCACTAGTCAGCTTGAAAGCTGTTCCTGCACTAGCAAACTTGTTCTTGTCAGGATGAAGTAAGAATGCAAACTTTCTATATTGCTTGTTGACAACTATCTCCTCAAAAGAGCTCTCAATTTGGAGAATTCCATAGCAATCCATTTTTGATCCATTTAGTTTGTTTTGTGCAGAATAAGTTCAAGA
This sequence comes from Dovyalis caffra, assembly GCA_963924115.1. Classification (NCBI taxonomy): domain Eukaryota; kingdom Viridiplantae; phylum Streptophyta; class Magnoliopsida; order Malpighiales; family Salicaceae; genus Dovyalis; species Dovyalis caffra. The sequence goes on from CAWUPB010001184.1 coordinate 11,907,571, forward strand.
TAGAGTTGGTGCGCCTTCAATGCAATCTTTCTTGTCCTTTCAAAGCCACCATTTTGCATTTTGCTATATGTAATATCATTTGCTCTAATGGACTCATCTTTGTTGCATTCCATGCTTGATTGAAATCTAAGACCACCGAATCAAATGCATTTGCTAATGTAACACATACAATAAAACCTAGACAATAATTTTTTTCCTTGTCTTTCTAACCTCCAACTATCATTCAAAATCACTCTCATTATGTGAATTGACCTAAATAAAGAGAAAATTTTTAAATGACTAAAAAGCTCATATCTATTTCCTTTCATATTAAAACAAGCAAAATCTTAAATCATTTTACAATAATAAAAGCAACAAAACTGAAATTTAGCATTCTTCTCCTCAGATACTCCAAATAACATTCTTTAGGTCTAATCTTTGTTTGGTTCTTATAATTCTTATTATTCTGGTTTTCAACTAATAAAAATTGAAAATTGATATAACAAAATAGAAACATCAAAGTTCAAAAATCTCTCATAATTCTTAAAACCAAGAAAAACACAATAAAAGTAAAGAAATAAGCAATTGAATTGAATTAAGTTAAATTAAATTCAATGAAAAGAAACAAGTAGATAATATAATAATAACAACAGTAGGAAGAACCAATAAGCTTGTAGCTCATTGGTAATGGCTTTTTGCTTGTACGTAAGAAGTCAAAGATTCAAATCCTAGTTCTGGCAGAAGAGATAGGAAAGAGAAAAAAGAGAGAAATTATGGAAGAGCAAAGAAAAAAGAAGAAGACATAAACACGGGAAATAGAGGATAAAGGAAAAAAGAAGGAGAGAAATAATGGACGAAAAAAAGAAGAAGAAGATAGATTCATAGGAAAGAGAAGGAAAAAAAAAAGGAGAAATAATGCAGGAGAGAGAAGAGAGAAAGGGAAAAATTAAAAGGTTTAGATGAGTATTTAATTTGAGTTTTGGTCCTTTTTTTTGTATTATTTCACTCTAAGTAATTCTCATGTGTGAACAATGTTGTCGGAGATCGGTCAATGGAAAAGCTAGACTCAATTGTTGATAAAAAAAATATTAAAATTAAAAAAATTAAATATTGGATACCAGTTTCTGTTTGACAAAAAATTTAGAATAATTTAGAACCAACTGATCAAAATATTTCAATTTTTGATTTATAAATTTTATGCAATTAGGTCTCTAGCTACATATTATTATTTTTTTAAATATGTTAATGGATGTTAGTAGGGTAAAAATTAAATATTCATATTTTAAAATTATATTAGCGAGTAAGTATTTTTTTCTTTATTTATCACAATATTTATTAAATATTTTTTAATGAATAATTATTATACCAGGTATAATTGACACTTATTTTATTTTCGAATTATTTTCACTTCTAGTTTGGAACGACTTGTTATGCTACGCATGTAATTGACTGGATGGCCATGTGCAAGCAATTTAAAATACCAACATTTCGCATAAGAACAAATAAATTCACACCATCCCTATCATTGAACCTTTGATGTTCTATAAAATGTGGTGGGTGGACATATATTAAAAAAAAATCTCAATTTAGTTTCAAATTTATAAATTTTTATTCTCGATTAAGTTCTAAACTTTATTCTATCAATTAGATCTCAAATAATACATATATATGCACATTATACAAAAAAAAAAAAAAGTGAGTATTTATTAACTTTTCTATCAAATTTTCTTTAAATTAATACTATTTTAATGCATAAAATATGTACATTAGGCATAAATTATTAATAAAATTAACAAAAGGATGGGTTGAAATATATATATATATAACATTTGGAATCTAATTGATAATTTGAGATGCAATTGAGAATTAGTTTATAGGTTTGGGATTAGATTGAGGTTTCTCTAAAAGACAACGTGTTTGTTTTGAATAGAAGTGCATTCAATTCAAACCAACATAAACACAGGTAGAAGACAGGCATGCTTGATGTATCAAATCAGAAGTTGAAATAGAAGCAAGCATGAGTATGCGATAGAAGTATTCGTAAATTAGGACAACTAATAAAGGTATATTCAACTTCGCATTTTGGACTCTCATCACATGGAAAGCGCCTGGGGCATTATCAAGGACAATTTGAATGCTTATAACCACGTCTTATGCTAACCTTTGGAAGTGGAAAATTGGATAACGATTTGATATGTAGTGCATAAGGAGTTTATTTATCGTTTTTCACAGAGACACATACTCAAAATTGATGTCCTCGAGCCATGCATGGCTCCACCATCAACCAAATGGAACCAAAGGGGAAAGAGTCAAGACTACATTCTACATCTACTTTGCACAAAACACTGGTTCACCGGCATCTTGCTCTCTTATTTTTATTATATGTGTATTGACACTCTAATATACCAAGAGCAAAATCGTTGAGGAACAAGATGTCCGATCTTTCACACCACTGATTTATCGTTCAGAAGGCGGAGATTCTCCTAGAAGAAAGGCTGAGAAGAATGCGAGGGAGTCCCTTGGTTTGAAGATTGGCACAGCATGTCCAGCTCCTCTAAATGTTGCAAATGTTAGTCCCTCATATTCTTGAAACCAACCACTGACCTGATCCAAAGAATTATTCACTTTGTTAACGATAGCTATATGATACTGTAAGTGATTATTTCTTCAAAAATCTAGACCAAGTAATCGATCTACTTCTGGTGTTACCGGGCTTTTGCATGTTTGTAAATTGTAAATACCTGCATCTGGTGGTACCAGGGCCTCCATGACTTGGTGATCGGCAGTCCCAAAGAACTTATGCTGTATCTGGTGGAAAGTACAGGAACTCTTCCATCTGTATCACCACTGAAACACCCAAGAAGGATAATGTGAGGTTGATGAAGAATATATATATATATTCCTTTGATCAACTTTCAATCTCTACAGTTCAGGGATGCAAACCTGTAGACCCATATTCTAAGCCCTGCAGCAATCAGCTTCTTGTATATAGGAAGAACCGACGTCTTCGAGTCCAACCATTCGTCAAATATCTTATAGCTGAATCCAGAAAGTAGTCAAAATATTTTTCAGTTTTGAATGGAACTTATATATGTCTCATGGACTTCCCATGATTAACTAGAACTTCAATTTGCAGCCATTGAAATTCCCTGTGTGTCAAACATTGACTAACAGAATAACCATGGAATGTGAGAACTGCTATAGAGAGAAGCAGATGGAGAGAATATGCATTACTTGCAGATGCTCCAGTTCTTGAGCCGGTGACCATCACTGACGTGGAGGGCCTTTTGGACTTCTGGTCTGTTGTAGAAAGATTTTGCATAATCATCCAGGCATGGATCATAACCACCTAGGATCCTTGGCATCTGATGAATATAATTTGAACAGTTAGGTCATCAATTTAATTAATTACACCTTGCTTCAAAAATAAGCAACAATCAATACCCATGAACTTCAAAAGTTCACCAAAAGAAAAGGTGAAAAAGGTGCCACATCTACAGCCAGATAGTTTAGGAAAATCATCAGCAGAACGCTCCAACAAAACAATTCATCCGTTGAAAATTCAACAAGGTCATATTGCAACTTCAATGAAATATTATCGACAGGATCTGGCAAATCCGAAATCATTTACCATCTTGAATGAGCGCCTGAACATGATTTGTGTAAATTTGTCATCTGATCTTGCTGTATCACCAATGCAAACTGAGGTGTAGAGGCTGTAAATATCTATCTCGTTGTACTGATTGAGTAATTCATCAACGGCCTCCTTACAATCTTTGTTACTCCATGTGTCGTTACTGTCAAAGTTGCAGCTTTTTCTGATTATCTTATGAGTTTCGTCTGATATGACAGCATGGCTCCAAGCATAGTCCGTCATACCTTTCCAGTCCTCAGCATCATTTGTTTCAGGATTTCCCAACTGCAATGTCCATGAAAAGAAAAAAAGGCAAGTTCTTAAACAATTACTATCCAGAAACGGGAAAGTTTTGCATACAAATCTGTTATAATAACCTACCAGAATACCCTTGAGGTCTATGTAAAGGGAAGGATCATTATTCATTTCATCTATAAGTTCAGCCAGCTCCGGAACATATTTTCCTGTTAATACATATTAAAAAGTACTGTCAGTAAGATCAGAAATTAATCAGGATGAGTCAGGAATTTGCTGCCAAGGTGAAATACCTGCATAGCTCTCTCCTGCAATGTAAAATGCCCGCTTTCTATATGATGGAAACATGAGAAACCAGTTGTGCAGGAAAGCATAGGCATCATTTGCTAACAAAGAGGTACAAAAAAAAAAAAAAAAGAATTTTCAGGATTTGTGATGATACCAAAATTGTCTAAAGCACTCATATATAACGCAATCTCTACAAGAGAATCAGATTGAAACTCACCCGTAAAATTATCTCCCAGTATGTTATAATCACTAGTTGTGTTTGAATATGAAAAACCAACTCCAACTGGAGATTCCAGGAATAACATATTGGCCTCTGCATCATCATAGTCACAAAGAATGTTAATGAAAGCAAAATTTTCTAATTAATCACATATAATGGAGCATTATGTAAGGTGCCACCATAATTTCCTCGGTTATATTTTGTAGTAAGAATGTTGGTCTTTGTGTTAAAAAAAGATTGTGGGACCTGTATTCCAAGAGTAAGGATTATATTTAAGTCCATTGCCACTGGCATCCACTATGAAAGGGCCAATCTCTTGTGTTGCTCCATATCCTACAGATGAGCACCCAGGACCTGAAACATGGAGCATCTTGTTACCTCATTAGAGAACATAGAATATGTAGTTATTGGCAAGAACTTGCTTTGGATAAGGTGGAAAGAGGAACAAAAATGGAACTCCACTATGAGATTAAGAATGGGGATTGTGATAATATATCAGAACTCTAAGTAATTGTTTATAACCAGAAGTTTTGTTTATATAATAATATGGGGATCTGTCTATAGACCAGGCAACATGAAAATATTAAAAAAACATGTGTTTTTCCACGATCATGCACTCATAAAATCACAGGTGGAGAGATTTGGTCAAAAGATGGGTACCGATCTAAATGGCCTTGAAGATGATTACAAGATGACTAAAATTTCTCCCACTAGAGTATAGAGTAGAATTCCAAGCCTCTACAGGCTACATCTGTTACCACATCTTCTCCTTGGACTCCTTTTGTTCTGACCTCTGACCAATACCTATCATTTCAGTCTAGCTAAATCCTGAAAAGCCATGCATCATGGCTGACAGGTCGAGGCATCACAAAGGACGCTGCAATAGTTAGACCAGCATTTTTTTTTCTTTTCCTTCCATCGGAGCCAAAACAACAAATTTGTATGGCATTCTATGATTAAACACTCATGGGGTTTAGGTCAAATTCATTTTGGCCTAAAAACACAAAGGAAAAAAATGGAAGCTGCCTATCCAATGATGATTTTATGTTATATGCTTACCTCCATTAAGCCACAGGACTAGAGGTTTTTTATCAGAATGAGTAGTGGCCTCATAGAACCAGTAAAACAGTGCCCGTCCATTCTGTTCATTCACTGTAGCATAGCCAGCGTAGTGCCTGAAGTTCACATCTGGCTGGCCAGGCAAATTAGTTACAAGATGCTCATCTCCCAATGGCTGGCCAGACAATTGCCACTGTCTAATACTCACAACAGACTCCACAGAGGATAAAGCAATGAGAAACAAAGTGAGGAAAATTGTCTCCTTAGCTACCAAATCCATATTGGAAATCAAGCACAATTTACCTAGAGATATAGCTTCTAAAAAGCAGATGATGATACCAGAAAGAAAGCATGTCTATTTATACAACTGAAGGATACTTTGAAGGAAAGATAAATCTTATAAAATTAATATTTGGGACAGCAGTCCTATGTGGCAAGGTGATTTTTATCATGTTGGCAACCTTAAACGCATCTGACATGGCTTCTTAGGCAACTTATTCTAGACTGTTCTTGCATGAACATGGTTTGGTGGAGCCTCCATTTGTTGTTAGGGTTGTTAACACAGTGACGTGATAAAATTACATCTATCATATCCCTATCATATATGTGGAACAAAAATCCGTATCAAAAATAGATTTTATGACACTCAACATTTAAATTTCTTAGTTTCAGTTTGGTAAATTTAAAATAAACTTAATCTCGATATGAGGAAACTGAATCGACAATATCATCCGGTCATAAATCTAATTGGATAGATATCTCTTTCAATCTCATCATAGATTATATTTCTGCCTGTAAAAAGCAAGGTGATAGGCATGAACATTCGAGTGATTGCTGAACGGCAATATTTACTTTGTTCTCGTGATTCATAAAAAGATTCGTCAAAGTTGCTCTTGTTTAAGTCTTTCATTAACGAAATATATCACAGAGAATAAAAAAAAGTTGAAAAAGAAATTAGTAGTGATTGGACTAAAGAGTGAGAATGTGGAAGATGTTCAAAGAGTTTGGATTGGACTCTTAACCATATTTGTATATGCGTCTACTCATATCTTTGCTTTCTCATAGCCTCCTTATTATTGCATACAAAATCCATGATTTGCTTGGTTGTAATCAGGTTCTAGTTTCCAAACTTATTAATATGTCCTTTTCTTCTTGAATTTTGATCAACAGCAAGCAGGCGAGCCTAAAAGATAATATCGACTGACAGCATACTAACACTAGGCATTTAGGCCCATAGTAGGGACGAGAGGGCAAATCTCAAGTTCGAGTCCTTCCTATAATAGAAGATTATGTAGCAATCAAAATAAAGAAAATCAAAGGAAAGGATCCAATCAGTGAAAAAAAATAAAAGGAAAGGATCCATATAATTAACAAGTAAAGTAACAGATAATATTTTATTGTCTTTATTGATTTTATTAATTGTCTCTTTAATTTGATTGCTCTATTGTTAAGTTTAGAGAGAATCAGAGCGGGAAAACAGAGAGGGAAAAAATGAATTGTCTATATTTCGTATATTCCTCAATTAACACCGTTTTGTATTTATATAAGTGTAGCTAGCTTTCCTTTATACTAAGTCAGTTACCTAAATGACATTTATACAACTAACATAGATAACAAACTAACTAACATTATAACTAACTAAGTATAATAAATTGGTGACTAATTATACTCTCAATACTCCTCAAGTTGTTGGTTTACAAATATCATAAACACCCAACTTAGAGAAGAAATATTGATGTTGCTTACGCCAAGGCTTTTGGTGAAGATGTCTACCACTTGTTCATTAGTACCGACCTGTGCGAGGCTTGATCAATCTAGTTTTGAGCTTTTCTCGAACTAAGTGGCAATCGATCTTGATGTGCTTAGTTCGCTCATGGAATACTGGATTGGAAGCAATGTGTAGAGCGACTTTATTGTCACAATAAAGTGTAGTTGCTCCTAAACCTAAGGTTCGTAGTTCCTACAGTAAACCCACAATGCAAACAATCTCACATGTAGGACTACCATTATGCGATACTCGGCCTCGGCGGAGGATCGAAAAATGATATTATATTTTTTGGTTTTCCAAGATAATAAAGAAGATCCAAGAAACACACAAAAGCCGGTGAGAGACTTCCTTGTCATGGGACGAAGCCTAATCAGAATCGCAATAAACTCGTAACTATAACCGACTTCAAGAAGATAGTAGCATGCCAAGTCCGGGAGCTCCCTCGAGATACCTAAGAACTCGTAGAGCGAGTTCATGTGTAAAGTTTTAGGCTAAAGCATAAACTCGACTTAAGATTTGAACTACATAACGAGATATCTAGACGAGTGACGGTGAGGTAGATGAGCTTACCCACTAGCCTCCGATATTCAATGGGATCGGACAAAACAACATCCGGACAATCACTAGGAGTGTGTTCAATAACATCCGACCCTCACTATCGGTACAAACATCATATTGGGCTAAAGTAAGCTTCGAGTTTTGTTCTAGTGGTAACTCCATCTGGTTTAGAATCAAGCAAGCTCGCATCATGCAACGGTTCCGAGTGTGTATTTCCTTTGATTAAAACAAATGCTTTCCTTTAACCTTTTTATACTTCTATACCCAAGAAATATTTCATATAGCCAAGGTCTTTAATGTAGAAAGTCCGATGAAGAAACAATTTCGAGTGCATTTATGCCATCCTCATCATCTTCGATTATTAATATTTCATCCATATACACTAATAGTATAACTATCTTTCTATTTTCCCTTTTAGTGAACATTGAATAATCATGCTAAGATTGATTGTAACCGATAAGCAACATCTTATCGGTGAATTTAGAATTCCATTTCCTTGAGGCTTACTTTGAACCATAGAGAGACTTAAGCAATGTACACACTAAACCCTCCCCCTACTCGCCATAACCTAGTGGAACGGACATATAAACCTCCTCTATAATATCTTGCTACAAGAATGCATTAGTCACATCTAATTGGTGCAATGGCCAATCATGTATGGCCACCAAAGCAACCAAAGTCCTCATAGTGACCATTTTCACAACAAGAGAGAAGGTATCACTATAATCTATCGCTTTTAACTAAGCATAAACTTTGGCCACGAACCTAGCCTCATACCTCTCTACACTCCCATCGGGATTAAATTTCACTTTCTAAACCCATTTGCAACCTATATGATGTTTACCCACTGGTAAAGGAACCGGTGTCCATGTCCCGTTAAACTCGAGTGCTTGTAATTCTTGTTGCATAGCATCTATCCACTTAGGATTCTTAATGATTTATGAATAGGAAGTAGGCTCTTGAATAGAAGAAATAGATGAAACAAAGGCTATATGAAAAGATGATATTGAATTATATGAAATAAAATTTTGAATGGAGTACTGAAGAGTAGAAGAAATGGAACTCGTAATTGGAAGCGTGTACAATAGGACAAGAGAAATCGGTATGCCAATAAGGAGGCTTGATTACTCTTGTAGATTTTTGAATATGTAATATAGCAGTAGGAGTGGAAGAGTGTGTTTGGTTAGGAGATATTATAGGAGGTGAGTATGAAATTATGGAGTAGGAGTGGAAGATTGTGTTTGGTTAGGAGAAAGCATAAGAGGTGAGTCCGGAAATGTGACAATAGGTCTATCATGTGAAGAAGAAACAAAAAAAATGGAAAAAAACGTGGAATCATCATCATATATCCAAGTGATAAACAAGATTACTAATATGAATTTATGATGAAGGAGAAGAAAGAAAAGAAGGATGGAAAGGAAATAAATTCTCATGAAATAAAACATGTGGTGTTATCAACAATGGTAGGTTGAATGCTTATAGGAATCCCATATATCCACATGAACAAGTTCAAATGGAAACCGTGTAATAGATGTATTATAAGGGAAGGGCAATCTAACATGCTTTACAAGTAGACAAATATCATAAAAGAATTCATGAGCGGAAGGTATGAAAATACTAGGAATTAATTTAAGATGAGAAAGAGATATATGGTTAAATCTCTTGTGTCAAAGAGTTATATTGGAAGGATAACTTGTTTTACAAGCGAGTAACTTTACAAAGAGACATACAATGATTTGAAATTTGATTACTAAGTACAGAATTCAAACTATAACTTGTTTTTGAATGACTAGAAAGAAATCGTTATTAAAGGAATTTGAGGAAGCGAGAAGACGAAAAATCAGCTAGCAAGCTATGGTAAAGGCCATTGTGAATTTTATCAATTCCTTTTGTCTTTTCAGTCCATAGGTGCTGAAATAGAAAAAGGTAAAGGTAAAAACATGTAAAATAATTATTGTCAATAGTGAATCTAGATACCGATAACAAATTAAACTTGAATTCGGTAAATATAAAACGTTTTGAAGAACAAAATTTGAAAACATGACAGAGCCTACATGAGTAACAAGGGTCATAGCACCATTAAGTAATCTAAAAGTAAGATTATATGCAAGTTTTATAGGATTATCCAAATAAGCATGTAACGCCCTCACCCTGATCATATTTCTACTACCCAAGTGAGTACTAGACGAAGCGCGTTACGGCGACATACCCTAAACTCTAAATAGTTCTCTTATGAGATTCTTAAAACTTTAACGAGCATATTACGTATATAACTCCTTAAGATAAAATTTACATAACATAATTAAATACATTAATAAAACATTATAGGCAATATTCAATTTCTCATGACTCCAACCCTAAATTTACGGACAAAATAAAAACTAATATATGGTGTCTCAAATGAGCCGGTTAGAAGGAGCCGACCACATCCGTACCAACTTGTCCTTTTTTTGTCACGACATAAAAATAACAACGAGGTGAGCCGAAGCTCGGTAAGTAGGGTGATGCACGTGATATGCAATGTTATTTTGACTTCACACCATACTTATAAATTTTAATCTCGGGTACCCCGGGCATTAGCCGATCTACTCTATTTATCATCCGGGTGGTCCGTAGATCACCTTCTGCTACAACGAAATTATCCCTCGTTGTAACTACTCGTTAGCGAGGAATCCATCATCTAATAGTGTAAGCACACGGCTTGATTTCATCTAGATGATCATCGGATCATCTTCTGCTATAAAGGAATTATCCCTCGTTGTAACTACTATTAGCGGGAATCCATCGTCTAATAATGCGGACACATAGCCTAGAGTATTGGATTACTAATACCCATTTATTCCAGTTAGGCTATCAAACCTAGATGTATAAACCAATTCTCAATCAATTGACTTATCTTAAATCATCCACTATGCACATGATGCACGTGATGACATATTTAATCACATTCAACCAAATTCGGGTATCAACTCTTCATTCTCATGCCATACTCATGGTCCAACCCGCACTCAAAATTTACCCGTTGCTCACATACCAATCATGATACTCATAGCGGGAACACAACCTTCACTCATTAATATTGTTCATTAGTTTCATTAATATTTAAAAGAAGGTCCAAGTCCATTTACTTTAATCCAAGCCCATTAAATTTATCCTAAGTCCATTGAATTTATTCAATTCCATTTTATTTAGTCTAAGCCCGTTTAGTTTATTCCAAACCCATTAATTTTGTCCAAGTCTAATTCTTTGGTTTTAGGATTTATTACTCGGGCAACTCCTAATCGAGTAAATAATTTTTCAATTTTAGAACATAATTAAATATTAAACATTTTATTTTATATACTAGACATATTTATTTATAACATATCCAAAAATTAGGTCTAAATACCAAGTACACAATTAATTACAAATTTTGAAACTTAGGGAGCAATCTGCCTAGTAGTAGTTTGTCTAGAGCTATCCGTACTAAATCGGGTATAACTCTTTGTACACGAATCCAATGACCAAGATATTTTACAGGCCCTTAGTTGAAACATAGATTAATAACTTTTATTCTTTAAGTTTCACTCAGAAATCGACCTAAAATCCTTGAACATGCACCCCAAAATTCGGACAGAATTTACTCCTTATCAACACTAATTTATTAGCTCATTCCAAGCCAACTTTAAACACATTTTAGTTCACTTAAATTTAGTCCAAGTCTAATCCAACCCATCACCACATACTTGGACATTTTTCAAAACATCATAACATCATAAATCATCACAACAAGGCATCCATACATAGATTTATCTCAAACATCAAGCATATAACCATTGAAAATTATTACAACCCATGAAATAAACACTAACAAAATAATTTTAGAAAAATAATTTAAGAAATTAATCAGCTAAAAAATGGAATCTACTTACCTCTTTTAGGTTTGATTAGAATTTCCTAGCTCTTTTTCTTTCCTTTCCTTTCTCTCCTCACGTTTTTTTTTCCTTTCTTGTCTTTCTTGCCTTTTCTCTCTCAATTTTTGGTACCTACGGGTTGCTAAAAATTTTCTCACTATTTTAACACTTGCTATATATATATATACTTACTTACCTTCAACTACAAGTGTTAGAAATTAATGACACAAGGTGTAAAAGTTATGGGTGAGTCATGAGGAAAGGTGGTCAGCTTTGGGACCATAATGAGTGAGTTGGCCTTAAATTCATTTATTGCATTTGCTTAGGTGTCTACATAAAATTTAGACTAGTTAAAATCATTAATTAACTTAATTCAAGTAACTAAACCTACTTTATTTCATAAAAAAATTCAAAAATTTCCATTTTTAAAATTCAAAATTTCTTTTTCCCTAAAATTCCAGCAGTGTTCCCTCCTAACCCATCTATACTAAAATGTGCATAACTCTTTCTATATATATCCAAAAATTATGAAATGTTATAGAAAGATATTATACATATAGAAAAACAAATTTTATTCTTTAATTTTTTCTCAAAAATCAATCTAACATCATCAAATAAATCTCATAAGATTCGGGAAGATTCTTCTCCCGAAATTCCAGCAGAATGCATTTCGAAACAACCCTCACCATAATGGATATAACTCTTAATGTATAGGTCCAAAAATTATAAAATTTTATACAGGCCTATTCAACACATATATGAACAAATTTCATTCTTTAAGGGTGACCTAAAATCACCCTAAAGTCCTCAAATAATTCACATAAAACTCGGGCGTAATATAGTCCTTAAAACATTGATTTTGCATATTTGATTTCTTTAATAATTAAACCATTAATCTTAAGCATAATAATTTTAATTTAACATAAATCACATATTTCAAGCATTAATATCTCATGATGAAATGAGAATTATACTTACTCTTAATATACGTATATATAGAATGATTCTAATACACGTCGTGTTACGGATAAGGGTTTTTACGGGGGTTACAAAGCAAGTTTACCGATCATATGAACATTAGCCCTTGTGCCAACTATCCATACATCATCATTTTCATAATCCATATTAAGTAAGCTACAGAAATATATACCTACCATATTAGCAATAAGTGTTGTTGGCTTAACATTCTACTCTTAATCTCTTGACGAGTAAGTCAAGTATCCGTTAATACCTGATGGGGTAAGAAGATTAAAGGATATCCCAAAGTTATAGATTTGCTCATGTAAGATCGCTCTGGAATCTACTCGGATGAAGTTCCCGAAGAATTTAATATGTGATTGTCATGCATCATAGCTCCTATAGATGCATTAGCATTCTCTAGATAGCTCATATTGTGAGCATTAAAAATCCTTTACCTACCAACAGAACCACCCTTACGTCCTCTATTGTTCCCAAATGACCTTCGAGAAGGATGAGGATATCCATGTAGCTTATAACAAGTCACCTTCAAATGACCGGATGTATGGCAATAATCATGCATAACTTCTCTTCTATTTTGTGACCCATTAGCTTTATCGACAAACTATTTCACTGGATACCGATTTCTAAAAGTGTAAAAAGCAGTAAGAACACTTGAACCGGTACTAATACCTCTATGTGATTCTTTATTAGATACCATGGAATATGCTTATGAATGTGTTGGCATTGGTTGTATCAATAGAATTTGAGACCTTACCGCTCGAAAGTTATCATTCATGCCCATCAAGAACCGCATCACCTTATATTGTTGTGTATGTGTAACAAAGGGCTGAGAAACTTCATTGTGACAATTGGATAAATACAAGTCTGCTAAAGGAATTAAGGAGTCTAATTGATCCTAAAATGACCTTAATTTTGAATAATATATCACCATAAAATTTGAACCTTGGACTAATGAGTTGATTTCTTTATGTTGGGAGAAAATCTTCACTCTATGTTGTTTATCAAACCTATCCTTAAGGTCTTTCCAAACATCCACAACATTTTAATAATAAACCAAACTCGTTAAATAGTTGAGCGGACACGGTATTGAGTAGCCAAGCGTGAGCCAATGTATTGCATTTCTTCCACCGAGCGAAGTTAGAAGACTCGCAGTTCGGTCTTGAACAACTACCATTGATAAATCCATCCTTGCTTTTCTTCTTCCAAAGAAATCTCCATTGCCTTACTCTATGAGCTATAATCATCTTCTCTTTGAAGTAAATGATTGATAAGAATCAAATTAGGTGTATCCGAAGGATGTAGGAAAAAATGATCATTAAAATCTCTATGAGAAGTGGGAGGATGAGTGAAATTAGGGTTTTCGACTTGATTTTCCATGATTTGGAGAAATTTTCTTAAGAAAAAATATGTCAATTTTCTCAAAAAAAAAAAATGAATGAATTAAACTCCTAAGATTGAGAATGAATGAAGAGATTTGAAGTATAACATAGATGAATGAAACACCCAATCAATAAATCAACCAAAGATTAGAAGAGAAACAATAATTAAAGGATGAAATGATTTTCTCGTAATCCAAACAAGTATCTCCGATACCATATTAAGTTTAAAGAGAAACAGAGCAAGAAAACAGAGAGTGAAAAAATGACTTATCTATTTTTCATATATTCCTCGATTAACACTACTTTGTATTTATACAAGTGTAGCTAGCTTTCCTCTATACTAAGTCGGTTATATAACCGAAATTTATACAACTAACTTAGATAACAAACTAACTAACATTATAACTAACTAAGTATAACAAACTGCTGACTAATTATACTCTCAATATCTATTCTTATTACTACATAATCTTCTCCTTAAAATATTCCTTAATACTTACTTAGACACCTTCCAAATCATACAAAAAAGGAGGAAAAAAATATCAAATGACAACATTCTAGCTGGAACATTCAAAACATGTTTATAACATTTATCCAAGTCAAGATCCGGAAGCAATTGTCAAAATCACCTAACAAAAATTAATACAATTTCGAACTTAATTCAAAATGAATGTAACTTATTGCTACCCGACAATTAGGAGACTTCAATATATATATATATATATATATATATAGTTTTAATTTAATTTAATTTTATTGAAAATGTGAGTTAACCAACTTTTTGAAGTTGTCATTTAGTATTAAATGAAACTACGAAACCTAAAAATGACACCGTTTAGAGATTTTAAGATAAAGAGTTAGTTATGTCTTTGTAAAGATATCAATCATCTAAAAATAACCTTTCTAAGGAAAGGTAACGCATCCGATTCAATCCTAAAAGTTTATCTCCTAAAAATTTCTATTTTTGCCAAGTTAATTCTTGATCAATTTTTAAAATTTTTATCTAAGCCAAATTAATTTTTCTATTTTTGTTTATGCTATCATATTGAATTGATTGTTGAACCTCGATATTTAAATTCTCATCAATTCAATATCGAATCTAGTTTAAGTCTTGTCATAGTCAATCTATTGAAGAGCGACATAATTACTAAAGTGATTGATTTGAATTAATAATGTATGTTCCTATTGGATAGAAGACTAGTTAAATTTACTTAAAACTCTTCCTTTCTTTTTTTGTTCCTTTTCTTAATGAAACTAAAAGTGTTTTATTTTGAGATATGCAAGAAAAATATTTTCAAACTTATTTTTGTGTTCTTTTTTTATCTCACGAGCATCATATCAAATTGTCATCAAGCATTAAAATTTAAGAGTCTCATCAATTTAGCATCGGATCTTAATTAAAGTCCCGGCATGATTGGCATGTCGAGGAAAAGTCTAATAAACTAAAAGTGTTTACACAAAATATTGAATAAAATTAACTCAACTTGACTCTTTATTTTTTTTTATCATTTTCTAGCATTTTTAACATTTGACAAAATTTATCAAAACCATTGTTCGTCCCTAATAAATAAGAGACTCATTGATCCGACATCACAATCAAATCAAATTCAAGCATTAAAATAAATTTCAGAACCTAAAATATTTTTATTTTTCCTAACACAAATAAAATTAAAGATTATTACAAATCACAAAATACTTAAAAATGATAAGAAAACAAACGATTTGTCACCAAAAAATGACCAAAATGTCCCTTAGGATGTCGTGGAAACGACCAAACTACTCTTTACACGAGAAATGATCAAAATACCTTTAGGGGGTAAACGGTGTTGGCACGTGTTGCACAATGCCTAGAAAATTACAAAACTACCATTTGAAGCTCCGGTTATTCATCGTCACCATTTACGATCGTCGTTCGATCACCTCTAAGTGTGTCATTGGTTAGGGAACGAGCATCTAAACCTCCTCTCTCGTCTAGTGTAGGCGAGTGTCATGCATGGCCGATCGAAAGAGAAGCTACAACAATTGTCAATGATTGTCTAACAACCCATTTGGTAGTTTATGTTTTCGATAATGATAAGGGGTGAGGACACCTTATAACTCAAAGGGGTCCAGTGAGTTCTTCTCCTAAGGTTTGGTGGTTCGATTTGGTCTAGATTGAACGATAAAAGTGGGTTCCATAAATGGTTCTTTTCTTGAATTTTTGTTCGATTCGACAGATTTTAGTGACTTTTTATTAGGATTTTTTTAGCGAATAGCTCATAAGAGGGTAAAGGACATTTCTTTAATGGTTGTTGTTGATAATTTTAGCAAAAGATGGAGCTTGATTCGGGCCTAAAAAATGGGTTAGGTCATGATGTTTCTTCTCTGTTTTTTGACATCCTCTAGTGTGTTCCTCCTTTCCAACCAATCGAGAATGGTTGATATGAGGTTGGGCTACAATATCATGATGGTTATTAGGGATGATACTAACCAAATGGTGGTGTTTTTAAAGGTTGAAGGTACACTAGTACATAGGTTTTACTTGTGGATTTGAGGGTTTGGTCTTAAGGGCTATTTGGTTTTTCTCTAATTTTTTGTTTTTTGGTAGACAACTTATTCGAGGTTAGAGTTAGATTGTGAATACCTTTTTTTAAGAGAGATTATGAATAGTAATTCTTTTATATTTTGACTAGTTTTTTATGAGTAGGAATGATGAGTAGTTATAGTTAGGTTGTTTATTGATGGGTTAATAATGGATGTTAGTTTTTCCTTTTATTAGGAAGATGGGTTATGGAGGCTATGGTTTTTGGGTATGATATGATTAATGGAGGCTCGAGTTTTTAGGTACAAGATGAGTAATGGAGGCTAGGGTTTTTGGATAAGAGATGAATAGTGGAGGCCTCCAAAACAATGAAGTGAAAAGGTGTTTATATTGGCTCCTACTTTGGTTTGTTTTTGTCAATTTCAATATGTATTTTATTATTTTTCTCCAATTAGCTTCTTAATTAAAATTATTTAATTGATTTATTTTAATCTCACATTGATTAATTCTCAATTAAGTTTCTTAATTTTTTTAATTCTTTTTCAATTACATCTCTAATTGAATGCCACTTGGTCCTTATTTTTCACATCTTTTCAATTGGATCCCAAAAAATCTTCTTAATTGTTTTCTTTTTTTTCTTCTTTTATTTTGATAAAAAGTAAGTAATAATGCTAAAAAATTAAAATCCTAGAAATTTATAAAAATATCTAGAAATCATGGAAAGATAAACTATGTAACATGCTTTTTTTAAAAAAAAATTTTGTATGAAAATGAAGGAGGGTCAAAAATACGTTATCACAGACTACTCCTCTTTACTATGTTTATGAAAAAAAGTGTTTTTTCAATGACTAGGCATAATAAGCTTATAAAGAAATTTTTTTTTCGGATGACAAAATCGATCTGGTTGTTATGGTTGACCTTCCCTAAAAATAAAATGATGGTCCGGATCTCATGGTTGACTTATCCTAAAAAATAAAAATAATGATCTTCTTCTCAAGGCGACTCGCCTTAAAAATAAAAAACGAGTGGTCTTACTTTCATGGGCGACCTATCATAAAAATAAAATACATGATCTATTGTAAGGTGACCGAGCTCGAAATGATGGCCTATCATTAGACGATCGAGCCCGAATGATGGTCTATTGGTAAGCGATCGAGCTCGAATAATGATGATTGCTAGATAGGTTTCCTTAAAATAATAAACTAAAATAGGCAACTCTGTCTAAAAAAGAGAATTATTGTTATGAAACCTTGCCTAAAATGATAAATTAAGTTAAATAGTCCTCTCTTAAATGGAGAATTATCGCTAAGCAATCTTGCCTAAAATGATGAACTAAGCTACAAAACCCCGCTTGAATATGAGAATTTTGCTAAGCAATCTTTCTTAAAACGATGAGCTAAGTTGGACGAGTCTTGCTTGAAATGGAGAATTATTACTATGAAACCTTGTCTAAAATGACAAACTAAGTTAGATAACTTCAACTAAATACGAGAATTATCACTAAGCAACCCCACTTGAATACAAAAATTATTTCAAAACAACCCGAAACGACGAACTAAGTTAGGCGAGTCCGTCTAAATACAAAAATTATCGCTACGTTACCTTACCTAAAACAATGAAGTAAATTAGGCAAGTCTTGCTCGAAATAGAGAATTATCGTTAGGCAACATTGTATAAAATAATGAACTAAGTTAGGTAGTCGTGCCAAAAATAGAGAATTATCACTCACAACCTTACTTAAAATGATGAACTAAGTTAGTTAGGTAGGCATGCATGAAATGGAGAATTATTGCTTAGCAACCTTGTCAAATATAACAAACTAAGTTTAGCTCTACCCGAAATAGAGAATTATCGCTAGGCAATCATATCTAAAATGACAAACTAAGTTAGGTAGTCCTACTTAAAATGAAGAATTATCCCTAGGCAATTTTGCCTAAAATGACGAACTAAGTTAGATAGCCCTACCTAAAATGAGAATTATCAATCAGTAACATTGTCTAAAATAACAAAATAAGCTAGGTAGCCTTACCCGAAATGGAGAATTATCGCTAGGTAACCTTGTTTAAAATGATGAACTAAGTTAGACAAGTCCTACTTGAAATGGAGAATGATCTTAGTCAACCTTACCTAAAACGATGAACTAAGTTAGGTAGCCCCGCTTGAAATAAAGAATTATTCCTAAACAACCTTACCTAAAACTATGAACTAAGTTAGACAATCCTACCCGAAATTAGAATTATCGCTAAACAACCTTACCTAAAATGACAAGTTAAGCAACCTTGTCCGAAATGGAGAATTATCATTGAACAACTTTGCCTAAAACGATAAACTTAGTTATTTATCCCTTTTTGAAATGAGAATTATCACTACGCAACCTTACTTAAAATGAAAAACTAAATAAAGCAATCCTGTTTAAAGTGAAGAATTATCATCGGATAACCTTGGTTATAATGACGAATTAAGTTAGACAATATTGCCTAAATTGAGAATTGTCGCTAGGGAATCTTGCCTAAAATGATAAACTAAGTCAAGCGATCCCGCCTAAAATAGATAATTATTGCTAGACAACCTTACCTAAAATAAAGAACTAAGTTAGGTAGCGTTGCCTAAAATGAGAATTATCGCTAGGCCACATTACCTAAAATGACAAACTAAGTTAGGTAGCTCTACTTGAAATGAGAATTATGGCTAAGCAACCTTATCAAAAATGATAAATTAAGTTAGACAGTGCTACCTAAAATGACAATTATCGTTAGGCAACTTTGCCTAAAATGATAAACTAAGTTAGGTAGCCCCGCTTGAAATGAGAATTATCGTTAGACGGACTTACCTAAAACAATGAACTAAGTTAGGCGAGTCCTTTATGATATAGAGAATTATCACTAGGAAACCTTTCATAAAATAATAAACAAAATTAGACAACTCTACCTAAATGAAAAGTGATCCCTAGGCAACCTTGCCTAACGCAACGAACTAATTTAGACAGACTTCGCTCGAAATGAAAATTATTACTAGACAATCTTACCTAAAACGATGAACTAATTTAAGTAACTCGTTTGAAATGAGAATTATCACTAAGCAACCTTGCCTAAAACAACAAACTAAGTTAAGCAATCCTACCTAAAATAAGAATTATTACTAGGCAACCTTACCTAAGACAATGAACTAAGCTAGACAATCTTACCTAAAATAAAAAGAGATCGCTAGGTAACCTTGCCTAAAATAGTGATTCAAGAAACATGAATTCCAATATGATTTTGAGGCTTTTGAGTTTTTTTAGCTTGAATGACAACCTTGTCTATACATTTATGATGACATTCCTAAAATATATTAATAAGACTGATTGCAATAATCGGTTTCTTGTATGTAAGAGACGTAGGCTACCTCAATTTGCCAAGCACTCAGCTCCCTCTTTGGTGCTTCATTCTTGCCTATTTAAACTTCTGTACTAAATCATATCCTATAATACTCGCTAAAATTTTCTTACCCTTTGGGCCTTGATCATTGTTCATTGTAAACTTGGGCTTTTCACTTTTTCACAAACAACTAAGGTGGATTGGACTTTTCCGAATCTTTAAAGGTGACAACCATCTACTTTTTATGGCCTACTTCTAGTTTGATTATTCCCAACTACTTTGATTGCTTGTGAAACTCTTGTTGAGTCATTATCTTCTCTCAAGACTATATTTTACCCTTTAGCTCGATGACTTTGGTCGCTTTGATTAATGCTTAAAAACTTAATGTTCATGCCTTTATTCCTTTAGCTAGCTTAATGATGTCATTGTTTGACTAGTTGTTGAATTCAAATAAAGTTGTTATGTCTTTGCCTTTGCCCCCTAAATTTTTTTAATTTTGTAGAATAGTACTCAGATTGGGTCATGAGATGCCCCCAAGTACTAGTTAAGATTAACCAATTGTTGCTTTTTTAGCATAACCACTATTTATGCTCGATTTCATCTTTTTATGCTTGCATCAAAATTTTTAAATTGGTCTTGAAATTTTTATCATCTTTTTGAGAAAGCTCATAGACATTTCATTTTCATAAATTAAACTATGAACTTGAATGATTCTCTTAAAAACATTTTTGATTACTTGAAAGAAATACATAGATGTTCTAATAAATGTACCTTCAATCATGAGGATGTTGAAATTGATTGATCAAAAGTCAAAACATGACATTCAAATGTTATAATGTAATTTTTTCAAAAGTGTTGTTAGGTTAAACTGGTAAAATATATTTAGATAATGCAAAATTTGTATAAAAATTGGTTTTTAATGCTATAGAAGGGAAACGATCTAATAATAAATCCATTTTGCTGAATGGAAAGGTTTGAAAAGAAAGTATTTTAAAAAATTAGGTTCTAAAGAATAGTCTTACCCGGGAATATCTTAATTCTTTTTTTCATTTTTACCTCCAAATTAGTTTATGAAAACTTATTATTTGATGTCATAAAGAATGATAAACAACACACCAACTAGTCATTTTTTTGTTTTTCAATCATTTTTTAGATTAAAATTCATCAACATAATAAACTATCCTTTAATCGGAAAGAGCTTGTAAAAGCCATAGTGTAGGTTATAGTTTATGCTTATGTAAAAAAAATGGATATATAGAGGCTCAAAAGATTTCTAAAGGTCTTATGACATAAGTTCATTTTGATGTCCATAGGAATCTCTTAAGGAAATGTCACATGGATTTTATCACTTTAGTGATTAGGGTATACGTCATCTTAACATTCATGAGAATTTCTTTTTCTAGGCTTATTGCAGTGACTTTATCATTTTAATTATGAATTTGTTTCCTAGGCTCAACTCTCATTGTCCGTTTATCTAAACTTTGACCCGCATCTTGACTTACAATTTACATTAGGAATACTTTCTTCTTTTTTATTTCTTCTTCTTCTTCTTTTCACATTCCTTTTTTTTTTTTTTTTGGAATCATTGAAGGGTATAAAAATTTTTAAAGTGTCATTGACCATTTATGAGCTTTACATCCAGACCCTCCCTCCCTCCAAGTGTAAGAGGTGATCTTAATTTGGGTTATCATGAAAGAAATAATCAACACTCAAAGTGGGATGACAAGGTATAAAAATTTTGTTAGATATATGAAAAATGGCCTTTCTTCATCTTTAATGCTAATTTACCTATACTGATAAATGCTAATCTCTTTTGAAAAGCAATGATTACTTTGGAAAATCCTTAAGTTAATCGAAGAAGAGAAATGATGGATGTAATTTAGGATTTATGACTTAAAGATGCATTCTTCATCATTATTTAGGACACTAATCATTTAATTTTTTAACTTTGGGATTCATGATGTTTTATTGGCAAACTTTTCTTTGAGAGTTTATTTTAAAAAAAAGAAAAAAAGATTTTTTTTTCAACAAAAGGAGGGATTGCCCCTACTTTCTCGCTCCAAAAGGTAGTTTAGAAAAAAAATGTATATTCGACTTTAATAAAATGAAAGATTACCTTTAGCATCTATCAATCATGCTTTGAAATTTAATCAACCTTTTGAATGTTTTGAATAAATTTGCCATTATATTTCTCGATGAAGGAAGATGTTATGTCAAATAAATATCTCTTAATTTCATATCGGACAACGTAAAATTATAGAAAGTGAATAGGAGTTACTCCTTCATTCAAAGACATGACTCAATCTATACATAGTCAAAATATGTTTTTCTTGTTTTTTGTTTTTATCAAAATAGAGTTCAAATTTTGACAAAATTAAAAGATCATAGTTGCAAAATTATGAGCATGCATCAATTTTTTAAACTCTTTCAGTATCTCTAACTCATTCATTGACAACTATATGGTTTGGAAGCAAGTTCTTGTTCATATTGAGAGTATTCGGACCACTATTAAAACCGATCAAACGTTTCTTGATCAAATCCAAACAATGTCTTCTTAAAAGTAAGACAATCATTGATGTTATGCCCAGCAAGACATAAATGACATTATATCTCTCGTCTAGTTTGTACCATAGGGCATAAAAGGGTTTCATCGAGTTAGGCTTGAATGATCATGTATCCTATGAAGGTATGGAATAAAAAATTTTCTCCATCTAAAAGGCCCAAGATCATGTCTTTAAATCAACTAACCATATATTCATGAATTAAGCATTAAATAAAGAATTACCTCTTATAGCATAGATTTAAACCTTTGCGTAAAAGGAGTCATCCAAGTGTCTAGCCTTTATAGTAGAGTGCTAAATCCACCTTTTTGAATAGTTTAGTTTTTTTTTTCTTTTGAAATCTAACCGGGGTAATTTTACGACAACCCTAAGAGAGAAAGTGAAAGTGGTGTTTGTTAGGGGTTTTGGGGAGAAAACTATTTTCTCCTTAATTTTTGCTCAATGTTGTGTGCCCTAAATTTTCTTGCTTTTTTTTTCTCTCTCGTGTTCATCTCTCATGTTGTCGATCCTTTCCTCTTATTTATAGGGGAGAGTTTTCCTTATCCTCCAAGGATAAGGAAGGGCGGCAACTAGTCCTAAAAAGGACTCTTGGGTATTGATTCATATTCCTCTACGGATTAGAAGTTGTTATGCATGTGGGCTTTTTGATCTTATCTTTTAAGAAATTCATCATTTTCCAATAAAATTCATGTTTATCCTTTCATCAAAATATCTTTCATTTTTTTAATTAAATCTATTGGTCCAAACTATTTTGGTCCAAATAATTAATTTGGACTATCCAAATAAATTAGGTTAGATAATTTTAGAAGGCCCACATTAGGAAACAATTTTTTCAATTATCATTAAACCTAAATTAGGAAACTAATTTCCTTTTAGGTTACTTACTTTCAAATTTAGAACTAACTTTCAAATTAGGAATTCCAAATTAGGAAACTCGATTTCTAAAATAAAACTTTCCATTTTAGAAAACTTTTCATTTTAAAGAACTTTCCATTTTAGGAAATTTTTTATTTTTGGAAACCTTTTTCAAAATTGAAAACTTTTTCCATCTTTACTTCTCTTTTATTAT
Organism: Dovyalis caffra; assembly: GCA_963924115.1. Lineage (NCBI taxonomy): Eukaryota > Viridiplantae > Streptophyta > Magnoliopsida > Malpighiales > Salicaceae > Dovyalis > Dovyalis caffra. Next base: position 11,931,092 of record CAWUPB010001184.1, read on the forward strand.
GTGAATGCTTAAACTTATGCATATGACTCAATAGGCTCCTAGATATGTTGGCAATGTATTAAGAATAAAAAATACCTCTTTTATCTCTTGATACATAAATCAAGATTGGCCTCTAGTAAGGCATCATGACTACCCAATTCTCTAGGAGGATTAATTAATCTGTAATTATCTTTCATGAGTATGGTTACCATACAATTCAGTCCTCATGTGAACTTATTCAATTATGATCACATAAGTTTTTTTCGATTCCTAAATGTCTTAGCTTTTAGAGTAAACTAACTATGCTCTATTGGTGCACTCCTACCGTGACTATATATTTCGAGCAAACATTCATCGAAGTGTAATGTGATAACTCTTTTAGCATACAAGAAATGACATATCTTATCTTAGTCATCCATCTACCTTCATTAGATTCCTAATACAACCAACAGATTGGCCATTTGTAACCTTTTATCGAGTCCATTGAAACAAGTGTCAAAGTACATAATCCTCTATTAAGATAACCGTGATGACTTTAAGTCTAAGGACCAATTGTATCCATCTCGTATGAGATTTCCATAAACTAAACCAAATATGTTCTCATGGTGAGTCAAGTGCGGTGATATGTTCTCTAACATAAATCACCTTAATGCTTGTTTTAGCATCATCATCGTGCCAATAGGTTTGAGATCTTCTACTACTATCATATAGCATGAGCATAGCACTCACAAGTCTAACTCGCATCTAGTCAATGTCCATTCTTGATAATGCTACGACTTAAGATATTTAATGATATCATTTATGTGTATTAGTGTTTGTCTCACATCTTTCGATCAATCACTAATACAAATGTATATCATATAGACTTTTATCTAATTCTATTCAATAAATAAATATAAGACATAAGAATTAATAGAAAGACTTTTATTGGAATATTCTGGGTGTATTTTAGGATGTAAATATAGGAATTTAAGGCTCTAATCAAGGAGTTTTGGAAGATTTATAGCTTTAATTTTCTAGTTTGTAATTTCCTAGTTTAGATGCTATATGTAGCTATATATATGTAAGTTGTAATACTAGTAGAGGTACGATAATACAATCAATATTTTCTACTTCATATCAATTCACATGGTATCAAAGCTCGGTCTATTTTCTCTAAACAAAAAACCCTAGTCGTCAACCACTCTAATTTATTTTCTTCCTTACCATCATGTCCGAAATTACATCGAATTCTACACCCACTCTTGTCCATCCATCTACTTTTTACAAAACCAAAGATTCCTTGTCCTAGTCTCAATTTGTGCACATGTACATCCACGATAGAGGAAAGATTGCGTATTCAACTAATGAGAAGAATGAGCCAAACTTGGATGATCCGACCTATCCAGATTTGGGATGTAGAGAACTTCATGCTCAAATCCAATTCGGATTATCCGGTATTCCTAATGCTTCTTTGGCATAAACAGGTAGTGATTTAAATGCCTTAGTATGTTACTCTTTATCATAATCCACTTCATGGATCATTGATTCCGGAGCATCTAACCATATGATAAGTTTTTTAAATTTGTTTCATACTTATGTTCCTTGTTCGGGTCATGAAAAAATTCATAAAATAGATAGGTCCTACTCACCTATTGCTAGTAAAGGTTCGATTATTTTATCAAATACTTTATCCCTTAAATCTATTCTCGCATGTACCAAAATTTGCATGTAATCTTCTATCCGTCAGCAAATTATTAAAAGATTCTAATTGTAGGGTCACTTTCTTTGATTCCTATTATGTGTTTCGGGATCAAAATTCAAAGAAAAAGATTGGCAATGCTAGAATGATTGATGGTCTTTACTATTTTGAAGATGAAGTCTCCAAGGATAAAAGACCTCAAGGACTAAGTAGTATCGGCTCTATCTCCGGTAAAGATAAAATAATGCTCCGGCACTATAGACTAGGGCATCCTAATTTTTTTATCTTAAAAAATTGTTTTCTACCTTGTTTAAGGCCCTGGATAATTCTCTTTTTTACTATAAACATTGCATTTTGTCAAAAAGTCATAAAAATATTTATCCTTCAAAACCTTATCAACCTTCACAGACCATTTTATTTAATTCATAGTGATGTATGGGGTCCTTCATAAATCCCTACTTATTCAAGCAAAAAATGGTTTGTAACCTTCGTTGATGATCATACTAGGTTGTACTGGGTATATTTACTGGTCGATAAATCGAAGTTAAGACGGTGTTCTAAAATTTTTATAACGATTGAAACTCAATTTTAAACTAAAATTGGTATTTTTCATACCGATAATGGTACTCGGTATTTCAATAAAATTCTTAAAAAAAATTTTAAAGATAAGGGCATTCATCATCAATCCACTTGTGTTAATACACCTCAACAAACTGGTATAGTCGAGCGAAAAAATTGACACTTATTGGAAGTTGCTTGGTCTCTTATGTTTTATATGCATATCCCTAAGTATCTCCGTGGAGAAGCAGTTTTAATGACAACATATTTGATAAATAGAATGCCTATTAAATTTATTACTCCTCTTGAGTGCTTTAAAAATTTCTTTTCTAAAAATCGAATTTCATCCAAGTTACCCCTTAAAATATTTAGGTGCATAGCTTATATTCATTTACCTAATAAGGATCGATCCAGGCTTGATCCAAGGGCTGAAAAATATGTTTTTATTGGTCTGTGCAACAAATCAAAAGGGGTACAAGTGTTTTTATCCAAAGACCCAGAAAGTCCTAGTTACCATGGATGTTTTATTTCTTGAAAACCAACCTTATTTCCAAAAGAATTTTCTTCGAGGGAGAGTTTAGAGGAAGAAAATAGTTGGGACAACGATACCTATTTTTACTACTTTACCTCAAACAATGGCCTTTACACCTAGTGTTTTTGAAAATGACAAAATAATTTCTACCGATAAGAATATTATTTTGCCGGACATTGTTGAATCTTTGACGAGGAGAGAAATACCGCAAAATCTTTGATTTGGGAAGACTTTAAAAGGATATAGGTATCATTAAAGTCAAACAGATTATACTCTTTTTTATAAACACACCGATAAAGGGAAGATAACAATCCTCATTGTATATGTTAATGACATGCTATTAACGAGTGATGATCTTGATGAATTAGCAAGATTGAAAAAGAGACTAGTCGAAGACTTTGAGATTAAAGACATAGGGACATTGAAATATTTTCTTGGCATGGAATTTGTAAGATCATGTGAAGGAATCTTTGTAAATCAAAGGAAATATGTTCTTGATTTACCGAATGAAACCGATCTTCTAGGTTGCAAGGTCGGTGAGACTCCAATTGAGGTAAATCTCAAACTAAATCCTACTAAAATCGAGGATGTGATTGAAAAGGAGAAATTTCAAAGCTTAGTGGGCGGACTTATATATCCGTCACACACTCGCCACGATATAGCATTTATCGTAAGCATGATAATTCATGTATGCACTAAGTCGTGAGTATTTTAAAGTCGCCTATTGGATACTAAAGTACCTAAAAGGGACTCCGGGAAAGGGTTTGATATTTAGAAAGGGTTTCATATTTAAAAAGCGTGATCACTTTCGAGTTGAAGTCTATACTGATGCCGACTAGGTCGGTAGTATGACGGATAGGCAATCAACATCCGGATACTCGTACATTTATGGGAGGAAATTTAGTTACTTGGAGAAGCGAAGCAAAATGTTGTGGCACGAAGTAGTGTTGAAGCAGAATTTAGATCCCTTGTAAAAGGGATTTATGAAGCTATGTGGATTAAGAAATTGCTTAAAGATTTGAAGCTTCCTGCATCACTTCCTATGAAAAATTATTGTGATAACAAAGCTACCATTTCAATTACTCATAATTCGATTCTTCATGATCGGACTAAACATATTGAAGTTGATAGACACTTTATCAAGGAGAAACTTGAAAGTGGGCTAATTTACATTCTTTATATTTCTACTTCTCAACAAGTGGCTGATATACTCATAAAAGATCTACTAAAAAAACAATTTGATTTTCTAGTAAGCAAGTTGGCAATGGAAGATATTTATAAGCCGACTTGAGGAGGAGTGTTGGAATAAGAAATATTTTATTTAAAATATTCTGTGTATTTTAGGATGTAAATATAGGAATTTAAGGCTCTAATCAAGGAGTTTAGGAAGATTTATAGCTTTAATTTCCTAGTTTAGATGTTATATATAACTATATGTATGTAAGTTGTAATACCGAGTAGAGGTACGACAATACAATCAATATTTTCTCGCTTCATATCAATTCATAACTTCTTTTATTAAGAAATAATGCAATAATACAATAACTCAAACCTATCAAAATATTATTAGACCTTGAACACCTACACAAACAAGGCTGATTTTGGGTGATCAACTCGATGCTTACCGGGCATTTAAATATTTTGCCTAATAAAAAAGATAGAGGGTAGTTGTTACGAATCCGCTTGTAATCTCGGTTATTATGGTGTTATAGGTTGTTGAATACTAGGTTATTTTGGTAGGGATTAGCAGTTTAAGAGAATTGACTTACTTGATAAGTTTGATTGAAAAAATAGGACTGATTTGGTGGATATGATAGGTAGGTTTGGTTTGTCGGATGTGATTGTATTTAGGTTGGAAATGTGATAGCTATTTTAGTTGTTAGATTGGGTGTGTATTGGATAGATATAGGGTTTTTTATGTTTGTTAGGATTTTTGTGGTTGCTCTATCATCCTCAATTACTTTATCAATTTTTGTTTTCAAAGGATTTAGTCTCAACTTGATACATTTTATCATCCCTTTTAGTATTGTCACTTTTTTTTCTTCACATAACCATTGGGAACCTTCCTAACTTTGATTTTCTACTCCATCCTCTCGATGATAATGACAATGTAAGTAAAATTAGAGGAGGAATTTCTAATCAAATACTCGGAGTATTATTTTTTAAAGTATTAGAAAAGATGGTGATCAATTCTTATTCAAGTAGTTGTAGATGAGTTTGAGCTACCACCTCATGCCACCTTTAGGTATATTCCTTAAACAACCTCTATGTTGAACTTGTATTATTTTATAAAAACATTCTCCTAATCCTTCTATCTTTTGATCTTGGTATGTCTAGTTACATATATCAAATCAAAGCTAACCCACTCAAACTCTCATAGAAGAAGTGGATAGGTAGTTTCCCATCATACACAACCTCATTCATCTTGTTATAGTATACTCGTAGATGAGTCATTGGATGCCGAGTACTTATGTATTTTAGTGAATTCTAAAACTCTAAACGTCTTAGGAATTATCACATCTAGTACCAAGCCTACCTCAATTGCTTATAGATCATATATATCGGTGTCCTCAATTAGCCCTAAATTTATTCTTCAATTATCGATAGTTTATCCTAGTTAAGCTCTTCTATCGCTTTAACCTTGTGAGTCCCTTCACTAATAATGTTAACGAGTAGGTGTACCTTAAATATATAGAGTTTATGGGCCTATTACCTATGAAACCTATCCAATAGGAGAGGATTTCTCAACAGGAAGTGTGGTTGCTCCCAGATTGGCCGATGGGACAATGAATGGCCTGAGCTATATGTTTGGTAGAGAAGAAGCATATATCTTTTCACTTTAAGCCTAACCTTAGTTTGAAGTGCCCCTTCCACTTGGTAATGATTGTAGTGTCCTTTCCAACAGATTACATAAGCGGGTAATTTCCCCTCTCATGGTGTTGAGTTGTTGTTAGTGAGCCTATTCCCATTATGCCCTCTTTTCATTTTTCATCGATCGTTATTGGAGTCGAGTGTAGCTTATTCGAAAGAAAAGTTAAGTCTTGTCGAGTGAACTAAATTTCAACTAAAAAAAACTATATATATATATATATATATATATATATATTGAGTATACGATAAATATGCATACAAAATATGAACTGGGTTGGATACATCGCTTTGCTACTGCAAAACTCAAATCATGATAACCTATCAAAACAAGGGTTAGATCGAACACAACATTACAAAGACAATTCATGTCTTAATAGGTCAACCTTAATGGATAGGATCTAGTTTTTTTAAATAGAGTTTAGTCAAAACTTTCCTAATTCTGAATTCTTTTGAAGTCTCCAGATCGTTTAGAATACCAATGACGTAACCCGACCTCTAACCTTATGCACCGGGAAGTATAAGAAGGTCATTCCATAATTTTTTTATGCATTGGGTGAGTTTCAATCCAAATGAGAGTCCGGATAAGTGTTAATAGGCTTTTGTCATACCTACCTTCGAATCTCGTAATCTAAATTTAAAAAAGGGTTTTTAGCTCGAGTCCAAAGCTTTTTCGGGTTGTTCTTGTAGTGTGTGTAACAATTCAAAGAAAATATATCCAACCTCATTCATAATAAATATGTACGTAATTAAAATTTAAGGAAAATCAATTATATAAATTAAATTTCTTGAAATAGATCTATACAAGAATAACAAATGCATAAAATAAATAACTGGAAATTAAATGAAAAAAATAAATGACTTGAAAACAAATGAACTCGGAAAATAAATGGTAAAATAAATAAAAGATATAAATTAAAAGTGGACTAAATCTATGACCTAACTGCGAATCTCTAGCAAAGTCGTCATGTCTGTTACTACTTAACATTTAGGAGACCTCTAAAAAAAAATAAGGTTTTACACATATCAAGACCCCAAATAATTTGAATTTTTTTATTCGGACCCTAAGCTTTTTTTATCTAATTTAAGAGTTATACTCTTACGTTGTTGTTTCATATCTTAATGTCCTACGTAAACACACGTGGCAAGCTCTAATCAAAGACAACTTACCACATGTCATAGTGGGCCCAAATTAGGTTTTAACAAAAATAAAAAATTTTTAGATTTACTTTAAATAACTATAAAAATAATAAACCTAAAAATAGTTTAGGAAAATACAATTCAACCACTTACTCATTAAAACTAAAAATCCCCTTCTCTCTCCTTTTTATTTTAATTTTTTTCTCTTTCATCCTTCTTCGATCTGCAATAAAAAATGGCAATCCCTAATTTTCAAATTTCAAACCCTCATATAGGGATGGCAACGGGGTGGGGCGGAGGAGGGGATCGCCATCCCCGTCCTTGCTCCACCCTTAAAAATTTTACCCCATCTCCGCTCGATGCCCCTAAAGGGGTAAAATTTGTCATACCATCTCCGCGGGGCATTGGTGGGGTAAACACGATAAAAAAATAATCAAATTTTTTTTTATCTCGTCTTATCCCATTATACTACCAAATTTCAAACTATAGCAAAAAAATGATAGTTCATATAGAAAATAAACCTTAAAAGTGACTAGTCATAGATTTTATATAGGGTATAATTATAATTTTGAGGATGAAAATCATGAAACTAGGTAAATTGGGCAAACAAAGCGGGGGTGGGCAAATATTATCCCCGTTCATCGGGTGCCCCATTCCCCAATCAGCGTTGGAAATCCTTGCATTGATCGAAGCGAAACGGGGCAAGTTGGGGAGGGGCTCCATCGGGGCAAGGCAAATTTCCATCCTTACCCTCATACCAAATCCCCAATTTTTCAATTATAAACCCTAATCCCCATTTCCCCCTTAACCTTTCCTCTCACTTTCTCTTTATGTTGCATTGGTACCCGTCAAGTTTTTCCATCAAGTAATGCAAGTCCAAGTGTTTGGCCAACCAAATCCTTTAATTTTATGAACTCGTCTAGCTTAAGTTACAAGTTTTTCAATGCTTATGTCAAGAAACCAACACAACGTCAACTTTCAAGAGTCGTGTAGGGGAATAAAAGCCCTAAAACTAGCTTAGTATATATTTGAGAATTTCCATGCCCTTTTAGAATGACAAAGGCTAAAAATTTCTACTTCCAAGGGCATATAAACTAAAAAAAGAGGAGAAATCTTACTATTAAATTTCTAATATTTTCTCTCGCATATACATATACATATAATGTACAAGTGGGCTTACAAGTATTTTTTTCTATTTTTTTCTATTCCAATGAATACACTTTGTGTAACAAAAAGAAAAGCATGCCTTTGTATATATCTCTTCTTAACTATCAATTTTGTCTTATCCGGGATGCCTATGAACTGTCCCTAATCATTTAAAGAACAAAAATCACTAAAACAAACTAGGGAAATGGGGATTAAGGTTCATAATTAAGAAATTGGGGATTGGATATGAAGGTTTGAAATTTGCAAATTAGGGATTGTCACTTTTGATTGTAGATCAAAGAATGAGGAAAGGGAAAAAAACTAAAATGAATAGAAAAGAGAAGGGGATTTTTAGTTTTAGCGGGTAAAGGTTGAATTGTATTTTTCTAACATATTTTTAGGTTTATTATTTATTTAGTTATTTAAAATAAAAAAATAAAACTTTATTTTTGTTAAAACCCAAATTAGGCCCACCATGACACATGAAAAACTATCATTGACTAGAGCTTGCAACGTGTACTTACATGGCATATTAGAGTCCGAAACAACAACATAAAAGTAAAACTCTTAAATTAGATCGAAAAAACTTAGGGTCTCAATAAATAAAAAAATTGAATTGTATGGAGTCTTGACAAACATAAATCTAAAAAACAAATATGAATATTTTTACTTTTTTTTTATTTTATTAGGAATTTGAGTTAACCAATGTTTTTTTAGTCACAAACTAGTATTAATTAAAACTAGAAAAGCTAAAAATGACACTCGGTTCGGGGATTCTAAATTAAGGAGTTGGTTATGCTTTTAAAAAAATATCAATCACCCAACATCGGTCTTTTCAAGAAAAGGTACCATATCTAGTTCAATCCTAAAAGTTTATATCCTAAAAATTTCTATTTTTGCCAAGTTAATTCTCAATCGGTTTCCAAATTTATTATCTTTAGCCAAATTAATTTTTTTTTGTATCATATTAAATCGATCATCAAGCCCCAAAGTCGAGAGTCTCATCAATTCAACATCGAATCTAGTTTAGGTCTTGACACAACTCTTATGTTAGACAACAACCCAATTATTAAGAAGATTGATTTAAATAAATAATGTCCATCCCAATTGGTCGTGAGATTCATCAAATTTACCTAAAAATCTTTATTTCTTTTTCTCGTTTCTTTCCTTAATTAAACCAAAAGGCGTTTTATTTTGAGATATGAAAAAAAAAAACATTGTCAAAGTTTTTTTGTTCATTTTTTATTTGCAAAATCATAGTAATTAACGTTAGGCCCCAAAATTTGAAATTCTCATCAATTTAGTATTAGATTCGAATTAAAGTCCCGACACCATTGACAAGTCGATGAATGACCTAATTAACTAAAGGTGTTTACGTAAAATGCTGAATAAAATTAACCACAATTGACACATTATTTTATTTTTTTAATCATTTTCTAGCATTTTTAACATTTGAAAAAATGCATCAAAACCACCATCCATCCTTAATAAATAGAAGATTCGTTTGTCCAACATCACAATCAAATCAAATCCGTGCATTAAAATAAATTTCATAACCTAAAATATTTCTATATTGTTTAACATAAATAAAATTAATGATTATTACAAAAAAACATCATAAATAATTAAATGGACAAGAAAACAAATCGAATGGTCACTAAAAAGTGACTAAAATGTCCCTCGGGATGCTATTGGAAATGACCAATCCGCCTTTATATGAGAAATGGCCATAATACCCCTAAGAGGTCAATAGTGTTAATGCATGTGGCATATACGCTTAGCAAATTACAAAACTACCATTTAAAGCTCTAACCGTTGCTACCACCATCCATGATTTTCGTCCGATCACCTTCAAGCATGTCATCAATCGGGGAAGGAACGCCTAGACCTTCTCTCTCACCTAGTGCGGGCGGTGTCATACACAACTAATTAAAAAAAGGTCACGAAAATCGCCGATGACTATCCAATAGACCATTTGCTCATTTGTGTTTCTAATGATAATGAGGGCGAGAGAAGGACACCTTTCAACTTAGAGGGCTCTGCAGAGTTGGTCTCTCAAGTTTTATGGTTCGATTAGGTCTAGATCGAACGATAAAAGTGGGTTTAACAAAATGGGTCTCTTTACGGATTTTTATTTGATTCGAGTCGATTATGGTGACTTTTCGTATAGAATTTTTTTGGGGAATAGCTCCTAATAGGGTGAGGAATGTTTCTTTAGTGGTGGTTGTTGACAAGTTGACTAGAAAATAAAGTTCTAGTTAGGTCTAAAAAGTGGATCGGGTTGTCGTGTTTCTTCTATGATTTTTGACCTCCTTCGATGTGTTCCTCCTTTCCAACCAGTCGAGAATGGTTGATTTAAGGCTGGGCTACAACCTCATGGTGGTTGTTAGGGATGATACCGATCACAAGGTGGTGTTTTTAGGACATAAAGGTACACAGGTATTGTAAGGCTAACATCACTATACGAGGGCGGACCCACGTTGTGTACTACGGGGCCCTAGCCCCCTCCGGCTTGTGGAATATTTTTGAAAAGGAAATTAGAAAATATATAAAGAAAAAATGAGAGACCTTAGCAAGTGCGGATTCAAGAGTCTTGAGGTCAACACACGGTGCAATAAAAGAAGCTCTTATGTGCAACTTGCGGTGATGATGAGAGCACATAAATGCGATGATGCATTATTTGACGAGAGAAGCCATTAAAGTGAGCATTTTTTGTTCAAAAAAAGAATTGAAGTTTCAGAAATTAAGAAAGTCATTGGTGTTTGTTAAGATAAATTAGAAGAAGAAAAAAACTTGAGGATAAGGTTGTTTGGGTTTGGCGAGCGAGGGTCGGTTTCGGACATGTCACTTGTGTGTTTCTTGCTAAGACTTAAGAAATTAAAAAAAGTAAAAAATAATTAACTTGTTGAGAGTGGGATTTAAACCCACGCCTTTTTTAATATGACACTATAAAACACCTCTTGTTATATTCTTTTATCATCTAAAATATTTTCTAACTTGATGAATATGTTTAGTGTAACTTGTAAAATTTTATTGAATATCATTAAAGATGGAGTGCGGATGCAACTTATGAGGGATTAACTTTTTTTGAATTTGTTTTCATTATGCATCTCATGAGAAATTTTTTAAAGATACCTAATTTACTTTGTGAAAGCTTTACAACTTCAATCTATATTTTGAATACAATGCATCTAGTTTCTTAACGCATCTAGTTTCTTTAATTAAGTTACTCGTTAAAAAATTAAGAGATGAAGGATGGAATGAATTAATTTCAAAAGCAAAATCCTTTTGTGAAGCGGACAACATACCTATACCGGACACTGAATACTCATTATGTTGCAAGAAAAGGAAGGCCTTGTCATTAATAAGATACAATTACGATTGGATATCATTAAAAACTTGACATATTCAATGCTATGATAGATTCTTAATTACAAGAACTGAATAATAGATTCAATGATCACACAATAGAGCTACTCATTCTTAGTTCGGCTTTAGATCCAAGAGAGATGGGCATGTCATTTAGGATTGACGACATTTGTAAGTTGATATAGAAATTTTACCCTCGAGATTTTATCGGTCATGAAATGCTATAATTAAGGATGCAATTTGAGCATTTTGATCATAGACGGAATCTTTCGATTCCAAAAAATTGTCAATGGCTACCATGGAGTTAAGAAAATTTGAAAGTTATCCGCTTGTGTATAGAGTGATAACACTTATTCTTACTCTTCCAGTTTCTACCGCTACCACGGAGCGATCATTTTCGGATATGAGCATAGTCGAGACTAAGCTTCGTAACAAGATGGAAGATCAATTTCTTTGCGATTGTTTGTTAGTGTATATCGAAAGAGAAATTGCTGAAAATTTTAGTATAGATTTGCTTATAGATAATTTTTATGATTTGAAAGAACGAAAATATCTATTTTGAGTGATTGTATTTTAAAATTATTTTAAAATATATATTGATATGTTATTTATAATAATATATATAAATTTATATCAAACATGATAAATTTATAAATATTTATTATGCCCCGTGGAAATTTCATACTGCATCCGCCACTGTCACTGTATATCCTCAAAGTGTAGTTGATGATTTGAAATTATACTACTGTTGCAAAGTCTACAACATGAACGCATAAAGGCTAAATCAGGTCATAGCACATGCATATCCTTGTGCAGATTGACCATGATCTTACTAGTCAGTGATCTTGTCACAAAAGTGAAAGTGGAAAGACATTATGGTATATATTCCTATCCAAATTGGTGGTGCCTCTAAAATATACAAAAAGGCAAATGTTTTTAAGAATCTCATCATGACAAAGTGGAAAGATGGATTTCTGTGGCGAACCTTGTCAGCTTGTGAATATTGAGTCTCTGATGATAATAAATCCTAGGTGGTGAAAGGTATGAAAGGAACAATTGGTGGTTGAATAATGACCTGGTTTCCAACTCTCTTTTTCCCCCTCAGTTGAATAATGAGATGGAGATCATCTCATAGGTATTCAGTTTATACAGTTTTCTTCACTTTCTTTCGATATTCTTTCTTCCATCAGGCAATCATCAAGGTAAGCAATATATTATTAGCTTTCAAAGATGCTATACTCATAAGTAGCTTTTTTTTTGTTGATCTGATATATTTTTTAGTCTCAAACCAAAGCAACAAATCCAATTCTGATTCTAATATCCGCAGAATCATATTGAAAGAAGGTAACCACTCTTTGAAAGAGACAGAAAAAAAAAAAAAAAAAGGTTTATGCAAGCTCTTTAATATTTATTCAGAAACGATAGAACTTAATATCTGGCATCATGATATCATCTACAAGTATTATCCCACTAAGCATCTTCTTTTTGCCACCAGAAAATGGCATCAAAGCGTTTTAGGAACTAGCTATATCAACCTCCTATAATCTGTTCCACAAGAGGCACATACAACTTTGTATTGGCCAATGGACATCCACATATTCCCTTAGTAACTTATTAGGTAATTCCTTTTTTGGTTGATTTCACAGTCACTAAAAGAAGGCCTTGGACAATCTAAAGAAAGAAAAGCGCAAGTCTGTGCTGATCTGATTAGCAAATAGCTTGTGGTTTTACTAAATAATAATATTATGGCATGTCTGCATCATGACACGAGCTTAAACACCTATGTGTGATGTGTGATGAGTGATGTGAGACGTTGGTGCTCCAATTTGGTTGTTGCACAGCACAGTCTGAACCATGAGGAGACACGTTTCCCTTATGACCCAATTTTTTTTTCAATCTAAGCTTTACCCTTTACCAGTGGACAGATTATCTAAATTATGATAAGCTCTAACTTCCACAAGATTCGATTTCTTTTAGGAAGTATTTTTCTCTTAAACCGGTAAGGAATGATCAAGTCAGTGGCCTGTTCTAAGTCGTGATAAAGCGCATTATCACAGAAGTACAAGTTCAACCTCTCATCTCATTTACCAATTACAGAGGAGTCATATCAGCTATATCCGTGAAACAACAATGCATAACAAACAAGAAAACCTCATACCTAATCATGCTAATTGCTCATAAATCTTACACTTCTCTGACACTGAATGGCTTAAACCATTCTTAAAATAAATCTTGATTTTCCATTATTTTTACAAATGCTATTCATTATCCCGTCATAATCTAAAGGAGTAAATTAATAATTAGTCTCTTTTGTTTGGTAAAATGACTTTAATAGTCCTTTTTATTTTAAAAACTAATTAATTAGTCTCTTAACCTATGTTGAACATGGTTTATTTAATATTATTTTATTTTTAAAAATGCTTCTTCTCATCAATCTTTTCATATTTTTACTTATTTTTTTATTTATTAAAAAAAAAGTTATAGATAGAATTTAAAATATATGAACTAATTGATTAGTTTTGAAACCAAAGGGACTATTTAATTTGTTTCAAAAAACTAGAGAGAATAATCTATAATCTACTCTAATCTAAAGATAAAACTATCCTACCAACAAGTTGTTCTGCTGGTAATAAATAAGCTAGTCTCGAAACGGATTTTCTAACAATGTGCAAGTTTCGTATTTATTAACAGGAGTTAAACATTGTCATTCTGATTCAGAATAAGATTGATCCAATATTTAATATTGAATATGAATACCTAGAGGGAAAAATAAAAAAAATAAAAAAAGATAAAATTATCCTTCTGCTTCTTGTTATCGGAAGGCAATCCTACCTCATATGGAAAATGATTTATTGTTAATAATATATACTGCCAAAACCTGAACTGTTTCAGCTATAACCTAAAATGAAAAATGTTCAAGCACAGGGCAGACAACTAAATCTTCACGTAGGGTTAACTACAAGTGCTTAGAACATTCATCTAATCTCTGACCTATAATTTGGTATTGGTGCACTTACAAGAGCATATATTTGATGGGGGTGAGATTGGTGTTTCTATTTGAGTGGCTTTTTGTCCCTTCAGCAGCATGGAAGGATTGCATTCCCATTGACCAAAACTCTGATTTGAATATAAGCCTCTTTTCTAAGTCATTCTTTTTTTTTTTTTTTTATTTGCATCTTTTCATCAAGAATATGATCCTATGACTATAAAGTTGATATGAAGAGCACAAAATTGTACTTTTCTTTCTTCTTGGTGTTATTAGAGTTATCCGCTTCTTAATGATAACCAGGAAAACTACAAAGAGATAGAATGTAATCAATGAGAAGACGAATAATTTTCCATGACCAATACATGCAAATTAGAAACAAGTTGATTGTCTTAAATACAAGTTTTATGAAGCATCAAAATTAGAACGATATGACTAGCTGAGTCCCATTCCTACGTATAGCTAGGACTAAATAGATTGAACCACATACTAGCTAATCTCTTACTCAAAATCTATCAAGAAGCCAGTAAATTTCTATTACACCTCTTCCAGATTCTAAAAGATGCTTAGGTCCAAAAGTGGTATTTTTTACTGAATTCCAAAATACGTTTTCAGTGGTATTTTTTGCTGTAATTATAGCGGTTTTCTTTTAAACGACCGCACTACCAAACACATAAATCGTTCAACTTCTTTTTAAAAGTACTAGGCTTCTAGCTGCCTACTTCCACAAGAAAAATTGGTGATTTGCATCTAATTTGGCCTACCTAACATGGGCATCATTACTGTGTAGCGTCGAACTTCCGCTGGGCAATGAGTAGTCTTCCTTCAAGCAAAGCTGAAGTTTTTCTTTAGTCTTTGTGAAGCAATCAATACTTATCTTTTGTTTGTTTTAAATCAATTTGGTTTTACATAAAAAATGCAACTACGCCTATCAAACTTCAGCAGGATTATTTAAGAGCTTAAGGCCTTGCTCAAATTTCATGTTCTTTTTCCCAGAAATGGTCTAGTTTGTTTTTATATAATATAGTTGTTTGTTATGTAATAGACTTAACGTCCAATCTATATTTATATTTTAAAATAATTCTATTATGTTTTTATATTTTAAATAATTTTTCAATTTTTTTTTTTTTGAATTTTTCTGACCAAGTTATTAAAAAAAATATCACATGACGTATGCATAACTAATTTTTTTTATAAAAAACATGCCTCTAAAAAACAAAACATGACTTGCACATGTTTAGATGAGGGGTATTTTTGAAAAAAAATATTAATTATAGTTTAACCAGAAAAAATCACAAGTTAGCTCATTTTATAATATGGTGACACACTAGCTACTAACTCTATTATATTCTAATGGACTAGGTCATTATTGATAAAATTCTTAGATATTTAATATATTAATGAGAAAATATATAGGAGCATGCAGTTTGCTTACATCGTGAATATGAATCGGGAATAATAATTCAAAGGGAAATGGTATTACCCCATAGTAAAAGAAATTATACTTCGTCTGAGGAAAGATTGACATGCATGTATCGATCATTAAAAAAAAAAAAGAAGTTCTATTTATGACGCACTTTATAAAAATACGGATGCATCTAAAAGCGTCACTGAGCAAACTTGTAACGCACAAATGTGTATCACAAGTGCATCCTAAAAAGATATATCACAGAAGTGCGTCCTAAAAAAGGTATGTCATAAGCTGATTTTGCGACATATTTTTTATGTGTCACCGTTTTAAAAACCTTGACGTTTTTGGTGTATCCTAACGTAAACATGAGCATTTGAATGATTTAGTAATTTTTTTTATCTTTTAAGGTATCTAAATTCAAAAACTCATACTAATTTTTTGATATTTTATCATACGCACAAAACGAAAACAGTTTTTCAGAAAAATTTTTATAGATATAAAAATTTAAATTCAATACTATTTATTTAAAGGACGCAAGACTCCTTTACTCCAACCAATCACCTTAGATCATGATTTAATAATTTTGACACAATAAATTCGTCCAGGTTCAAATTTAGAGTTTATATGATAAAATGCGCTAAGTGCATTCAAGTCCAAATTCAGATTTTATATCTTATGATTCACCATGGTCCAATTCTCATCCTACCACTATACTACTAGAAGAGGATTGTTGCAACTTACATAATTAATTAAACTGCAATAACAGTAAACCCATCATTTTGAGAATAATATTCAAACTTATAATACTTCAATAGCAGTAAATTCGAACTTGATATAGTGAAAAATAAACACATGACAAAAATAAGGATAAATTAGTTGAAAAAATGATCTTAAGTAATCAATATCACTCTTACCATTACCTACCATCTATTATCTATCAATATACTTTTCAATCTTGATTCAAATGTTAAAACATGAATAAGATATATTTTCTTTTTAAAATTATGTAAAAAAAAAACCTAAAAAATGTCCATCATTAAGAAAGAGATCAAAAGATAAAAATCATTCACCATCTATTATATGCTTCTCAATATTAATTCATAAGTTTAAACATGAATCAATTTATGTTTTTTTAATGATAAATATACTCATTTATCCTTATGTAATACTCAAAAAAATAAATGTGTTTTTGGATTTCTAATTGCACCTCATTTATTTATGAAAGTGTTTAAAATGTTTAATCTATTTTTTGAATGAATTTTTTCAACCAAATAAAAAAATGACCAAAATATTCCTGATTGAAATGTAAAAAAAAAAAATTCTAAAGTCTTCAAAAATAATTAAACGTGTAATTCATGTGATTTTAAATATTTTTTCATATTATAATAAAAGGCATTTCGATCAAACAATAATTTATGATCAAAATGATAAATTAAATATTTAAAAAAAATTTCAAGAACAGATAGAATAAATGAAAAATTTTGAGTATTATATAAAAAACAGATGAATATATTTATTTTAAAAAAAAATGTAAAAAAATGAAATTTTAAGGTTTATAAATATGATCAATTTATATCTTATTGTTTCCATAATTACTATTTTTTTTTTCCGCATATGTCCATTACCAACTTAAGGCGTAAGGCTTATACCCCACTAGAAAGAAGTTTTCTAATCATCTAAAAATCCACAAGGCCACAAAAAAAAAAAAAAAAAAAAAAAAAAAAAAAACAAGCAAAAGCTCAGATTGCCTGCCCAACCCCCAGAGCGTCGAATGGTGAATGTCAATCTGCAAATAGAACAACATATTAGAATGACTCAATAAGTGAACTGTGAAAAAAATATATATATATAGCACCAAAGTAACAAAGAAGAAGGCAAAATTATCATTGGAGGCAACACAAACACAGGACTGGTTCTGTCACTTCCTTTTTCTCCTATAATTTCAGTAACAATTAAATTAATACCTTTTTTGCATTTACTTTCTTACATATTACCCTCTTTAATTTTCTCTTTCAATTTCTATTGTTTGTCAGTGTGAACACAATTTGATCTTTAATAGATCGCTTAAACATGGTCCAATTATCTTAATGAACTAATTGCTAGCTACCTAGCTAGTTGGCTTTCATCAACTTTTTCCCTTGGCTAGTTGTAAGGTTATAGAAAAGTACTCGACGAGCTCCCATTTTCTTAATTTGCTTTTCTTGAAGCTACGTGCATACTATAGCAACTTTTTCCTTTTGGTCATTAATTTCCCACTTTTATAAAATTTAGTTAGGTGCCTTTGGTGTCTGCATCTTGCTTTCTATCTTCTTCACCAGTGTGGGTAAGAACATTGTAATATTGCTAAGGAAATAACGATCTTGCTTTGCGTTTGGTGTCCTTCTATCTTCTTCACTGGAAGTCCTCTTCTTGAAACCCCACCTGCAGTTCTTCAGAGGAAATTTTTGGCTGAGAAAGAAATTCAAAAGAGAATCTAATATATATGTACGTAAAACGAAGAATAGTGTGGTGTTCAAAACGATGGCAGCCATCTCAGATCAGTATGCATAAACCTAGCAAACGAACAAACAAACAATACAATCCCTTCGAAGAAACTTGTCAGAAACTATAAAAGAGCTAGGGAAAACATACTATAGCAGCATAACTGATTTGAGTATAAGATGAGCCAATAAGAAAGTGAATTCATTCACATAATAATTTTGATCAGGTTTCAAGAGTTTTACCGTCAAAATCGATTGGATATATTTTGCAATGTCTAGCTCTCCCGATTTGATCAGGTCTTCTAGAGAGCTGCCATGGTCCAAAAGAATTCAATACATCAGCATGTATAGATCAAATGAGTTCCCATATTCAACCACAAAAACGTTGAATTTCATAGCTCCATGTGTTTACCTAGCACTAGTAAAGGAGCATAGCATGTCTATAATATTCAAGAATCATAAAAATTTATGCTTGATGCCTAAACAAACCTTGTATAAATCTTAGCTGAGGCAGCAAGTATGGCAGTTCAGTTCTGTGGTCTGAAGTTATGTATCTTTAATCCCAGCAGCACAAATAGCAAAAAAACAGTAAAAATAACTAGAGAAAAGAAAAACAGAAATAGATATCAAAATATGATCTCAATTATCGCTACTGGGTTAATTATACTTTTTGTTCATTTATCCTCTAAAACGGGAACTTGCTTCTCTTTGCTGCAGCAACTAGCTAGTTGGGTTGACTCAACTCTGTATTTCCCCATGAATTGTATGGTAGGCAACACTTAAAAGAGAAACATAAATAAGTTCGGGCAACACAAATAGTAGTCTTAAGTTCCTAATTACAATCATGGGTTTACTGAGATTTTAGAGAGATGAACATCTGACCTTACCTGACAACTACAAGCGAGAAAACAAAGTTATTGTTAAAACATCAGCTTAGTTTCCCAAGAATGAGCATGCTACGAAATTGGAAAAAATGAAAAATTGCACTTCTTATTGGTGGACCAGGGGGAAACAAAGTAGAGTTAATAAAATTGAAAAAATCCAAAAATTGCACTTCTTAAGCAGCAACTTTACAGAGGCCCAACATACCTCACTGACCCCAACTCCAGCTAACTTGCATAGTAAAAGACAGCATTACCTCTGCATATTACATTCTCTGAGTAGGACGTATGATAACTCTCTTCTCCAAAAAAAAAAAAAAAAAATACAAAAAACTTCTCCCAACTCCTTCTATCTGCTAATTTAAGCATCAAAAGGATTTTCTGTTTGTGAATGGCACTTTTTTTTTTTTTTTACTTTACCGATAATCATTCTTTAGCTTATCCAAGACAAGGACGACTCAAAGAAATTCTAACCTCATCAATAACTGCCTACAAACTACTAAAATGCCAAAAAAAAAAATAATAATAATAATAACTAAGTTTTGGGTGGAAAAGAAAAATGAGGTTAATCTAATAAACAATTGAAAACTTAAATATAGTATGTAATTAGAAATATAAAAATCGATTGAAAACTCATGTTATTATATAAGTATGTATTGAATTATTTATACTAAAAAATATCATAACCTGACCCACTTCCATCATTTGAATGTTAATTTGCTGCCACGTGAAATGAAAAATAATATAAGTGAAAGGTAATGATAAATCCATTACTGTTTCAACAAATCATGGGGAGTCCAAGATAAATCCATTGCTGTTTCAAAATTAATCCAATACAAGCAAAAAAGTAATGGATTTAAAATGAAGAAATGAAAATGTAGGTTGGTTATCCCATGCTCTTGAATAAATTATAAATTAATCTCTCTAGTTTTGCCAAACAAATTTAATTGGTCGAAAATCTTATGTTTGTGTTTTCTTCAATTTTCATGCTCAAAATCTAACTTATTTTTTTTGTAACAACAAGCTTTACTAAGTTTAATTTGAGATTTTATAACTAAAAATAGTTTTTTTAATTTTTATCAAATTTTAAAATAACAAAATAATTTCAGTAGAAAGTTCCTTACGACAAAAGATAAAAAATATATAATTTGGTATTCAAGCACATCATCAATTAACAAAAAAATTAACTAAAGCATTTGATAGATAGTTTTGAAAAAATTAATATACTTAATCTTAAAAAAAAAATTAACATTCATGTATGCAATTGAGAAAAAAAAATGGTAAATTTCTAATTTAGTATTTTAAAGATAACGAACACGTCATCGCTTAATAAAAAAATTAATGAAAGTACATAATTGATAGTTTTGAAAAAATTAATGTGCTCAAATGAAAAAAAAAATTAAAGTTTATATGCTTGATTTAGAAAATATTAAAACTTGGTATATTTATATTGTAATTATCTTAAATTTAGATTTAATCTAAGGTAAAAATTTTAGCTTTTAACTTATGAATTCTAACTTATTCTTTAAAAAAAATTATTTTCAGTCATCTTTACCAAACATACTTCTAACTTAAAATCATTTTAACTCTTTTTTTTTATGTCATAAATTGTTCATGAAAATAGCTTATAAATTATGACTTAAGTAATAAGTTACTTTTCATAAATCATACCAAACATACTTTAAAACATTTTAATAATATTCAATCAATAAAATCATATAGTGATTAAAAAATACAAAGCCAAATTCACTTAAGTTTGAATCAGTAAAAATAGTGTTATCATATCTAATAAAATTAGCATATTTACGCATGTTGGCTTTGTTTTTACATTTTGAAATCATCCTATATGCTAAAACAAAACGATTTTTTATTGTAGCAATGAACAATGTTATAGTGATTGTTCACTGCTACAGTGCTTTAGTTTTTTTTAATTTTTTTTGGCTAGCGGAGCCTCCCCCTTAGTTTACTATTCATATGAACAGTAAACAACTTTTTCTCTCCTCCTTTTTTTTTCCTTTATAAACATTGGACTTTTTTTTAATTTCCATCCGTACTGTTCACGTGAACAGTAAACGCTGGCTCTCATTTTTTTTTTTAATTGAACTTTTTTTTAATTTATGTTTCTTAATAATATTGGGTGTTAAAATTTTAAAGGAACCAATAATTAATTGGGTGTTAAAATTTTAAAGAAACCAATAATTTATTTCCTTTATTATTTATTTCTAAAATTAAAAACACAAATAAAAAATAGTTAAATATAATATTTTTTGATGAAAAAATTATAATTATTTTTTATCATAAAATAAATTATTAAACTGAAATAATTTTTTTAAATAATTTTATATATTTTATTCAACACACAGCTGTAACGCTGGTCAAAAATCTAGTTAATTATCTATAACAAAATTTTATTCTTCTAATTTTAAGCAAATTTGATTTTGTATTTAATGTTTTCAATTATCGAACTTTGTAATGATTCACGTGAATTTTTCTTTTCTCTTTCTTCTGACAAAGCAAAGCGGCCACAGTCGCATCCTCAACTGAGGGAAGAAGGCAGGCCTCCAAGAGCAAAAGGTCCCCTGCCAACTCACCCCTTGGTCGCCTCCTCACCTGGTTAGATAGGGCGGCAATGCCCCTATCATCTACTCTTTAAAATGGGCCGACCGAGATGCCGTCAGCGTTCACGGAGCGATGGATTAAAGACAATTTGCTATTAAAGCGGTAAGGCGCTTGCTTGGGACACAAAGACGAGAGAAAAAGAATGATTGCTATTTGTCCTACTTTTCTTCCACTTTATTCCATTCCGTTACATTACTTTTGCCAAAGAAATAATGGGTCCAAATTCCTATACTATTTCAGCCTACCGAAAGAAAAGACTTAAGAACCTTATTTCCACCATCTAGATTATGGATCACTTTCCCGCTTGATTTGTAAAATGACATAACCTGCCAAAGCGCTCTTTCGATAGCATAGCTTAGTTTCAATCTTATTAGGTTTTTTTATCTATATTACGGTATGAGTCGAATAAAACATATAAAATTATTTATATTTAATACTTTATATTATATTATATATATATCAAAATATATCAAATCAAGATTAAATAAAAATTTATTTAATTTTATAATTTTTTAAATCAAAATTTTGAATTTAACTGATTATTTTTTATATTTTTCATGAACTTTTGAAACATTATTAATATATCTCTATCCATAAACTAAAAAAATTTATAATAGTATAAAAAATATCTAAATCAATAGATTATTAACTAAAAACTTATTTTATAAATTATTTTTTAAAAATATTTTTTTCCTTAAAATTTTTAATTAAAAAAAAAAGAAAAAAAGGGTCAAAGTGTTCAAAATGGAAACAAAAAAAGAGGAACCATAATGAAATAAAAAACATTTACGAATTAAAAAAAAATGATTGAAAAAGAAGAACTAAAGTGTAATGTCACAAAAAATTTCATAATAAATATCTTTAAAATATTTGAAAAATATAATAATACCATTGCACTATACAGTAAAAGACTAGTTCATTTGAGTCTTTATGAATAATACAAATGAGTTTGAATAAACAATGTTTTAAATAGCATAATAAATAATGTTTTAAATAATAGAGTGAATAGTAACTTATCATTTTACTTTAGTTTTTTTTGTTAACATTAATCTCAAGGTAGAAAAGCGCCTGTATGACCCAGACAACGTTCTAGGCATAGGAGGATCAGAGTAACAAGGAGAAAGAGATCATTGAGAAAATAATAATAATAATAATTGAAACTTTTTATTTATTAAAATTACTTTTTTTTTTTTTGTGTGTGTTTTTCCTAATTTTTCAAGTGAATTTGCTTTCAAAATCAAAATTTGTACGTAAATCTTTAAATGAATCACGCCATAATTTTTTGTAGGGAGTTAATCATAAATTATCTATACTTTTGAAGAAAAATTGAAGCTTAGATCACAAAAAGTCATTTTCTCTTAATTTTGATAGCTTTTTTAGCGAGTTAATCATAAACTATCTATACCTTTGGGGAAAAAATGAAGTTTATATGATAATAAGTCATTTTCTATTAATTTTGATAGCTTACAGAGGTATATAGAAGAACTTTATTGATAAATGAATGAAACGAAAAGAGAGAATTGATAAATAATAAATACTTTTGAGCATAAATTGATAAAATTCATATAGTTCAGGGAGAGAAATGAAATTTACCCCAAAAGGGGGTCAAAACCGAATATAGCCGATGAACAATAAAAGCTACCCATCGAGGAAGCACCACCGAACGGAACAACCAACCAAAATCCCAATTCCTCTCCACAAATGGAGCAAGAAAATCTCCCAACCCATGAAGCAGAACTCCACTTTTGGGGAAATACCCCAGAAGAAGAGCACTACAAAAAACAAGGCATTAACGCCTCAAAATCATTTTACAAATCACCAAGAGGCCTCTCTCTATTCAGAAGATCATGGCTGCCAAGCTCCACCAATCCTCCACGCGGCGTCATGTGTATGGTTCATGGGTACGGAAACGACATTAGCTGGACTTTTCAGTCCACAGCTATCTTCCTTGCCCAGATGGGTTATGTCTGCTTTGGACTTGACATTGAAGGCCATGGTAAGTCTCAAGGCCTTAGGGGTTATGTACCCAATGTTGATCTTGTCGTTCAAGATTGTCTTTCTTTCTTTGATTCCATCAAGAGTGATCCACAGTTTCATGGGTTGCCTTTTTTTTTATATGGTGAATCAATGGGGGCTGCTATTTGTCTTTTGATTCATTTGGCAAACCCTAAAGGGTTTGATGGTGCAGTTTTGGTTGCCCCCATGTGCAAAATTTCTGATAATGTGAAACCCCGTTGGCCGATTCCTGAGGTTTTGACACTTCTGGCAAAATTTTTGCCTACTTTACCTATTGTTCCAACTGCTGATATTATGCATGAGTCAATAAAAGTTGAGAGAAAATTGCGAATTGCAGAAATGAATCCGACGAGATATAGGGGAAAACCAAGATTGGGAACTGTTGTGGAGCTTTTGAAGGTTACTGATTATTTGAGTCAAAATTTGAGGAAAGTTACTATTCCGTTTATTTTGTTACATGGGAGCATGGATGTTGTCACCGATCCAAATGTGAGCAGAAGTTTGTACGAGGAGGCTAATAGCAAAGACAAGACGATAAAGATTTATGATGGAATGGTGCATTCTTTGCTGTTCGGTGAAACTGATGAGAATATTGAAATTGTTCGTCATGATATTATATCTTGGTTGAATGATAGATGCAAGAAAAACTAGCAGCAAGTTTATGTCGTTTTATTATTGCTGCTTGATTGTCTAGTCGTGGTTGTTTCTTTGTTCTATTTAGGAGTTGCAAATAAAGAAGCGTACTTCAAATAAATGTTTTTCGCTCATGGCGAAGATTTAGCTTTCTGGTGTTTGATTGAAATCCCGCACTGACATTGAGTACCAATTCATCAGTCTTGTCTGCTATCGGAAAATACTGCTTTCTAATGAAACCTTAGATTATATAATTATGCTTCTTGGAATCCATTGTTTACTTATCTTATGTTGTCCAAGTATCAGCGGTGAACTGACTAGCAAATTAGAGGATTGGCGTAGTTTGGCAAAATCAGGGTTCTCTTAGAACCGGCGTTGATGACTTGCCTTATAACTAAGACCAGAGATGCACTTTAATATCAGAGCAGGTGAACTTGTCTGAAAATATGACCAGAAGGCAGTCAAGCATCCATTCCAGTGTGCTTATAGAACTAGTCTGGCCATACTCTTGCCACTGCTTTGCATTGGTATTTTTGGCGAGATCAATATGATACAAATATATATATATAAAATAAAATAAGGAAAAAATAGGTCCCACCGAGATTTGAACTCGGGTTACTGGATTCAGAGTCCAATGTCCTGACCACTAGACCATGGGACCAGTTGTGATCAACGTACCTACTTTTCTTTCATGATACAAATGAAAGAAGATATACTTGGGTCCAAGTGATTCTCTGGTAGTCATCATGGTAGCTTTCTTCTCCCATTCAATACGGTGGCAAGTGTATTTCACACGGAGCCCCGTAGCACTGAGCAAGTTATGACTTTTATTTTTGTTTAACCAATTATTAGTTGTCATATTTCCAAAAAAAAAAAAAAAAAAAAATTAATGCCACTTGATTATTTGTAAATCAAAATTTCCTTTTCAGGGTGTATTTTTCACCTGTAAATTGCTCTCGTATATGGTGCTGTAGATTACGACGACTAAAGAAGCTAAAAACTTAACACCGAGCAATTGAATTTGAAACGGAGTCAATCAAAAGCTGAATATATATGATGTAATCTCTGTAAGACAAGAAGAATAACGCAAAACCTATATGGAAATAAAAACACAAAGATTGGGAAAAAAGAATAACCCCTTTTATCATTTACAATTGGGGAAAAATGAAAAATATCAAAGCAATATCTATAGAACTCTATCTTTACTCGCTATAAGACTAATGTAACCCTATGTTGTATCCCACTATAATGGAAGACAAAATGAGAGGATCCACTGTTAGACCGACAAAAAAAATGGATAAAGAATGGATCGACATCAACGCCAACTATGCACATATCTACTAGTCAGAAAAGCCTAAATCCCTTTTGTTATCTTGTTCAACCTAGTCAGGAAATGGCTCAAATATCCATCTGCAACAGCAAGCAGCTAGGAACTTGAAGATATCTGAGTTGCTGAAAAAGAACCTATAGGTGATCTCTGGGTTACCGAATGCAATATCTGCAAAAAAAAATTTGAACTCCATATTCACACCATAAATAGGTAATTCAAGTCATCCACTGTTAGGCGAGTCTGACGACCAGCATTTTCATCCTCTCCAAAAGCAGATGCCACCATCTCTCTCTTCTTTTGCTGCAAAAAAACAAACCAGTATTTTTGCTTTACCAAAAAAATTCAGAACAAAATAAATATAATAAAATACACACTTGATACAAAATTATCCAATAATAAACTCTTAGTGAAAGCTAGATAATACGAAAAAAGAAAAAAACAAAAAAAACCACTAGAATATGCAACAAAACTGAAGGTAAAACGAGTCATTATGTTGGAAATTTGCCCAAGCCTTCATAATAACTACAAAATTATTCAGAAATGCATTAGAGTTACGATTTTAGAAGATGGCTAACTACAAAGCAAACAAACCAAAAGCCTACTTTCGCAAAAACACCCCCTTAAGTGCTAAGGTTAAAAGCAAGCAAATGTTATTTCTTTTGAGAACTACAAGAACCAAAGCAGCTCAAAAGCACTTCAAAGAAGGTTTGCCTCCTTTAGCCAAAGCATTCAAAAGGCTGCTTTTGACAAGAGCTGCTGCAACTGCAGGCCCAATCACTAGCTCAAAGTCATAACCTTATTGATCATGTTAAGCATAGGTTTGTCCAAAAACAAACATCCTTTCCTCAGCCCACGTGCTTCTATTGCAACCAAAGAAATAAGACATTCACTCAACCACCCTGAGGTTAAGGCCTTCAGCCCATCCAAGCATCACGTGTTTACAGTGACCATTACAGGAGACCTGTTCATAAGTTCACCCAGTTCAATTTGTTCTACCAATATCGCAACACATTCCCTTTTTCCGCTCCCCTTACTCAGCTAGTTAAAACTGTTTTAGCAACATTACTATGGTCACTTTATATACTTGGTTCCAAACTCATTCTCTTTTTGGCTTCGCTCACTGCTTCAAAGAACACACATATATCATACAGCTATATAGTTGCCATTAATCAATGAATTCAGTTAGCATTTGAACAACCATTGACTTAAAAGAAGTCAAAACTCCATGGCATAGATGAAAAATGTATGCCTTTTGCCTCCTCAGAATGAGAAACACTAGTTCTTAATTCATCTACAGTGCTGCAAGCCTGTGTTATCAACTCATTAACGAGACCTAAGCAAATAGCAATGGCAACGGAAGAATCAAATATTTCTTACAGAGCATCAAGAGCACCATGTCTATCATCTCCATGTAATACTTTCCATTGTTAAATAAAACTACTGCATTATCCACCATGAAAGGGCAATTTAAACAATTTATGATGGAGAAAGTGATGAGAGATGTCCCTTTAAACAGTTGGGGGAAAAAAACAAAGGTGGCCATTTGATACAGAACTTAGTAACAAAAATTTAATATAGAACATAGTACCTGGAGGGCTAATATACGATCTTCAACAGTATTTTTTACAGTTAACCGCAAAACTGTAACTTTACGAGTTTGCCCAATACGATGTGCCCTATCAATTGCCTGATCTTCAGTTGTAGGATTCCACCAGAGGTCCAGAAGCAACACATGGCAAGCTGCAACCATATTCAGTCCAAGACTAGCTGCTTTCAGAGACATAATCATAACAGATACCTGGGGTGCAAAAGCAACCAACCATCAGCAAAAAAGAACATATGAAAACACTTAGAGAGGGCATAAAAGCACTATTAAACAGAAATCTTGAAAGTACAAATGGTTAAAATCCCACAAACCTCCGGAAGGGTATTGAAATCCTTCACAGCTTTATCTCTGGCAACAACTGACATTGTTCCATCCAGTCTCCTGTACTGAATGGAAGAATTTTTAAGGCCAGCTTCAAGCAAATCTAGCATTCCTGTCCACTGTGAAAACACTATGGCTTTCTCCCCAAGAACCTTAGTTGGGGGGTGTCTATTATCAGTACCATCATTAAGTGAACCTGTAGAATCAGATGAGGTTTCACAAGAAGCAAGATTTCTATCAACAGAATTCTCTGACAAATTCCATGTAGACAAACAATCTTTTGGTTTAGTCAGCGATTTCAGGACTTCAAGAGCTGCCCTAATTTTTGATGAATCATGAGGGCGATTGTCAGAGGAGGAGCTAACTGCCACAACAAGCTCAGAACCAAAAGAATCTAGACCAGGCTCATCAGATAGAGAACTATTTAATGTGGCTTTAGAAAACACTGAAGACACATTCAGGCGAACTTTGCAGTTTGATGCAGGGCATTGATTGTCGTCACCAGTAAGATGCTCACAGATACACTGTTTGCAGAATACATGACCACAGACTGAAACAACAGCATCTTCAGGTGGATCCTATATGAAAATCAGCAGAGATGTCAGAAATCATAAAGCACTGACAATTGTATCAGATCACAAAAAAACAAAAAAAAAAAAGAGTTGATAAAGCCGTTCAACAAATACAACAACAACCAAGCCTCAATCCCAAACTAGTTGGGGTAAGCTATATGAAAACCAGTTTAACAAATAATAAAAGAAAACTAGAATCTAATATAGGACAGATAAATACACATCATTATAAAGAAACTATTAGTGGCAGCATCCCTGTCCAAGAATTTTACACAGGCAGACGAGAGGCAAGCTGCATCATGTGCTCAAGCATTGATTTGAAGCTCCTATAATGATCTTGCACTAAAAAGTACCTCAAATAACTAGCTTTTTAAGTAGAATCAACGGTTATTTTATACTTTTTGCTATGTAATATTGCAGCTGGGCTACTTTATCTAAAGGCATGTAGTAGCAACAATGATTCTTATTGCTTTTTATCAAATCTTTATGCGTTATTTCAAAACATTACTAACAAATATGGTAGCATTTCTATTAGATAAAAGAAATAATTATACTCCTAGCCAAACAACAGTCCTGTTGGAAGTAAAAGAAAGTATCCTAGAGGCTTCTAAGGATGTGGAAAACTATTCTATGTACAACGGGGAAAGTTCTAGACAGAATATTGAGCTCTTTGAAACAGAGCCATCACCTTGCTTCCAGGAGATAATTACTTAGGTATGATCAGTATGATACGTAGTTTTAGCCTCAATACAAGGAACCTTTCCCCAAAAAATCTGCAAACTGAATTCCCAGAGAATTCAGCCAATACAAGCAGCCTTTCAAATCAAAGATGACAAAAACGTTACTACTTACAAAACCCTACACCTCTCTACTATTAATGCTTGAATTTTAAAAATCCAGTTACTTATACACACAAGGAACAAATATGCATCTTTGTGACCATATCTTTTTTAGGAAATCCAGAACAACGCACTTGCAACTGCATCCAATTATCTTAAAATCATGTTTCCGACCCCTTAACTGAATGAACAAGCTGACAAATTAAAAGAACAAAGCATGAAAAAAAATAATAATAAACACATTACAATATATGTATGTGCGTAGAGTTATTTGCAAAACCAGCA
This sequence comes from Dovyalis caffra, assembly GCA_963924115.1. Taxonomy (NCBI): domain Eukaryota; kingdom Viridiplantae; phylum Streptophyta; class Magnoliopsida; order Malpighiales; family Salicaceae; genus Dovyalis; species Dovyalis caffra. Next base: position 11,960,344 of record CAWUPB010001184.1, read on the forward strand.
TCCACGATATAAATGTACCAAAGAAGTTAACATACGGAAACAAATCCAGTAAAGTTACAGAGGAGAGAAAAGGAGGACATAGAAATAAGTAAAGGAGTTATAGGGCAAGAAAAGAAACAACATACACTGCATATGCCACAGATTGCCAAAGATGCTTCTAAACAATTGAGAAGGCATAATTGTTTCTCCCGAGGAAGCTTCTTTGCCATCTCAATTGAGGATCTTCCTAGAGAACTTGAATCTAAACCCTTGACAAGAAGAGGATGATCACAAGCTTGTCGAAGCCGCAACAGCATCAACAAGATGTTAACATAATTTTGTTTAACAGTTCCAGCAGCTGCATATTCCTGACAAACAAGTGAAGAGGTTGGTTAATCTGCATACATAAAAAGAGTATAGAAAATTGAAATCATTTTTAAATTACTGTTACAGTAAAATCATACTTTAAACTGAGCTCGTGAATCAATTTCTAGTCTGGTGTAGAAATCACGTTCTTCCTCAGTAAAGTCCACTTTTTTCAGTTGTACTACTTTGGGTGGTAGGTTAATAATTGGTTCCCCGTCAAGAAGAGTGCCTAGAACAAATATTAGCCATCAGATGAGTCAAAAAAGAAACTGCAAAAAGTTGCACAACAACAGCAGCCTAGCAACAATTTACAATTTATATGAAGCGAACCAGACAAGAAAAAAAAAAACATATAGATGAGCATGCACAGATAGAATTTTTTCAAACAGATCAAAGGATACTAATATGCTTATGTATTACCAGACTTGAACAAGTTCTGTGTAGTAAAATCATATTTGACAGCACCTGTTCATGCACCGAAACACCAAGAGGATAGAACATTTTACTTGTAAATAAAATTCATTATCTAACCACAGGATTAAATCATTCATATACCCTGAAGATGCAACCTTTCGAGCAGCCCACAGCAAGACCCTCAAGGCAAAAATGGAAAGAACTATATACCACATTACTAATTTAGACCAATTCTTTTAGTTAATACACAATTAATAAATTTGTCAACAAGAGGAAAAGAATGGAAAGAGTAGCTGAAACCTGTGAAAAAACTTCCTCAACTATAAACCACATTACTAATTTAGACCAATTCTTATAGTTAGTCGCTACTAATCTATTTGTCAACAGAGGTAAAGAATGGTGAGAGAAGCTGAAACCTGTGAAAAAAATTCCTCAATTATCAAAGCAATCCTAATGAATTGGAAGACAAACAAAACATTCAGACCAAGACAAGATAATCAGCATCCAGCCAAGTACCAAGCCCAAAATAGAGAACAACTATAAAAGGATCTCAATTTTATGATAAAGGTGACAGGTAGAAGGTCCTGGAGGTTTTTAAGGTCGTAATGAAATAAATTAAGGTTCTTTAGAAAAATCCAGCACGGAATGAATTTCACCACATGGACTAACAAATATGCAAAATTAGCGCACAGAAAACTCGTACAATCTTACCTTTGGTGCGACGAAGCATTACTGTCTTCAAAACAGCTTGCAACTTTCTGTACCCTTTCATTGGATTCTTTTGAATCGGGACCTTTATTGCTGAGCAGAATAGCTTGTAGATGGCATAAGGTTCATATCTGAGGAATCTGAAATAGCTATAGAGATCATCAATTGCATTTTGGATAGGTGTACCAGACAAGCACCACCTGCGTTTTGCCCGAAGACCCCAACAGGCCCTAGCCACTTGAGTTCTGTGATTCTTGATGCTCTGGGCTTCGTCAAGGACAACCCTAAACCATCCCACCTTTGCAAGAGGCCGGGCAATGGACTCAAGCATTGCACTGTCCATCCCCTTCTTATTCTTTGAACCTTTTTTGCCAGAAGTGGGAGGATATTTCCTTTTCTTACCATATGAAAGTCCTAGGTGCGGAACATCATCACCTTCAATTCTTCGTTTCTCTTCATCATCTTCATCGGCCAGAGGCTGCTTTGGGACCTCCATGCTGACAATTGAATATGTTGTAATGACAACATCATACTTTGCCAGCTCGGAAGGATCCTTTGTTCGATTGCTTCCATGGTATACTAGAACGGAGAGATTGGCTTCAGTAGTTACCTTATTATGCAACTCATCAGCCCACTGCCGTAAGACACTTGTGGGACAAACAATGAGAGTTCCAGCAGCTGGCCTTCCCTTGGATTGCCCAGAAGAATTCAGGCTCAATGTCGAACGTCGATTTAATGTAACTTGAGAACCATCATCACCTTTCTTCAATCTATCAATCTCAGTAACCCCATCATCATCATCATCATCCAAATTTAAGGTTTCACACTCTTCTTTCCTAACAGCCACAGCAGCCACTCGATGAGAAGGAGCTCGTTCCTTGAGTATAAGAGCAATGGTTGATACTGTCTTTCCCAACCCCTGCGAGAAAATGATCGCATAAATCCCGAAGCCAAAAAAAAAAAAACAGTTCACAGTTCCTCAACTTTAGAACCATCAAGCAGCAAGTTAATAAAATCTACCTGATCATCTGCAAGAATTCCTCCACAACAGTGCAAGCTAGATGTTTCCTTCTGAACCATCCATGACAAAGCAATTCGCTGCACAGGAAATCATTGGACTTTAGCATAACAATAATAAATAAACATGTATATCACTCAGTCATTAGAATAGCGAGAGGAATGCACACGTAGTCTCAAAAAAAACCCATCTTAGGAGGAGTAAAGAAATTCAGAGCCTCACAAATAGAAAGCATATAACAAGAAACAAACACTATAAAACGAGATTTGACTTCAAATGCTGTTAGCCAATGCTAGTTGATTTTTAGATTGCTAAAAGCCACCATAAAAATCCCCTTCAAATCAGTTTTGCCAATCCCAGTTGATTTTGGATAACTATACAAGCTACTGTAAAAAACAGAATCCACTTCAAAAGTCAAATTTTGCCAATGCCAGTTGATTTGGATCACTAAACAAGTCATACTGAACTTAAATTTCTCTCATTGCATTAAAAACCAAACACCCCATACAAAGAATCTCAGTATCAAGAGAGGAAACCCAACTCATCATTAACTCTAGGTCTAGAAATGTATTCTTTCAACTGGCACCAACTTGAATTTGATTTTGTTTATATGGATTAGCATAGACAAAAGCAGAAAACAACTCAAAACAAATTGTGGAAAACAAGAAATATCCATTTCCCGGTGACTCTATAGCCATTCGCCTTGCTACTGGAGTAGAATATTGCAGTTAATTGCTTGTGAACGTATAGGAGATTAAAAAAAAACATTCTAACTTGTTGACCCACATCTGGTAACTGCAAAGAGATTGTCTGGATATGGAAAACTAGTTCCTTGTGTTCAGAACTATTGGAAGGACTATCAAAATTACAGTCCGCTAATAGAAATCAGTTCCATGATACATATTGACTTTGCGATGCATCCAATGCATCAAGAGTACTTCTATATAGCCTTATTTCTTTTTCCTTTTTTTTTTTTTTTTTTTTTAGTACCTACAAGTTACAAACCAGCAATGCTGGTTTCATAAGTCATGATGAGGTCGATGTGTTCTGAGATTGCCATTCAAGATTGATTGCTATGCCACTTATCATGTGCTGTGCATCATGCACACAGTCATCAATTCATAGCCACAGTTCAGCCAGCTAAAGGATGAAAAAGAAAGATTCCAAACCTGATGTCTCAAAAGAGGTACTGCCAAAACACCATCGGGTGGAAGAGCTTCAGACTTTGTTTGAGAAAGATCCTGTCGTGCGTGCCGTAATATTAATCAGGACTAATATAAAAATTTTGGAAACAGTGAGGTACGTCACAATATAAAAATTCCGGAAACATGAACCAGTTATATGTATTTATGCAAAATGGCAGGACTATGTCTCTTCTCATACGTGAGAAATCAGTTGAATTTCAATGGGCGCCACAGCATTTTTTTAAAATCTTTGCATTTGAATATTTGCTAGTGAGGACATGTTCTCAATAAACAAAATAAAAATCATGTTCCTACTAATATGTGAGCAAATGCCTGCACATAGTAATCATACTTATTGTCGATACATTTGGTGAGAATGAGTTTATGAATCTGACACAGCCTGTAAACAACCAGACAAAATATTTCAGGCAGAGGGAAGGAAATCTCAGATCAATGTGAGGACATCTGATCAGAAAGTAAATTGTACTCCAGATCCAATGCATTCCAATTCTGTATTTATAATTTCCAATTTCTAAATTATAGATCAAAATTTGGGTTTTAGTGTAACAATGCAGGTAGATTCCCTAGCTCACGATACTGACCTGCAATGCAACTCGAAGTACAAGTCGCTCATCATTGGCCCTGACCCTTGTGCCTTCTACTGCAGAATGATGAAGTGAATCGTTATATGTAGGGCGTTGCAAAGGAACCAAGGGCTTTCTAGTAGCAAAAGATTGGTTTGGGCATGCAGGTTGACTGATATCATCAAGAATACATATATCAGGATCATCATCAACATGGGATTTGCTACCAGACGAATTACTCTGAATTGATTCAGGGCTGACTATTGAAAGATGAGAACCCAAGGCCTTAGACTGAATCGGTATGCCCTGTTTTTCATCCTTAGCACAAATAAGCTGCATGTTGCTTATATTGGATGCCTGAGCAAAAGGCAAATGCTGCTCTGGAGCATTTAAATTCAAATATGCACTATCCAAGGGAAACCTACAAGCAATCCCCTCAACTTCAGCTCTTGAAGATCCAAGAGTCATGCCCCCTCTGTCATCCTTAGTGTAAATCACATGCTTCTGAGTATGCACAGATGATAAAACACCTGAAGATGACTGCTGCTTGTCTTCATCAACAAAAGTACTGTTTCCATCACTCCAAGAACACTTTCTGTCAACAGCTTCAGTAACTCCCTCACCACACTGCCAATTCATGTTCTTACATGCAACCAATCCTTCATTTTTTTCATCCTCTAAACAAACTGTTTGGTCCTCACAGAAGCCTAACTGAATATAACTGGATGGCATAACCAATGCCTTGTCATTAATAAGTCCATCATCAGCACTTGATGAAAAATATCCACTGATTGGTAACTTATAGCCATTATCTTCGGATTTAACATTCACCCCATTTACATCCGAGCAAGGCATAATCGAAATCTCCGATCCAGAGCATGCATTCTCAGGTTGAAATCCATTAATTTCTTGATTAATGGGCAATAATCCAAAATTAACACCAACAGAAAAATCAAAACGTGGAGAATCAGTATAATGTGCATCATATCCATTCACACCACATTGCATTGCTGAAAAATGATCATTAAATTCGCTGTTAAAATCAGGACGGTGCCAGTAAGCAGAATTAGTAGAAACCATATCATGTGAAAAAACATTTGTATCCATCAAGGGCATGTCCAAGGATCTATGAATATCATTTTCAGATTCTAGATTTCCTAAGCTATTAATAACTAAAGCATCACAGGATCCAAACTTCTCATTTGAACCGTCCATCCAAGGACCATGTGAAGCATCTGCAATTATCAGAGAACATAAATCAGAACTCCAATCATAAATCACAATGATCTAAATCAACCTACCAGATTACACATCCTTTAACACACAAAGAAAAAAAGAAAAAAGAGATTACATGCCTTTGGATTCAAAGTTCCCTTCCACATGCCTCAATTGGTTTCCATTTTCATCCAAAAGAAGATTTAGATTCAAACCATCTGCATGATCTGCAACACAGCTAGACACTCCATCAGCAAAAGTAGTAGATGCAGTACTGCAACTCACTGTCTCTGATTGCGACACTCGTACCCTCATTGTTCCCTGATCCTCTTGAAACGGTAAACAAAACTCTCCAATACTTCTGGAGCAAGCATGCATAGAAGAGCTCATTTCTTTCCCAGTGTAATCAATTGATTCTCCACCAAACCCATCTGTCCCCTCTATCATCTGAGACCCTAAACAGCATACCAACAGACAAAGCAATTACAATCTACACAACGACATCCAACCCTACATAATGTTCCACCAATTAGATTCTGTCTAAATCTGTTACCACTTTGATGCGGCCAGTTTCGGCTATTTCCAGCTTCCAGCAGTGGCTCAACTTGCAAATTCTCGTCTGAAAAATCTCCTCTACTACTCTGCAATTCCAGAATAAATATATATACGCTTAAGAAACAGAAAAACAACAAAACAGCAAAAGCATCACTCTTTTTTTTTTTTTTTTGCTTAAGTGAAAAATTAACAGTATTTCGCCTTTAATCAATCAATCATACAGCATCAAATTAAACAATTTAAGCACAAAACAGGTCGAAGTTCTCCAAAACCTAAAATCTCGTTGAACTTGACCTACAAAACAAAAATTCTGATGCCAAACCCGAATCGTTCAAAACCAACAACCAGTATTGAAAATTACCGGAGAAGCACGCGGAGGCTCTTCTTCAAGAATTGTATAAATCATATCGATATCTATGGACAAATCCTCCTCCTCTCCATCGCCGCTATTACCCTCACCAACGGCCATGATTTCGCCACCTGGAATAACACTCCCCGAGCTCCCGTCCGCCATTATCATGATCGTCAACTCAAATTAAAAATCAAAAAGAAAAATCAACCAACCAAACAAAAAATAACCCTAGCAGTGAATTCAATTCGATTCGTTTTAAAAGAGAAATAGGAATCCAAATCGCATTCTCATTGTGTATCTGTTTCAGAGAAAGAGAGAGGGAGAATCAGCGAAGTTTCGGGTTTGGGGTTTTTGTGTTTTTTTTTTTTTTTGGCGTGTGTTGAGGCTTGTAGACTTTTTCAGGATCAGAAACGGGAAAAAAAAATTAAAAAAAGATAAAATGTGATTAATACCAAGAAGAGAAAAAAAAAAAGGTTAGCGTAATCTCGAGAAGAATGTGAGTGGCGCAGGTTTAAATATAGGGAGAAGAGGGGATGAGGGGGGTGGCGGTGCGTAGGTTAACGACTTTTTCTTTGGTTTTCAATGCTACTTTTTTTTAATTATATATTATTATTTTATTTTGGTGATGGAAATAATGGTGAAATATACTATTTAACGCGTGTTAACTGGCGATGGCAAAGTGAAGGAGGTGGTGGTGGTAGCTTTTGCGTTGGGGAATTGGTTATTCTACCTTTGGTTTGTCGTTTTCACACTTTAAATTTGATACGACAAGGGTTGTGCTTGGTCCCTCTAGTTTTCATTTTAGTTTAATTTAGTATTTCTATTATTGTTGTCCTCTTGTCATCTTTTTATGCCACCGAAAACTATTGAGGTATTATGTAGTTTGTATTTGAACTATTGTTTTATCAATTTTACCACTAAATTATTTTTATTTTTCCATTAAGAACTTTTGTTAATTATTTAGGAAAATATCATTTTTTTTATACAATTACATTGTTTCTTACAAAAAAAAAATACTTTTTAGATGAAAATATAGACAAAAAATCTTAAAAATAAATAGAAGGAAAATTTTTTAAGGTTTGAGAATAAAATTAATACCAAAAATTTTTAGGTTGTAACATTAGACTACATAATTTGATGGTATTTTTGAGCTTTTTCTTAATATGTTTTACAAATGACAAATAATTTTATTGTTTAAGATGACACATTCAAGACTAATAATATTATATATGTTAAAATCTACTTTATTTTGTAGAAAAATATCTTGCATTTGGTAGTCCATATGAATTAAAACTTCATATATTTTCTAAGAATAGGATCTTTTTATATCATGAATCCTAACATGATGAGGCTTTTAGTATATTGATCTATGTATAGTATGTCTATTTGATAATCAAAATGAACCCTAAGAAAATTATCATATAGAAGAAATCTTTCTAATCCTATTATTTATATAATGAATTTTTTTTTTGCAAACCTCGGAACATGTTTTTTCTTCCATGTTGAGGGGGTTTTTTATACAACAAAATCATCATGTCTTGCATTTTTTGTTCAATTTATCTATCCATTTTACCATTATTCTATATTTATTAGACAAGAGAGATTATTTATTTATAACAATTGGGTTATTGCATGTATTTCAATCCTAACATTATCAAGCATCATTAGAGACAACGATAAAATTTCATATTAGGGAAAACAAAAGACAAAGAGAAGATTTGAGAAGAAAAAAAAACGTTGAGATTTTTATATTTTTGTAGAAAATAATGGTGCTATAGAACTTGTGGACAATGGTTTTACGACAGTTGACAAAATGACCATAATGTCACTATATATAAAATAAGAGGATGACATTAAGCCAAACCAGAGTTAAGGAGAACACAGCAAGTGGGAGGGTAAAGACTAAAGTGAAAGTCGCGAGCGGGCGATGATGGCGTGGGGATTGGGTTCGTATTTTATACGCTTTGAATTGAGCGATGATTGTGCATCTGATGACGAACGTAATGACTAGGTTAGCAAATAGCGAAGCATGCATTTCAAATGCCCTCAGTACCTTTGGTAATTACTAAAGAGATTTGATTTGATGATATCTAACTAAAATCCTTTTTTTTATGGAATCACTTTTAATGTTACTTTTTTAGTATTAGAATAACAAAAAAATTAATCATTTATATAATATATCAAATATTTATTTACCTTTTTGTATATTTTACTTTTTTATATATAACAAGATTATCGTTTTTTTACACACATTAATAAAATTATTGATTGTTTTGTTGCATCATCCTATTTTGTTTACACTTTTCTAAGTTATTTTCTTCTTTTTTAGAATTGTTAATCATCAAATTAATTATATATAATATGAAACCAATACATCAGTTAAAATTTTGATTGTCAAAATATTTCTAATAGATTTAAATAAAAAAATAGATGGGTTCTGTCAAATAATATCCAAAATTCTTTTTAAAAGATTTTATTTAATTTCACTACTTTTTTTTAAAAAAAAAGACTAACATAGGTTTTTTACCATGATTTTCTATCAATCAATACAGGTAATTCCAACATTAGATTTACCTATCCCATCATCAATTCCTCATTTCTTCTCATTTTATTCAAAAAAGCTATGATTATTGAATTTATATTAAAAACAAATGCTAGTTTTTCTGTTACCAAAGGTCTAAAATTACTTTTGAGTTACACTAAAATGCCATTCTCGAAATTTTACCAAATACAAAACCTTGACTTTATGGAATTCTTGTAAAACAAAAAATAGTTGGGACATTTGCTTGAAGACCATCTTAAATTACGTGCCCTTGTTAATAAAAAAAAAAAAAACGAGAACATAACATGGAGGAAATTATAATTTTTCATCCTTTTTTTTAAGTACGAGTGAGAAGAAATCAGTGAATGTTGTGTTGCATGTGTTAGATATTTATATATTAAGTTTCAATAGTTTATGTGTGTGTATATTTTAGTAGATGATTTTCTAGTTATTTGTTGCCAATTAAAGCTCTATAAATTTTTTTTATTAAAGTGTACCTTTAATTTTAGTTTTAGTAAATTGGTTGTTTACATTTTATTGAGATACAAAATGGTGTTTAATAGGTTTATTTTTTATAACAAAAAAATAATAATATCAAGCAAGTCAGTTTTCTTTACAATTTTTTTAATTATGACACGTAAAAGATACGTAAGATTAAGTTTTTTTTTTCCTTATCCGATAATTTTGGAGAGAGGGGCATGGATCTTCAATTCTAATAGAATTTTTAAAAGTGAAGCCATCATCTTTGCTTTTGATCAAAAAATATGTTGGCATTGACTAATAACTTTGATTTTTCATTCAATAAAGTTTGATAATGTGGTTTGTTTAAGGTGACATGTTATTTTTAGACTCGCGAGACACGAGAAGGAGGTAAGGGGAAAAAAAGGGGTTTGGAGAAGCCGATTGAAAATTCACGAAATAGAGAAAACACGATGATATCCAAAGAATCAACATGGATTGTTTAACACGTCAACTGTTTAGCACATAATTAGTCTCAATTTTCATATTAGTGTCTTTCACATGTCTTTTGTAGATTTTATATTGTATTTATATTCTGTTTGAATATTAATAAAAATATAATAAATTGAACATGGCTCTTCTCATATTTTAATTCGTACATGTAACGTCTAAGCCACTAATGATGTATTAAACCTTTAGAATTTAATTCCTGAGTTAGCAAGTGGTTAGGGAAAAAAAGTAAGTGAGTGCGTTACAGTTTGTAAAGAAATCTTACCAATTGATTTCAAATCAATGTGACAAATAGAATATTTCTTAGAACAGAAGCATCCCGATCGGGCGTTTTGCTCATCGTGTCTATGAATGATGAAGGAGCAGCGAGCACGCGACTGGTCACGAGAAGACAGCCCGATTGGTTAGGCCTTCACTTCGCGAGCAGGACGAGGAGGGACAGGACGTTCTGCAAGTACATGAAAAGGGTTCATCATTGCTTTGCATGAACATGCATGGAAAGTGACTTCATTAAAATCCAATTGTCTAGTCTCTTGTAAAGAGTGATCATGAATTTTGTATCACTATTTTTTTCTCAAACAAGGTCAAAACTCTATTCACTTCTAAAAAAATAATAAATAAATAATAAATAAAATAAAATTCTAAAAAATAGAATTGATGTTCATATAAAAAATAGTAAATTATAAATTTGTGTCTCTAGTTTTAAAAACAAATCAAATAATTAGAAATTAATTGATTATAATTAATTTAATATTATTTTTTTAAAAAAAATGTATTCTTTTCTCGTTAATTCTTTCATATTCTTTTACTTATTTTTTTATTTATTAAAAAATTAAAATAAATGAAAAAAGATTTAAAAAAAGTTACAAATAGATTAAAACATATAAGGACTAATTAGTTAGTTTTTTTTTTAAATTAAACGGACTATTTAATTTATTTTAAAGCAAGGCCAAAACTCTATTCACTTTTATAAGAAAATAAATCTAAAAAAATAGAATTGATGTTCACAAAAAAAAAAGAGTAAATTATAAATTTGTGCCTCTAATCTAACAATCCTTCTTATTTTAAAAACTAATTAATTAATCTCTTAATCAATGTTGATTATAATTAATTTAATATTATTTTTTCTAAAAAAAATGTCTTCTTTTTCATTAATTCTTTCATTTTTTTCTACTCGTTTTTTTATTTATTAAAACAAAAACTTAAATAAATTAAAAAAATAAAAAATAAAAAGAATTAAAGGTATTAAATAGATTTAAATGTATAGGGACTAATTAATTAGTTTTTCAAACTAACAAAACTATTAATTTATTTGAAAAAATAGAAGGACTAATTTATAATTTAATCAGCAAAACAATTGTTTTAAAAATTTGTGACATTACTCCAAATCAAATTCTAATTTCTAGTGATCCTTTTGGTCGTCCGATCCATTTAGAAGGAAAAAAAGACTGTAATTTGGGTAAAACATTTTCTAATCATTAGGTATAACAGTATATTACTTGCTTTATCTACCATGAATGTTGGATAATTAATCAAAGAAACTAAGTTAAAATAGAGTTATTTTTATTCATTTAAAGTTCTTATAAACATTGAATCGTGTGAATTTGGTAGTTTTCTTTTATTTCCATTTCTTCATTCCACTCAAAAAGCAGAATGCCGCATTAATGTTTCTGAGAAGAAGATGTCAATTTTATTTATTTTTTAATACCTAAAATTATTAAAATGACTTCAAATAGTTTTGTCAATTAAATTAGTTAGCCAAATTCCGCAAATAAATGCGTGTGAAAGCTTGACTTTCATAAACGAATCATTTTGCTTTTTATAATTTTAACAAGAGCGCACTCTCAAGTCCCATCACATGTAATTACCAAGCAAAGTGTTTGAAACATTTGTCGTGACAAACTCTCACTGAGAAATCAATTAAAGAGAAAATAAATATTTACTCTATTTCTCTTAACTTTACCCAATCTCATAATAAAGTTAAAAAAAACAAAAAAAAGGTTATGCGATTATTTCAAATTTAAGATGTCTTTATCTTTGAGTTGGTAAGGATTTGTTTTAGTGCTTTAAGATTCCTACCCATTTTTTTATAAAAAAAGGTAGGCAATGTGGATTTAATTAGTTAAAAAAATTTAAAGTCTACGATCTATGCATAAAGTAGGGGGATGGAATCAAGGATGCCGGTGTTTGCCTTTATATGGGAGGTAAGATACACGCACTGCTATGTAGTGTAAGACTGAGCTTTCCATTTGTAGACAGAGAAAAATCTCAAGTTGGCCAAAATTTTCAAACAATATATATATACATCAGATGTGAACGCAATTTAAAATAAGTCTCGGTAACCCACGGTCCTAAGAAGCCACCAAGTTTGACGTGGGGCGTCGAGGACAGATTCTTCTTCTTTAGCATGTCCAGTACTGCTGAAAGAACAAGAGTTTTCAGCTTGGTTTCACCTTGGTAGAACCGTGTCATTAATATCTTCGAATCGAATCAGCCAAACTTGTGTTTGGTGGTTGTCTGTCGAAGAAAAAGCATCCAAATCGTGATTCATATCCAACCGGCTAGCAATTACTTGACGGCTGCTGTCGGTCTAATCCAATATACAGTAGTTAAAATTTACAAAAGAGTTAGCGGTGACTCAGTGTCGGGAAAAGACACCACCTATACATACCAACTAAAGTCACAAATCAAACGTACTAATTTTTTTTTTTTGTGCAATTAAAATTATAATCAATCAATAACACCGAAACAATAAATCACAATACTGATCAACAAATTTATTTAGATAAAAAAATTAGGTAAAACAAAACCAAGAAAAATAAACTCAAACACCCTACCACCCGTTGCTGCCACCACGCAAATCTTAATTTCTTTAAGGTAAGTTTTAGTTTTGCCCTCTTTGGTGTTTATGAGATGTCTCAATTTTAATCCTAAGGATTAGTTTGTATCCATAAGTCTCCTTAATTTTTATTGTAGTTTCAATTTCTTTCCACCCATTATTATTTTTCTAAATCCGTCTATAATGATGATAAGTTTAATTTGTATCAATAAATCTCCTTAATTTTTATTGTGGTTTCAATTTCTTTCCACCCATTATTTTTTTTCTAGGTCTGTCTATAATGATGATAAGTTTTAATTTGTATTGATAGATCTTCTTAATTTTTATTGTATGAAGTTTTAATTTCTTCCCACCCATCATTTACATCCAACTATATATGTTTATAACAGTGATGAAAAACATATATAAATTTTATTTCGTCTATAAAATTTATGCGATATCTAAATATCATCTAAGATATATTAAAAAATAACAGAAATAAAAATATAATAACATCAATTAATTAAGAAAAAAAATTTTAGTATAACAAGTATAATAAGAAAAAAGAGTTTTTTCATAAACATTATCTAGTAGTTCTTTGATAATTTAAGAAAAAAATAATGCTAAAAAGAAATATGATACAAGAAAAAAATTATCAACACCAGCAACCACTATTCTCACGGCCTATCTTATGCACCTTCACCAATGTTATCAGATCCATATGTTATATCCAATTTTGCATTAAAATCTACTATCAAATCTTGAACAAGAACTGTGATTTTTTTTTTTAAAAAAATAAAATTTATATAGTTAGAATGATATTTCGAGAACATGACAAGCTCAATGTCATTTGAAACGTTAAATTTCTATAAAAATTTAAACTCCATTAATCATACCAAAGATGCTTTGTGAAGATGCCTCTGGGGAAGGAAGGGAACATGATGCCAAGATAATCGAGAAGGAAGGACGAGGGTGAAGGTTTTAGTAAGAAAAAGACTTAAAATCATTAAAATCTTTATTTTTATTTAATTGTAATATTTGTAAGGAAAAAGAAGATGTTATTATTGGGGAGTGAGAATTAGAATTCTTAGGGTTTAGAGGTTTATTGGAAAAACAACACACTCAAAATTTATTATATTTGTTTTACTAAAAATTGTATTTGTTTTACTAATTTTCTTATTTTGTTTTTTTTTTTTAACTATGATTCTTTTTTTTTTCTTTTTGTGAAGTTTTTAATATTTTTGGATGATTTGAAGAAATATTCTATAAAATTTACCTATATATACACATATATTTTATTATTACTACCACTAACGTAATGTATAATAATGGACAACAGTAGGATATTGAAATGACCACGAAAGTCACGTGAACTAGTTGGTACAAACCAAATCTTACAGATGAGATCGAAAGATCCCGATAATTCTAAAAGTTACTTGTACCTGCGCATACCCTTCCTTAATGGCTAAGTATCTCGGCTTGTTGTCATAGTACGATCCGAGGTGTCTTTCTTCTCACTCTACCTATGGTTGATGTTTGGCAAATAAAAGAATCAATTAACACATTTTACATATTCAAAACTTGAAAATTTCAATTCACTTACATTCTTAAAACGTTTCTTATTGCCCATAAAATTGAAAACTACTACGGTGAAATTGGTGGTAATGCTATAATAAAATTGTCATTTTCTGTATTTGATGGTGTAAAATATTTTCGAATAAATCAATCAAAATCAATTTTTTTTTTTTCAAACAATCTTAAGAGCACTGCAGCACATTGTCATAGTAAAACTAAAATTTTAAAATCAATTATCTTGAATTTCATCTTCAATATTCAAACCCAAGAAGTCAAGGCAAAAAAGAAAAAAAAAGAAAAGCAAACATCTTTCACAATCAGACTAAACCTTTAAGGTTGTTGTATAATTGTCTTCAGACATGAGTTGTTGTATAGCTGTTCACACGAGAATTCATATGATGCATTGACTTATCATGCTCCCAGAATTGTTTATTATTATCGCTATCGTATTTATATAATATTCAAATAATATCAAACCACTTAATCGATTGGTTTCTTCTATGATCCACCGATTAAAACCAGCCCATTAATAATGCAGGCCCAAATATATAATCGGACTACATGGGTAATTCTATTAGGCCAGGATCAGAGCAATAGTATATTTTCAGAAAAGGCCCACCAACAATCCAGACCCATATTCAAAACCAGTAGACAAAATAAACCAGTCTCTTACGAAAGCAATCTCCTTCTCCAAATTTTCTCTCTCGCGCAATATCTTTCACGGAAAGTGAATATTTTTCCGGAAAATCAAAACCCATTCCATTCTTCCAAATCTTAGTTTCTAGACTGTCATAGTTTTTGATTTTCTGGTGAGTTTAAATACGAGTGTTGAATTCTTTTTGAGTTTACAGTGTAGATTTAAGGAATTTTAAAGCTTTTTTGATTTGGGTGTTTTTTGGGTTACAGAGAGTAGTGGAATTCAGTATTGGATTGCCGATGATGATGTTGGTGGTGCTAGTGCTCTGATGTCACCGTTCTGGATTGTAATTCGTCAGCTTGCAGAAATTGAAGCAATGGTAAAACTATTATGGTTCTTTTTTAAGCAATGATAAAAAAAAAAATTAGGGTTTCTTGTTTTCATTTCTTGTTAATCTTTATTTTTGTTTCTCAATTATAGCGATTTGATATGATTGATGATGTGCTGTTCTTTGAAGGAAATGAAAGATTTTTGTTTAGGGTTTTAGATTAGATTTTAATGGTGCATTGTGATATTGATTGGGTTTTACTGAAAAATGTGGTATTTTCTTGATTGTTATAAGAAAATCGTAATAGATAAAACTAGGCAAAGTTTTCATTTTAAAGAAAGGTAGTCAGACTTTGATTTAGACTAGCCAAATGACTGTGATAAGTTCCATGAATTAGTGTTTGGTTACTGTTGATTGTTTTGAGGTTATTTGAAGTGTTTCATCTCACGCATTGTTGAAGAGAATGAAAATTGATTATTTATGGTTTTGACATAAGGTAATGCTGACTGGATTAATTTTGCATTTGGATCTTGATTGAATTTAATTATGTGGTACTGTCTCTAGTTGCTTAGTTTGGTATATATCCATGCTAAACGAGGGCATTTTGACTTCAAATAAAGAGAGAATTTGATTGAGACTCGCCAAATAACTATGAAAAGTAGTTTGAGTTCGGGTTTGGTTACATTAGATCCAAATGTGAAAATATGTGCCAGTTGGTTCTTTGCAAAAATAGGAAATGAGATGTGCGAAAATTTCCATTATGGCACTTAATTTGTGTGATAGTTAGTGTATGAAACATAGAATGCAGAAAATTTACTAGAACTGGCATATTTAGATAGGTTTGCTATGGTAATGTGCTAATGTTATGCTTTTGGTCACAGGGTACGTCAAAAAAGGTGATTACAAGAGAAGAGTGGGAAAAGAAGCTTAATGATGTCAAAATTAGGAAAGAAGACATGAATAAATTGGTGATGAACTTTCTTGTCACTGAAGGTTATGTTGACGCTGCTGAGAAATTTCAGAAGGAATCTGGAACTAAACGTATCCATTCTCTTCAGTATATACATTAGCTTATTCTTAGCTCTGGTATTTTTTTCTTTGGTGCTTTGGTGTTATGATACATTGTAAGGATCTTGCATTTTTTCTTATTGAGAAATAGCAGATATAGATCTTGCAACCATTACAGATCGAATGGCTGTTAAGAAGGCTGTGCAATGTGGAAATGTTGAGGATGCGATTGAGAAAGTGAATGATTTAAATCCCGAGGTGAGATACTTTATTGTGTTGCTACAATCTTTGTGTGACTTGTGGGTCAATTATTCTCATAGTATTATCTCTACCATAGTCTGTTAGAACGATGTGATTATAATGTTTGTTTGATTTATCTGTTTTCTTGAACTTTTAGATGTTTTGTGCATTAAAGGACTTCTGCAGTTTCTTATCATATTCATGGATGTGTTTCCTGATACTCCCTCTTTTTCAGTAGGATCAAGAATCATGTTAGGCAGTCATCTATGATTATGTTGGTTGTAGCGTCTTTATCTTTGCTCTACAGCCATACAATTGTATTGACCTGTAGGAGACCTTCAATTTCTATGACCACAGTAACAGTTCATAGTATAACTCCCACATCCTACTCCCTTTCCTGATTTTATAGGTTTGAATAAAATATGGCTTGAACTATACAGTTTTGTGTGTCAATGATATTCTTATGGGCTGAGTGCTTGTAAGCAATGAATGTTTCAAGGAAGCAAATAAATAAACTGCAGGATTGTATGTTATCATTTTGCATGCTGTATCATTCCAAACCCCATCTTAGTGTAGCCATGAGAAAGTCATGTGATGTTCTTATTCATGGCGTTTGGCATATTGCCTGTTTAGTGTGTACTACTGAAAATGACAAGAAAGTGATTAAGAAAGCTAGAATATGGAAGCCTCATATTTAATGGCATTTGTGGAATTTCACAAACATAAATACTTTCAAAAGATGGTTTTTCTTTCAGTCATCATCATTTGTTCTTTGCAGTATGATTTTTTTTTTTTTTTTGGCACAACCGTATAGAGTATGGCTTTTTTTCTATCAAGATTTTCCTCACGTGAAAATTCTGCATGCAGATACTGGACACAAATCCGCAACTGTTTTTCCATCTCCAGCAACAGAGATTGATAGAACTGATTCGGAATGGCAAAGTAAATGAGGCTTTGGAGTTTGCCCAGGAGGAACTTGCGCCAAGAGGAGAAGAAAATGTAATTCTGAGTTCATAGTTTTGTCATATCTACTTATATTGCATATGATATTGTCTGCAGTTCCTTCTGGCTTTGTTTTTTTTTTTTTTTTCCTCAATTTGGTCGAACTTCAATTATTAAACTGCTTGCATAATTATTGAAACTAATAATGATAGTCACCTTGAAGATAGATTCTTCTTAGTGGACATGTTCTCATGACCACTTTCATGATAGTAAATAACCCGAGAGAGTTGAAATTTTCTGCAGCAAAGCTTTTTAGAAGAATTGGAGAGGACTGTTGCACTGCTGGCTTTTGAAGATGTTTCTAGCTGCCCTGTTGGAGAACTATTGGACATTTCACAGCGCCTGAAGACAGCAAGTGAGGTGAATGCAGCTATCCTTACAAGCCAGAGCCATGAAAAAGGTTGGTGGATTTCTTTTTTTGTATGTTCGTGTGTTTTTGTAAATAGAAATGAATGTTCCTGTGTACTTGGATGATGTCTGCTGCTCTTTGTCATTATTTGGTCCGTATGTACCAAAAGCAAAAAAAAGGAGAGGAAGAAATCAAGCACCGTTGTATGGTAACCCAATCAATTTTTATTCTTGACACGTCTTCTGGACATACTCTACTATTCATCACAAACATCTCACATAAACTTCCACTCTTAAAGTTGTACAAAGGGTTACTCACCTCCCAGACATGTCAATCTGGACACACTACTATTCATCACAAGCATCATACACTAACTTCCGCTATTAAAGTTGTACAAAGGGTTACTCACCTCCCAGACATGTTAATTAGATAATGGTCTAAAATGGGCGTCAGTTACTGTAACAATATCCTTTGTCAGACGAACTTTTTTATTTTTGAGTACTACCATTTGGGCATTGCTGATTTAATGACCCACCTAAATGGTGCTTGATCTTCTCTCAATAGCACTATAAGCCTTTTACAATATTGGTTCTCATTTAAAATGTGGCCATTTTGTTATTTCCTTTGGGAAGGAATTCTAGGAATATTGGGAAAGGCAAGAGCTTGCTTCTTAAGGGCATTTTGCGAATTTTATTCCAATGGGTCACATCATTAACTATGAATTTCTTTGACAACATTTGCTGAATTCTTAAGGAGATGATGACATAGGCGATGAGATGCAAGCAATAGTGCTGGCACAGTTTGAATCTTCACTGTTTCTTTTGTTCTCTCATGTCTCTGCTTGCTTCATAGGGCTTGCGTACTTGATTAGATTATCTTGATATTGTTATTTTGCGGTATCCTTTTTATACGAAGACTTAATTCGGTTTTCCTTTTTATGAATTGGCATTATCACAGATCCAAAGCTTCCAAGCTTGTTAAAAATGTTGATATGGGCTCAGAACCAACTTGATGAGAAAGCTGCTTATCCTCGGATAAACGATTTATCTACTGCCATGCTTGAAGACCCTGCAGTTTGAGTTTCATGCAAGTTCTTGTGGAAGATTTGGCTTGGTTTAGTTTGCACATAAGAAACTGGTTGGAATGATAAAATTGATGTACTTTTAGTACAGTGACTCTAGGCAGCTATTTGTTGGATGCTACCTTTTACAACTTGTTTGCTGTTCAATCTCTTCTAGTCTAAACCCTTGCACAGTTGATACGTTACCCGATTTGCTCTCTTTAAAGTTGTGGATTATGACATTTTATCCAAAAACATAATGGGATTAGTACAAGTGATTTCAAGGCTATGATAAAACTTATAAAATGTAGTCCCGTTGCTGCCCTCTATTATCCCACAATAAATTCAACAAGGCCATGACGCATCTCCCTTCCCTGAACCGCTGAAGTAGGGTTGAGGTAATGACAAGACAGCAAAGACAAAATGTTACAGCAAAAAAACAAAACGAGAGGTAAGGATCAGAGAGAACACTAGGCTGCAATAAAAAAAAATTAAGAAATCATGCCTTGGAAAAGCTAAAGAAATTGCTTTCCTTCTCTTCCTCGTGAAAGTCGCTGATAAAATGAAGTCTACAAAACAAACTGAAATAAAAAAACCAACAACACCCACCCTGTCCCTGGATACCACCCTCAAGGTTCTACCCACAGAACGTAAACCCATAAAATATCGTTGCTATCCTGAATGGTGGTATTACCATGTTTGACTGCGTATCCACTTGCACCCAAATTGCAACAACCATCATCAAAATTGAGAGCATAACTTGAAGGATCATACTGGAACTTGAATTGCTTCTTCCCACCATTCTTTTTCACAGCCTTCTTCACTGCTGCCTTGACCCTCCAAAAAAGAGTCCTGCATTGCTTCTTGCTGTAACTATTCACGCATCCAAAGCTTCCAATCAAGCCCATATTAACCAATAAGCAGAAATTCTCAATTCCCAACTTCAATTGTCAGAAAGAAAACCAATAACCCAAGAACTGAAATCTTGAAGGAGAAAAGAAACGAAGGAAATAGGAAGTTGGCTAGCAGGTATATCTTGGCTTTATAAAGAGAGAAGAAAAAAGAAAACTTGGCAAACTGTTCTGAAGAATGAAAAAAGAGAATAAAAACAAACTCAAAAAAGGAACTTTTGAAGTGAGAAGTAAAAGAATGAATTGACTGCAGAAAGACTAAAAATGCAAATCTTTTGGGTCTTTCAAAGAAGCTGCTACAGCTTCAGCAGCAGTATCTGCAGCCATGTGCTCTCTTTTGACATCATATTGGGATGCTCAAATTCCATCGTCTACAATAAGAAAAAGAGAGAAAAAGAGAAAGGTTGCAGTGGGCAGAGAGCCTCTCTCTCTCTCTCTCTCTCCCTCTCTATGGTCCTATCACTATCAAATTGTTGCTGCTGTTGTGGTAGCTGTGTTGTTATAACAAATGTGTGTGCCTGAGCACTTCAAGATGCATCATCCCTTGTCCACATTATGTTTTACTTTTTTTCGGTAGCAGAGTATTATTTTTACCCTAAGAAGTAAAGGAGAGGCAGCTAGCCATGTAATGTTAAGGGCTAAAACTCATGTACTGAGTTAATACTATACAGGCTAGGCTGTAACAAATAAAGTATCTTTGTATGCCAATCGGTTTCAACTAGCTAGCTGGTTTGAATCGTAGATGAGATTTTTTTTTGTTTGAATAAAGATTCTGATTTACTTTTGAAATTTTTAAAAATAAAAAATCAATTATTGTAGGGCTTTTTTTTTATTCATCCAATATCTAGTATTTGTTTGCTTTCAAATTCAACTTTAGTTTCTTAATTATACGCTATAATTAATCCTAAAAATATTTGATTTTTGAATCCCTTCATTGTATTTCTCAAATTAATGATTTGGTTCAATGATTTTACTACTAAAACATTGTACTACTACATAATTATGATGTTTTTGTTTTTATTAAAAAAAATATAGTAGTTTAAGAGAATTGGATTGAGTATAATGAAATCTAGTTGTTTAGTTGAATAATCTCATATTCGAGTTTTTGTATTTATAAAAAAAATTTTAAATAATTATTCTTGTTTTATATATTGCACAGGATATAAATAGTTTAGTTTGAATTTTTAAATATGGTATATCTTGGATGAAAAAAAGAGAGAGAGATGAATATAATACCTCTTATTATGGAAGGAAAAAAAGAGTACTTTTTTGTGTATTTATTGCTGAAACAAAAGGGACTGCTGCTTGCATTGATAATTTTTGGAGGATACGTTTATTGAAGAGACGAAGGACCATCCATGATTGAGACCGTCACAGCAATAGCAAGTCCAAAAAGTGGGCAGCGGAGATCTCCAATGATCCATCAAATCAATCTCGTCTTTTTTTTTTCTCGTAACTGCTTTGTCTCTAATACAAGGCAACTTGGGACGAAGGTTGTTCTTCTGATCATCTACTTGATTTCCACCTTCGGTCCATTCGTCTTCTTCTCCAAAGTCGTTTTGCTCTTTCATATTCTCATTAAATTCCCTTTTGTCTCACTCCATACCTCCCTTCTGTAATTAGAGCCAGTGGCCTCGTGCCTCCTATCTCTTACCTTCTGTGCCCTAGCCCAAACTCCAACCCTAACCTGCCACTGCCACGTGTGGACCCATTTCCAGATGAGTTGTCATTCTGTGCCAACAAAGCAAAGCTTGTCTTAAACATTGGAATTGGAAACTCCCTATCAAACTATTATCTCATCCCATTTCTATTTTGATGCGGGTTACAACATTACATGGGCTTTATTAACCTTTGGGGTTTGAAATTTTGATGGGTCAGATTTTGCCACTTGTCTCTTTTCTTGGTGTGGGCCCACCTTATCATGAGCTTACCAAATGCAATAGAGAACGTTCAGGCCCAAGTGAAGGTATCAGGTAAAGATTCCACACAGACACCTGTCAGTCCAATTGTTGACCCTCTCTCAAGGCTAGCTGGATCTCACAATATTTTCCACTCCAAAGTTTGGTCTCATTCCCATTTTGATAGTGCTTGTTCGTATGCCTTTACAGATTCTTCTTACACTGCTACAAGATTATATTCTTTCATTTCTGGCCTTGTCTTGTACATTTGACCCTTATTTGAATTGAATGTTTGGAGCTCAGAGCATAACTCATTTGACCAATTATGCACAATTATTGACCTAAATATCAGTCTTCAATTATTGGTGTTCCTTCAGACATGCCTATCACCATCCTTAAACGCATGCCACGTTATCAAATTTCATCATTCCTATATCGAACCTCTTCATAAACATAAAGATTCTAGATTGTCAAAGTTTTTTGGAGCCTTAACCCTTGGATCGATGAATTTAGGCTTTTTATAGACTGGCCTTTATGCAAAACATTCTAAAAGCCCAACAAACAATGATCCCCTGTTGATATTAAAACTGGGTTCTAAAAATGGACACAAATAGAATTTCTTGTGATGGCTTCCCACCCTAGGGAATTGGGTTTGTGGGGGTGGATTTGCGTAGAGTTTTGGGTATCACAGAATTATTATGTTTTTATTAAATAACATGTGTCCTGTCTTTTAAACTATTATCTGAGTTGATAAAACCTATAACAATCAAACAAGTTGATTAGACAAGATTTTTACATGGGAAAGTTAAATTATACCCATGTGATTCAATTATATGGGAGTTTGTTTCTCACAAAATTACTAGATGCCCTCTATTTGAAGGAAAAAAAGAATAAAAAAGAAGAAGAATTTCTTAGGATCAAATAGATAAAAAATTAAAAGCATGTTTAATCTAGCGATTACCTAAAAATTGTGTATCCAGCTAGACTCTCTAGTGAATAAAGGTTCAAGTTTTGATAATTTAATTTTTTTTTTTTTATGATTATGTAATAGGGAGAACTATCTCATTATATAGTCCAATAAATTTATTGTATCTCTGATGAATTACAAAAAGAGATAACAAGTTAAAAGAGTGCAAACATTCTATTTTGGTAGAAGATGTTCAAAAACAACTTGATTAATTTTATGATCACATGCACTATTGCGGCCCTTGAATCTACAAAGATAAAGAGAAGATAAAGATGTGATCCCATAAGATAACATCTTATTATAAAATTAGCTACTTTATAAACATGAGTAAAAAAGGGACATTTCTTGATAATCAGACCTAATGCCTAGAGCCGAATTTGTGTTGGCCTAATGACTAGTGAGAGCAAGAGTGTGAGATTCGAGATTTTAGTATCATGTGGTAGTATCTCATATGGATTTGCTACCTATTCCCCTTTTTTTTTTTTTTTTTTCCTGCTTTTTCAGTGTGGATACATTGATATTTTCTCCATGTGTGCATGTCTTTCATGCTAAGGACCACTTCCAGATTAACTAGCATTCGAGTGTTTAAAAGTTAGGGTCTTTCATTACAAGGATGATCATTTCGAATCAAAATTTCGAGATGCTTTCTTGATTATTGATGGGACTCCATCATATTTTAAAATTAATTTATCACTCATGGATGCATGTTAGCTAATTTCATTGGTTAAATCATTAAATATTTTTTTAGGGCACACTTCAAAACAACATGAATTAAAAAAAAAAAAAAAAGAATGGTTATTATCCTCATTGGTGTAACTTAATTATTGGTTAGATTGAAGAAAAGATTCTCCCTCAAAAACAAAATCAAGGGATCCATCTATAACATGAGCAATATCATGTCTTTTAAAGAAAAACATCCATAAAAAATGAAATGATACAGAAAGATTGTAAGATCCCTGCTCAATAATTCACGCACAAAACAATTGATCGTAGCATTGCAGGCATTATCAATCGGTACCTGTATTAAGCTATAACAGGATATATCTATTGACAATAGCTTTGAATATTTGTCACTTGTACAAACAATAAACAAAGTTAATTAGATATTGGTTGATAATTGGAGACAAACAATTAAGGGACTTAAGAACTTGGCATGCAAAAGTTCTACAATTTCTAGTCAATGTCTCAGTGACATTTCCAAAGTAAGACCTTTTTGTTTCTTTTCCGGATTATCCCTCTATTTTGGCTTTGATTTCTCAGAAAAATCTTTATCCTATTCCAACAATGACAATGCAAAAGACAATGACACACCAAATTGTTCCCTCACACCAAATTGTGCCTTGATTATGGATCATCAACTAGGTATAGACCTAGAATTATGCTCCATTTTTAACATTAGCTACCCTCCATGCATAATCCTTAGTCGATGCTCACAAGCAACCTTTTTATTGTGTTCTCCGCTTGGCTCTTTATATGCTCATTTTTCTCTACATTAAAATTCCCATTTCACCTAGGATTAATTAAAATCATATAGTAAGTATACCATTACTACCACCTCATCTTTGCTGGTACTTCAATGGGTTCCCTTCCTTCACCCCAACCAACAACACCACCACCGTCGCCGGAATTTTTTCCATCTAGCTATAGGGTATATGCCTCATTTTGCGACAAGAGGGTTTCCAATTGGATAGAATGTTACAATCCATCAAATAACACATGGAGCTACGTTAGCTCAATTCCTAACCTAATAGAAAACCATGTCTTGAAAGGTTTTGCAATGGTTACAGTAGGTGATTCAATTTACATAATTGGTGGATTGCTATGTCGAAGGGTGCGACAACCTAACAACTTCGACGAGTCCGACGAATTTATGGACGATGGTGTTGAGGTGCTACCATCGGCTCTTCGCTACAATGTTCCTTCCAACCAATGGTCTCAATGTGCACCCTTAGGCGTGCCACGCTACGACTTTGCTTGTGCTGTATGTGAAAATAAAATTTATGTGGCAGGAGGCAAGTCTAGCTTGGCCAGTAGAAGAGGGATTTGTTGCGCCGAGGTATATGATCCAACTCTTAATGTGTGGAGTCCTCTGCCTAGTATGAGCACATTCAGGTACAAATGTGTAGGCGTAACATGGCGAGGTAAAATCCATGTGGTAGGGGGTTTTGCCATGAGAGGGGACTCCGATAAAACGGTGCCGTTTATAACTGAAAGGAGCTCCGCCGAAGTGTACGATCCGATAACCGGAAAATGGGACCTAATGGCAGGAATGTGGCAATTAGACGTGCCTCCTAATCAGATTGTAGAAGTTGATGGAAGACTGTTTAGCTCTGGTGATTGCTTAATGGCATGGAAAGGTCACATTGAAGCTTATGATGGGAAGCTCAATATATGGAATGTTGTTGATGGATCACATTTGCAGACTCTTAACTCCCCAATTTCCACTGCTTCAGAAGGCAGCAATGAAAATTGGCCACCAATCCAACGGATATATCTCACTATGGCACCAATTGGGACTCAATTATTTTTCTTGGCAGGTTATAGGATGACTGGGGAATTGTCACGGATAAAGTCAATGGTCCTTAATTTTGACACTACAGCTACTACACATGCATGGAGGAGCTATGAGCCCATGGAAGAAGAGGGAGTGAAAGAACTTTGCAGCCATTGTTGCGCAGTTAGAGTTTCTGAAGCAATCTAGCATGAAGAACAGAGTGGATGACAGTCGCAAGTGATGTATTAGATTAAACCTATGTAATGCACACACGTCTCAAATTAATCGAATAATTATTGCACTTGCGAAGGTCCATAATATTCCTCTTTTCATAAGTGGTAAACATTTTCGTGCTTTGCTTGGTTTGATGCTATATATGGATAATAGGATCTCATGTATAAGGGTTTTCGATGATTCACTTTTGTAGTGTGATTAACCAGTCCTGCTAGGATGCTCCACTTGTGACCCAAGTGCATGATTTTGGTTAGATTTTGATGAACCAATAAGATATGTATCTTTCCTCTCAAAGTAACAACAAATCCCCTAATTTTCTAGCCCATGTCTCTGTCATTTGACTATATCCAATTAGCGTAAAGTATCACTAGATTAAGCGTTCATTACTGCCAATAATTAGATACAAGTAGGATACATAATTTATTATATCGAACAAATAGGAGAGGATTACTACCCATATTTGCCAAGATGAAATTTTATGAGCTTTTCCACCATTTATGTACAGTGACAGTTGCTACAGAACTTAAGCTTTAGCATCCATACAATACCAACAGCTATAAAAGTCATTAAATTCAATGATACATTCAACAGCAGCGTAGATTTTGCTTATACGAGATAGTTATCAATGATGTGTGTCTGAAAATAGAAAGAGAAATCGGCGACCCAAAAATTCATAATTGCCTGAATGGCAATTGAACTCCATCCAAGATCTGTTCAACAAAAACTTACGCTCATCCCTAGTTCAATCCCCCTTTTCTGTCTTGTTTTCTAAACAAAGCAGGAGTTTAGTGAACGAAAGACCATAATTTTGTTTAGTTAGTAGAAGACAATCCAGTTGTACCTTTTTGCATTAACCAAAGGATGTTGCTTGTCTCCCAAACTGGTCCCCTAGCTATCATTTACCTAGTACTGTTCCAAAAACAAAAAAAAAAAAAAGAGAAAATTCTGCTTTCATGCTTTTGAGTTTTGCCCATGCCAAGACATGTTAACTCAATCTTGGACAAGTTTGGAAGAGAAGCCCAAACGGTATCTTCTTCATGAAGCAAGAGACACACAAAACCCCATCTGACCCACCCCGTCACCTTTTGCAGTCTAAAAAGGAAATTTGGGTCACCTTCTTGACTACTAGGCTTTCACCCTATAGGCCTGGCCTGCAAGCCCAGCCCCAATCCATGACCCTTTATTACTATCATTTGGTCAATGGTTGTTTCAAAAAGGTTTTTCACCATGGTACATGCCATCAAAAGAAGAGAAAAGTGGCACACCTATACCCAAAATAAAACACCAAAGGCCAAGGAATTGCAAAAGCAAGTAAAAGATCCTTTCACGTGAGCCTATAAGGTTAGCCTCTATCACGAGCCACCCCGCACCCACCTGACTCACCTGACCCAGACCATGACCCCACCAACCCCACACCCTGACACAGTCCGCCCATGCACTCCTCTTCTTCTCCACCTGAGAAAACTCCAATTTGAATGTTTAATTTTTTATTCTATTTATTTAAGTATCAAAAATTTTATATTATTTTCTATTTAAATTTCTTCAGTCACCTAAAACTAAAAATTAATAACGTGACTAGAATCTACTAACACGCGATAATTTTTAATTAATGCACGAAAAAGAATATTTCATTTGGATTTATTTAAAAATAAAAGAAATGATGATAAAACTTTTATATAAGAAAATAAACGGCAAGAATAATTCAAAATTAAAATCAATATTGTTAGCCAAATAAATTCGTATTATTTAAATGATACTTGATTAAAACTATTTGATTAGGCAAAAAAAATTAGATAATAATAGCTTGAAACTTTTTAAGAAATTAATCAGTAAATTTGTCAAGTTGATTAAGCAACAATAAACAATTTTGATTTTTTTTTAATTCTTGCAAGTTATATTCTTTTATAAAAGTTCTATATATTTTTTTCTTTATAAATCCTAATAGGATCTATTTTTTTATTATGTATTAGTCAATCTCGATCATATTAGTATTTTTTAATCTCAACTGACAGAAAAAACTCAAATAGATAAAAAAATCAAGCCTTGAATACTCAAATAAATAAAAACAAAAAACTAAACACTCAAACAGAAAAGCAATAAAAGTTTAGGCACTCAAATTTCAAGTTTTTCTCTCTTGTACAGCTACTACTTCTACCAGTCAGCTCTGTCACGCTCTCTTCAAGCAACCGCACGTGCGATTGGTACCATGCACGCATGGGTAAACTACCGTTCCTGATGTTTGACCCACTTGCTTTGACTGCAAGGGGCATTCCCTGGATCAACGGTTAAAATTCAATGGGACTGGAGGAGTTATCTGGGCCGTTTATGTGGGGGACAATCTCAAGAATTCTGATGTCCACATGTTGGTTAGAGCTTGGAAAGGCCGACACTACAAGTTGATGTGTCGGATTTTTTCTGGGAAAGGAGAGATTACAGATTTCAATTATTAATTATTGTTTTTATTTGTTTGGTGCCACGAGGAGAAAGTGACATGGATTGACACGTGGAAAAGGGCTACAAGGGTGGACCATGGGGCTCATGGCCGTGGTGGACACATAGGCCGACATGGTGCATGTGATGGAGTCTATTTTAGTTCACTGTTGCTTTAGGTATTGTTTTTGCTTATAAATCTTCGTCAATTCAAGCAGTTCCTGATGCTTATGTCTTGTTGATCCTCTTTATTAGATGGGGCACTTCATGCTTGCTGTTTTTGGTTGGTGGTTGTTTCTTTTAATTGGCACCCTCTCCACATGAATTTGCATGCATGGGATCCAAGAGAAGCACATGGATTTTTATGCATGCATTATGTCACTAAAATTAGGAACCAAATTTTGCCGACAACTCAATCTAGCTATTTCCATTCATTTTCACCACTCAGTCACATAAACGAACAATATATTTAGGTAAATATTCTCACGTATCTTTATAGAATATATTAAATTTTTACTCTGTTTCTAAATTTAAAAGCGTCTATAATATTTTTTGTTATTTAAACTAGTTTTTAATATATATTTTTTATCAAAATTTTTAGTTAATTTATCAGAAATTAATCTTTATAGTAGTAGATATAAATTAATAATTATTTCAAAAAATAACAATAATTCTATCAAATCATATGCTTAATTTAGTATGAAATTTTGACTAAAGTAATATATTTGAAACCAGTTTTAATAACATGAATATATCAAAATCATTTTTGAATTAGAAACAAATGAAAATTATATAAGAATATATAAAGATACTAACCCAATACCTTTCGTTATGTGCGACTATTGCTATTGCTATTGTGCATTTTCAATTGTCTACGTGTAAATTAACTGATTTGGGGCACTAAAAATCAAACCTGCTCAGAACTTACAAAAAAAAAAACATAGAAGTTGTTTGCTTTGGATTCAAAATGTGTTTAAAAACATGTGTTAAGAAGCATAGCGGAGAAGGCAACAACAAAGCAATCAATTTATATATTGTCTCTTCAAAGCCAAAAAATTATTGCAAGCAAAGTGAAACAAAAATCTATCGTGAGTTTGAAGTTGGATTAATATATATGCCACCATCCTCTTATTTTATCAGACTCGACCGAGTTCTTTCTTATAAATAAATAAAAACAAATAAAACAGCAATATGTCGTAATGAAGTGTGTGCTAGGCAAATGCCACATAGGACCGCGAACTTGCCTTGTTGGAGGACACGTGACCATGAGGACTGTAGGGTGTGGTAGCTAGCTAGGGGCCATAAACATGTGTTTGCTCTTCTCGAAAGAAAGAAATGGAACTTAATTTAGTACTTTTGTTGTTCTTCTATATCCATCAGTTCCTATGAAAGGTTAACCTAAGAGACCTGTCTTCACCTTCACTGCAAGTCTGCAAGTCCGCAATTCCAAACTTGGACACTCTTGCATTTCTCCGTTTCCCCATATCCTTAAGATTCTAATTTCATGAATACCCCATGCTGGCTCAAAGTCCACTGCCAAGTCGCATCTCAAGGCCTCACCTCGTGACAATTTCACCGGCATAAAAACATCCAAAATTTTTAACAAAACTATTATGTTAATATTTGAATCCATGATCTTTTCGTTATAAAAGATTATTATCACTAAAATATAAACTTTTTTACCAACATGAAATGAGGGTGGCATTGGATAACTTTATCAAAATTTGAGATCAAGACTATTTTACAGATTTTAATAAATTTTAAGGTTGGATTTATTTTATGTGCATTTTTCTCTGTATTTTTATGTGGAGAAATGATGAATTACTATAAACAAGATAAATAAAAACTTTTAAAAAGAGTATGAATCATTGGATCTTGATCTTAATATCGGATCCTATTATTCTAATGCTCTTCAAATTGTTTCTTAATATTTCTTTTATATGTTGCATGAGAACTCTTAGAATAAAAAAAAGAAAAGAAAAAGGAATATGATAAGATCGAAGTCTAAATCATTTTCCTCCGATGAGAAGTCTTGGCTGATCAAGAAAAGAAGATGGTTTTGTGCCCACAAGACATTAGCAAACTCAATGCTCTCAGATTTTTAAACATTCCAATTAAAAAAATAAAAATAAAAGCTCAAACAGGAATTTCTTGTGTTGGGATCCAAAGGTGCAAGAACCAATAAAGAAGAAATTTTTTTGGAGCATGCCCGTGACAAAACTGAGTTCTTTTTCTTTTCAAAATCAATATGTTAATCTATCTGAAGAAAAGAAGCTTTGTGGCTCACAAATTATCTGTTGTGTGCTGCTGAAGGGAAGAACAAAATATGCTCAATGGGCCTGGGAGAGTTTGGTTTGGATGCCATTAGAGTGGTGGATAAGAGGAGCTCACATCTTTTTAAACTTGCATGTTATGTGTCTTTTTTATCCAATTAAAGGCATGCATAAAGATAATGAATGATAAACGTTAGCCATGATTGTGAAATTTTCGGCCATATAAAGTTGTGTGAAGTTGTCGAAAATTTCTATAAAAAGGCCATGAATAATTGATGGGGAAGTATATCAATGCTGCTCGGCCTTTGATGCAATGTGCTGGAAAAACAATTAAAAAGAAAGACTTGGGCCTTTCCATTGTTTCTTTAAATCATTTTTTCTCTCTTTTTTTGCAAGTTGATCGTCTTAATTTTTTTTTCTTCCTCCTCATGCAAGGCATAAGATTGTCGTGAGGTTTGAATTTTAATATTTATAAAAAATTATTAATTTTCGAATGATCATCTTAAAGGTTCAAATATTAAATAATAATGTGTACAACAAATTCATTTATTAACCTGCCTAGATTATTTGAAAGAGTATAAGAATAAAATATTCTGTATTATTAATAAGTTGTTGACCCAACAGTAAATTGACTAGTTCGAAACTAATTTTTTATTAATATATAAAATTCAAAATTTAAAATTATATTTGTTGAAAAATTCAAATTTTATCTTTTCTATTTCAATCATAATTAATCTTATTTTCAACGTGAGATGTAAATGCATGAGAAAAACATATATACATATATACCAAGTGAAGTTTAAAGTTAATAACAAAAATAACCATATTGACAGTTAAACAAATATAGTTAACTGTTATTTTTTTCCTTCATTTTTACAAATAAATTCAGATTCTCTCATCCATAAAAATTATGGTAAGTTAGAATTGGTGCATAAAAACTCGTCAAGGATAACTACCGCCATCCAAAATTCCGGCCCAACAAATCTCTGAAATTTTGGTCGCGGTGCGCGTTACTATTTTTTGAGCTAACTACAATTCAGTCCTCCATTTATGAGAGTGATTTTAAGTCAATCTTGGAACTATGACTTCTTGGAATTATATCTACTTACGATCGCTCTCCTATCAACTTAATATACCAGTTACATTTTATTAAGAAAAACTTAACAAAATTTGGTAATTTGCTCAAAATGTGATTTATCACACCATTACACCATTAGCCTTTGCTCTTTCACAGTCGATTTAATTTTTGAATGCCTAGGCTTCTTTTATTTCTCTTACACTTTATTAATATAAATAAATCTCTCTGGTATTATCAAGTTTCAAAGATCTATTTTGAGTTCTCTCTCTTTTTTTGTTTTTTTTTTTTCATGTATGAAAAAAAAAACCTTTTGACATCAAACATGGCGATGTTGATCTTACTTAGATGGATGGATCAAAATTACAAGTCAGACAAGAAAAGAAAATCAAGAGATGCAATTCCCATATCTTCACAAAATGTAATCATAGGATAAAATTGTTTCGAGAAAGATAGTCGGATATAGATATATCGGCTAAATTCATTATTTGAATTTTGTATTTTTTTTAATAAATTCATCAAAAAAAAAAAAACATTAAATCTAGTGATTTTTCATATGATATTTTATGGTTTTGATATCAGCTTATCAAAATCATCCAAAAATATCTTTTAATATTTTTCAATATAAATTTATTTTGAAAATCATTTCAAAATATATTTTAAATACATTACCAAACACAACATTTTAATTAGTTGCAATTCATATCAAATTCAGAATTCAAGAGAAATTCCTTCATCCCAACCAACTCTAACCCAAAAATGACAATATCGGAACTTGAGAACCTCATACCGCTTATCTAATTTATTTACTGATGTAACTTTGAAAAAAAAAATGGTAAAAAAAAAAAAAACACCCCCCAACATGAAAGGCCATAGTACGCTTCTTGGTTAAATAAACTGAAAAGTCAATTTCAACTGCCAAAACAACCATTTCTCCCATTTATATAACACCAAAAGAGTTAAAAAGCAGACAAAGCTATCCAAATTCCAAAGCTTTCAGTCTTCTCTCTCTACGCCAGGCACCTCCCTGTAAGGAAAAGATAGCCCACATGCCCTTCTCTCTTTATAATCTCTCTTTCTTCAAGCCTTGAAATACCAAGTCTTTAAGCAGTCCTGTGTGTCCATCAAGGTTCATCAGGCTTTGATTTTTTTTCTTTTTCTTTTTTTTCTTTTTTAGTTAAAAAGCCTTAAGTAGCGCCTTACCTTTTGTTAATACACCATCAGCTACCAGCCATCAGCCATCGATCTCTCTCTGTCTTTCTCTTTCTCATGAGCACAGCAATGATAATGAAAGTGAAGAACTTCAGGAGCTAAAAGATTGGACTTGAAAGGAAAACAAAGAAAATGGTTGCACATGATGGTGGCTATAATGTTTGGCCACCAACAGAAGCTCCATTGTTGAATGTGCAAAGAGAGGATCAACACTGGAGGCATTTTGACAATTCAGTTAATGCTGTGTCTTTCGGGTTTGTGGCTACTGCCATTCTCATTTCAATGTTCTTGGTTATGGCCATCTTTGAAAGGTTTCTTAGACCCACTTCAGGTAGAGGTGGCCATGGCGATCTTGAGTCTCAAATGGGGTTCAATTCCAAGCTTGGCCACCCTTCACCGAAAGTAAGTGAATCCCTTTTGTCCTTTATGCTTGCATTTAACGTTTTTGTTCAAGAATTACATGTTTGATTGGGTAGCGTGTGGTTTTCTTTAGCTTTCTCGAGGGTAAAAAGTTTCATTTTTTTGGCAGTTTTTTTAAGGGTAACTTGTTGCATGTTTTTTTTCTTTTCTTCTTTTGTTTTGGACAGTTTGGGTGGTTATTTTGATTCTTGGAAATGGTGATGATTGTAGGTCTGACATAAAGTTTTGCTGCCTAAATGGTTTAATTTCATAATTATAGGTTTTTCTTGTTTTCGGTTGATTCATAATTATGCTTGTCAGAGAAGGATTTATTGCATCCAGGAGGGTTTAACTTGGTTATTTTGCTTCAAAACATACCAAAGAATGTGGGAATTAATTAAGCTTCTAGCTTTATTTACTAACTTACCTTGTTTTTCTCTTCTAATTTCCCTCTCAAATTCACTACTTGGCTATATTTCTCCTCAAGCATTTTCACCCGCTTTATTTGTTTTACTGGGTCTCCTGCTCTTTCTTATCACCTCCATGTAAGTTATAACAGAGATCTCTCATTACATTACAAGCTGTGGCCTTTCTTTCCCTCTCCCAGGGCTGGCCATAGCCTGAATGTGTATCATATCATGTTTGCATCATATGCAAGTTTTAGCTGTCCTTAAATGAATTACTGCCTTTATGGTGAACAGATTTAACCTGGGGTTTTAGTTTTACTATCAAAGTGATCAGAGTTTTGATCCAAATGCAAGATTTATTAGCTGTGTATTAATGCACTTTGCAGAAGTCATAAAACTGAAGCTGATGAATACATTTTTTTCCTCATCTGCATTTTCATTCTTTAGTCAAAATTCATCATTCAGGAATTGTCCTGTCCCCTAATTATGATTGTTGGGGCAATGGCCCATCCAAGAAGTTGTCTATTTAATGAAAGGTTGGTCCCAAACCAATGAGTTACAGGAGCAGAGATGTACTTCTTTTTGTTTAGACCCACCTTTGTACATTAGTACATGTTGGTTATCAGGCTCAATAGTGTACTAATCTTTATGCTGCCCCGCATGTCCAGTGCTTATGGTCGGAGACAGGTTTTCTGTGGACACAGCCATAGTTTAATTATCATCTTCTTATTAATTTCCAAATTCCATTTGTGTGTCCTACTAGCTTTTTAAGTTTACAGAGTGTCCTACAAGCTCTAAATACCGTAGTCATGTGCAAATATGAAGAGATATAAAAACTGCCTGAGTTTAGGTTTAAGATTTTTCCTGCAGTATCCTGTGAGGGGTCCTGCTTGATGCATCACGTCTGTGGTCTACCATGTGCCATGCCTTTAGAGAAACACACAAGCCCCACTTGCAGATCCAACCTTATTGTTCAATCCTAGGCCTTATGTGGGCACGACCTAAAAAAGATCGAAGTGGTTTCAACTTTATGAACTATACAAATGCTAACAATCCATCGATTGTAAAACTATGCAATTTTTTAAACCTTTACCTAAAATTATCAGACAATGAGAATCCTAATCAGTTGATCACTTTGATTATTGTCAGTTTGTAAGCGTGCTCGTGGGAGCTTTTCTGTGATAGGTCTAAATCAGTTTACTTATTGTGATATAATGCTTGAGGACCCATATTTGCACTTCCTATCAACGTAGACAGAGTGGTCTCTCAAGTGTTTTTAGATTATCAGTTGGGGGACAGTGCATTACTTTTTTCAGGGTCCAGGATTAGAAGCTAACAGTTAGTCTTGTTTTGAGGGCTGACGATCCTTATCAAACTCATTTGGCTCCACATAAACATACAGGATCTTTGAGTTGATGCGAAATGCAGTAGCTTAAGCAAAAAGAGTTGAGAAAAGGGCCACTGGAACATGAGGCATGTTTTCAAGGGTGTTTTAAAATATCACAGCAAACATGTAATTTAAAGCTCAAATAGGTATCTTCCTAGATTAGGAATGTACAGGTTGCATTAGTTAGAGTCCTTAATCAAACTAGTAGTTGGAGACATGAATTGTATCTGTTCGCTAAGAAATAAGTCCCCGTGCGTAGGTTTGTCACATAGTAACGAAATCCATCTGTTATGTGGATACAAGTCATTAATATCTTGCATCTGCTAGCATTACTGTAATGTAGACCATCCTCATATAAAATTGTTTGTCCCCCAGCATGCACAAATTAAATGGACCATCTTATAAAAAATGGGCAAAAGTCAAATGCACATGTTAGTTGTTGGGATAATGTTGTTAGTTGTTACCTTATCCAATAAACTAGGAACATGATAAATAAAATGAAAAGAGTAAGCAGTAATCAAACACTAGCATGTGCTTGGATTTTCTGAGCATTTAATTTGTTTGTGTCATGTTTTACCTGTCTTGTTATTTTTAGTTTTTGCTTCAGCCCTCAAAAACTGTATGATCCCAAGTGATTCTGTTCTGTTTAATGCTGGGTTGCAAAATTACAAAATTTGTATAGTAATGAGGCTGCTGAGCCACCAAATTAGGGACGGAATTGGTCTATATTGTATGTGTGGAAACTATGCTTGATGTTAACAGACAAACACTGCTAGCAGTGGAATTCCGTCAACTTGTTCCTTCCTCTGGATAATGGGTGGTTTGAGCATGTCAAATCTCTAAGGCCTTAGTCAGTGAACACTGTTCTTAGTGATCAGTTAATTTCTGTTTTGACTCTGCCATTTGCCTAGAAATAGGACATCATGTATTTTTTCTTTCATTTACTGGCTTATGTCTTGCAATGCACTTACAACAATGAAAGTGGATTCATCTAATTTACTGAACTGCAGACTCCTTTTCAAATGCTAGTTTGATTGTTTTGTGCAAGTTTTGATGAGATTGATTAAAATTGACATCCCTTCTTTGAAAAATTTATGCAGATGACTGTATATACAAATGGAGTTTCTGTGTTGATGCCTGGAGATAATATTCCTACCTTCATAGCACATCCAGCACCAGTGCCTTGTACCGCCGAATGCATTTCCTACCCTCATGATCAACAACATATTAATTCATTTCCAAACCCCGACACGAGCTCAAGCTCGATTTCGATCTCGACCCAACAAAACTAGCCATGAGAATGCCTACTTAAAACCCAAGACAAATAATCACAAACTTTGCGCAAAAGTTTGAAGGCAACAAATGAATGAGCATTCCACTCTGGAGTAGAGGTTGTTCTTTATGTTGTGTGTATATACCATTAGTTTTTGATGAGTTTGCTGGCATGTGCATATACTCATTTTCAAATCAGCCGAGAAGCTTCCATCCCCGGATTCATCTTGCTTTATCTTTGCACCATTTCTATGTGAGTTTTCTAGGTAGGATTGGATCCTTGAAGGTGGGTGGTTTTTCCTGTCAAATGGATCGTTCCGCTTGTAAAAAAAGAAATATTGAGGAATATAATTACTCATAGAGTATGGAAAAAACTGTAAGGGCATTTTTTTTTTTTACGTATGTTAAGGGTCCAGTTTCTAAGAATTAGTAATTGCTTTAAGATATTCACTAGGTTCATAGCAAGAACGTTAATACCATTTCCTTTTTTATTAATGGTTACAACATGGAACTTCCTTAATAATGTCAAGGAAACAATGGAACATTGGTGTCAACCTTTCATATGTTGTCGGGCATTGAGAAAAATCATGTATTGATTAAGAACAATACTTATTAAAATTTGTTATCAGGTCTTGTTTCAAATTGCAAAATATCTTATTCTTTTTTAACAATACTTCCTTAATAAAGTTTGGATTGGACTAAGGGTCACGGAACGTGTTCAAAAAAGCAAACCAAGGTTTGCTATTGGAAAAAAACACCATGGATTTCAAAAGGGTTGATTTGAACATAAGGATTTTAGTCAATTAAACAAATGATTTTGAATTCGAATATTTGTACAGAAAGAAAACTAGTTTAGGTTTTTTGCCTTAGAATACTTTAGACATCCTAAAAAACACCATTGGATATCAAGAAAGGGATATGCTTTTTAAACCGAACAAGGAAATGAATGGAAAAAGCTAAGTGCTAAAAAATCAACTTTATGCTGTTTCTAATAATCGAGTTTTTATCACTAGTTGAAATTTGTAGCTTTTGTAGTCATTGATCAAACAAAAATTTTTAAAAAATGTAACTATGAACAAGAATTAAAATTCGAACCGGAATAATTAATATTAACATAATAGAAGCGGGGTCAATCAGGTGTTCAAACTCTAAGGATAGTCTATGGCTAGATATAGATAAAGATGCATGAAATGCATATGATGAGCTAAGACAATGATTAAGAGTCTAATATAGCTAGGTTAAGAGACAATTGAGCATGTTATGATGTTGTTAAAATCTCATAGGGATGTGACATACTTGAATAACAAAAAGATTGCTCGGTTTTCATTTCAGCTGTAGGTAGGTGTAACTAATTCCTTAGTAGGGATACGACAGAACAAAACACAAGAAAAAGAGCTCCAATATAAAGATATTAGCTTCCCTACTTCACTGCCTCTCCCTTTGGTCAAGAAGTAAACTAATCTGACCTAATCTAACGTGTTTTAAAACAAAGATTAAGTAGATAGATAAAAGAAGCAAGCAACTTGAGCCTATTTGAAACCTAATTATGAATGTTCGAACCTCTATGTTTTTCAGCATGAGATTTTGAGTCTCGAAGTTTTTTTCTACACCAGGTTACTTTTAATTTTATTTTTTATTATCAAAATAGGGTATTTATAAGCTTAATTCCTGAAAACAAGGCATTTTTTGACATGTGGGTTTTATTCAAGAAATTTTATAATACTCAAAAAATAATTAGTGACATACATAATGGTTACTTCATTGATCTACTCTATAGAGAGAGATAAACACCAAAAAACAGAATGAACATAAAAAAAATTGAGCAAATGTTAAAATCTTCTTATCACTTTTGATGAGTTCGGATATAATTCTATTTTTTATGTGTCTATCTCTCTCTTTAAAAGTGGATCCGTTAAGTAAGTACTCGTCTCTTTTAGTATTATAAAATTTCTCGGTTTCATCCTAGCACTCCATGTCATCTATTTCCTTTTAAATTATTAATACTTTAATTAAGAATTAATTAAAAAAAAAAGCTGTAAAACCTCTCTCTTCCACCAAAAACTTGGGTTTTTTTTTTTCTCATTAAAATTTGGCTAAAACAGATTTCTAGATTACAGACTTCAATCATCTCTACATTAGAATATATATATATTAAAAAAAAAAAAGACCACTGCCTCTGTAATTAATTCACCTAAAAAAATCAAATCAAAAAAGGAAAAAATTAGGTTTTGTTATTTCAACTTTTTTTGTTCCACTAGGCTAAGAAATTTATGATTATCTCAGCACTTGAACCAAAATTGAGAAAACCCAATTTCTTGCGTTGTTCTAGACATATTTACAATTGTGTTATGTATGAAATTGAGAAAATCCAATTTCTTGCGTTGTCCTAGACATATTTACAATGATGCTATGTATGAATAAGTTCATCACTAAATGCATGATTGTCACTTGTAAGTGGTTCTTGACCATGTGAATGGTTGAAAAGAAAAAACAAATTCAATTAAGCGAAATGCTTTTATAAAACCCTAAGTTTGTAGATAGAAAAAATGAAATAAGATGACCAGATAATACAAATAAAGCAACCACTAATGTTATCCATCTCTTTACCAAAATAAAAGAAATAATGCAATGCATCTGTTAGACTAGAGAGATAATTTCATGAATTTGAATTGATGACAAAGGATGAAGAAGATGATATAGCTATTAATTTTTATTTTTGATTTTTCTTATTGTTTTTTGGTACAATTGTTTTTATTGATAATTGATTACAAACTTTTTAAAAAATAGTCATAAATAAAAATGACATGGATATTAAGATCTTACTTGGCAAGAAGTGCCTTAGTTTAATAAATAGGATTAAAAAGAAATTTTATAATATACAAAAAGTAATTTTATGGACCTACTTTGAAAAGAAAGATAAACACGTAAAAAACAAAGAGAATTACATCCGGATCCACAAAAGTGATAAGAAGATTTTCATCTTTGTTCAATTTTTTTTAAATTTTCTCTCTCCTATTTGGTGGATGCAAACGTAATTCTTTTTTTATATATTTGTTTATCTTTCTTTTCAAAGTAGGTTTATGGAGTAATTATTATACATATATAATAATTACTTCTTATGTATTATAAGATTTTTCGATTAAAAATACTTTAATTTAATAAATAAAAATTCAAAGTATTTGGATATGAAAAATAACTCTTAAGTTTCGTGTATTTATCATTTCATCGTCAAAGTATCTTAAAAGTGCGTGATGCAATTTCTTTTGATCCGTCATGTCATATAAGCTGCAATCAAACATCTAATTATTTTAATTTGAATTATCTCAAAATGTCTTATCTATATTATATCTGACTTGCATGTGTTAAGCCTGTCGCCAGCAATCATCTCAAACTAATATCGAACTCTCTATGAAATTTTTAATTGCATTGCTTATAGTTCCTTGTTCGCAGGCCCTATTTCATGCGAAGCCCAATCCAGCAGAAATTGGCTGCCAAAATAGTGATGTTTTTTAGCTAAGGTCTCATGTTATCTCAACTAACCAGTAGCCCATTTCAACAACCCTCTCGCTGTGTTATTGGAGACTCGAAGTAACAGAAACCGAATAACGAGCCCATCAGAATTATTCCTCATTTGATGGGCTCTTAGCTTATAGGCTTGTCTCCGAAACTCGAACGTCGAGGAACATTGAAAAAGAAGAGTAAATTTCGATATTAATGCAATATTGCATTGGTGAGCATTCATAACGTATGGATGGATTGATAGAAGTGAAATGAAAGGAAAGGAAATTAAAGAGAAGAAGTTCAATTTTGTTTGTTTGGAATTGGGTGTTGGAGGAAAAGAAGGGAGGTGAGGGGAAAATGAAGTATGATTTCAAAATTTCATCCGATATCACAGCCCGCAATGATTCATCACAGAAAGATTATTGAAGAAGGAAAAAGAAGACTCTTAATTTTTGAAACAAACTGAACCATTGGCTTATAACTTTTGAACTTTGAGACTAGAGACATTCTTTTTTACGTGAAAAAGATACCACATAACTTCAATAATATTTTCGTAGGAACAGTCCAAAATAACCGATACAACAGTTGTCCATTATATGCTTTCGACAGAAAAGCCACCAAATAGCTCCATTAACAGCTTAACATTAAAAATTTGGAGCACTACTATAATGCTGTCCTCACAGTCAAATCCTCAAACGGCTAGAAAAAAATGTAGGGTTTTCCCTCCTTCCCACCTCAAAATTTCAATTTCTCATGCAAGACAAGTTCATGATTGCGTATTTGCCTTGTCTTTTCCATATCAGTTGGTTGTTTCCACTTCCCCTAAAAAGCTTACAAAAAGAAAAAGTACTGCATATTTAATGAAAATGCAGTGTGCAAAACTGGATAAATAATTTCAAATGATTAGCTTTTTCTGAGTAATTGATCGTATTCCATTTGGTTGAGTTTTATTAAGTGTACCAAACCTGGTTAATAAATGGACTGACATCTGATTTTTAAAATTTGAATAAAAAATGGAATTCATAATTGAATCCAACTTCATAATCCCAACTTCTGTTTGCATTATTGTTGGTGAAATTCTTTATTTATTTATTTTATTTTTTCTGTCAAATGAAAGATAAGGAGTAGCACATCACAAGAAATGCATTATCAATGAAGGTGGCTCGACTTATGAAGGGCTGCAATAAATAATTTCATGCCATTTTAATTCATGATACCGCTCCACCTCTCTTGCAAACCAATGCAGGTTTTAACTTATATGGTACTCAATTAGCTTTTCTTGTAGTTCGATGGTGCTCATCTAACCCTTTCAAACAAAAGTTTTGAGTTCGAAACTTTATTTTTTACGGAAAAAAAATGAGACTATATTTTCGCAATAAATGAAATTATGTAGTTCTAGTAGGGATAAATTACTTCAATTGTTGGCAATTTTAAAAGCTTCACTGTGAGTGAAATTAATTCCACCAAAAAATAAGAATGTGGGTTCTATTTGAAATTGAAGTTGACATCCTTTTCCCATTGCCAAGAAAAGAATCAAAAAGTGTGCAAAGAATGGCTCAGAATATTCAAGATTACAAAAATGTCAATCGTTTTTCTCAAAAAAATTAATTTACCCAAGTAAAGTAAGAGGGCCCAAATGTGAGCACAAGAAGCAGAAAGCAATTTTGTTTGACAATCGACAAACAGTATTTAATCAGTGAACCTTTACTTGATTCTTTTCGCGGTCTTTTCCACATTAAAACAAGATGAAAAAATCAGAGGCTTTGGTAGGCAGATCTTTGCATCAGTAGTACAGCAAGAGACCAGCAATCTTATGGACAGAAAACTTGGCAAATAAGGCAAGAAAAAGAAAGGGAATCAATGGTCAATTTGATGGCATTGCATATCCAAGTAGCCATAACATAATAATATCTAGTCATTTGTCTGCATCTCACACATTGACCATAACTAGAGATATTCGCATGACAAAAAGAAAAATAAAAGTAACCCAAAAACATAAAAAAGGTCACTAAAGTGAACGGAGTAATTAATTAATTAATGAACCTACTGGCTAATTTCACCGGAAAACACAACTCCGGCGACAATATTCCATTCATTTAAAGAAAGATAAAGCATTCAAGTGACACAAGTGGGTTTTCCAGTGACTCATTTGTAGTCTCATTCGTAGTCTCGCTAGCACTGTTATTAGTACTGGGCCACTTAGCCTCTATGCTACAATCCATGTTACCACTACCACCACCCTCATTCCGATCCTTCCCGATCCGACCCGGGGACCGATTTGTCCTTCTAGCAGATGGGCTCCGAGCCATTACAGATCTATTAGTAGCAGGTGACCTGGACCTTCTCGCTGACCCTTCACCCGGGTCTCTCTTTTTGGGTCGGCTCTCAAACCCCTCCTAATTCCTACTTGACCCGAACTCATTTCCCTGCTTTGAACCAACCTCACCGACCCTCCATTAACTGCACCATTTCTCCTGCTTGGTGACTGTTCGGTTGTTCTCCGGGTGGGTGACTTGCCCACGACCCTGTCTTTTCTCGGACCCAATTCACCTGAAACCCTGTTTCTA
Organism: Dovyalis caffra; assembly: GCA_963924115.1. Classification (NCBI taxonomy): domain Eukaryota; kingdom Viridiplantae; phylum Streptophyta; class Magnoliopsida; order Malpighiales; family Salicaceae; genus Dovyalis; species Dovyalis caffra. The sequence continues at coordinate 12,002,274 of CAWUPB010001184.1, forward strand.
GGTGGCAAGGGAGATCTCGACACTCTCTGCTTCACCTCACTATCATCATCATCATAACAATCCCTTTTGTCATTGTTGTTTGTTGTTGTTGTTGAAATGCTCTCACTATAGCTCAAGCTGCAAACTTCCGATTCATCTTGTTCAAAGATCTGATCTTGACGACAAACTTCTTCTTTAGAGATTTTCTTGAACTTGTTTTCTTGAATCTTGATGTTATCAAGAAATGCTGGGTCAATGTGGATTCTTTCCTTCCTGTTGACTTCTTGATGCTGTAGATCATTTTCCTGATGTGGATTCTTGATGGGATTTTGTGGTGGTTTTGGTTTGGGGGTTTCAGAGAGGACTTCTTTTACTGTTTCTTCTTGATAGAGTGAAGGAGGTGGTGACTTGGTTGGCTTCAAAGCATCAGATCCTACTTGAACCTGTTGCTGTTTTTGAAGCTTTGAAGGTTCATTATTGGTGCTAAGACAACAACCCATTATAGATAAATTCAAGAAATGATAGAAAGATTCACATACTGTTGTTGGGATTGGTTCAAGAATTAGTAATTTCCAGTGCAAAAAACACAAGCTGGAACTTGGCGTCAAGTGAAGTGGTTTTGGACAAGAAGAAACAAAGACAAACAAGCAGAGACCTAGGAGGCAGGTGAAGAAGTGCGAATGTGTGTATAAATCCCCTACACCATGGACCATGAGGGTGTAGTATGGTCAATGCAATCTAGCAGTATTTATTTGGAAGATCCTCTGAACAGTGGAGACCAGTTTAGACACTTTTGTTTGGTCTATTCATGATCCCTGTTTTTCATAAATTTTTCTCTTCTTGTTTGGCCTTTTGGATAAATATGAAACAGTCCCCAACTTATACAGTGACTAACAAATTAGTCCCCAAGTTTAAGTCTTGCAGATTTATCCGAACTTTTCTTGGCTTAGCAATTAGCATGTTAGTCCTTCGTATTAATAAACGTTATCATGATGTCAAAATTCCTACCGCGTAATGGTTTAAACACTTCCAAATAGGGTATGGATATTACAAACTCATCAACTCGTTTATCAAAATTAAATTTAATGAACTAATTTTTTAATAATAAACTCCTAAAATATAAATAATAATGACACTAAAAAGTAATTTATGTTCGTATTTAAAGGATTATAATTTAGTTAACTGCTCACTTTATACAAAGATTTTCACACAAGTTTACATACTTCTCTTTCCTTTGCAGATGTAATGATTTTTCTAGTTGATCGCACTCCTATACAAGCTCACAATGTTACGATGTTAAAAATTAAGGAATGATTTGTTAGTCACTACATAGATTGAGGACTGATTTATAACTATTTATTTTTCCTTCTCTCTCTCTCTTTTTTTTCTTGGAACATTTTTCCTTCTATTTCTTTTTGGAGATAATTGTCCTCGTGATCTGTGCCTCATCATTTCTGCTGTGAAATTTTTAACGAGCGGCGCATATCATGTTTCTCTTTATTGGGGTTTGGAGGTTTTGTTTTCTTACAACCGTCATCACGTGAAGGTAGGACAAAAAAAATATGGGCAGTCTATCAGGCCATGTGAATGTGGGGTACTCAATGATCAACGGTGGAGGATGGTTTTGATTCTTTGGATGACTAGGAAGGAAGCTACAGCCTCCTGCACTATTCATTCGTGGGACCCAGCTTAGTGTCGGATTGGCTTAAAAGTTTGGATTTGCCAAAATAACTGTTTGATTAAAAAGCTGTTGACATAGAAATTACAAATAAAGTGAGAAAAAGAAAAAAAAAGATTTAAAATGGTCATTTTTTTATCAAACGGGTATTGGTTTTTTTTTCTGCTAAAAAGTGAATATTATTTTTTAAAAAATAAGAAATGTATGATTAAAAAGCTATTGATATAAAAATTGCAAATAAAATAGAAGACGAAAATAAATAAAATCAGAAAAGCTTAAAAAATGGTTATCTTTTTTTGCCAAACACGATTGGTTAGTTTTTTTTTTTTTTGGGGGTTAAAAATCAATTTTATTTTTTAAAACAGGAAATGTTTGATTGAAAATTCTATTGACATAAATATTGCAAATAATATGAGAATAAAATATAAAAAAATTCAAAATAAAGCTTCACGGAAAAGCTGGCTATTAGGTGCTTTGGACACGAGCTCATTGCGGACACCATAATCAAATTTTTTTTTTCCAAATAGAATTGGTTGTTTCTGATAAAAACAAAAAAAAAAAAGCCAATCTCATCCTTAAAGTCGAACAAATGCTTCGATTTGGAATTTTAATACAACTATTATCTGTATTGGTATAAACTTTAAATGAGTTTGGTTTAGTGGTTAAACTCTGGTAAAACAGTCTATTAAAAAAAATATACGAAAAAAGAATTTATTTGAATGTACTCATCATATGAGCATAGATGACTTGTTTAAGATCTTGAAAAAGAAAATTTTAATACCGTTGTGTAAAAACCGATTAAGAAATACACTCATTACTATTAAAACAAAACAACAACGATAATACACTTGCATAGTTTGGAGTGAATTATAAATCCTTTAGTTTTAAAAAATAAATAAATAAATTTTTTTATTTTAAAAATTATTATTTAATTTTTTAATCAGTATTGATCATATTTAATTTAATATTATTTTTATTCCATAAAATCTTTTTTTCTTAATCTTTCTGTGTTTTTTATTTTTTTATTTCTTAAAAAATCAAAAAAATAAAAAGAATAAAAAAATTAAATTACAAGTAAATATCAAATCATGACGATTAAGTAATTAGTTTATTTAATTTATAATTTACTCGCATGGTTTGCATGCATGGCTACTTAATAACCATTCCCCACACTACGGAGCTTGGAATGGGACGGAATTGAGTTGCTTTTAATTTTTAAACAAGGGGTATACAATAAATTCTTCATTTAGTGACGACAATTAGTGATGTCAATAAAATAAGTTGACTGGATTTTGGTCCCACACGAAAAAAAGTTTAGAAAGGAAAAGTTTTTCTTGTTGAGCAACTCAACTCAAAAATTCGATGGCCAACAATGCCATGATCTCGTGAACCACACCTTTTCATTGCGTAAGAATTTAGACCTATGATGCTCAATCTTAGGCATACATATAGAACGTGCGTGGGTTCCACTTCCACTGTGTGTGAAATCTGCAAAAAATTGAGAGATACCAGAGACGACGTAACAGATACCTAACACCATAAAGGGTCGTAACTATGAATCTGATATTCTTAAAAGCCAAGACGCTAAGGCATACTAAACAGTACATGCAGAAGACCTTACGCAATTGCAGGAGGTTGAGTGATCATCTTCCTCAAAAGTCATATAGCTAAAGATACGTTTCTAAGCTGAAGCCTGACATACATACATAAGAGATTCCATTAACATTAATAAATTCATCTCATAATCGCTTGTGATCAGCTTGTAGGGATGGTAGTTTGCCTTGTATCGATGGAATCCCACCCCACCTCGTCTCGATTAAGAGAGCGAGACGGGGCCGGGTGCCTTGTGAGCAGAGACAGGACGAGGATGATGTTTACCTGATCCATCACATTTGTTTCAAATTTTTTTTATTAAAATTAAAATTATATCTTAAATAAAAAATATGAATAATGACTTTTAGAATTTATTTTTTTAACTATAATTTAAAATTTTAAAATAAAATGAGATAAAAAAAATAATTTTTCTCTCGTTTGTCCCATCAATGCTCCGTAAAGATCCCTACGTTCGTCCAGGACAGAAATGATATGAAAAATTTTATTTCATTATCGACATGAGCCAAGGACAGCAAAAATTTTTAGAGGCGGGTCCCTATCAGCTTGTGCATTGAATCATTTTTTTTATAAAAAAGGAACATTAACAGTATTATTATATATAACAGTAAATGTCAAACTTTCTGGAGACATAAAATATGTTTATATATATTGCTGAGTAATTTATGGAAAAAATGATTCACGTTATACGTCCCAAGCCAAAAAATGTTCTGCCTATGATGTTAATATTTGGGCATAAGTTTAGCCTCTGTTACATGCATCTCTGTTTGTTGCAATTTGTAAACAATCACCAAAAATAAATCGATGCACAAGTTGAGGGTTGGGGTTCTTATATAATTAAGATTTTTGTCAAGCTACCTTTAGTCCTTGAGAGGCTGTCGAATTTTCGGTTTTGGCCTTCGTACGGAACTAAAAGAAAATTTAACGTTTGGACATTTCAATGTTGGTAATCAATGATCTAGCAGTACATGTTACAAGAAAAATAATTGTGATAGGAACTCATCATCTGCCATCAACAACTGTGACAGTCATATTATTGATGGAATATTTTTGATGGCTTTGATGAAGTAGTAACTCTTCATTGAGCTGGTGTTCCTTTCAGCAAATGGTGGTTGCTTCGGAGGTGCAAGGTAAGAAATTTATGAAAAAACTATAAGAAATAATAACTTCTATCTTAAGGTAACTTCTAACATATCTCATTAATAAGTTCAAGCTCTACTCTAATTATACAATTGAAGATTATCACATAATTAAAACAGCTATTATAAAAATACAAAAACTGTTATTCACATACATCTACTCAATTGGATATATTCTCTTCAATCAAATTATGTCTTTGAAAAAAGTTTGAGTTTTTCACAAATTTTGTTACAATTAGTAATTAAAGAATCTAGTGTTCATATCTTTGATTAGACATTTTACGTTTAATTTTTCAGATTTTTCATGTAGGTGTTGCTTTTTGTTCAAGGGTTAGGTTTTTTTGTTATCTCGGTCTGTTGGAATTATCCCTCCTTTGTATTTTTTCTCACTATGATATTAATATTGACGGAGTAACACTCCTGTTTCCAAAGGAATTAAAAAAAAAAAAAAAAAAGAAGGCTTGAGTTTGACCCTTAGAAATTCAAAATGTCCTCAGTGGCTTTGTTAAAGCATCTTCCAATTGATCTTTATAAAAAATAAGCTTAACTACAAGTTTTGTTTCTTCCCCAAGTCCTTTACTTACAAAATGAAATCAAAAATAAACTTCAGTATGTTTCGTGCCAGCAAGAAACATGGGATTGGTAGAAAGATATGCAATATTTTATCCATATTAAGTTTTTTTTTTAAAAAAAAAAAATTGGTTTTACACAAATAATCCATATTCAAATTGATGCGTTCAAAACTTTTCAATTTCCCTATGTTCTCGTTAAATTCGAATCTAAAGAGATCGCACCAAGAGAACATCCCAAGGGTGCAATAGGTTATCCCAAAAAAAAAAATTAATAATAAATCACAAGTTCATAGCTTCCGGCTAAGGCCTGCTCTAATAATAGAGAGTGAACATCATTACTAACCAAGGGCAATATATTACTAATGTCAACTGCCGCAAAAGGAATGCAATGTTGTCTGGAGTTAAAATATTATTGATAACCTTATGCCAGTGATCTACGACCATGAAAGTAAGCAGCAAATTATATATATATACACAAATGTGTGAACATTGTAGTTTTTATATTCGTTGTGCCTATAGCTAGTATTACTGCCAAAGAGCAGTCAAACAATAAATGGAGACAATGATAGGGTTCAGAGCATTTAAGAACGTTTCTTGACTCAAGCTACTGAGCAAGAACACGTGAGGAACATGGAGGAGGAGCAATCTAGATTCCGATTCTCAAACCCTCATGAAGAGTGATGTTATTTTCACGAAAAACTACGAAAGTGATCCATTTGAAGTGCTAGATTTAGTAATTGATGATGATATTGATGCACAAATGTACATATGATCTATATATTATTGCTATGGATCGTGGATTGGCTTCATTTATGTTCCCAAAATGACAGCACTTGGTCATACAATTTTTTGGCACATAATAATGGTGTGCATATATAGTAACTATTTATTTGATAGAATATTGTGTTTTTTTTTTTAACAATAATATAGTTGAAAGATTTATTGTATTTATGTATGGTTCAAATTTAGAATATTTTCTTAAATGATGCTAATCAAACAATAAACAGATTTTTTTTTTCAAAAAATAAATGAAAAGACTTTGAATTTAAGTGTACCATCTGAACCAATTCATTATGAGGTTATATAAATTAGGAAAACACTAAGAAATGCCTTCTAATTGTTGGGCCGTTATCAATTTTTGTATCGATCAAACAATTTTGATTTCTCAAATTGAAACTTTTGTTAGAATTATTTAACAAAACATATTAAATTTTCTAGAAAACGATATAGTTTTTTTAAAAATTGGATGGAAAGAAATAATTGAGAATTTCTGAAACTTCGGTGACAAAGAGTGATATAAAATATATTCAATGCCAAAATTAAAACTACTCATATAATTGGGGTTACTTTTGACGTTTTTCCTGTAAATTCCACCAATGGGATATAAGCTATGTAATGCATATGCTATGGTCGTCATGGCCCTAAATAGATATACTACTTGCATCTTGATTCTTAGCCCATTTCATATAATATCCACTGCATCTTATTTTATATCCTAAGCTCACCCTTTGCATAGTTAAATTTATTCAGCCGTTTAAGTGGTGAGTATTAAGTTGTAGAGATCGACGTGGATATGAATCCGTAATATAAGATGCTATATACATCCAACACGAAGGTCTCGTTAGCCGGTTAGCGAACGAAAGTAAAAAAGAACAATCTTTGCATAGTTAAATTTATTCAGCTATTTAAGTGGCGAGTATTAAGTTATGGAGACTAACGTGGATAGAAGCTCATAATATAAGATGTTATACGGATCCAACATAAAGGTCTCATTAGTCGGTTAGCAAACGAAAGTAAAAAAGGACAACGCTCCTTGTAAGGGTTCGGGGTAAAGTCTCCTAAACATCTACATAATATTGAACCAGGTGTATAGGCTTGTTAGACTTTTTTTCTTGTAATTCTAGTTGTCCATACTATAAATAAAGATAACATCGTCACCTAGTGAGCGAACAAAAATAAAAAGAACGAGTCTTTGCATAGTTAAATTTATTCGGTTGTTTAAGTGGCGAGTATTAAGTTATGGAGATCGACGTAGATAGGAGCCCGTAATATAAGATGCTATGTAGATCCAACACGGAGGTCTCGTTAGTCGGTTAGTAAATAGAAGTTAAAAAGGACAAGTGGTCCTTGTAAGGGTTCGAGGGTGGAGCCTCTTAAACATCTACATAATATTGAACAAGGTGTATAAACTTATGCACTTGTTTTCTTGTAATCCTAATTGTCAATATTATAAATAGAGACAACATAATATATATCTGTAACCATTTCTTGATAAAATTTATTAAGAAATCCTAGTGCAATATGTGAGGTAGACACCATTATCGAACCACGTAAAATCTTTGTATTGTATAATATTTTTTTTTATACTCTATTGTTTGACTTCATTCCTTTCCTAACAACAAATAATACTTCTACTCTGTCTAATCGTTAATCCAGTTTTCCAGCAACGAATAATGCAAATTTCATCCGGGTTTTGGTCCTATCGTCCATGATTGAATTAGTGGAGGATACGTTCAGCGGTTGCATATGAGAGCCAATTTTTATAGGTGTCGGGCGGGGCCTAGTTTATGGGCATAGGAAGTGTAGTGGCCCTAAGGCCCACTCCAACAATCCCATAGTTTTTGACAAACCATTGTCTAGTTCTGAGCCACTGATGCTTTGGGTCCGACTACTTTATTTGTCCGTCCCAAAAGGCATTGGCCGTTGAGGACGTGAAGTTAGGATTTGTATGGCTTTTACTAGTTCTCTCTCAATCTAATGATGAGTTGGGCCGAGCCCGCTGCTTCTTCTTCTTCTTCTTCTTCTTCTTTCATTGATTCCTACCTTCTTAGCGGTGAGTGACATTCGACGTCTAATCTTTTGGGAATGATATTAAGCAACTGAATTATCGACTTACCTTAGTTTTGGATTCAACTGCAATCATCCAATATACATAGCATGGGGTTAATTATATGTGATCCCAATAGTTAATCAATTTGGTTATGTCAATACTCTAATTTGTAATTTGGATAATCATTTAGGCCTTCCTACTCTTAAATTGTCATTGGTTCAATTTAGTTAGCATAAAACAATCTAATTTTGTTCATGATTTTGCTATCTGGTCCATATCCGTCCATTTAATTAACTCTCAACATAAATATTTTGATTAATTAGTTGTTTGGTCCGGGTATTAATTTGTTGAAAATAATTTATAAGAAGATTTGAGATAGTCATTATTATTTTGTGAAGCAAACTTCACTGTCAAAAACTTGACTCTTTGGGCATGTTTTTTTTTCCATACTTTTAGCCCTCATCGGACAAAGTAGCTCCACCTTTTTTTATAAGTTCTACTAACTTTTTTAATTGTATTATGTTATCAATAGGATAGAATATATAAAATTATTTTTAAAAAATTATTTCAATTTGATGTCTCGTGTTATATCGTGCGTTTATCAAAACAAATCAAATCAAAACTGAATAAAAAATTATTTAATTTTATAATTTTTAACCAAAATTTTGTATTTCACTAATTATTCTTTATATTTTCATAAATTTTTATTAAAAAAAATATTATTTACTTATCTCTATCTATATTTTTAGCTAAAAACTTATTCTATAAATTGTTTTTGTTAAACATTTTTTTGCCTTAAAATTTTTAATTAAAAAAACTAGAAAAAAAAAGAACCAAAGTGACAAAAATGAAACAAAAAAAAGATCAAAATAATAAAAAAAAATTTATGAACCGAAAAAACAATGTTTAGAAAAAACGACTAAAGTATAATGTAATAAAAACTTTCATAATAAATATCTTTAAAAAAATAAAAATTACAAAACTATTGTATTGTGAAAAAAAAATACATATGAATCTAAACAATGCAATGCACATAAGTCTGAATTATCGTAAACTAATGTTTTGGTTTATTTTTATTTTATTTTGTTAATGAAGCGGCGAGAAGGATTGATTCTTTGAGAAAGCGAAATGAATGGGCGGGCACTACAACAACTTTCTCTTTCTCTCCATTTTATTCGGCTATAAAAATAGACCAATCCTCATCGTTATATGGACTACAGCAACTCTACTTCTATACCTAAGAAGAGATAGATCGGCCAAAAACACAATGTTTTCGATAAAAAATGAAAAACATTATGTTTATGTGTGCTTTTAGAAGATAGACCATCCCTTTCCATATCCACCCAAAGGACCTCGCAATCCTATTAACTTCTAAAGCGCAAAAATTGACCAACAAATCATTAGGAACGGCACGACCATGGTGGCATGACAACACGATCGCTTTGATCAGAAATTATATTTCCTCAAGAAGCGTGACATTCACACAATTTACATCTTTGTGCCTTTTTTTTTTTTACGATGGAGTAGCTTGGTGGAAAAACTATGGCTACACTTTCTTGGGTTAATTATTTAGCCACCAACCATAAGTACAACTCATATCAAACCACCCTGTAATTTCCATGCATTCTTTAGTTATGGGAGCACGGCAAAAAGAGAGGAGAGAATGTGCTAGTCCCAAATTCTTAATTTCCTTCGAATGGAAGATATCATTCTTCTTCCTTAACGTAGCTGAAAATTGTACTTCCCTTTACCAAAGATTGCTCTAGCGTCAAATTCTTGGCAAGAGCAAGAAGAAAAACGCTCACATATTGCTTGTAACCTACTGCCCTTGTTTTCTATCCCTTCTTGAAGCTACCTTATTTTTCTTGTTTCTATTATTACTTGTTACAGTGTGTATGAAGGCTGGACTTCTATACCACATTTGCAATCCTTAATTCTGAAAGCTTTTCTAGTTTTCTTGCTTTGATTACTTGTTTACAGTACCACATGGTCCATATTCGTGGAAGGCTGCACTTTATGCCACATTTCAACATTTGCACTCCAGTTGGCATTTCTATCTGGTCCTTTTGGGATATGAATGGAGAAAAGCTGTGTCGTGATAATGACTTGATATATATATATATATACACACATATATACTTGGTAAGGTGGTCTGTCCACAATCCAACAAAACGTATTTTTCTTCTTTTGTTTTTATTTTTAAAAATTTATACACATGACCCAGCAAAATGTCTGTGTGGGATTTTGGCTCTTTATATATATATATATATATATATATATATTAAGGCTTAAAATTTATACAGTTTCACGTTAGTACCACATGATCAATTAAGTTTTAATACCATATTAAAGGATCATCTTAATTAAAAACTTAAGCTGATAAATGAGATCTCTAAAATATAATTTATATTAATATTTAACATATATATGACAATTGTCATCTATTAAGGTATTTTCAAACTAATCTCATGTCAATTAAAATTAAATAAATAATTTTTTAGATTAGTTCAAAGTTGGATTATATATAATTTTTAATGGATTTTAAAAATTAATTTTTTTGAATTCACTAATATCTCATGTTTAGTATTAAAAAAAAGCAAGAAGAATTTTTCAAACATGAAAATCAAATTCTAATCTAAAAAAATAAAGACACATCCTTTCATCGTTTATAGAAAACCGTAAGTGATAATATCAAAACTTAAAATTCCAAACATGAGATTAGGAAAGTCACTAGGCCCTAGTCAATTGATTATTGACTTGATTTACATCAATTTTTTTTCTAATAAAAAATAAAAGTATCTTAGCGATATATATATATATATATCATGACAGAGTTTATTTTAATGAATCTATGATCCTTCCTTTCTATTGTAGGAAAGAGAAGTTTTTTTAATTTCCTTTTTACGATTGCTCAACTTTTTAGCACGAGCTAGGTCTCTGTTGGGGATGATGGCTAGGAATTAAGATGCAAAATAATCATCAGATAGTTGACAGAAATGAAAAAAATTACGTATGAATTTCGGTGGTGAAGGCAATGGTTACATGCATGGATGTAAGGAAGCAGCAGTTGCTGAGCAATCTCTGGGATTTGGTGCACGGAGTTGGATAGAATAGACAGCTTAACGGTCCTAATTCTGCTTGCATCACTGTCTCCATATATTCTATTATACATACATGTAAATTATTTTTTTTATTAAGAATAAAAAAATACAGCTTTAATTATACAATAGCCAAAAAAATTATTTTTTTAATACACCAAATTAAATGTAGATGGTTTATTTAAAATTTGTCTAAAAAAAAATAATAATCTGATTTGAAAATATTCTTATTTTAAAATAAAAAACAAAATAATAAAAAATATATAACAAGATGAGAGAAAGATAAAAATCAATAATTACAAACTGTAACAATTCGATGCCAAAGGTTTTCTTGGATTGAAAATTTTTTTTTTAATGTTTTCAAAACATACTTAATGTTTTTCAAGAAGTTTAAACCATTGAATTTAAATCAATAGTTAAATTTTATTATAATATGAAATATCCATGGACTAAATCGCATTTATGCGTGAAAAAAGTATGCAATTCACCACTATCTTTTTCTTTTTACTTTTTTTCTTTTTGGTGGAATTAACTTGAAGGTAATAATAGATTTAGTGTATGTATCTATATAATTTTTTTTAATCGAGTATTTTTTTTTTTAATCTATTTGAGTGTTTGCACTTATGTGTTTTTTTTCAAATAACTATTTTATTTTTATTTTCTTATTAGAGTGTTATTACCTCCATTATCTTTTAAGTTAAATGTCTATATTACAATTTATTAAATTGGTGATGATTTGTCTATTAAATAAACCCATCATTCATAAAAAAAAAAAAAAAAGAAGAAGAGACCTCTTTTTATTGTTATTTTTGGATTTAGAGATCTAGGATTTTTAATAACTCACATGGTAACAAAGGAGCTGGGAATTTCCCTCTTAAAACAATATTTACGATCTTCATTGTTTATTTATTTATTGTTATAGTTTCAAGGTTATTTGTTTTTGTTTTTTTATTGGTAATCTCATTTGAGGATGACACGTGTCTATTTAATGAACATGACATCAACAATTCATTAGATTCCCAGAGACACGTTTACGTAGAGTTTGGTTGTCCGATATGAAAAATCCAAAACAAAAATATAGGGATGAGACTGAAATTGATGGAGTTGAAATAACATTTTCGTTTCAATATTGTATTTGAAATAACAATAAAAAATTATAATAAATTTAAATCTTTAATATTTAATTTTCAAAACAAATAAAAATTAAAATTAAAAAATTTAATTAATTATATTTATGATAAAAATAATAAAGATGATTACAGTCGTGAAGTTTATAATATTAGCGATGGTGACAATAAAAAATAATAACAACATAATAATAACAATAATATATTAAAAAAAACGTATACATGACTTGTTCGTTATTTCGATAGCTTTTTATAATTTTATTTTATTCTTAAATATCAATTTTTGCATATAAAAATGAATTATGAATTTCAGCGTGTACAAATCGACTGTGAAATTCTTTTTCAATGAACAAAGTAGCATAACACTAAACAGCTATATGCATTTAATCAGTCAATAATAAGTTTTTCTTAAACCACAAGGTGGTATTTCGTTATTAAATAAGTATTGATTTATAAGTTAATTTTAAATTTTAATTTTTGTTATCAATAATTTTTAAAATTTTATTTTTAGAATATTCGTGATATTTTCGTGGGAGAGTGTTCTTTAATTATATGCAAGGAATAATTAATGTTGAAATACGAGAAAGTTGGCCCGAATAGACGAATTATAAATTCTTTGTGTGACAAGATATTTATAATTTTTTCGTTTTCAAAAATTTTAAAATAAAAATATTTAAAAATATCTTCATACCATCTTGTTCTACAATAAATAATTCTTTGGGCGCTTCTCTTCCTTCTCGGGTGCTGCAAATCCACTTGCTTGGTAATCGACAAATTTTTTTATTTTATTTAAAGGATACTTTATAAATTTTGAGGCAAAATAAGAGCATAGGTTGTCTACATTTTTTGGGGGCCCCACCAATATTCTATGCCTCTTTAAATAAAGTAGTAATGGGGTATTTCATTTTCAAAGATGGAATAGAATACCACAGAGGAAACAGCAACAGTCACTTTCCATAATCATGCCGTTGCTTTCTTTCTTTTTTCCCTTTTTTTTTGTTTTTTGTTTTTTTTTTTAATTTTCTTTTCATTAAAACACAACGCATCTGCACTGCTCTTTCCCTAACACCCCAACTCTGAACTCACTCTACTACTTTACTTCTGATCTCAAAAAGATTTTTAAAATTTTTATCAATCACTACTGCTACTCAATTCTGTCTGCATTCACTAATTTTCTGATTTTCTTTCCCTTTTAGTCTCTCTTTCTCTCTCAAATCTTAAAGATTTTAGTTTTTGTTCAAGAGCCTTTCCTTTTGTTTCTCTCTGTATAATTATGCCCCAAAGGGCTGTGTGTGTTTGTTTTGTGAGAATATATTGAAGACAAGAAAGAAAAGTTTGAGTCTGTTCAAGTTATCACTAATGGGGTTTGTCAAGTGTGGAGTGTTTTTTGTCTTGGCGGTGGCTCTCATGGCTTCCGTTTCTGTTTCTTTCACTGACCCTTCCGACGGTAAACCATTTTCTTCTCCGGGTTCTTTTTTTTTTTTTTTTTTTTAAAGGATGTTTTGCTTCGTCGTGTTCTGTTTGTTTCTAAATTTTTAATAATTTGTTTGATTTGTCTTGTTCATCACTTCATTTTCATGTGCTTAAGACATCCTTAAATCTATGCTGCTGCTGCTTCTTCTTCTTCTTCTTCTTTTATCATGCTTTGCTTATTAACAATCTGCCTTTTTTTTTTAATCATTTGGGTTTATGGAAACATGTTAATTATGTGGCACTTGGTGAGTTTTACCACATTGTTGATAATCAGACAGAGTTAGTTTATGCCATATAAATTACTTGCCTAATATTCCTTACTATGATAATTCTTGACCCAACTCTGTTTGATTTTTCCTTAATTAATGATAGTATCAAATATAGTTTTTCTAACATTTTTGTGGATTCTCAAATGCTTCAACTTGTATAAAAATGTATTTTTTTTTCCAGTCACAGCAATGAATAGCTTGTATGTTAGTATGGAGTATCCGAATTTGATTGGATGGCTTGCTTTGGGAGGAGACCCATGTTTAGAGGGATGGCAAGGAGTTAGTTGTGTGTTCTCAAACATAACGTCATTGTATGTTCTATCTAAATCTCTTTTTCTTCCTTTAATTTCAATTGTTAAACTACTAGACTCAGTAATCAAATCTTTTTTCTTACAGAAAACTAGATGGCTTGAATTTAGGGGGAACCCTGAACAGTGATTTCAATAAATTTACATCGATCATAGAAATGTAAGTGCACTGTTCATGTCTATGTGATTGTCAAATTGGTGGGATAAAGTAGTTTGGAGACGCTTCTTTTAGCCTAGGTCAACCATTGGTTGAGGGGCTTTTGCTTCCGCGGAGGCCTTCTTTCGAATTTTTTCTCAAATTTTTTTTATTTGTTTAACGATCATGATGATTTTATGATGGTTTTTTCGCATTCAAGTCGTAATTGTAGTATTGATGAATTTTACCTTGAAAAAAAGTTTGAAGATGATGGTTAATGACCAGAATAATCTGGGGTTGATTTTAAGAATTGATGTGTTGGCAACAGTTAATTGCATGTTATATGCAGTTTTCATAAATGGGAGTTTTGAAGTCCCTATTGTAAAAGCCTTATGGCACTTTAAGTTACTTTTTGTTGCAGAGATATGAGTGACAATCATATTGGAGGGGATATTCCATTGTCATTACCCTCTACCTTGAGGAACTTGTGCGTAAGCCTCAACCTTGCTTTTATCTCTGGTTTAACAAACCTGTTCTAGCAAGTTATTGTTATTTGTTGATGCTGCTATTCCTTTACTTACATGCATACTTCCTTGAGTAATTAATGTGTGACTTCTTTTCTCTTTTCCCTGGTCCAGTTCTCTTGCTCGGAATCAGTTCAGCGGAAGGATTCCCGATACTTTATACTCATTAACTCAGTTGTTAGACTTGTATGTTTATACCAAAAACTCGTTAATTGTTTCATATTGTAGAATTTTTATTACTTTACAGCGCGTTTCTTCATTTGAAGTCGACTTTTATTTATTCTCCTCAGATCTTTTCACAATAACCAGCTAAGTGGAGAAATACCAGATGTCTTTCAAGAGATGACAAGTTTGATAAATTTGTAGGCATTTGAAGTTAATTGTGTTGTTCTTGTTGAAAATAAAAATTTCCAGATTTTTTTTTAATCGTCTATTTGGTTCAGGGATCTGTCTGGCAATAATTTGACTGGTCAGCTGCCTCCTTCAATGAGAATTTTATCATCTCTTACCACACTGTGAGGCTCTCATAGAGTTCTTGGCTTCTTTGCTACTAATCTGCAACAAATAATAGTTACTCGATGCATATGTAATTTTTGTATTGCAGGCATTTGCAGGACAATAGAATTACTGGAACCCTAAATGTCCTACAGGATCTCCCCTCGAGTATCTGTAACTTTCTTGCCACCTTTCTGTCGTGTAGTTCTCTTTTGGTTTATGTCTTTTACCTGGAAATTCTTTCAAGAATTCAGTTTTTATGGTGCTTTCTTCATGTACTTATTTTTCCTTTTGGGAAGGGGGGATGAGTTATATATAACCAAGTGGTGAAAGAAACAAACACAGAGAACTCAATCTATACTCTGTTTGCTTCATTACTTGGTTCTATGTCAGTGAGGCAGGAATCTCCTTCTTGGTTAATATGATATGCTGTAATAACATGCCATCCCTTGGTTTCTGCACAGGAATGTGGAAAACAATCTATTTTCTGGGCCTATACCTGAGAAGGTGCTAGGTATTCCAAATTTCAGGTGAAGCCACTCTTTGCAAACTATTTGTTAGTAATGCCATATTGTATAATTTACACCTAAATTTATCAGATATACATGTGCATTTATAGAGAAAGTAATGCACAAGACTAATAGTTAGGGCAAAAAGAAAAGGAGAAAAGTCAAAGGGATCCCGAGAGAACATGTCCTCACCCATAGACACAAAAATCTCATCATCCAAATTCTGCATGTGATAGGAATTGTTGATGCTATAGATTCTTAAGTTATTTAATCTTTTATTTGGCATTTTCAATTTAGCTGGTATAATCATCTCCACTTGTGCAACTGCTTGTAATGGTAGCATCTACTTTGCAGAAAAGATGGAAATCCATTCAATACATCTATTATTCCTTCTCCAGCACCTGCCCTCCCTCCTTTTCCAGGCTTGCCACCTGTTGCCGAAGCACCTTTGAAGCAGGCAAATGGGCCTTCTGCCTCAGAAACAACAAAGTCTGAAAAATCAAAAGGATTTTTTACATCTAGGAGGGTCATTTGGATTGCTGTTACAGGGGTAGTAGTTATTATCATACTGGGAGCATGTGTTTTAATGTCAACATGCTACAAAGGAAGGAAAACAAATGAAGACATCGAGAGGCATAATGTTGGGGCACATAAGAGCCGTATAGATGAAGCCAGCGGTAAATCTTCATTTGAACGAAATAATCAAGAGAAAGGTAACTTTATCATTGTTGATCCTTGTTAAAAATCAGTAAATTTATCTACTCTCTTTTGTGTCCTTTTGCCTGAGAAAAGTGTCCTTTGAGCAGTTACCAAAGAATCAATTGCAAAGCTGCAAGATCAATACGGACCAGATAACAGAAGACACGAAGCATGTCCAAAGGCACAGGGTGAATATGATATGGATTTGAAGAGAATGGCTGCATATTCAAAGCAAAAGATGGATCAAGGGATAAACATAACAGGTGTGGATCCAAATTTTATGCCACTGCAGCCGCTGCCACCACCTCCCACAAGCCTTCCTATTGACAATGTCATTGCAAATCCGATTGGGCGCACGGCACATAAAAAGAGTCATTCGACTGAAACTTTGAACTCATATTCTGTAAGGATTTTCACCATTGGCACTCTTCAGCAGTACACAAACAGCTTTTCAGACGAAAATTTTGTTGGTGAAGGCTCAATTGGAAGTGTTTACAGGGCTGAGCTTCCTGGTGGAAAAGTAAGATTCTATCTAACATCGAACTGATTTTGGGATGCCATGTGTCATTCATGTGATTTCATGAGGTTTCTCATGCCAGTGTTATATTGCATGTCCTTAAATTGATTTGGTTCTGAAATTAGTTGTGCTTCCTGACTTGAAAATTGCTGTTATTTGTTTTCATTTATAACTCTGTTGGTGGAATTCTCTTCTTTTCCTTAGTCTTAAGCAAATTTTGTATTATATTTTGGGAGGATACTTATGCTAATCAATTGCATGCAGTTGAAAGTCTGAAGGATTTTAATTTAAACTGTTTAGAGAATTCTTCAAATTCTTTCAGCACTTTGACAGTTTATGCAAGTTTAATTCATTTTCATGCTCTGGTGAAATTCTTATATCTGTGTCTCATGGACAGCCATTTATTGCCTGATTTGCATATGATGGCTAGAGCCTGATATCTGATTTCCATTTATTGATCCTTTCTTTTTTTGTTTTGTTATCCTTGGTAGGTACTGGCAGTCAAGAAGCTAAACAGTCCAGCTTCTAGGCAACTGACTGATGAGGAATTTCTTCAACTAGTTTCTAATATATCTAAAACTCAACACGATAACGTCGTGGAGTTTGTGGGATATTGTAATGAGCATGGGCAACGACTACTTGTTTTTGAGTATTGCAAAAATGGGACACTTTATGATGCCTTGCATGCAGATGAGGAAATCCATAGGAAACTCTCATGGAATGCACGCATCCGGCTGGCACTAGGAGCTGCTAGAGCCCTCCAGTAAGTAGAGCTACCAACTAACTAAACCTGAGGACCCTCGTATGACTCTTGTAATTGGATATTCAGTCAAAACTACAGGATCATATTAGCCCAGATGGTTGAAACGATTGTCTTTATTGCATTTCTAATTCGGGTTGTCTAAGGGGTTCCTGGAAGTCTCCCAAGTCGATTACCTCCTCCATTTTGATTTGCATGCTTATGAAAAAGAGATCTGTATCCAATCTTTAGTCATTAGTCAAACTGATTGTCTTTCTCCCTTTCTTTTGGGTAAGGTATCTGCATGAGGTTTGTGAACCACCTAGTGTGCATGGGAATTTCAAATCTTCCAACATTCTCCTAGATGATAAGCTTGTTGCACGTGTCTCAGACTGTGGTTTGGCTCCTCTGAAATCATCTGGCTCTGCAACTGAGGTAATAATTTTAGTCTATGGTCTAAAAATCTAGGCTCTGAAATTTTGCTGCTGTTCAGTTGTCAATGCTTGCAAATGCTTAACGAAATGGAAATCCACAAGTGATGTATGTAAGCTCAAAGATGTGCCACTTCAAGCTACAAGTTTTGAATTTGGTTGTGATTATTTGTAATTTATCGCTGATGTTGAAGAAATGTGGCCTGTCAGTTATCAGGACGCATCCTCAGTTCTCATGGTTATGGGGCTCCAGAGCTTGAGTTGGGAATTTATACTTGCAGTAGTGATGTATATAGCTTTGGAGTTGTGATGCTAGAGCTACTTACTGGGAGAAAATCCTATGACAGGTTACTTATCCCTTGAAAGAACTTCCATATCTATCATAGATCAAATTGAGCTCGTTGGTCATTTTCTTCAGCTAATATTGTGCTCTCACTGAAAACCTGTAGGTCACTGAGTCGAGGGGAGCAATCTCTGGTTAGATGGGCAATTCATCAGCTTCATGATATAGATGCTCTTTCTAGGATGGTTGACCCCTCTCTAAATGGAGCATATCCCGTGAAGTCTTTGTCACGTTTTGCTGATATAATATCTAGAACCATACAGGCAAGTTTTCTTTTCCTTATGATTTTTTCTGTTCTTGGCATATTTTATATAATTGAATTACATGTTTCTGGAATGGTAGTTTGTGGATCTTGGAGTATGATACCTGATTTGAGTGTTGGACCAAGGCCAGGCCTTTGAATATCCGGATTATATTCTTCTATTGGATTAATTTCTGAAGTGTTCAATGTGGAAAATTTGTTATTCATGTTAGCACTTAGATATCAATATTCTTTTTCTACAACAAAAGAAGCCAAACATGTAAATATCAGCCCCTCAGGCATTCTAGAAGGAACCTTGGAAGCTGCCTCTCCTAGAGGAATTCTGATAGGTCCGAGGTTGGACAAGAGAGCATGCCATATTTGCAAACTGAAGTTATAAAGAAGTCACATTATTAGATCAAGAGTGATGATAGAATATATACTTTTCAACTCTTTTATCTGTCCCTTTTTTTTTTTGGCATTTTTATTTGAAATTAATGAAATTTTTCATTTTAACATACCTTCGCTTATCGAGCGGCACAAGTAACCTTATGTCCATTGATATTCTTATTCTATGCGCAGCGGGAGCCCGAATTCAGGCCACCAGTATCTGAAATTGTCCAGGATCTCTTACACATGTTATAGTGGAGGACCTCGAGAGTGAAGTTTATTAGAAAATGGGCAGAACTGGAGTGGGCTTGATGGCTAGGTTAAGATTTTTGTGAGATGGTATCGCTTAGGAGGACTGTATTTATAATGTAAAGCTGCATAATACGGTCTTTCATATGCTAGAGAGGAAGAATTTTGGAAGGTAACTAAGCTGCACAATTTTTCATAGGGTTTCATTGTTGATTTTAGTTGTTGGATAGGTTGTTAGTATATTGTCATTATCGGTATTTTGTGTGAATATTACTTTCTAATGTAATCACTATCTGGTTTCTTTGATTATTTAACTACATCTAGCAGTTTGTTGAATCATTTTTTGCAAGTCATTTTCACACGTCAGGTTATTTGTTAGACTTGATGGCAGCCCTTCCCTTGCCTTTTCTATTAGGCTTGAGAGCCACTCATTGATGTTAAATGCATGTGCCCACCTCCATAATTAGATCCAATGGATGCTGAAGTGTCTCTCTAAGTTCCTTTCTTTTCTTTTTCAGAAGTGCCACCTTTCTATAATTTTGAGGATGCTTTAGCATTTTCCCAACAGAGCAATAACGATCAAGTCCAAGAGTTATATATATATATATATGTGGGTGCTAAGTTGCTGGTTAGTCTGAGATGTCGGCCGGCTCCCTGACAGTCAAATACTATTCTTTTGCTTTATAATATTTAATTTGCAGATCAGTGTCCAGACAAAATATCCTAACATGACAACAATAAGCAGTTCAATGCCGCGCACATGAATAAATTATTCTGTTCAGTAGTTAATTCTGTAACCATTAATAAATTGTCCTTTAAGGAGACGTCCAGTGGTCGGAGACTTAAGGATTGTTCGATGATAAAAAATAGAGCGATAGAAATAGCAATAAAAATTAAGAAATTAAAATGATATTTTTATTTTCACATTGTGTTAGGAATATTAAAGATGAATCGAAATGTAATTTATAATTTTAAATTAATAAATTGTCCTAAGCGCTGCAAGAACTTGAAAGCTACAAAAATTTGGTATATGCCATTCTCTTTTTTTTTTTTGGGCACATAAATATAGCTTAATTCTCTCCACTTTCTTTCTTTTTTCATATATATATATGATTAGATGATAAAGAGTATTCTCAAGTTAATTTGTGTATCTATTAAGATTAAATTTTCTTTTCAAACGACCTTATGGATGCAAAACTTATATTATCTTATTGGCTTTAGAAGAATTTTAATAAATTTTTTGAGTATTAATCTTAAAGTTTAAACTCAAAAAATTAAAAAATAAAATATATTTTCTTAATTATCACGTCATTCTTGTAAGGGTTTTTTTTTCTTAGTATACTTAAGTGGGATTTTTCTAAGTTGATAATATCTTTTGCAAATTGCATAACGTTTCTTTTCCTTCCAAAAGTATAGATTTGGATTTTTTCTTTTCTTTTCTTTTCTTTTCTTCATCTCACGTTTGCATCCACAGCTTATATCATCTTATTTCATTCTGAAGAATTTTAATAAATTCTCATGAGTATTAATCTCAAAGTTTAAACTAAAAAAATTTAAAAATAAAAAATATATATTTTTTAACTGTCATGTAATTCTTGTAATGGTTTTTTTTCCCCCTTAATATAATCAAGTGGGATTTTTCTAAGTTGATAATATCTTTTGCAAATTGCATAACGTTTCTTTTCTTTCCAAGAGTGTATAGATTTAGATTTTTCTATCTTGGCATGTGACGAATCTATTGGCAAGCATCAGTTATGAATGTGAAGTTGTGAACTTGTAAGTCGAGATTAAAGGTAGTCATGGGCTTAGATTGCTCACAGTTCAATCATGGTTGGCAAATGACAAATGAATTATAAAAAAAGATAGACTTGGACATGGTACCAAAAAAATCCAAGTGCTTGACATGTCTTTATAGTCTTTCATTTTTCCAATTTTGGGAAAGTCTCCTTGATTGGAGGCACAACTTTGCATACATTAATGTACGATGATCTTTTTCCCACAATACGCAAATTCAGGAAGCTTTCTGGTCAGCACATCAGATAAATCCTTTTTTCCTTTTCAATTTAGCCCTGAGGTTCTAGTTTCCAATTCCAGCAAGAAAGCAGTTAATTTCAGGGGAAAAAAGTTGTAGATAATTCTCTCCTAATCCTTATTTTCAAAACCCTTAATTACCTTGGTGTGAGCATAATTAGATAATAACCTATCATTTTCTTGAAAGGTGCTGTGTAGATAGCTAAAAATAAGTAACCCGTGAAACTTTGATCTGATTGTGGCATAAACGACTTTCCTTGATTCAAAAGAAATGGAGAAAATAAAAGCTAGAGCTGGTCAAAAGGGATCAACTAGAGAATAAAAGCAAAGCAAAGTGGATGTGAAGACCTTTCGTAGATGTGGGGTTGCTTGAACAATTGGATTCTGGGGCACAGGAGAATGTCTAAGCAGAACAAATTTTCGTATTGCAAGATCATTGTCCCCACAAGCACGATAATTACACTGTAAGTATAGTAATTTTTAATATTTTTTAATTGAATATGTAAATTTTTTTTTTTAATATACTAGTTTTTTTAAAACAAATTATCTATCAAGCACTTCCGTTAATTTTTTTTATTAATTGATGATATGTCTGGTATTCTTAAAAAATCAAATTATAATTTTATCATTTTCCTCAATCAATTACAACTTTAATTCTTTTATAAGTATATTAATTTTTTTAAAATTGTAAATTAATTATTTTTATCAATTTTTTCTTTAACTGATAATATATTACAAAATTATAATTCTATTTCTTTTTTCTTTCTTTTTTTTTTTTTTGGTTGAAGGTAACTTTCTCTTCCAATATTAGGTTGTTGTTTTCAAAAATAAAAAATCTCACTTAGGTTTCAAAGTGAAATTTGAAAGAAACCACAAATAATTATTTTTAATGAAAAATCTCATGTTTATATTTCCTTCAATTTCCACTCAAAATCTAACTGATTTTTTTTTAACAAAAAATCTAACTAAATTTAGTTAATGCACTATAAATTGATATACTTAAACGAAAAAAAATTAAAATTTATGTATTCAATTGAAAAAATATTAAAAATTAATGGACTCCGTGATCCAATTATACCAAACACAGGTGACCTTCCACGGTATTTCCCAGAAGACATGGACTTGTGAAGGAGATCCAAATGAGCACCCCATAAGCTATCTTGGCTATGGACATTTCCAGCACTGACAACATCAGATAAGAACTACAGTCAAGATAAGACCTTTACTTTCATACCAAGTTGATGAGTTTCTGGCCTCTGCCCCCTCCACTGGGTATCGAATAGCATCCCATCCTTCAATTTCAACCAACTTGGTAAGAAAAATTCAATTTGAACATGGAAGTCTAAATAAAATTGAATGCAACAATTGATTAGTTGTTGTAAATATTTCTTTGGTATTTTGATTAATTTCTTTAATGGAAAAACCTACTTTGTTTCGCAGAATACGATGAGTTTTTCTAGGTTCAACAAAAATTTCAATTAGTGTTTTATATAACCTACAGAATTGGAGCTTGGTAGCAAACCTGCCATGGTCCCCAAATGCTCATGCCACCTCTCCTTGAACTTAAAACCTTAGATAGAACTGGAATAACTAAGATATTGTTTGATAATTAGGAATAAAGTGATGAGAATGTAAATGAAAGTTTTATTCCACACGTTATAGCTTATTTGGTTAAAATGAATGAAGTGGGAATGGAAAATGAAAATTTACATACAACTTTATTCCCATATAAAATGTGAGAATAAAAATAAAAAATGAAAATGAATTTTTCATTTTTATTGCTATAAAAATTGTAAATTACATTTCGATTCATCTTTAATATTCCTAACACAATGTGAAAATAAAAATATCATTTTAATTTCTTAATTTTTATTGCTATTTCTATCGCTCTATTTTTTATCATCGAACAATCCTTAAGTCTCGGACCACTCGGACGTCTTCTTAAAGGACAATTTATTAATGGTTACGGAATTAACTACCGAACAGAATAATTTATTCCTAACACAATGTGAAAATAAAAATGTGAGACAGAGAAAAGAAAAAAATCTAAATCTATACACTCTTGGAAAGAAAAGAAACGTTATGCAATTTGCAAAATATATTATCAACTTAGAAAAATCCCACTTAAGTATACTAAGAAAAAAAAAACCCGGACAAGAATGACGTGATAATTAAGTAAATATATTTTATTTTTTAATTTTTTGAGTTTAAACTTTAAGATTAGTACTAAAAACTTTATTAAAATTCTTCTAAATGTAATAAGATAGTACAAGTTTTGCATCCATAAGGTCGTTTGAAAAGAAAATTTAATCTTAATAGATACACAAATTAATTTGAGAATACTCTTTATCATCGAATCATATATATATATATGAAAGAAAGAAAGAAAGAAAGTGGAGAGAATTAAGCTATATTTATGTGCCCAAAAAGAAAAAAAAGAGAATGGCATATACCAAATTTTTGTAGCTTTCAAGTTCTTGCAGCTAGGGTTTTATGAAGAAATAAATAGGCAGTTGGTTATTAAAAATTGCAGGTGAGGTAACTGATTTCAATTAGTTAGAAAATAACCTAAAGTGTGATTATTAATTTTTAACTAAATTTCTAAGCAAATGTCTATGTCCCAACAAGAACCTTAATTGCCCAAGAAAATGATGAGCGTATATTTTAAGGAATCTCTCTTGGTGTCGTTGGTCTGATGTTCTTTTTTTTTTTTTTTTCCTTCTAATTTAATAAAAAAGTCCTTTTCATACCCTAAATCACCATCAAATTTTATCATATTGCTTTTACCATCCAACCGGTAGGTAGACTCCAAAAAACTGAAGAAAAAAAAAGGAATGAAACTATTATGCTAAAAACAAAAGTAAAAGAAAAATTAGTATTGCTAGCATGGTAGCACTTGTAATTATTTGCACCACAAAATGATTATATAAAACAAAATTGAAATGAGAGAAAAACCTATGCCACCAACTCAGGGGACTTGCATGTCAAGAAGTTGTTGACCATGCATGTTTCTGTAATTTCACCATCGGGAAACAATGGGAACTGTGGAAATATGAAAGTATAAATTAGTCCTCTAATTACATCGGTAGTTTCAATTCGGTCATAAAAGTTAGAATGTAAGCAATGTCACTCAAGAATTAATTGTTACTCGATATTAATATAAATCTGTCTACTTTCCTTGTCTACGTTGATACATGACTAAAATAAAATCCTAGTTATATACATCAACAAATAAAATTACAAACATTAATAATTGTTATATTTTGTTTAAAATAAGATCATAACATAATCATAAAAAATGCATTTTAATGTTATATATTTATAGATAATTGATGTTTTAGACTTCCATTACTAGTTGATTGCTTAAGATTGATTGTATTAGATCTCATACGTCTTTTAACCAATGAGAGTTATTTTTTTAAGAGATTTTATTTTTTGGCACCCATAAGATTTAATAACTCGACGGTTTAGAAACTAGCTAAGAATAAAATTGAAGCATATGATTAATAAACAAACATTTCATACTAAAATTTTATACAAACCGACGTGTCAATCTGTAAATAATAAAATACGAATTCAATGAATTTTAAAAAATTGATTTTCGATAGAAAAAAAGTAACTACTATATATATTTGCATAACATTATTTATATATAACTTTAATTACTTTTGAAGTATCTTTCAATTATTATTAAGCTCGATACTTAAAAGTTATGCTAATTTTGACACGTGTAAAAAAGAAAAAGAAAAAAGAGAATATATCGAACTGATAAGTATTTTAAACTACTTTTTTTTAGTAAATAATTGGATGATAGTGAACAATTTTGGATAGTTTTAAGATAAAATCACTTATTTTGGAATTTTTTAAGATTAACTTTGACATGTTCACTTAAAATAAATTAATTCATTTCTAATTTTATTTTTTAAAATTTTAGTTCAGTTAAAAATTACAAAAACAAAAAGTTTTCATGGATGCATTAGTCTAAACGTAGATGGTATCACTAAAACCGATTAAGAACGGATGTAGTTTCAGTATCAAAACCCTTACATGAATAGAAAAAACTTTTAAAAAATTGAATAGGACCAACAGAAACCATAGACATATAATTGAAGGATTACATTGTAGTTTTGGAAAAGGAAAGAAGCAGCTCAATCATGGTCTGAAATCTGAAGAATTCAACTGTTCTTTTTCTCTCTCCTCCCTCTCCCTCTCTCCCCTCTTTTTTGGTCTTTTTCTTAGACGACAGCACACGTTTCTCAAAAAAAAAAAAAAAAAAGAAAAGAAAGCCAGAAACTTTTTCTTCTTCCGCTCTTCTTCTCCCCCTCTTCTACTGTAGGAATCTGAGGCCGAAAATCCAATTCCTATCTTTCTCTTGTGGATTTCAAGAATCATCAATAGTAGCAGCAGCGTCAGCGTCAGCATCAGCATCAGCATCGTCACAACCTCGCGTGGAGTTCCATTTCTCACCTTCTTCCTTAATACGCTATCGTTTCTCGCATCCTCTGGTCTTGTTTCGCAGTTTCATATTCCATTTCTCTCGTGAGAAATGGCGAAGCGTGGATATAAGCTGCGTATCCTTCTCTTCTGTCTTGATTTTTGTCTCTTATCTGTAATGTTAATGTTAAGCTCGAATCAGCTTCAAAGTGTAAGTATTAGGGTTTTTTCTTAATGCTGGTTGATAGTTCAACTCGTTTTCAAGTTGAATTTGAGCTGTTTTTAGTTTTCTAAACTTTGATTTTTGATTTTTTTTAATATAAAAAAATTGATCTTTTTTGCTTAACTGATAGAAAGTTCAAATTTTTATGATTTTCTTTTTAATTTTTCTTGTGATTTCCTTGAAATGCTCTCTCTTTCTCTGCTTGAAAGTAATTCAGTTTATTTTTCTTCTCTCCTTTTTTTTTTAATTTCTTGTTTTGGTCATAATTTCTGGGTTTTTTTTCAAATCGTAATTGGGCAAGAAGTTGTTTTCATCTAAGCTAAGACAGAGAGATATTTTGGAATCTTAGCACAAAATAGTGAA
Source organism: Dovyalis caffra (assembly GCA_963924115.1). NCBI lineage: Eukaryota > Viridiplantae > Streptophyta > Magnoliopsida > Malpighiales > Salicaceae > Dovyalis > Dovyalis caffra. The sequence goes on from CAWUPB010001184.1 coordinate 12,028,682, forward strand.
ATGAAAAAGGGAAATTTTGCTTGCTATTGTTACATTTGTAGTGTTTTTTTTCTTCCTTGACGGTGATGAAAATAGAGGAATTTGTGGCTCATTCTACCAATGTGAACTGCTTAAGTATCGGTAAAAAGGCGTGTAGATTGTGTATTACCGGTGGCGATGATCATAAAGTGAATCTTTGGGCAATTGGCAAACCCACTTCTTTAATGGTTAGTTCTTATTCTTTCTGTTTCTATCTTTTGCCCACCTATTTAAAGTGTTGCCAATATCGGTACCCTATTTTGTTTTTCTAAAGTATGATTTATTTGTTTGTTATCATTTGGGCTCGATCGATGCATTAGTTTTGCCGCATTTTCAAACTGATATGTTATATATTTTATGATATTGCAGCTTAGAGGAAGTTTAGATTTTAGCCCGCAATATAATTCAATGAAAATAGTGGACCGTCAGTTTGGAATTGAGACTTAGTTGAGTTTGAATTCTCTAATTTAGAAAATGCTAGTGTAAATGGAATGAGGGCATCCATTAGGTGGCATTATTACCATACATAATATGGTTGTTTATTTATTGGTGTTAATGTGCAGAGCTTGTGTGGCCATACAAGTCCAGTTGAAACTGTTGCTTTTGATACATCAGAAGTTTTAGTGCTTGCCGGAGCTTCCATGGGTGCGATAAAGCTGTGGGATTTAGAAGAAGCAAAGAGTAAGTTGATTAATTGATTGATTTCCTTTCTTAAATAAAGTGGTTATAATAAGGTAATATAGTTGGCTATTTAACTATTGTAAGAGAATATAGCAATGTGATTACCTTTTTTAAGTCTTCACCATGTGTATGTTGAACTTGGAAATGATTTATCCTTTGTTGCATTAAGAATTGTTATTGCAGTTTATAGTGGAAAACTAATCTAGTTGTTATTGTTCTTGAAGTGTAGTGGTTCGCACTCTTACTGGACACAAATCCAACTGCACTGCTGTTGAATTTCATCCATTTGGTGAGTTCTTTGCTTCTGGTTCCACGGACACGAATCTGAGGATCTGGGATATCAGAAAAAAGGGATGCATACACACGTACAAGGGTCATACTCGAGGCGTTAGCACTATCAGATTTACTCCCGATGGTCGTTGGGTGGTTTCTGGTGGATGTGATAATGTTGTAAAGGTAATAATCAATCTCACTATGCAAGCATGACTTTCATTTATCTTTCATTTCTACTACTTATGGTGTTCACTTATTATTGTTGAACAGGTGTGGGATCTTACTGCTGGAAAGCTTTTACATGATTTCAAGTTCCATGAAGGACATATCAGATCCATTGATTTCCATCCCCTTGAATTTCTCCTGGCTACTGGTGAGTACATGAATTCTTTGTGTATTAGCCCCATGAGTTCTGCTCACTTTATTTTTTGTGTGAATGATACAATTACTAAGATCACAAGTGCATCTCATTTTTTTATTCTCTATAAAAATATTGTCATTTCATCTGTAATTCCATTTTCTCCAATGTTCTAATGCATATTCACTTTATGTGCTTCCTTTAGAAGCTTATTTTGGTAAAATTTACGTTTTGAGTTGTTACTTTTTCATTGCCTTCACCAATCAGCATGTTTTCATCAATATCTTCTGGTTTCAACTAGTAAGTTGTCATAACCTGCAAATATTTTTTCAGGTTCAGCAGACAGAACTGTGAAATTCTGGGATTTGGAGACCTTTGAACTGATTGGATCTGCCCGACCAGAGGTATCTAAGTTTGTGTTTATAAATTGAAACATTTTTAATCATTGCAATATGGTTCAATAAGAAAATTGGAGCAACAAATGCCACTTTAAAGTCTCTTATGAAGAATGTCTTGGAAGTAATGAAGTTTCAAGACCCATTTCTTAAATCTGAAATGGGCATAAATTGTCAGATAATGGTGTGAGGTTATTATTTTTAAGCTAATATGGAACCATACAGTGTCAATATTCCATAATTTTTTACCCTAATCAGTTGAGAACTCATATTTACAATAGATGCTTTTACTGTCTCAGCTTATGTGGTTCTCTATAGGTGAAGTCTTCTGTTCTGCCCTCTCTTCCAACTTTCTTTTTGGTCTCTGAGTTCCTTTACAGGCTTCTCTAGGTTCTTCTGTTCTCATTTGATTAATTTCTATGTTAGTATGCTGTTTCCAGAAGGATCAATCAGTAAATTCTTTCATTATGTTCCCTAAAATAATTAAGCATCCACTTTCCAGGATACGGGAGTGCGCTCTATTACCTTTCATCCTGATGGAAGGACTCTTCTTTGTGGATTGGAAGATAGTCTGAAGGTTTGGATTTTTGGCATAATGAAATTACATTATTTTATTTGTCAATTGATGTGGAGCTCAAGAATTATGCTTAAACTGTAGGTTTATTCTTGGGAGCCTGTAATTTGCCATGATGCTGTTGATATGGGATGGTCAACACTTGGTGACCTCTGCATTCATGACGGAAAACTCTTGGGTTGTTCGTACTATAGAAATTCTGTTGCAGTTTGGGTTGGAGATATATCGGTAGCCTTTTTCTTTTCATGAACCTTTTTTCTGTTTTCTTATCTGAATTTAATCTTTATTTGATTGCCAAAACTTTCAAGTGAGAATTAACCATAGTGTTAATTTTTTCCTTCCTGTTTTAGCGTATTGAGCCATATGGTGATGGTTTAGTATCCGAAGAAAGTGAATGCACAGACCAGAAATTTAATATCCCTGGACGTAATTCTTCAGATAAAGTAGAAAGGGATGTAAGACCAACTCTGGGTTTCCGCTCTCCATCTCCTGATTATGAGACAAAGGAAATAAAGAACATATATGTAGACTGTAAGTTGATTGTTTTCTTTTTCTACCAATAAGACAACTCTTGGTATTTGTTTTTGAGCGTCTTATTTATTTATATGAGTGTATGATTTATCCATGTCATCTGTATTCAAGAACTGAACTTGCTTCTATTACTTCTAAGTAGGCTTTATCTTATCCAAATCCAATATTGGCTTGAGAAGTTGGTGGTCATTAAGTTTTCAATTGGTCCTTAAGTTGCCCCATCACCCCCACAAATAAATAAATATAAATTTTAGAGGAGAATTTCCAATATAGTTACTGGAAAATGAGAGAGAAGTGTTTAAAGGGGCAAAAAAAAAAAAAAAAAAAAGACACAGAGAGAGAGAGTAAGAGAACCATAATTAAGTCATCTGAAAAAAAAAATGAATATAAATTTTAGGGAAGAGAATTTACGATACAGGGCCTGGAAAATGAGAGAGAAGTGTTTAGAGAGAGAGAGAACCATAATTAAGTCATCACAGAATGATTTACTCATGGCATAGTAAGGTTTTCTCTCACAGTTTTCTAGTGTGCTCTATCAATATCTAGGTGTGCATATTTATGAAAAGTACTTTTCACTTTTCCCTCTATTCTGCCAATTGATTTTTCCTTGAAAGATGTAGGAAATGTTTTTATCTACAATTTGGTTTCTCTAAATAGAAAATGAGGACCTCTTTTTGTCCCTTTAAAATAACAAAAGATTTTTTCAAAAAAAAGCACAATCGATCCTATTAAGACAACTGTTTTCCAAATTGGATTCCTTTTGTTTTTTCTCTTTCCAAGGACAAAGTGGAGAACTTGAAAACTGTATTTTGTAGATTTTTCAGATTTTTTTTTAAAGAAATAGGAAACTTGGCTTTCTAAGAAAATTATATTCAGCACACATTATCTAATAGTTTTCTGATTTCTTAAAAAGTTTTTGGATAAGTAAATTTTTTTCTATAAGTAAATGCACTCCTGTTATAGCCATTAAGACAGTTGTTTAGGGAGTGACTCTGTTAAGTAGGATTCGGCTTGAATGAAAACATATCCTTCTTCAGGACTCCTTTAACATGAATTGATTTGAGTCTGAAGTTTAGCTGTTTTTTGTTATTTTGAATTTGAACCAAGTCAGGGCTTCCAAAATTCATGTCTGTCCTAGTTCCTGGCTCATTTACATGGATAATAATTGGCCTATCCAGGCTACAATATTCTGCAGATGTGGAATGTGATAGGAATTTCCATTGCCAATCAGCACATGCTGTAGTCTGGACATGCATCGTGCATATTTATTTTCACTGCTGTCTACAATCTACTGTCTCTTTAATATGCTGTTTTATGTTCATGTAAAGCTACTGGCGGAAATCCTGTTACTTTACAAAGAGCTGGCTCCCTGAATTCTTCAAAAGTAGCCCCATCGATGGATTCCAAGGAAATTAGTACTCTTCTAACGGAGAAGCAGAGCCCTATAATGGGAGTGAATGCAAAGTTGAGTGAGCAAGCTTTTAACAAATCTTTCATTGTCCCCACCGTTGTACCTCAGGACATTCCTGTTGAAAAAGATTCTTCTAATTCTGTAAAGGAAACTATCACGTTTTCAAAGACCAAACCTGGTATGTTGCTCAGACCAGCTCATGTGCGGAGGCTATCAAATAGCAAGAATGATGTTGAAAAGATGTCAGTGGCTCTTGAATATGGAAACTTTAGCAGTGTTACAAGTGAGAAAGGAACGGCAAGAGATCCCAGCTTGCAATCCCTGATGGAAACAGAAGATGGAGCTAAAAAATCCTGTGATAAGAAAAGCTCTAGCATCCAGGGTGTTGCAGAGAAGTTTAAAAAAAAATTATCACTAGAGACACCTTCTAATCAGGAAAACTGTAAGTTCTTGTTTTTGTTAAGAGTATCATTTTCTTCTTACTATTCAGCTCTTGTTATTTACTAACAATTCCTTCTTCTGATCTCTGTATCTTCCACATTGTTTTCCCTTGGATGTTTAGTGAGTAAGCTTTTGTTAATGCATGCTTGAATGTATTTTCCTCATCCATGTCTTACTATCTACTCTACCCTCTCGCTGCATTCACCATAAAGCCTGGGCCAACCTTCTTGCAACCTCACCAATCCTAATCTCACTACTCTCTGAGATGTCGCTCTTGTAATTTTTGCCAAATTGCATACTTTGTCACAGTTGCATTTATTTCTGATCATGCATGATCTCATATGGCCATCTCTCTTGATACCTTCATCTCATTCTCAGCCATGCTGACTCTATGAAGACATTCTTTGACTGCCATTCATTTAGATGATGAAGTATTACTATCTGTGGTGGGGAGCTTATGAAGTTTTCCATTGTTTTCAATCATGCTTGGCAATGTTTTGCAGTGCTCTTAATTGTACCCTTTGAGCTCAAAGATCTTATTCAGAATCTCAGTATCACCATTACTGGCCTCTGGGTTGATATAAATCCTTAATTCTTCCTGGTCCACTAGAAAACCTCTTGGGCCAATGGGCTATCTAGTGGAGCATAACTTGCTTCTGATTCCTAGGTCCCTCTTCTCCCATTCCATTCTTTGTTTTGCTGGTTCTTCAAAACCTCACACTAGCTTTTATCTGATGCTTTGATAAGTTATACTTCAATATTCATTTAGTTGACTTCTTGAAGCCAAATAAACGAATATTGTTTTTCTTTTCAATTGTTTGTCAATGTAGATTTGTGAAGCGTATCTACACATTGTTTATCTTTTTGATTGATTATTGTAATATATTTATTAGCAGGTAATGACAGTTCTTGTATGTTTCAGGTGAAGAATCTGTTAAAAGCAGTAAAGACATCACCCCTGTTAAGATTGTCAATGGAGGTTTGTCAGTGCCTACCATGGGTGTGATTTTCAAGCACATGTCAATTAACTGGAAATTGATTTTGTTTCAAATATTTTCATTCTGGCAGTTGCAGTGGTATCGGGCAGGACACGTACTCTTGTTGAGAGGTTTGAAAGAAGGGAGAAATTAAGCAACGAAGATCAAGCATTAAACACAAGTCCTCAAACTGTACCTGAATCAAACAGGACATCCGCCACAGAAACCGATATGACCCCTCATGCCTTATCTGAAACAGATAGAACACCAGTTACGTCTACTGTGACTCCTGGCATTGTGCCTGAAACAGATAGAACATCAGTCACATCTAATATGACTCCCTGCATTGTGCCTGAAACAGATAGAACACCAGTTACATCTAATATGACTCCTCCTGTTGTGCCTGAAACAGATAGAACACCAGTTACATCTAATATGACTCCTCCTGTTGTGCCTGAAACAGATAGAACACCAGTTACATCTCATATGACTCCTCCCGTTGTGCCTGAAACAGATAGAACAGCCACAATAGCACCTAAAATGACCCGTTGTTTTGTACCTGAAACAGATAATACAGCCTCCACAGCAACTAAAACGATCCCTCTTGCTGTACCTGAAAGGGATAGAACATTTACCATAGCAACTAAAACAAGCCCCCGTGTTATACCCGAAGCAGATAGAAAGCCCCGTATATCATCTAATATGATGTCTCGTGTTGTACCGCAAATGGATAGAACACCCCCAATAGCAGCCCGAATGACCTCTCGTGTTATGCCTGCAAGTGATAGGACTCCACCAGTAGCAACTATCACCCCTCGGGTTATACCCAGGAGGGATAGAGCACCCCCTATACCTACAAACGTTGCCACATCTGTTATACCTGAAGTGGATAGAACACCCTCCATAGCTACTAATTTTACCCCTCGCATCTTAAGTGAAATGGATAGAGCGCCCCCATTCTGGTAAGATCTTTGCCTCCTTTAAAGGAAGATTTTTCATGGTTTAAGTATCGGGTGGACTTACAGTTTATTTGATGTTTTTTATGGTCTGTGCATCATAAGATCCTGTTGAAATATCAGAATCTCTGAAGTTTCAACTTAAAGTGGATGAGTAAAAGTTGTAAGGAATCAGGTCTAATTTCATTCTGAGTTAGTACCAAGGATTAGGCATATGAGATAAAACCTCTCAAGTATTAACCTGAGATGACTTGAAGCATCTGACCTTTGAAATGATGTTGAGAAAATCATTAGTTACTTGGTTCCATTGTCTACCTCGGTACTAAATGTTCCAAACTCTTTTTCAAATTAGAAAACCTAATTATTAAATCCCTGCTTTTGTCTCCTTGAAATTTTTTATTTTTCCATACAAAATATACTTAAAATTTCTTATTGAATAATATCATTTATTCTGTGGGAATCTTTCTAAAATGATCAGTTGAGGGGCTGAACCATTGCTTATAAGATCCTGATGTTTTCGAACTTAGACAAATGAATTCATATGTGCTTGTATTTTTCACATTCCATGAATCAATCTTGGTTCTCTTTTGCTGATGACAGAATGAAGAGCCTCAAATTTCTGGGAGGGACTTGACTTCTGCTAATTATAGAGATGTTATTGATGATCTGATGCAAAGTCATGATGTATTCTTAAATACCCTTAAATCGCGCTTGACAAAGCTACAGGTATATTGAGCTACTTGTGCATACTGGCTTAAGTGGTGGATATTTTTAATTGAAGATGGCCTCTAGAAGCATGACATATTGACAATTCTAAATATTTAATGCACTGCAGAATATGTTAATTCTACTTTTGATAGTAGATCTATATACCTATCTCCGGTGACTGATTCAGTTTTATGGATTTTTCATTTCATCATCTTCATTACAGCTAATAATTCCTTTCTGGCACCTATTTTTAACTCTTGTTTTTTCTTCCCCTTTGGGTGGTTGGGGGTCGTGGCAAAGTCACTAAGATAGTAGCTCTGATGTGATTTGCAGGTGGTTCGACATTTTTGGGAACGAAATGACATTAAAGGTGCTATCAATGCCTTGAGGAAATTGCCAGATCATTCTGTGGGTATTTATGGGAATGGTTCATCCCAGTGGCTTATTTTGTTTTGATAATTGCTATCTGCAAGGCTGTATATCTTGCACATTGATATTAATTAATCTTGTTGCAGGTGCAAGCAGATGTAATCAGTGTTCTCATGGACAAAATGGAGATTCTCAACTTAGATTTATTTTCATGCTTGCTTCCTGTGCTTGTGGGCTTACTAGACAGCAATATGGAAAGGTAACATAATAAGCTTACTTGAATGCTACATATGGTCTTTCAGTACCATTTTACTGCAGTCCTTTCGAAATGTCATCCGTAGTCCTGTAAATAGAAGTGGTAAAGTCTGAGTTTATATGACCAGTACAAAAACAGCTTATCTGAACTAACTCAATATGTTGCTTCTGCTATTGAATAACTACATTATTCTTATAAACAGTTCCAAATAAGCAGTCCTAGTAGTCCGCAAAGGAGAAAAATGGCTTTATTTTTTAGTGTGTTGAAATTGATAAAGGTTTTCGGGGAGGGTTTGTTTTGGTGATTTTATTTTATTGACATGATTTGATGTCAATGTTGTTATGCTGCTGTCATATGATTAGCTGTTTAATTATACCTTCTCATTACTTATGTGGGTAGTAAATGAAAAAACCAACTGCAAGATGTTATTCCATCAATTCATGTGCTTTTAGGAAGCCAATTATTGACTTGGTAGCATGCTAGTTGAAATTAATTGCCAGTGTTTAATCATTCTGCTGAAAAAGTGGTCCTGTGTTGTACTATCCCTAAGGACCCAAAGTTTGATTCTCCCTGTGTTCAAAAATTGCTTTCCTTATCATGAACTTCAATGTTAGAGAAGAAAATTTTGAATAATTCTCATTGAGTGACCATATACTCTAAAGAGGGAAATGAATCTGTATCAAAACTGGCACCCAATCAGGAACTCGAAGAGAACTCTTCGAGATATTTGACTTGAATTGTTAATTTTCAGGCACGCAAATATCTCATTGGAGATGCTCCTGAAGCTTGTAGCGGTTTTTGGTCCAGTAATACGATCAGCCGTTTCAGCACCTCCAGTTGTTGGTGTTGATCTTCATGCAGAGCAAAGGTGTTGCTAATCAACATTTACATGGACTTACACTTTTCTGTTACTGAAATGCTGTGTTAATCTAAGTTGTGTGGTGCAACACTCACCTTTATTGGATAATATGCAGGAGAGAATGCTGCAACCAGTGCTATGCTCAGCTGCAAAAGATCCAGCAAATTCTTCCAGCACTTGCAAGGCAAGCATTCTGTCTTGACTCTTGAGTTCTGCCTCATTTTTCCCATATTACAACTATGATTGTGCAGTCAAGTTAAACCAACACTGCACAAGGAAAAGGGTTCCATGCTACAGAGCTGCAAATCTTGTTGGCTTTACCACAGGAAAATAAAAGTTTGCAGAAATTTCTTAATCCTGCTCAAATATTCTATTCATTATTACTTTTTTTTTCCCACACCATGTATCTGAATGCTTGATGGTTTTCCTAGTCGCTGATGTTACAACCCATAATCAAAATTCTCTTTTATATTTGCTGCAGGAGGGGTGGTTTATTGACAAAAAGTGCTCTGGAATTGAATCTAGTCCTTCAACAGTCATAGCAAATGGTCCCATCTAAACCAATTTCTTCTGCAAATGTTAAAGATTGGGCCAGCTGATACGCTGCTAGCGAAACACGTGGAGCGTGATACTCCTTGCATATGGTTTTGTCGATCTCGTAATTTTGTTTTGCCGCCCCATACTTTTTGCCATCATACTCGTTTTAACTACTGACGGCATCCTACAGATTGAGAGTTTTGTGAGGCAAACATTAGAGCACTTGCTTTTCTTGTGACTATTACTGCCAAGAACGAAAGACCTCATCTTTCCAACCATGGTCCTTTCTGAATTACCAGGAATTTCCTCATTGTAATTTTTCGTCTCTAGGCAGTATTATATGTGTATTTTTGTTCAAAGCAATGTAATTAGTCCCAATTCATATGTACACTCCATTTGTTATATTCAATGAAGTGCATAAATTTTTTCCTAGACTGAGTCCAACTCTAGTTTCTTCTTTGGGTGGCTGGTATCTGACCAATTACCATACAAAATGTATGATGAATTTGCTCTGTGAAGACAACTAAAATCAGTATTGGATGTGTTTTCTGTTCTGAGGAATGTAATAAGCGACAATGCGCTTACAAGCTTTTTTGATATAGTGTCGAAATATTGGCCAGATGGTACGAAGACCTCCTGAATCATTGACTGTTTTCATTTACACTCATTATACCTTTTTTAAAGTATATATATAAAATACATAAACTTGTGAGAATATTTGGATTACAATCCCTATCACTCTTTATCATTGAAATTCTATCGTTCTAGCCATCAAATCACCTCAAAATACGCCAAAATAATCCTCCTAATCTACCCAACAAAATTTTCTTATCAAACAATATTTTTAAAATTAGTAGGAGACGAGCCTTTCATTTAATGATGGCCTTACCAATAGATTTCAGAGCTAACAGAAAAAAAAAAGGTTAAAAGTCTAAACATTTTATGATTTAAATATTTAGATAAAAAAATAATAATACAAAGGATGCGGATCAAAACGGTTGGTAATTCTTCAAATAGTTTAATCTATCTTTTTTGTACCGCGACCGAATTCATGGAAATTCAAGCAGTCGGTCAAATATTTTCGGACAAAGGCAGGAGGGAGTTATCCTTCAAAAGTCATTGCCTTCGATTAAATCTGAAGAACTGAAGATATGGATAGCTTTCAATTTCGGATTTTCGTCAACCTAAAGATCATGTTATAATCATGGGTGGAAAACTGGAATATACGATAAAGAATTGACAACCAAGAGCACACAACGATGGTTTTGAGTGGTCCACCAATACCTTGTAACTTGTCGATTGTCAAGTCATAAACATGTTTTAGAGCCACCAGCTCTTGATTCCCACTACAATCAGAGAAGGAGGCCACAGGGAAGAATTTGTGGAGTCATAAAGGGCCCATGCATTGCATCGGCTTACATAGAGAAGAAAGAATCCATTTATTGAGACATATACGTGTGATACGTGTGGCATGTAATAATCCACGTGGCAAATCTTTTTTCTTGATCTCCCACCCTAATTATTCTGTAGCAAAACACTGAAGTTTACCTTCTTTTTTTAGATGCCACATCTTTTCCATGCACATTCGTTTGATAACAATGCCAATCATGTGTAACCCTTTACTCTTTTCAATAGCCCAATCATGACCTTTAAGTAAATAAATAAATAAAGCTTTCCTTTCAATAGTCCAGTTGTTTTTTTTTTTTCCTTTTTTGTAAACATATTGAGTTTAAGTTAACAGAGGAAATTATAATTAGTCCCTTTTGTTTTGAAAAACAAATTGATTCCTCCCTTTGTTTTTAAAAATAATAATTATTTAATCATTTTTGTCCATTTTGTATTTTTTCAATTTTTTTTAAATAGATATTAAGGAAAGATTGATTAGCAAAAAAGATATTTTTAAATAAAATAACACTAAATTAAGTATAGTTAGTGATTAAAGAACTAAATAATTAGTTTTTGAAACAAAAAGAAAAGATCTCAAACAAATTTATAATTTACTAAAGTTTACACATAAAAGTTAATATATTTATTTATTTTATTTTTATTTTTTGCCGGAATTTGCTCAAGTTTACACATTAAATTAAGTATAGTTAATAACTAGTTTTAATTGTCTAGACATGCATTGTGTGATACATGTGGCATGCAATAATTCATTTTTTGTTTTCAAAGTTGTGGTCTAAACGAGAGATTTAAGTGAATTAAAAAGGATTGTCAAAGAAGTTTTGTATTACTTTTGTCAAGGAGATTGTAGCATCCAAAAAAGTATTAAATGAAGAATATAAAATTGATACTGAGCTGATAATTAGTAACAATGACGATGTAAACACAAAAATTGTTGAGCAAGGAGAGCAAGACCCTCACACGATATTGAATATTGCAAAAAACAAGAAGATTTGCAAGATTTCAAACTTTTATGTTAAGACAAATTTAGTTACATAAATAATTTGTATTATTGTTAGTATTTTTATTTCTCAAATTTACAAAAAAAATTTGAGTTATCTTGTTACTTTCTTGATTATAATTGATTATTTTAAAATTAGTCTCGTGGTTTTTCGCCTCTCAATATAGATTTTTTTATACATAAAAATATTATATTTTTATGATTGTGCTCTTATAATGTACTTATTTTCTATTCTTAATTGTTGTGTGTATTTTATTTATTTTTTTTTCACAAAATCTAATTTATACAAAATGAAATTAAAAACTAAAGAACATTACATTAAATTATTTTAGTTTTGCTGGCATTACCTCAAAATTTGGTAAAGGAAACAATTTTATAAAACGAAAATCCCAACATGAATTCATTCTTAGATGCAACCTTTGAAGACATTAAAGTCTAGATTGGAATACACATGTGATGAACGTGTCACATAAGTTCTCCCATTTTACGTTTAAAAAATTCAAGCAATTTTTTAAACGTAAAATGGGAGAACTTATATGAAGAAAAGTTATCTATGTGTCACACTCACCTCTCATAATCCTATAGATATATGAAGTGTCGTTGCCAGTTAATTCATTGGATAATTAAGACGAAATTAAGGTGGATCTCACCACCTAATTGTAACACTCTAGCTAATGGAGAGTCATGAATGAAACCTAATATTGATTTTAAGCGATAAGATAACCTCATCCTTAAGGACACGCTTATTATTAATATTTTCGTTGCAAATGATAATCTTATCATTACTCAGAATCGATGGGAAATTTTCTAAATAATTAAAAGAATGATGTATTGATATAGTAGGTCTAATGTTTTCTGTTGGAGAGAGTAAGATAACCTTTCTATTTAAAAGAAAATTCATTTTTTTAACCTTTTTTATTTATTTATTTATCAACTTTCTATTTAAATGCATGTAATGGTGTGAGATGAGAAACATGTAATGGTAACAAGATGTAAGTCAAGTGGCTGATAAGTAGATAGTCAAAATCTAAATAATTAAAGTTTTGTATATTGTCTAGTGTGTAAGCATGATAGTTTTAAGATGGAGAGTTTAAGCATTTCTTTTACTAAAAATTAAAAATTATGAAGTCAAAAGTTATCCGATACGAAGTTATGATCCCTTCATAATAATATAAGATTCGTATTTATAGTGAAAGAAGATAGTACTTGACCACTAAGATCATGTCATATCATTCAAGTTTGGATTGTCAAATTTGACCTAAAAGATTTAAGCTCTTTGATTTTAGTTTGCTAGCAAAGGATAAAAAAAGTAATAATTGGGTCTTTTTTTAACAAATCAAGTTTCGAACTCACCAAGCCAATCTCTTTAATGCATCTTAAAAAACAAAACATGGACACTAATTCTATCGAACACTCATGTCCATTCTTGAGCCCTAAGATCTTGTATTAAGTTAAATTCATTACTAATTCAATTCATTTATCATACAATTTGGACTCATGTCAAAAAAATAATAACATATATTAATACATAATAAAAATTAATTAATTAAAATTTGGAGCATATACAAAAAGAAAAAAGACTTAATTATATAATGCTAATTTCAGATCAGTCGAATTTGTGTCAACTTGTGCTAATCTATAATATCCAAAATTGCCATTTCATAACTCTTGTTTTGAATTTAACAGCACAGTCTTAAGTCATTTATGTTTGGAATTTGCACATGTGTATTTTAAGCATTTATTCACTTGCTTTTTTGTTTTTTTAAAAAAAAAAAAACTTTCTCTGACATGTCTCGTGTCTTGTAACGCTATGGTATAGGGATATGCCTAAAAATAAAAATAAAAAAAATAGTTTTTTAAGGGAAAAAAAGAGAGAAGGGGCAGACAAGTAATTTCAGTAGTATAAATAAAAGAAAAGACGTTTCCAAAAACAAGCGACGATAAAGGCAATCCAGAATGTCTTAAGCTAAGAAGAGAAGAGAACAACCTCAAACTCAATCACCCAATAATAATACTTTTAAAATAAACATTAAAAAAAATACACAAAAAAAAAAAAAAGAAGCCAACCCATATTTACTTTATTTCTTTAATTTCCATGTCGTAAAAAAATCCTCTCTCCCTTTACCCTCAATGTTTTTCTCATTTAACACCTCTTTTCTTCTCTAATTTCTCAATGATACATATACTACACCTATTTTTCATCTCTCTCGCTTTTTAATATTTCCACTTCATCATCATCATCATCTTCATCTTCTTCTTCGTCCTTTCCTCTTTCTTTTATAGAATAGAATCTGTCGACCCCCGTGTCTCACGCAATTCTCCCAAAAAAATCTCTCAAAAACCACCTCTAAAACCGCCTTTCTCCTCTGTCTTCTGTAATATCCAGAAGCCCCTTGTTTGTCTCTCTCTCATTTTGGTTGCTTTTTCCATCAAAGGGGCTATCTTGTTATTCTTCTGGTTTGTTTCGAATTCGTTTGCTTTTTTTTTTTTTTCCCTTAAGGTGGCGCTGGCTAAAGCGAGCCAGGGTGCGTAGGATAAGGAGTTTGATTGGAGGCGTACACGTGGACGGTGGGGATGGGGACGGAGATATTAATAAAGAAGTGGGGTACATGGGAGGAACTGTTACTGGGTGGGGCCGTGATCCGGCACGGTACACGAAACTGGAATTTGGTTGCCTCGGAGCTCCGTGCCCGAACCGTTAATTGCCCGTATACTTTCACACCTGAGGTTATTAGTTAATTAATTAAGATTGTATTTTTTGTGTTTTGATGAATTAATAGTTATTGCTATTAATTTTTCTGTCTCCTTTTTTTTTTTTCTTTTTTTGTGGGGTTGTTGCATAAAAAATCAAAATTAATTTTTTCATTGGTTCTAATAGAAGTGATTAGGTATGAAAAGGATTGTACTCCGCTTTCTTACAGAATTATAGGATCCTAAAAAAATAATTCATAGTTTCCATGTTTTTGTGAAAGAGTATATTACAGCAAATAATTCCTCCCACGGTTAATTGGACAATGTACATGTCTTTTGTTTCTTGTTTTTTGGTTTACCCGTATTTTGTTAATTAGTCGAAAAGTTTGTTATTACTCCCATTATTTTGCGTAAAGGTTCAAATTACCGTCCATTATTATAGGTTATTTTTCAAAAAAATAATAATGTTAGGTGATTGGTATTTTATTTTCTATGGGTTTAATGAATAATGAATTGTGATTGGTGGGATGAAGAAGAGAAGAAAAAACATGGATGGTGACATGAAAAAATGGAGGGAACTAACTTGGCAAGCATGTTTTGACTTTGACGTTGACTGGACTTAAATAGTTTGTTTTCTAGTGGTAGTAGTAGTATTTGCATGACTTGCTAGCTAAGTTAGAAAATGTTAATGACAATCATGATAGTGATATGTCACGTGACATGCATGTGAGTGTACCCTTTAATGGTTTATGTATTGACTTGGTCCTCTAATTCAATTTGGTTCCCTTTTAAGCATGATCTTTGATTTTATGTTTTATCCTTATAGTTTTGGCAAAATGTGATGTGATTTGACTGGCTAATTGCTATGCTATAATGTGGATTTATTTTGGTTTGCATTCTAAATGCAGATATGTAAAGCAAAGTATGAGGACTTGCAACAACGTTATTCGGGATGCAAGTGAGCATACTCTTCTTATGATATCAAAGACATTATTAGCTATCCTTGGGTTGTCCCAACAGGATTGCTTAACTATAGCAAGAGCAAGAAAAATGGGGTGTTTCTTATCACATCATTCTTTTCGTTATTTAGTATTTACTGGTTCTCTGCGAAATTTTCAGTCTACTAGAAAGAATTAGAGGGTTTAAAGTCTTCCTGGCAATGGAGAGAAGAAATTATCTTTTTTATATATTTCTTCTTAACATTACACTGCATCACATTCAATTGCGTCATACCAAACATCTTATTGTTTGATAATGCAAAGCACAGGCTTTGAGTTGAAGGTTTAAATCAAATTTATTTGCGCACATGCATTCATTAGCATATATTCATGATTAAATTCCTGAAACAAGTGGCGCGTTATTTACTTCGTGCCATGTATTCCTCAGAGCTTGGTTTGAAGAGCTGCGGAAGCAAAGAATGATGGAGTTGAGGCGAGCTTTAGAACAATCTGAAGGCTCAATTGGGTCAGTGATCTGTTTTTTGTTCCAATTCAGACTTTGTGAACTTATAAATTTATGTTAAGAAAACTGCTTTGCGTCATTGTCTAACAGTAAAAACATGGTAGTCCAAAAACTGTCTTAATCATGTTCCCCTGCATTTATGTTGTCGATATCATGTTAAAAGTTTGCATAAGATTCTAACCCTGAAACATGTTGTGGAGCATCATTAGAACTTGTGCTTTGGAGTCTTGTGGCCAAAGCATGAAATCTTGAATGTGCAAGTGTCTTCAATGGATAGATGGTTGTGATATGATAGTGATGATTTCTTCATCTTACCCAAGGAATAAATTGTTAAGAGCTGGATTTAGTGGAGATGTACATGTAGTAAATCTGCAGAACTTCATTATGTGATTTGTGAAATTTGGAGGGGTTAATTGGAGGAGAGAAATGCATAACTATAATCCTGAACTTGCTTGATACTGATTTGCTTTCATTCTGTAACTTGTTAAGAATTCATGGATCCACTTCAGAGTTCGTGTGTGAATATTGCAGTCTGAATTAATGGTTGTAGAGATTTCTTAACTGTTATGTTTCAGGTCACTGGAATCAAAACTTGAAATTCTCAAGGCTGAGAGAAGGGAGGATTGTCATGTCAGTTATGACTCCAGCCAGACAGAATCACCTGTACCATTTCAGAGATGTGGAGTCGAGTCATCCAGTAGAGAGACATCTAAGGATGGACTATCTGCTGGTAGTTTTACTCAGGACACAATAACAAATTGGGCTCCTGAATGTCGAATTCCAACTTCTGTGCCAGCTGCAGAAGTAGAGATTAAGCCAGAAGTTTTAATGTCTCCTGAAGAGAAAAAAGGTTTGAGCATATGGAAGCTGTCAGATAGCATATTTGCAGGACAGATAAGTGGTTTAAAAAGAAGGAGAGGGAAGCGAAAGCGGAAAGATTGTAATAAGGATGTAAAGGAAGGGAGTGTTGGAGAAAGTGAGTTTTTGGGGTCAGCCGAAGTTTTATCTGCTACTCGCTGTAAAGATAATTCTACTAGCACCTCTGGTCAAATTGCAAGATGTTCTAGTATTGGTGATCGATCCAAAGGTTCGAGCAAGGATGTGGTGGATGTCAGGGTGATTTTTGATTCTATTGCAGAGAACAAATGTGCCTCTGTGTTTTGTCGGCGTCTTGATAGCCAGGTATAGATCACTTTACCTTGTGAGTTGTGAAGTTGGTTCCTTGCAGTCATTGTCAAATGTCAATACATGTTTCTGAAAATGATGATGGCTCCTCTTTATCTTAAATTTTTCTTACTGTGTTTTAATTTTGTGAACTTGCTAATTTTGATCATAATTGGTATGCTAATGCGCACAATCAGTTAACTTATGGTCTTGTTTTATTTTTGTAACAGAAGAGAGGAAGATATAAGAAAATGATCTTGCAGCACGTGGATATTGATACCATAAGATCAAGAATTGCAAGTGGCTCCATTACAACAGCTAAAGAAGTCTTTCGGGATCTGCTTCTACTTTCTAACAATGCATTGGTCTTTTATTCCAAGACTACTCGTGAATACAAATCTGCATTGCTTCTGAGAGACATCGTTACGAAAAGTCTGCAGCAGAATCTTAAGAACTATATTACCAAGGCCACCATTACCTTTCTCTCAACCACGTCACCTTTGCTTAACCCTCCTGTTAAAGCTCGAAGTGCTCGTCCTGGTAATGGGAAATCGTCAGGAAAGGTGACAAAAGCTGCGAAGCTTGTTGCTAAAACTCCAAACACGGGTAAAAGACCAAATAATGCCAATTCACGTCCTTTAGCAGAATCTTTCGCCTTGAGAGAGAAAGGCTCACATTCCCCTCCTTTAGCAGAATCTTCAGTCCTCAAAAAGAAAAGCTCACATTCCCATCCGTCAGCAGAATCTTTAGCCATGAGAAAGAAGGGCTCTAGCCGACCAAGAAAAACTGGACAAAGAAGTACTACCCAACGCTTCCAAAGTCCGCCAAAAGGAAGGAAGAGATCTCGGGTTAAGTGACCATGTTGTATATTTGTTCATCATCCCCTATAACATGTTAAGACAGTGCTAATGTGTTTTCTAGGATATTTCAATGTACAAATCTCCCCTTTTGAAACTAACTGTTGTATAATCCAAATGTAACACAAAAAAAGTTTAGAGAGACATTCTTGCCCATTTTCTTACTTTCTACTGGCTCAATCAACATGCGAACTCAAGGCAGCATAAGAAGCGATTGCATCTGAATTTCTGTAGAATGCAGTTTGAACTTCGAATGTTGGATATCTGGCCAGTGGCCACTCCACTGCTAAAGATTGTAGAATGAAGACCTTAGCCTAAGTAGGACTTCCCTATAGCAAACCGAATACAATGAGCACATTTCAGACCTCGAGAAAGCTAAAACTGTGGCAACGAGAAACTGGTCCAATGTTGAAGGCTCAAAGTTGAGGTACAGAAGGCAGAAAGTTTGGAAAGTCAAGATTCCAGCTCCCACCTCCAAAAAAGAAAAAATGTAAAAAACGAAAGCCAAAAACTCTGCCTGTGGGAAGAATGCCAAAAACACACCGGGCTAGAAATGGACTAGTGGATCACTTTATCAAGGGTGGTTGGTCCAGTTTTGTTCGTAGGTTGCTTTCCTCCTTTGTCACTTGGCCTAGATGTTTTTGGTGGGAATTCTGTTCGGTCCTTAGCACATTCTATCAAATCAAAATTCCATTGTCTTACCAATTCTAGGGCCGAGACCAAGATATTTCAAGTGAAACTGGGCCACCTTGGCAGACCTTGTCCGAAGTCCAGTAATCTTATCATCTCCAGGCCTAAAGTCCAGTTAATTCATGTGAAAGTGAAACTGGGCAGGACCTTAAGTTTTGATTAAAATCAAAACAAAACCCACGATCGTGAAACAAATCCCAGGTTTTAGATAATTTTATAAAACCTCATCTACCTAGACAGCCTTTTGGTCTCATTGGAATGATTTGGCCTAAGGCAATGCCAGTTTTTAGTTGGGCTTAACTAATTTGGGGTGACCATATGTGTCCTTGCTCTCAAAAGGAAAGCGATAAAAATTTTTTTCACTAAAATAGTCTAACTATCTGTGAGCTTTAAGTCATCTGAGGTTGAGTTTTAAAATTTTTAATTGGTTTTGAGAATTTTTGAACTTTTGAAATTTAGTCCATCTAATAATTTTTAGTTATCACCTTCGCTTCTAAAAAAATCAAATCTTGGTATTTTGAGCTATTTTGCATGCGTTTTGAAAATAATTCAATCGGTTTTGTAATTTTTTTTTAATTTTTTTTTAACATTAAAAATGTAGAAAATCACGGAAAAGTAAAAAATAATCCTTAAATGATTTTTAAATTTGTTGAAAAGTCCTACATAAATTTTACTTGAATGATTTTCATCATGAAAATATTTATATAATTGTCATTTTTCGAGATAAATGATAAAAAAGTAAAAGACGAACTAAATCTAAAAAATTAAAGAATTTTCAAAACTAATTAAAAAATTTAAAAACTCAATCTCAAATGATTTAGAGTTCAGGAGTGACTAGTCCCTTTTAGCAAAAAAAAAAAAAAAATGTCCTCATTCTTTGTTGTAAGCAATTGGCATTTCTCCAAGATTGTAGCAAACGTGAAGGAGGTCATGGCTTGACAAAAAGGGAATAACTCTAGACGCGGATGTCAACTTACGCAGCTAAGTATCACATTTACAGCATATGATAAATCAGAACTGGATAAAAAACAAACACACACGACCTGACAACCACATGCTTAGATGATCTATCTATAGGTTAAGATATCCATGTCAAGGAGTGGAATGACTTGCATGCCAAATGCATGATCCTAAATGAAGGTTTGATTATTGGTTATCTCTCTTTTACAAGAATAAGCAACCACTCACTTTGCAAAAAAGCTGCTTATTTTCTTTCCCCCTAACACAAGTCTTTCTTATCCAGAGAAAAAACGTTCTCCATAAAAAGTATTTATGGTGGGAGTGTCTTGTCAGCTCCGCACCTTAAGTTTGTGACGTCCGAAAGCTAATTATCCAATTTCTTTCAGGAAAAAAAAAGATAATTGTGTGTTATATTAGGAAATGATACGATAAGGATAAGGATAAAGAAAATTTACTAAACGGATAGGTGGCCAGATGTGACATCACGTCGTAATTATATTATATTTTTATATGCTAAAAAAAAAAAATTCACTGTAGTTAAGCTACCATAGCAAAACCAAAACGACACAAAACGGTATCATTTTTTGGAAAAAAATGAATGATTTTTTGTTATTTTTTTATACTTTGATACACTAAGTTATTAATTTATACAAAAAAAAAAAAATTTCTAATGTTAATTAACATGTAAAAAGGTCTTTAAAATTTTTTTGTCGAACTGGTATAAGCCCAGCACAACCTTTTTTTCTTTTTTCTTTTTTATATTTTTATTATTTATTATTTAATCAAAATAAATTTTTTTCATAATTAATAATTATTTTTTTTATTTTTATAAATATTTATTAACTAAAATTAAGTATTCTTTTAATATAAATTGGTTAAAAACCTCCTTTTGATTTGATTTTTTAAAATAAATAATTAAGTGCATGTATTTTTTTATCAAAATAAAAAATATTTATAAAATGTATTTAAATTCAAATATATGTATGTATATTAAAAAAAAATTATAACGAGTGTTAACTAATTTTTATTTTACGTTTATATTTTTTAATTATTTAAAATATTAAAATATTTATCCGTATCAACGTCCGGTTATTGGGCTAGTGTATCCTAAATCTAATGGACCCAGTCCCAAGTTCACATCGTGACAAATCCAAGCTGCCAATTTGATGGTTTTGCCCTTTTCTCTTCTGCTACATCAGGAGATAACTATGTTTTGCTTTGATTTGTCGGATCCTTGTATCAAGAATAGCCTCGTGAACCAATCGGGTTGGGTTGCTTCATCAATTTGACTTAGAAAATTTATCTTCGTCACTTGTTGCCTTATGTTCGTCATGCCTAGTCTACACGCTAGGCTTGAAAATTTGGAAAATATAATTAAATTTTATGCATGAATATTCTAATTAGATATTAAAATCCTAATAAAATAATACCCATTCCTGGACCCAAAAAGAGATAAAACTGAGCCCAGCCATAGGAAAGGGGAGGATTGTCTTTTTGCCGCAGCTGAATTCTCGTCCAAGTTTGAATTGGCTTTGTCTTGATGAGTTATTTGCTGTTCCTTGAAGTGTCAAACTTGGTCCTTAACAACAAATTTTGTTCAATTTGATCCAATTAATTACTTGCAGTCAATTAGAAAACATTTATTTTCATTCAGTTAGAGGTAGCACTAATTTGGGAAAAAAACTCTTTTGTTTTAATTTTTTTATTTCATTCATTGAGTATATATGTGGGTTACCTCAATTGCATCCGGTCCCGAGAAAAGTTTTAAAATACTTCACCACTAATTATTCTATATTTTTAATAATTATTCCATAAGTTTATTTAAAAAATAACATAAAAGAAAGAGAGAATCGCACATAGATCTATAAAAAAATATTTTTATCTTGTTTTAATTTTTTTTAATTTTTAATTTTTATATCTAATTTTTTATGAAGTAGATACTAATAATACTTTATGAATAATATAAAATTTCTCTGATCTTGATGGATTATAAAATTGAATATCCTTTAAATATATGAGCCCATAGGCAAGATCCCGACAACATGCACGTTTTAAGACAAAAACACTAGTCATCTGCTCCACAATCTCTTACCAAGACCCTCCGTCCTCGATGACCTAACCCAACTACGCTTTAAATTCATCTAAATCTTTTTTTTTTTTTAACAATTTTTTTTCTGTCGTATGCACACCTTTGCATAACAACTATTGACCCATCCGGCCATCCCTAACCTCCCCCAGCTACTTTTAGAAAAAACAGAATGTATTTAAAAAATTAAATTAATAAAATTGATCGAGAACATCCCTGGTTTCGACCTTTGTAGAAATTATTTGTTTTTTTTATGGGAGCTAGTAATTTACTTTAAAGGTCGAATGATGTTTAAACAATGCGAGCCACTTTCTTAAAATATTATGGTTCGCACCATTTTTTTTATAGTGCTCGTCGCGAACCTAGGTTTGCATTATTCCTAGCTGCCAAGTGTTCTTGAATAACCCGCAATTGATGGATGCATTATCTTTTAGTGATGCTAACATGCATGCCTATAAAGAATAGATTAAAAATTAGGCGTTATCTATCTTGATTTAGCTCAAAAAAAAAAGATTTAAATTAATTGACATGAAAAGTAATTTAAAAATATATTATTATCTGTAAATGTTAAAAAAAATATGCCTATAATTATATAATTTATGTATATACGGTAAGCAATTTAATAGTGTGAGATCAAACCATAAAATATTGATGATATCAATAGGTAGAAACGCCCTTTTGTTTCATTAATTAATTGATCCAGCCACTAATTTTGAAGTTTACTCCAAGATGGATGGACATAATTGAGTTGTTTTTCTTTTTCTTTTTTCTTTTTTTTTTCTTAACTTTCCGGCTAGATTCCAGCGAAGGATCTGGTCCCTGAGATAGGTTAATACTTTGGTATAGTAAGGTGTATGACAGGTGGGGTCTATTGTCTATGGAAAATAAGTTTGGCAGGTAGCATTTGAAATTAGCTATCCCAAGTATACCTTCTCAAAAAAAAAAAAAAAAAAAAAAAAATAATAATAATAATAATAATAATAATTTACAGTGATTGTTTCTGTCACCCAGTCATACAATTTTTTAAATAGATGAGAACTTATTTTATAAAAAGAGGATCCACATCTAATAGTTTATAGGAATTAGAAATTATTTAAGTTATCTAAATATAGGATTTGAATCTAAAACCTTTCTATATCTTTTAAATCAAATCCTTATTGATGGGTTTTTTTTTTTTTCATATTTAGACTTGTATTTTTTGAATTTTTTAATTAAAATCCACACTAATTTTTTTATATTTTATTTCGGACGTTCTTTAATAATTTTATTAATCGGTGATCAATGTTTTACATTTTAAAGTAAAGAATTTTTTTAAAAAATGTCTACTAGTAATTGATGAAATTATAAAAGTGTTCTAAAAAAAAAATTCTAAAATATAAAGTTTCAATCAAGACAAATAATAATAATAATAATAAATAAATAACCTCAATAAAACAAATTGAAGAATATAAGGACTCAATTAATCGTAGACCTTGTAGGTTATCTATAGCTTTAACTTAATGATCTTATTAGTTAGATGATGGTCTTCGCATTTATGGGTAAATCCATCTCCATCTCCATCTCACTCATGAAATGACATTAATTTCTCCAAATTGATTACCAAGGCACGAAATTAATTACCATTGCATCTCAAATACGTACTGCCAGCCAGCGGCCACCATAAATGCAACTACTCTATTTCTATTTTAGGATGGTTGGTTCCACACGAATTACAATCTAGTGAAGCCCAATGCGATCTTCTACCAACTAAACCAAAAGTGCAAGAATTGAATTCACTCAAAATCCATAACCTGGCTTTGTCCAATTTTTTGGCAAAGAAATTACGCATGGATCGTTCTCTTCTTGACTTGGTCATTACTTGCATGCATGAAACCAAACGTTAATTAATAAAAAAAGAGAGAGGTTAAGTTAGGGTTTCAATGTCTGATTATGTCATGGATGGATGGAACTGGCGCGTTATGATTGTTTGAATATTCACAGAACATATGTGATCTCCAAGCTAACAATTGACTACATGTCATGCTCTGTCTAACCCCAACCTTTTCGTGATCATTTTATGATGTTGGCATTTGAGGCTCTACTTGCCATGGGAGCTTGCTAGATTATAGGATGTTATGATAAACAGTAAAAATAAAATAAATAATAATAGATAATAATTAAAAGATAAAGCTAAATAAATTATCAACACATACAAAATTTACGTGATTCTATAAATTAATTATTTCACAGACGAAAAGAGAATTTTATTCACTTGATAGTAAGAGAATATACAAACGCTAAAGGTCCGATACAAAGCTTTTATGTTTCATTCTATTTTCTAAATAACTATATAAAGCTAAATATTATTGCCTCAAAGCCACACGCAACACAGGGCTCGAAAATTATTCTGCATGACTCATAGGTTTTTTTTTACTCTCTTTCCAATTAATTTTAATAGCTTACTTTTAAGTTATTGTGATATAAATTGTCATCTTAGAGAACCCAACAAGGAACGTTTGCCCAAAAAAATAAAAAAATAAAAACAAAAAAGGTCGCGTAGCAGCAACATCATCGTAGCAGCATGGTAATTCACATTTTTTTACAGCAGTATTTCTCGAGAAAGTAAAAAAAAAAATTAAACTCACTGTAGTTTGCCCTACCGCTGAACTGTAAAGTAAACCGCGGCCGCCGGACTGCTACTTACGTTTTATTTGGCAGCCTTCCTGTATTATAATTATTTTTTAAAAAACTTTTTACATAGATTAAAAAATTATTATTTTATATTAGTATTTAAAAAATAATCTTATTTCTTAAAATTATATTGAAATTGTTTTATAAAATAAATTTTAACTGAATATTTTTTAATAAAATACATCACTCAAAATTTTGATGAAATAATAATTTTGAAATAAATATAACTAGAAAGGTGGAAAACCGTTTCGACAAAATAAAACATGACTATTTTCTTCATGTCTTAGAATGCAAAAGGGACTGTAATTTTTTTTTATTTTTTATAAAAATATATTCTGAGATGTGAAAGAGCAAGAGGAATTTGATCTTTGATATAAAAAAATATGTTTTGAAAATTTCCTAACTATTTAAAACAATCCAAAATGATTGGACCTCTAAATCCCGATCCTCTTGAGTTGGTGAGTCTGCCTGCCTAGACCATTTTTGGTAAACACAATAAACTAAAACTGAAAAAAAAAAAAAAAAAAAGGAAAGCAAAGACATGAATGAATATTTTCCCAAACCATAAAAAAGAAAAAAATGTTTCAAGATTTGGCCATCAGAAAAAGAAAAAGAAACAAAAAGGATTAAGACAAACATTAACAATAAACAGTGATTAATTGATTAAGACAACAGTTTTTTTCCACCTCTTATACACGCATCACACTTTACCATGTAGTCGGAAGAAGAAGAAGAAGAAGATAGACCAGACCAGACTAAACCAAACCAAGCCAAACCCCCTTTACCCATTAAAGAAGGAAAAAACAGTGAGTAGAGATCAAGAGGAGTGCTGTGCTGTGCTGTGTCTTTTCTTAAATGGACAGCAGGTGACCCTTAAGCAACCTCTTTCTCTTTCTCTCTCTTTGTCTCTGGGCGATCCATTTCCCTAACATAAAACCTCCAAACCCCAAAACACGGCATGCAAAAGAAATACTTTTTATTTTATTTATTAGCTCTATAATTTTTTTTTTCTAAGAAAGAACGAAGTGATGTGCTGCTGTGCTGCCTGAGAATTGAGAAAGACAGTAGTGCCTGAAAACGTGGCGATTCTTACACGTTAGTCCTTTCTATTCTCTCTCGAAACCTCTCATTTTCCCTCTGATTCTCTCTCTGTTGCACTGCTTTTTCTGATGTTTCATTTTCTTCAGAATCAGGCCCCAAAATATTGTTTGATTTCTGCAAGATTGCATCTTCTTGAGTATTATTAGTTCTCATCCTTGATCATTATTTGTTAATATTACCAGCTTCAGTAGCTGCTTCCTCTCACCGATTTTACCTCTCTTTTATTTCAAGGTATGCCATCTTTTCTTCTTTCTCCATTTAATCAATACAAGTTTAGCTATACTGCTGCTACATCCTCTGTTTTTTCTTCCTTTTCATTTCTTGAAATATTGAAACTTTCTTATAAAAGTAAGTTAATGAAAATGGAAATTTGTGTTTGCTTATTATAGATAACATTTCAAGCGGAACTTTTCTTCTTGTTTGTTGATTTTTTATCTGTTTATGAGATCTGGAATTTAGTTTTTTTTTTTTTTTTTTCGTTGGATTATCTGCATTGATAGATTTTTTGAGGCATGAATGTCGAAAGAGACTGCTTTGTCGCTGAAACTAGATTCCTTTGCTTAAAAAAAGAAAAAAGAAAAAAAAAACCTTTTGACTGAAGTTTATTCGGTTCATTTTCTTAATGGGAAAATTTATTTAATCAGTTTTCTTGGGGGATTAATTAGAGTTTTAAGAATCTGTAATTCATTTACTCTATATTAACATTAATATCAAGTTGATTCATAAAAACTTAAGCTGCCTATCTTTGCATTAAACTATCATGACAGGTATGCCCCTAGACGAGCTAATTAAGAAGCCAGTATTAATTTTCTTTCTGGTTTTTTTGAGATGTCAATTCAAATTTGTTCTTCTCAATCTTTCAACTTCTATTGAGTTTACTGTGAAAGAGGCTAATATACATGGAAAATGAGGATTTAGACTGTGTCAGATATCATGATGAAATAGAGAGTTAAGAATAAATAGATTTTTTAAATTGAGAACCGGTCGAGAGAAAGGGGGATTCTGGGGATTTTTCTTAATCAAGAAATAGAGCTAAAACAACTCGCAAATTTGGTTGTTAAATTTTGTTCAAGCTTAGAACTTTATCTTATGCCAAAGTGAAATTGGAACCTTAGTAAATATTTCTTTCAAGTGCAACCAATTGTTGTAACATTTGATCAGGGTTCTTCTTGTATCTGTCTCAGTTTTTTTGTGCATTGGCTGCTGTTTGTTATGAGAACCTCGTAAAAGCTTTGGCTGTCTATGATGTCATTCAGATCATGGAAATTGCTAAAAAGGAACACCTCCTTTGATGGGGTATGGCAAATCATATTTAATTTGCTTCTCAGTCTTGGGGGCAGCTAAGCAGATGGAGTTTTTACAAAATCTGCCTTCGTTCTGGTAGTCATCAAAGATTAATTGTGTTGCCTTGATGTAGGTAAAATCCGGATTAAGGATGAAGCAGCTGCCTTTTATGGGAATTTTGTGTACAGCAATGTTGTTCATTGTGTATAGGACTACAATATATCAGTATCAACATACAGAGGTATGGAAACCCCATCAACTCTCTACATATTTGAACTTTTATGTACCAATCAGGGAGCCAAAATGTCCTATTAATTCTCTTCTGTTGAATAATTCGAGGATTTTTTTTTCTTGTTCATGGAGGTGTTAATTCCAATATCTATGTTGTAGACGATATCTGATTACAGTGATTCTTCGATCTGAAAGAAATGTAACTTAGTATGGTCCAGAATCTTAATAACTTTACTTCTAGTGTCGCTTGCTGATCCATCTACAGCTTTTCTGTTGTTGAATTTACCCTAGGTACAAACTAAGCTGCATTTTCGTATTGAAAATAAGTTCAGCTCTAGCTCTCTGTTCTCAATATTGCTGCTTCTGTTTAACTTTTTACCCTTTTATCTCACATCCTGGTGAAAATTTTTCTGACTAGTTTTTCTCCACCATTTTCAGATGGAAGAAAAATGGTACCCCTTTGACACATTGAAGGTAATTTTAGAACCACCAATTAAAATTCCAAAAGTATTGTTTTATGCTTTGGATGATAGTTCTATGAGTTCATCATCATCTGAAGATGCTTTTGGTGCTTTGATGTAGGAATCGGCTTTGGCATCTGGGCTGCTGGGTGGTTTGCCTCGTGGTATTATACGAGCTAGCTCAGATTTGGAGATGAAGCCTCTATGGTCAACAAGTAGTTCAAGGTCAAAGGTTGGTTTTTTATCCTTTTGTATTGTGCCATCAATTCAAGTTTGTTTCTGAATAGTGTTCTCGTCTCTGACCATATAATAGTGGTCGATTCTAGTGCTAGAACAATATTCGTCATGTATTCAGTGTTGTTCTTGACATATTGTGGAAATCAAATGCAGGTTGATCCTTCTACCCGTCGTTACTTGCTGGCAATTCCGGTTGGCATCAAGCAAAAGGATAATGTTGATCAGATTGTCCGAAAAGTATTGCACATTTCTTGTCTAATGTTTTTGTTTCATCAACTGAACATTTCTTGCCTAATATCATTGAATTCAGTTTCTTCCAGAGAATTTTACAGTTGCTCTATTTCATTATGATGGCCACGTGGATGGGTGGTGGGATCTTGACTGGTGCAATGAAGCCGTTCACATAGTTGCTAAGAACCAAACAAAGTGGTAAGGTCAATCTTGATCCTTTTTTTTTATGTTATTTTTTACAACAAATTTTGTTTGTGTGGTTGAAACGTATGATTGATATTGCTGTAGCAAATGATGTAAAATCATTTAGCTTCAAAGTTCAGAGGGAGGCAGGATTTCATGGGTTAAACTCATAATATCTTCTCAGCAAGACAAGAACTTGATAGGTTATGTGAGCATGAATATTTTCAAAGGTTTTGTCTGAGGCTCTGAGCAGCTAATTCGTTTTTCCTCATGCTTCAGACTAGCTGACTGCTGTGAGAAAAATAAAATCCACAAACACCTATAAATATGGTCATGGAAATTGGACTGCCTAAAAGGTGGCTGGAAACTTAGTCTTTAGGTGAAATGCTCTGATAATCTTACTGGATCTGTAATCTGCCACTCAGATCTCCAAGGGGACTTATCAAATGATGCTCCAACTGCTGCCATTCTTCAAACTTACCTTTTATCCTTTGGTTTTTCTGTACAATTTTATTTAACTTGTCATACTGTTAACAGTATTAACACCTTTTAATTTAGAAAAACTCTCTTTGTTTGCTTTTCAGGTGGTTTGCAAAACGCTTTCTGCATCCAGCTGTTGTGTCTGCTTATGATTATATATTTCTATGGGATGAAGATTTGGGGGTAAAGAATTTCAATCCAGGAAGGTAAGTTTGTCGGACATTTTTCTCTTTTGCATGTTCGGGTTGCCTGTCTTTGGTAATGGATTGTCACTATATTTGTCTTCCGTCTGTACACATAATGTTTGGGTTTTATTTTTTATTTTATTTTATGGGTGGGTGGGTTAGTGATCATCTACTCCAATTTCCAAAAATTGTTTGGCCTGTTACTCATCTTCATTTCCATTTTTCGTATTTTACCAGTCATTTATAGACATACATCAATCCATGATGTCTTTCATTTAGTCATGTCATTGGGAGTGCTAACATCTGCAATTTCTCCTGCTCTTCAAACTCCTGCCAGAACAGGATTCTCTTTTGCTAAGGCTGTTTAGATTACTAGTGCTTAGTTTTCTTGGTGAACCATCTTAGCATTATCATTTCTAGGACAATTTGGAATTAAGAATGCATGAGAGAGATAGCAAGGACTGGCAGAGTTTACCCATTCCATACTCTTAGTTGACTTGAAGAAGTTCTTTTATGAGAACAAAGTGTGACTTATGAGTAGGCACATATTCTGTCTAATAAAAACATGATTGATTTATGATTTTTGTATTTTTTTTTTTCAATTTTCTGTCTAGATACCTGAAAATTGTGAGATTTGAAGGACTGGAGATATCTCAGCCAGCTTTAGACCCAAATTCGACTGACATACATCATAGAATTACTATTCGTGCCAGAATGAAGAAGTTTCACAGGTGAATGGCATGGCCTTTACTAACTTGATTAAAATCTCTCTCTTATGGACTGTAGTACTTACATAAAATAATTTACCATGAGCAGAAGAGTTTATGACAGCAGAGGCAGTACCAAATGTTCTGACGTCAGTGAGGGGCCTCCATGCACTGGGTAAGTAAATGCACTGCTAAACTTGTGATATATCTTGTCTTCTGAATTTTATAATATGGTGCAATGCTATCTTTTTTACTTCTAATTTTCAGTTAATTCCTTATTAGTGGCCCACTTGTAGTATTTATTTTCCTTTCCATCTGCTATCAGGCTGCTAAGGAATTGACCTATGTTAAAAGCAATGAGCAATGCTATCCCTAAAAATTTCTTTATTATTTTTTGAAAAAAATGACTAATCTAATAGTCTATGTCAAATAGAAGACGTTCTGTTTAGTGACAATTTAAGCTGCGCCTTGAGCTCATCTTTGTCATGCAACTTCAATACTTGTGACGATACCCATTGAAGGATATACTGTATTGTTCTTGTAAGGATTCTAGCAATAGTAATTTAGTTTATGTCACATCTGTAGATTTGTGGAAGGTATGGCTCCAGTATTTTCAAGATCTGCTTGGTACTGTGCTTGGCATCTTATACAGGTAACTAAATTTTGATTCTTCTTGTATAAAGAGGTCCTCTAGGTAACAATATTGGCAAGCTTGTGAACCCCTATGGACTTACTATTTGATGGTCTTATTCTAAGCAGGTTTTCTTGTGTGTAAAATTTAGTTGAGAAGCATTTAGCATTTAGGCGTTTGTTTTGAAGATGTATGAATTGTTGATAAATATGACAGATATACGGTTGTACCTAGGATGAAAGAAAATATAACATATACTTTGAGCTCTCTTAGGAAAATGTTCTCCTTTTGAGATCTGGAAAACAAATTTCTCCACTTAAAGCATGCTATTTAGTTTGACTACAAAATAAATTCCTTTGACTGGTTTTTCAAGCCCCACTGGAGACGAATCTCTGTAAAATATTTTCGAAGATAACACTTTTGTGCAAACAATTGGTGCATTAGACATAACTTGCTTTTGTAAGGTAGAAGATATGGGCATATGGTTAATTTCTACTCCACTATAGCACGATTGCAAATCAAGTGCTTTTGGCTTCTGGTTGATTAACTCATCATGAAACTTCTTTTCTTTTTGTTCAGAATGATCTAGTCCATGGATGGGGAATGGACATAAAACTTGGATACTGTGCGCAGGTAAGTTTTACTTGATATTTCTGGGACTAGGTGTAGTTTCTCTTACTGTTTAATTCCCTCCACCTCAACTCGTTGACTGAAGGTTTTCTTTTGCATTATTAATGTACTCGTTGCTTTGTAACCTTTTTGCTATTAATAGCTGCTTGGTATAAGATTATTTTAGGCTCAATGCTGTGACCTGAAGCTATTTTGAGAACTAAAATAAGACTAGGAAAGGTTCAATAGCAATCAAATATTGGTGGTTGTAGGAAGCAGCTTAAAAATAGTGAGTAGATGCGGAAGATGCAAGAAAGTTTCACAAAGAGCCACGAGTTATGAGTGGTTTTGGAGGAAGAGTTTTATGGTTATTGAAAATCATTAGTGCTCCAAAAATCCTCTTGCCATGCCCTCATCGTAAACCCACTCGTAACGACCATTGCCCAGTGATGCTAGAATTGAAAAGTTGATCTTTTTTCCTTTTCTGCTTCCTAAGGACTTGGCACCTTTTCACCACTAGAAAATTACTTTATGTTAGTTAGGAATTGAGAGGGGATGCAGATAATAAATGTTATGGTAATCCATAAATTTGGACGTTTAAACTATTTGATTAATATTTGTAAGCTCATTATTTCACTAAGATAATTTACTTGTCCGTTCTTATAATAACACACACACACACCCACACACACACACACGTATGACGAAAAGAGGTCTCCTCGGATCAGGGCCAGCTTGGTCCTCAGTGAGAGTAGGTTCCTTCTCCAAATGATCTTAAGGACACGCCCTCACATCGGTCTGGTACTTTTGGGAGAATAGATTCTTTTGGGTGCTAGGCCCAAGGTTTGATATAAAGATTCAAGAAAGGGAACAACCTTCTTTAACATTACCTTGGGGTTTTGTTTAGAGTAACTATTGACCACTGTTGGTCTCATTAGAAGTATAAAACAATACCTCTATTTTTGTGTCTTTGATGCTTGATGACTCTTATTTTATCTGTTTCTTTATTTTCTTCTCCATAGACAGTAGTTAACATAGAAAGAATATTATAATAGCCTTGATAAATGTGACCTTGTACAGGGAGATCGCACGAAGAAGGTGGGAGTTGTCGATAGTGAATATATTGTTCATAAGGGCATACAAACTTTGGGTGGGGGTGGACCTCCAGGAAGAAAGGTCAGCCATTTCTCCTTTTTCTCTTAAGAGGAGGGGGGAACCACTGTTTATAGTTATTTCTTATTTGGTGATTTTTCTCCAAGTGCATAGAAATTATCTATTATTAATATCTTTCATCCCTCTCTTCAGGCATCAAATACGGAGGAGTTGACTAAGGTAACCTGCCCTTTGTATAGTAGATGATTTTTCCTTTGACACTATTTTGAAGCTATTATTATTTATTCTTAAAGTTTCACCTTCTCCTGTGTGGTTTATTTTCTCCTTCTGACGTACAGAGACATAGTGCTGGATCTGTGGATCCTAGAATGGAGGTGAGATTATTGATCCTCTAGGCTACCATCAACCCTACTTTGAGCATTATATATACTACTATTCTACTGGACATGAAATGCCCGCAATCAGCAGAAGAGCTGCCTAGTAGTTTAGGATGATTGCTACCTTGATTATTTACATGTTTTCTCTAAGATATGCAGTTTGGCTGCTTCCAATTTTGTTGAGATCTACAACTTATAACTGATTAATAAGGACTGACTAGGTAGTAGGTTCCAATATCCTAAATTGGCACTTCTTGACTTTGAAATGGGTGATATTGGCTTTGATATCACTTGTATCCTGGAGTTGATACACATGTATCATGACATTGATAACTCTATTATACTGCTGTTTTCTCTATGTAAAATGAACTACTTTGAGATACTACATACCCTGAAGGGCTTAAGTTTGTTACTTTGCAACCATGTTATCATTCAGCGATTTGATAAACTTTGCGGTTTCTTTTTTAATGGACTGATCAGATTAGAAGGCAATCAACATGGGAGCTTCAAATATTTAAGGATCGCTGGAATCAAGCAGTAAAGGAGGACAAAAATTGGGTTGATCCTTTTCTAAGATACCGAAAACGCAAACAACTAAGGCGGCGGCACGGCCACTGATATAGTCTTCATCACACACATGCGGTCTTCTCAATACCTGTAATTTAGTCCTTCTAGGATACTCATAATTTATTCATTATTTGGACAATTCACAGTTTTGTTCTTAAAATTCGGATTCTGTTACTTATCTAGTTCTAGCTGATTTTCTCAGTGGTTGATTGAAGGCACCTTTGTGTATTTACCTATATAGATAAACAATGAGTTATTTTGGGGAGAAATTTAAGGTCTGCCATAGCATTATTAGGCAGCTTGAATGCGAAATAATCGGATTTGTCACTGGCTTGATAATCCCATCTTGCTTGCTTAAACTAGATCTCGTTACCTGTTTGGTTTATTACAGCTCAATTGTAAGGAAAAATAAAAAGTAGACAGCCTCGCCATTTCCCATAAATGGTTAATGGTGTAAACTCCATTATTAGGCATCCTGAAAAGAATGATAATGACATGGTTCAAAGGCTACTTGTAAATTCCGTTGTTCTTTGATCTTCCAAATCTTTGGCAAAGTGGAGCATTGACAATAGGATAATGTGTCCTGCAAAACCAGTGGGGTCAGTGTCTTGGGTACATTCTGTTCTTTTGTGGGGTAGATTGATTCAAACGAGGAGAGCACTTCAACTTCAGCAATATTTTATCCATCACCTGTCAGAATAATGTAGTGTGGTTAGGTTGATTCTTCCGAAAACGAAAATATTTTTTTGAAAAGAATTGATTCTTCTGAAAACGAAAATATTTTTTTTTTGAAAAGAAGCAATCATTCGAAAGATGTGTAGTGATATTTAATTTATAAACCTTTCAGCCGCAACACGTTGAAGGAAACTTTGTGAACATGGTTAGGGATGGCAACGGGGCGGGACGGGGATCGCCATCCTCATCCTCGCCCTGTCTCTAAAAAAACAAAAACTCTATTCTCACCTCATGTTTCATTCGAGATGAAATTTTGCTCTTCATTTCTGTCCTAAATGGGGTGGGGTGGGGCAAGGATGGCCATCCCCATCCTCGTCTCACCCTGTCCTGTTTAAAAAAATAAATCTCTCCTCATCCCGTGTCCCATTTAGAGCAAAATTTCACGCCTCATATATGCTCCAAACAGGATGGGGTGGGATGGGACGATGTTGGGATGGGTTGGATTGCCATCCCTAGTCATGTTATGGTCACTGGAGTACATAACTATGCATTTTAAAATCATGAATCATGTCAAGGGAAATAATCAGCACAAGTTGGCTACGGATCATTGAAATATATTAGAGAACTAAGCGGAAACCAGTAATGATATTATTTATTTAAAAAATTTAATAATGGTATTAATAATTTTGATCAAAAATAATTTTTAAAATAAATATTAATCTTTATCAACGTAATCCAACATTACTAGAGATGCTTCTGTTACGCAACTTCAAAATCAGGCTCTAAAATATTTTTGCTTTTACATGGCGTAGTGGGAGGACTATTTGTAGTCTAGTTTTCTCGTTAGTATGTTAATGTGCCGGTCCTGCACTGCCCTTCGCAACTCATGAGACATATATATATATATTGAAATTAAGTCTATTATTTTTAGATTAAATCAACATAAGAGTTAAGACTTTTTGAATTCATCAAAAATACATATTTAATATCACTTAAAAAAACAAAAAGTTTTTCAAATACTGTTATGATTTAGAAGGATTTTTTTTTTATCACTTCACCTACATATTTGATGAGCTCTAGCCTTGTGAAGTGTTATTGTTAATAGACACTGTTACAGATGGATTGTTTGCAATAGAACAAAAGATTTGCATGTGTCGTTAGAGATGGCAATAGGGCGGGGATCGCCCCGTCCCTAAAAAAAAACTCATCTTTGTCTCATGCTTGTTCGGGGTGAAATTTCACTTCCCATTTGGGGCAGGGAACCTCACCCAAAAAAAAAAAAAAAACCCATCTCTACCCCGTGTTTCGTTCGTGGTAAAATTTCATACCTTATCACTACCTCAAACGAGACGGGCGGCTTCGGGACGGGTTGTATTGTCATCCCTATGTGATTAGATTTTAGATTTGTCGAAGGATGGCACGGTTATTTAAAATTTAAGGGAAATGGAAGTGTGGAGAAATAATGTCCATATACTAGTTCAAACATGTAGTTCAAAGTTGACTGACTTGTTCAAACGAAGCAAAATTCTGTCCTGTCATTCCCTTTTTCTTCCTTTTCAAAGCGTGTATGATAGGCTCTTTCGTATCACATGCCGTTCAACTTTTCTTCTCTTATATAAGCATTTTCCTTTCTCAATTTCTTTAATCTATACTTTCTTCTCTTCTAATATCATAGATTTTGAAGCTTCCACGGTCCATATAGTACTCAAGATTTCTCCGAAGCCAAAACCTCTCCTCATGACAATAGCTCCTTACTATAGCTGTCTACTCTTTAATAAGGTAAAGCCCTTTGCAGACGAGATAGATGACCATTTACAAAAGTTGCAGAATCTTGCAACTGTGACATTTATAGGATTGGTTCTCTGTCTTATTTGGAATACTGGATCCGTTGCATTTTTGTGGATGCTTGGTGGGGTAGAAACAAAAATTTTGTTCCTTGCAATGGCCTACCTAGTCTGTGGACTTCCAGCAGCGAACTGGTTATGGTATCGTCCACTTTGTCAAGCTTTGAAGACAGAAAATACTTCCAGGCTTCGTTATTTTTTCCACATCTATCAGTTTCACATTTCCTTCTGCATTTTTGCTGCAATTTCTCCTCCTGTAATAGGCGTTAATGGAAGATCCCTCACGGGCATTCTGAGTGCATTGGACATTTCTGGTGATTATGGAGTGCTGGGGTACTTATACTTGGTCGGTTCCGGTTGGTTCAGTCTTGAATCAATTCTCAGCATCTGCGTTATGCAGATAACATACACGATTTGCCGTCGCAGTGATATAAATCTGGAGTCAACTCTGGAGATGTTTTAATTGTTCCGTCTGTGTTCATTTATCATCCCATATGATTCTATTAGGTTTTTCTTTTTCTTTTTTCCCCTCAAGTTTTAAGAGGATGTTTAATCATTGTACAGTGAGTAGATATCAGTACAAGTATGTTACACCATCATCACCAAAAATAAAAACTTTTTGAGAGGGATTGACTTTCATATTAAAATTAAAATTAATTGGTTTTATGTGATTTAAGAAAATATAAATAATATATGAAAATTATATCAATTTTATTAAGTAATTTTTTTGGACAAAATCGATAGACGATATTTCATTAATAAATAAATATTAGTACATAATAGCAATAAATACATAAATTATAATAATTCTTTAAAATTATGTTTATAGTTGGGGAAGAGAAGGACGAAAACATAAAGCTCTAAATTTATTCAAATTTCAAATAAAATTTGATAAGAAGGGAGGTATCACACTGTTACTAGAGATTGCAACACACGATGTCCGGCTTATTAATTTAATTTTTTTACTATATTTATTAAAAAAAGACCATATTCATTAAGTATTTATTAACAAATTACTATATAATCTTTAATTGGCTTATACTCTTTTCACATTTAGTTTACCCCTTCGTTTAGTACTTATTTAATATCCTGCTAAAAATAGGTTATCAAAATATTTCATTTTAGTTTATATAATTTTTTAAGAAAGTTTTTTATCCTTAAAATTAATTTTTTTACAGTTAGGTCCTTTATTTTTAAGTTTTTTATCCTCATTTTTTTTAAAAAAATATTTTGATCTTTAATTTTTAAAACTTATGCAATTAGATACCTAATTTAAAAAAAATCAAATTAAATTAATGAGTATTATTAGAATATAAAGTGAGTATCTATATCTTAAAACTACATTAATGGATATATTTTTTTTATCATGATATTTATTGAATATTTTTAATTGATATTTATTGAGTCGGATAGGCAAATAATTTAATATTACATCCACATGTTTATCCAACTACATGTCAAAAGAACTTATTTCCAACTCAAAAGGTAAAACTTTTTGAGAAGGTTGACATTCACATTATTAAACAAGCAGAAAATTGTACTTTGTTATGTGAAATGCATATTGTTCTCAACAATTTATCCAAAATTCTTGGCAATATTCAAGGGCTAAATGTGTAATTGGATGAAAGCGCATCTAGACAAGTATAGAACGAAAGAATTAAGTGTATAGATAAAATATAAGAAAAACTCGGGAACCAAATTGAAATTCTGTAAAATATTAAAGAATATCAATAATATTCAATAAAACCCTTATGCAATTGGTATAACGGATTATATTAAATATTAAAGAATACCAATTTGAATATTACTTTCGCATAATACTAATGAATAAGTCGATTATATTATTGTATTTTAGTGAATTTTTAATCTATTTTTTCGATGATATATTTTAGCAAAACCACAATAAATATCATGTGGTTTGTACATAATAAATTTTATTCTAAAAATACCTTTCAGATGAATTGATACGTGCAAGTGACTAATCCATCATTGAAAAGGATTAAGTTACAAATAATACAGAAATATAAGAACTTATTCATTACTTATTGAAATTTAAGGGACTATTTAATTCCATTTGAAAAACTAGGGGGAATAATTTATAATTGACTCAATATGGTACTCCAAAACCCTTGGTGCGGGAGGTACTATAATTAAATTGGTGTACCCCTTTGGCCCTTTCGTTGAACCAATGACAAAACGCTAAAAATGAAATTCTCAATTAGGTCCCTCTATCCATCAAACATTACCCATTATGAAAATTTATGACGGAAATGTTGCCACTTTAAGACAAATTGGTGTACCCCTTTGGCCTTTTTTCCTTAATGCGACCTTTATTCAACAATCAAACACATTTAATTACCAATTCTTGGTGGATTACAAAACTGATTTAATATTTAGACTTTATACATAGGAAAATAGCTATAGTTTTAAAAAACAATAGAAAACATTTGTTATGGTTTTCCAGCATTAATAATAATCCACATCTATAACCACTATTATATCATTATATAATGTCAATAGCCGTTTTATTCATTTTTTTGAAGAAATAGTATTGTCATCTTACATTTACATTTAGATATGCGTTTAAATCTTTTGTCAAATTTAATTAAAAAAATAAGAGGGAGAATTGGTTTTAGAAGAAGTAAAAATATGTTGTTTTTTTTTTTAAAAAAAAGAAGAAGAAGAATAAGTGCTGTAAATATAAAATAGAAGAATCATGTATAGGAAGAGAGAGAGAGAGAGAGGCGAAAAAAAAAAAAATTCTAGGTTTAGGCACGTAAGCCTTTGACTTGAACCAAAAAGACTCATATTTTGAACCTATCTTATGTACTTGGCCATATTTTTAGATGATAAATAAACCAATAGATACCATTCTTATTAGACTCGCTATATATATATATATAAAGTGATAATTGGGTTTTGTTTTAGAATTATTTTTTTACCTTCTTTTACTTTGCATAATTTAAAAATTTTAATAATATTTTGACTTTTCTTTTATTACACAAAAAATAAAAAGGTTATAAGTCAATTTTTCCTCCATTCCGACAACCAATAACTAAATTTTAATTTTATTAAAATATTTTTTAATAAATTAAAATTTAATTTTTGATAGTGCAATTATGATAGTGGTCTATTAGTTTTAATCCACGCTACAGACATGGTCCGACAAAACTTGTAAAATTATTTTTAAAAATAATTTTTATTTGATAATACGTATTATATTATGGATCCACTAAAATATATCAAATCAAAAGTAAAATAAAAAAATATTTTTTTTGTGTTTAACTAATTATTTATTATGTTTTTCATAATTTTTTTTGCTAAAAAAAAACACAATTTATTCTTCTATATTCAGATTCTTAGCTAAAAATTTATGAGAAAATTCAAAAATTCATGGATTTTTAACTAAAAAATTTTCTTATATTTTTTATAAAATAAAATCTAAGACAAACTATCTAAAAAACACTTTTAATCTTTAGATTAAATCTGTATATATATTGTAAACTATTTTTTTTAAAAAGCAATAATATATATATATATATATATATATATATATATATATATATATATATATATATTATAAGAGATGAAATTACAATACAAATGAAGTTGTGGATCGAAATAAAATTTGTTGAAAACAGGAAGGATTAAAAAATAATATGAGCAAAACTTTAAGCATAAAATGCTTGAATGAAACCTCAAAATTACTAAAAAAAAATTCAATGCATAGTAAAAAGAGGATGAATGGTGTTGTGAACAAAATAAATGCCTAAAAAATACTTAAAAAAAGGAAAATGCCACTGTCTTAAAATCATAAAAATGCAATCAAGTTAATAGAGCTATGTGAGCTTGTGAATAGTGTAGGAATGAGAAATTTTATAAGACTCAAAGAGTAATTAGTGACATGTACGAGTAATTACTTTATGGATTCATTTAGAAAAAAGAGATAGAGACGTAAAATAATATTCAAACCCACAAAAAATGATAAGAAGATTTCTATGTTCGCTCAATTATTTTATTTTCTCTCTCCTATTTCTCTCTCCTTTTTTGTGTCTATTTCTCTCCTTCAAGTCGATCCATGGAATAACTACCGTACATGTCACTAGTTACGCTTTGAGTATTATAAAATTTCTCGTATAGGAATAGTGAAAGCCCCATTTCTTTTAGGGTTCTTTATAATATATGATTAGAAAAATGCTATTATTATGTTTATTTAATATAGCTACCAAATTAACATGTATTATCAAAATTTATTGATTTGCTAAATGATTCACAACAATGATAGTTGCAATTGATATATTTTAGTTATTAAAATCCACATCCGTTATTGCAATATGTTATTATTATTATTATTATTGTAACTACCATCGTTCTTTAAAATTATGAAAAGAACCCTTAACTTAACGCTCAATTTTTGCAATTTTTATTTTTATTTTTATTTACAATGGAGAGCCAAGGACCTAGAGACAATAATAGTAATAACAAAGTTGGGAGTCACAACTCCACAAATATCCTCAAATAAGATGCTAGCATCCCGAAAGAGTATCAACATGATAAATAACACCCAGTGAAAGGGAATAGGCATAAGAATGAAGTCAGTCGCATTTAGTTTTCCTAAAAATATGAGATATATGAACATGTTATAGTTTCTGAAGAAAGTCATAAATAATGGATACTAGTAGGCCATGAATATCTTAGTTGCAGTTGTAAGTGGTCAATAACTCCATAGATAGTTTATAATCAATTTCTAAAAATACATGTCTTAACCATCATTCCATGCCATTTCTAATCGAATGAGAATGCTCCAAAGTTCATTGCATAATACCGAGCAAATGCGATAAGAAGAACTTTGAAGCCAAATGCCTGATTTATCGTGTAAACACCACCAGTAGTGAACAAGCCAATAAAATAACAGTAAGAACCATCATCGTTTAACTTGACCCGACCATTTCCAAGAGATGACAACATCTCTATACTAGAAGCAATTTGAGCAGCGTCCAATTTGGCTTTTTCCAATTAAGAGATGATAGCGTCTCTTTTGAAGGCATCTTCGCAATTCCTTCTGACTCTCTTATTTCTTACTTTTCAAAAGCGTGTATTCTAAAATCAAACACTGCAACCCTTCATTTCCTTTGAATTTCTTGCTTCTCCTATATAAGCATTAATTTCCCCTAGCTTTTCCATTTTATTTAAAAATTCATTTTGTTGCGCTGTGCTTAATTATTTATGATTTTATTATTATTATTTTTTTTTTATCAAAGATATTTGAGGTAGCATTAAAAAACTCTATTAGTGGTTTTGGTCGAATTTTTATAACATATTCTCATTTTAAGAGATAAAATTAATGATTAAGAATGTTTTTTTTTTTTTTTTTTTTTTTTTTTTTTTTTTTTTGAGTTCGAGCAGTACTCAAGAATAATGAATTATTTGTTAAACAGAAAAGCAGATTCTTTTATGTTTCTTCTGCAATAAAAATAATGGATTATTTGTTATTGAAGAAAAAGAAAAAAAAATCTCCACTCCACATCACCACCTTCAAATATAATATTTGTCTTCCTCCCAACAGAAAAGCTCTTCCAATTTAGAAAACCTAGTACATATTCCCTTTGCACACGAAGACAAAATACATAGACCAATTAAAATAAATGGCAGTTACAGATAGCACCAATTTTTTTTGTATTCAATAAACGCGGTTTGGAAAGTTTCTACCAATACTTATTACTCACGGTGGGGAAACATTTTTATATAGGAATCCAATTGAGAATTTAATGATATTTAGGGGATAAACGTGTCCCCTTTTCCTTAAAGCTATTATTATTCATCAATCAAACACATTTCATGACGTACCAATTCTTATTTGATTACAAAGTTAATTTAATTTTTTATATTCATTACAAGCTTATGGGTCTTTGGGTTGGACTACACAATAGAGGTAGCCTTTTTTCTAATTACATAATCAAAATAATAATAATAATAATAAGAGCGAGTGCTAGCAACACTCTCTTTTAAATATTTGTTCAATAAAAGTGTCCACGTTAAATAATAATAGATAAAAAATAAGCGATATCCTATATTCTTAGGATGTTTTTAAATTACAATAAATCTCATATTATTTAAAAGTGTAAAATACCCTTTATTTATTCATTTAACTTTATTATTTGCTTCTAAAACGAAATAATTTGTCAAGCAATTCCGAGCTTTCTTCCCAATTCCAAATTCTCTTGGTTCTTGTTGCTTCTAAAACAAAATAATTTATTTAGTTTTATTATTTCTTCGTTCTCTTTCTTGGATGCAAACGAGTAGATGATATTTGAGAACAATAAAGATTACATTTGGGATTACATCCGGATTTGTCGACAAAAGGATATTGATTGTCTCCTTGGATTTTGAGGTAAGTTTCTCGTATAACTTTTTATTCATTTCTTTTAAGTCTGGGTTCTTGTTGTTTGATTTGGTGTTTGATATTTAGGTCTGTTTCAATAATTGCGAACTTACATGTTGAAGTAAGGTGGGTGATTTGAGAATTATTTTTTTAAGCATAAAATTATGCATATAATTTGTTGCAATCTTATGGGTAATCTAGAATCGCGAACTTGATTAAAACAAAATGAAAAGTAATTAAATTATATATATATTTTTTATTATACACTAATCTAGCAAATCAAAATCTTATAATCATATATAACAATAAAGTACTAAGTTTTTAACTATAATAATAAAATAATTGATTGAACCATACACCTACAAGTTCGTAGATTCTAGATTTTACTACCCGGAAGATTGCTACAAATTATATGCATAAC
The DNA here is from genome assembly GCA_963924115.1 of Dovyalis caffra. NCBI lineage: Eukaryota > Viridiplantae > Streptophyta > Magnoliopsida > Malpighiales > Salicaceae > Dovyalis > Dovyalis caffra. Next base: position 12,070,728 of record CAWUPB010001184.1, read on the forward strand.
TCTATGCTTAAAAAAATAATTCTCAAATCACTCACCATACTTTAATATGTAAGTTCGTAATTATTGAAGCAGATCTAAATATCAAACACCAAATCAAACAACAAGAACTCAGCTTAAAAGAAATGAATAAAAAGTTATACGAGAAACTTACCTCAAAATCCAAGGAGACAATCAATATCCTTTTGTCGACAAATCCGGATATAATCCCGGATGTAATCTTTGTTGTTCTCAAATATCATCTACTATTTGCATCCAAGAAAGAGAACGAAGAAATAATAAAACTAAATAAATTATTTTATTTTAGAAGCAACAAGAACCAAGAGAATTTGGAGTTGGGAGAATTTGGAATCGGGAAGAAAGCTTGGAATTGCTTGACAAATTATTTTGTTTTACAAGCAAATAATAAAATTAAATAAATAAATAAAGGGTATTTTATACTTTTAAATAATATAAGATTTATTATAATTTAAAAACATCATAAGAATATGAGATATCAATTATTTTCACGTCCGTTATTATTCAACGTGGACACTTTTATTGAGCAAGTGTTTAAAAGAGTGTTAGAGAGATTGTTGCTAGCATTCCTCTAATAATAATAATAACCTTACGTTATTAAAAAAAGTAAACTACATACACAATTGTTGCATATATAATTATTAAGTTAAATCAGCTCATGTAATTGATTTAATATTTGGATTTTTTTTAATTTTTTAGGATATCTCGGGTCCAAAAACATAGACTAATCTCTCGATTTTTTTGTCGAGTATACAAGATAAAGATAGTTACTCAAAAAATTTTTTACATATATAAAAACTCAAATGCAAAATCTTACGTTACTCAATTCAACTCTTCATGTTAATATTTAGACTTTAGACATAGGCAAAGAACCCTCTAATTTTGACTTTCTTATTTCTTACTTTTCAAAAGCGTGTAGGATAATATAATCAAACACTTAACCCCTTCATTTCCTTTCAATTTCTTGCTTCTCCTATATATATATTAGCATTAATTTCCCTTTTCTCCATTTTATTATCCATAGTTGCTCACTTTCGACAAGCTTTTCTGTTTTCTATATCATATTATACATTTTGGAACTTCTAAAGCTTGTTAGCTTTTCATGACTTCAGGTCCTCGCTATACTAGTCTACTCATCAATAAAGTTGACTCATTTGCATATGAAGCAGACCAAAACCATTTGCAAAAGTTGCAAAGGCAACAATGATAGGATTGTTTTTGTGCCTTGATTTGAATTCTGTAGCTGTTACAATTTTGTCTGCTACGGGTGGGGTAGAAAAAAAATCTGTTTCCTTGGTGTTGCCTACTTAATATTTGGGCTTCAAGTAGCAGCAACTTTGTGGTATAAGCCACTTCGTCTAGTTTTCAAGACAGGAAATACTTCCATGTTGGGTCGCTTTTTCCTGTTCTATCCTTTCCACATTGCCTTCTGCATTTTTGCTGCTGTTTCTCCTCTTGTAATAGCCAATGGAAAATCTCTCACTGGTATTCTGAGTGCATTGGACATTTATGATGATGGTTATGGTGTTGAGATCTTCGTCTTCTACTTCATTGGTTTCGGACTGTTCTGTCTAGAATCGCTGCTCAGCATCTGGCTTTTACAACTAGTATACATGCTTTACCGTCGCAGTGGTTCAGCTTTGGAGATGGTTTAAAATGGTAAACCCTCAGCCACAAGGATGACTTATTGGCTAAAAGGTAGGATAAAAACATGTGAAATTATGGTTCAAGTCTGGTCTCATACAAATGTGTAAGAATCTTTCTCTTTCGTAGTTGTGGACCATCAGTCGGATCCATGAACATTCATTTTAACTCAGTTATGTCGAATTGGCTACACATCTGTATGGAATTTATTTGACCTGTACTCAAAGAAACGTGAGTTCGAATTCCTCATAACAAGAAACGAGAGGGAAAAAAAAGTATTTGCCATATATCAAAATAAAATATAAAAAATTTCACAATATAATTTTGTGTATAAACAGGAAGATGACTTGGAGAAGGAAGCTAGGTTGGGGGCGGACTGCATTATATTTTGGGGACATGTCATCCCAATCTTTGAAACTTTGAATTCTATTTTACACCCTTCTCAAAATAATAATAATAATAATAATAATAAAGTTTTTTTTTATATGTCTTCCAAAGTATTCCAAGTTTAAAGACCTTGAGTAATCCTTCGCTGTTTAATGTTTTATTGGATGTACAAGATGAAAATAATTACTCAAAGAGTTTGTTACGTAAACAATGATTCGAACTCGAGATCACTTAAGTGATTAAAGTCTATTTCACTCAATCCAACCTTTTTGAATATGATTGTAATTTAGTTTATGCCTTTAAAGATGATTTCAATTTACACAAGTAGATATAGTCTAACGAGTTATGTATTCGATTGCTTTTCTAATAAAATAAGACTCGGGTTCTAGTGATTCTAAATTGTTTTAGTGATTATGTAATAGGAAAAAACTACCTGTTTTGTAAGCCAAAAACCCATGGGCTCTTGATAAAAAAAAGTCAATTTTAATAGAATCATTAATTGATTCAATTTAAGTAGATAAAGTGGAAAAAGAATAGTCACTTTTAAAGTATTGAAGTTTTCCTTCTTTAATTAGTTCAATTTAGCCTAAACTCAAACAAAGATGTGATAGGATCTAGCAAAGTTGGGTCATTGTTGTGGCTACACCGCTAGGGCCGTAGCGACGTTAGTCTAAAAGTCGACCGATTGAGGATGATCGTGAAAGGGATCCACTCTTCCGTGGCTCTTAACTATTGAAATTAAAGTTTAGATCAAATGGTAAAAAGTGAAATTTTCATTAATTTTTTAATATTGATATAAACGGTATGTTTTTAACAAATCTCATATCCGAAAGAATATTTTAATAGTGATACTTTAAAACAATTGATTTCGTTGCACTCGTACTTAATTATTTATGGTCTTTTAAAAAAAAATTTATCAAAAATATTTGAAATAGCACTAGACAACTATATTAGTGGCTTTTGTTGGATTTTAATTTTTTATGGTAATAGTATTTTTTCCATTAAATATTATGCTTAACAAATGATTTATAGATAAAAAATTAACTAATTGATCGATTTTGCAATAACTGATTTTAACAAATACAATGTCGGGCGTAGATAACATTCCCATAACAAAGTGTAGACAAATTTGCTAGGTATGTATAAAACAAACTAAAATAAATAAGTCCCTAGGCTTCAAAATCTCAAATTGGACAAAAAGAAAATAAAAATTGTTCAAAATTTTATCAATTATGAGAAGGATTAGAAAGGTGACTTATTAGTGAAAAAAAATCCAAAAATACCACCTCATCTTACATCTCATTATATAGAATTAGAAGTTGGGATTGAGTTTCATCCAAAAAACTTAAACATTATGATAAGCGGCTCCTTCTCAATCCTATATATTAATCATCTTTGATTTAACTATTCAATGTGGGATATGTGCTCTAACACTTCTCCTCACTTGTAGCCCATCTTTTGAAGTCTATCAAATGAATTGAGCTCCGGGATCTTTGTTAGGCTTTTTCTTTAAGGCTTTGAAGCCATATAGAGTTAGATAGTTGAGATTGGGTTCCACTCAAAAGACTTAAGCCTTATAGTGGATGGTCCTTTCTCAACCTTATTATTAATTATCTTTAGTTTAATTATTTAATATGGGATATGTCTTTTAGCACGTTAAAAAAACATCATCAATGATGTCCAAAACAAGACAAAGATTAAAACAAAAGTTCGAGTTGATAAATTCAAATTCAAAATCATCTTTTTTTCTCTTTTTTTTTTCTAAAGAACGAGTAATCAAGATGAATAGAAAATTAGCTATCCAACAATTTCTATACGAAAGATATGGGAGAGACAATCTACGTTTTAAGAATCAAGATCTATAGATATAGATCACGAAGAATGTTAGGACTCTTCCAAAGCACGTACATTGGCAAAGTATTAAAAAGATTTAATAATGAAGAATCAAAGAGAGGACTTCTTTCAATGTCAAATGACATACAAATCTCTAAGGATGAGAGTCCTAAAACACAAAGTGAAAGGGAAATTATGAATCATATTCCTTATGCATCAACCATAGGGTCTATAATGTATGACATGTTATGTACGCAGACTTTATGTCACATATGCTTTGAACATTTGTAACGGATATCAAGTTGATCCGGATGAGAAACATTGAATTATTGTAAAGAGCATTCTTAAGTACGTAAGTAGAAGTAAGGATGTTTTTTTAGTCTATAGAGAAGATGAATTAGTTGTAAAAATGTTCACATATACTAGTTTTCAAACTAATAATGATAACTTTAAGTCACAATCAAGATTCATTTTCCTATTAAATGGTGGTGTTGTAATCTAGAAAAGTTCCAAGCAAGAAACAATTATCGATTTAACAATCGAAGCTAAATACATTGCAGCCACAAAAATAGCTAAAGAAGCTATATGCATTCGTTAATTTTCATCCGGACTACAAGTTATTCCAATCGCCGTTGTCACGATGCATCGCGCTATGGGATCAATAAATATGGTTTTTCATTAATTCTTGTTATAATACTCGTATCGTGACAACAACGAAGCCATAGCGCAAGTTAATGAATCAAGGTTTCATCAATAGTCCAAGCATGTATTGTGACATCACCACCTTATTGGAGAGATTATCAATCGTCATGATATAAGGATAGAAAAGGTCTACACCGACAACAACATAGCAGATCCCTTGATTAAGCCTTTGTCACAATAGAAACATGAGACCTTTGTTTGATCTTTGGACATACATGGCTGGTTGGCTCTAGTACAAGTGAGAGATTATTAGTGTAAGTGCCCAAGATTCAACTTATTTGGATAGTTTGAAACATTATATTATTGCATTTTCAATATCAATAAAGATATTTTTCTTATTAATTCTTGTTATTTATAATTTGATATAATTAAATAAAATTTCATATGATATGCATTACATTGATAATTGATTAACAAATATGAGACAAACATCAATACACATAAATGATATTATTAAATATTTCAAGTCATAGCATTATCAAGATTTGACATTGAGAATATACGATAAAACTTATAAGTACTATGCTCTTGCAATAAGATAATAGTAGGAGATGTCACACTTACTAGTATAATGATGCCAAAGCAACCATACAAATGAATAATGTTAGAGAACATATCATTGGACGTGACTTGTCATAAGGATTTATTTGGTATAGTCTATGTAATCTTATATGAGACGGGTGCAAGTAGTCATTTGACTTGAAGTCATCACGGTTATCTCCTTAGAGGATTGATGTACATTGACATTCATTTGATCGGTTCAATAAAGAGTCATGTCGTGAGCGATTCATTGGGTGCATCGAAATCTAATGGAGATAGGTGGATAATTAAGATTGGACATACCATTCCTTATATTCTAAAGGAGTTATCACATTGCACTTTGATAAATATCTGCTAAAGAATTTGTGACCACAAGTGGAAGTATACCAATAAAGCATGATTAGTTACTTGAGAGTTAAGACTTTCGAGAGATCGAAGAAAACTTATGTGATCATAATCGAACGGACAACAAACCAAGTTCGAGATCATACTATGATAAATTGACATGAGGAATGAATTGTATGAAACTATACTCGTGAAAGTTTATTACATATTAAGCAATCCTTTTAGATAATTGAATAGTTATGATGCTTAGCTAAAAATTAATTTTGATTTATGTATCACTCCTACTAGTATAGTGATGCTAAAGCAACCATATAAATGAATAATGTTAGAGAATATATCACTAGACGTGACTCGCCATGAGAATCCATTTGGTATAGTCTATGGGAATCTTATATGAGACGGGTGCAAGTAGTCATTTGACTTGAAGTCATCGCGGTTATCTTCTTAGAGGATTGATGTACTTTAACATTCATTTTAATCGGTTCAATAAAGAGCTGCATGTGAGCGATTCGTTGGATGTATCGAAATCTAATGGAGATAGATGGATAACAAAGATTGGACATGTCATTTCTTATATTCTAAAGGAGTTATCACATTGCACTTCGATGAATGTCCGCTCAAGAATCTGTGGCCATAATGGAAGTATACCAATAAAGCATGATTAGTTACTTGAGAGTTAAGACATTCGGAGATCGAAGAAAATTTATGTGATCATAATCGAACGGACAACAAATCAAGTTCGAGATCACACTATGGTAAATTGACATGAGTCCCGAATTATATGAAACCATACTCATGAAAGGTTATTACAGATTAAGTAATCTTTTTAGATAATTGAATAGTCATGATGCCTAACTAAATATCAATTTTGATTTATGTATCAAAAGACAAAAAGAAGTGTCTTTTACTAACTTAATTTAATGTTTTTCCATCCTTTTAAAAGTCAAATTTCAAACTCAAAAATCATAATTAAAGCCATATCTTTCTTTATGGGTTCAAATTTCAAACTAAAAAATACTAACTCTCCAAACTCCAATATTGCTTAATATCAACTTAGATAATCAAAAACTAACATAATTTAATATTTTTGGTGGTGAAATAGGTAAGGAACATTGGAGAGATGGTGGAATTGAAGTGGGAGGGTTAAGGTTAGAGAGGGAGAGCAAGAGGGAGGAAGATAAATGGGAAAATGACTAATCCCCTCCTCTTTTTCACACATTAATTCATCTTAAAACACATTTCATCCTCACTTCTATACTTCTCTTTAAGACTAAAAAATTCCGTTACTTTTTATCAAAATCACTTAATAAATTTAATCAAACTCAACTAACTTTAATTATCATATTTTTTTCTTAACCTCAAAACACATTTCATCTAAATTAAACATCCCATGTAATAAAAATAATTAAAAGATATCAATTACATGCATAAAAAGGAATAAAAGTAAGATGCATACAAACATACGGATGCATAATATGAAAGAGAAAATTCCGAATGTTACACCAATACAACAAAGTTATAGGTTTAGTCTGCTTTGACTTAAATCTAAAAAATTAATATTTTGGACCTAGCTTATGTACTTGGGCATATGTGTGTGTGTGTGTGTGTGTGTGTGATGATTGGTTCTATTTTTAGAATTTTTTTTAACATTTTTTACTTAGTATAATTAAAAATTTTATAATGTTTTTACTTTTCTTTTATTACAAAAAAAAATTATAAGTCAACTTTTCCTCCATTTTAGCAACCAATAACTAAATCATAATTTTATTATAATTTTTTTAATAATAATTTGAAAGTTAGGTGAAATTAAAGTTTAATTTTTAATAGTGAAATTATTATAATGGTATATATATAATTTTAAAAAAATCTATTATTTTTTTTATTTAGTAAAACAATCAAAAGTAACATGCATTATGAAAATTTGTCACAATTTGCTAAATGATTCGCAACAACAATAGCCATGGTCGTTATATTTTAACCGTTAAAGTCCGCATCTATTATTGCAATCCGTTATTGTTATTATAACTACCATCGCTATTTCAAACTATGAGAATAACCCTTTAATTAATATTCAATCTTCACAATCTTTTTTTTTTTTTATATACAATGGAGAGCCAAAGCCCTAGAGGGAATAATGGTAAGAATAAAGTCTGGAAGTCACAACTCTACAAATATTCTCAAAAAAAAATGCTAGCACATCATGAAGGAGTATCAACATGGCAATTAACATCTAATGGAAGAGAATAGACATGGAAAACAGGTCAGTTTGTTGTGCAATTCGATTTTTTGAAAATATGAGATATTTGAACATGTCACAACTTCTGAAAAAGGTCACAAATGGTGGATACTAATTGGCCATGAATACCTTGATTGCAATTATGAGTGATCAATGACTAAATAACTAATTTAGAATCAACTTTAAGAAGTACATGCCGATGGCCATCATTCCATGCCATTTATAATCCAATGAGAACCCATCAAAATTCACTGCATAATATCTAACAAATTCCAACGTGGTAAGAAAAATTTTGAAGTTAAATATCTGATTCATTGCGTAAACACCATCAACAATAGATGGACCAATAGAATTACAGTAAACACCATCTGTGTTTAACTTGACCTGGTAAACTAAAAGTGGCTTTCCAAGAGATGATCTCCATCCTAGAAGCAATTTGAGTAGGGTTCGATTTGGCTTTTCAAGAGATGATAACCTCTTTTGAAGGCATCTTTGCAATTACTTTCACTTCCTTATTTCTTACTTTTCAAATGCGTCTATAATAATAAAGTCAAACTCTGCACCCCTTCATTTCCTTTGGATTTCTTGCTTCTCCTGTCTAATCATTAATTTCCCCTTCTCCATTTCATTTTGTTGCAATATACTTAATTATTTATAATTTTATTTTTTATCAAAATATTTGAGATAGCACTAAACAACTCTATTCGTTGCTTTGGCAGTATTTTTATTTTCGATGGTGATGACATATTCTCATTTTAAGAGATAAAATTAGTGATTAAGAATCTTTGTTTTTTTTCTTAATTTCTTTTGAGTTCGAGGACTCAAGAATAATGAATTATTTGTTAAACAGAAAAGCACATTCTTTTTTAAAAGAAATAAAAAATCTCTTTGACTCCCTCATTCCACATCACTACCTTCAAATATATATAAGATTTTTCTTCCTCCCAGCGGTACAGCTCTTTCATTTTAGAAGGCCTAGTCCATGTTCCCTTGCGCACGAAAACAAAATACTTTGACGAATTAAAATAACTGGCAATTACAGAGAGCACCAATTTTCCAGTATTCAATAAACACGGTTTGGAAAGTTTCTACCAATACTTAATACTTACGGTTGGCAAACAGTTTTATTTAGGAATCCAAATGAAAATTTAATGATATTTAGGGAATAAACATGTCCTTTTTCCTTAATACTGTTATTATTCAACAATCAAACACATTTAATTACCAATTCTTGGTGGATTGCAAAATTCATTTAGACTTTTTTTTAATTCATATGAAGTTCATGGATTTTTGAGTTGCATAATGTGGATAGCCATCCCCCATTTTTTTTAAAAAAAAAACGTTAAAGTCCATAGTACTCAAACCTTATTTCATTAAAAAAAATTTAGTGAATACAACTACTACATTAAATATGCTTTTAATATTTAGACGTTTATTTTATACTTGGAGATAGGACTAATCTTATTCGGAATAAAAATGATAAAATTTAATTTTTTTGAAAATACCATTCTAAAATTTAAAATTTTTATATTGATAAAAAATTTACCTAATAACTGATTAACTTGTTCCTGTTCCAACAAATTGTTGGGGTTAATATTTAGACTTTAGAGTTTAGAAACAGGCAAAGAACCCTCTAGTTAATGCTCCATCTTTGCAATTCCTTGTGACTTTCTTATTTTTTACTTTTTCAAAAGCGTGTTGGGTAATAAAATCAAACATTTAACCCTTTCATTTCCTTTCAATTTCTTGCTTCTCCTGTACATATATATATATTAGCATTCATTTCCCTTTTCTCCATTTTATTATCCGTAGTTGCTCACTTTCGACAAGCTTTTCTGTTTCCTATATCATATTATACATTTTGGAACTTCTAAAGCTTGTTAGCTTTTCATGGCTTCAGGTCCTCGCTATACTAGTCTACTCATCAATAAAGTTGACTTCTTTGCATATGAAACAGACCAAAACCATTTGCAAAGGTTGCATAAAGTTGCAGAGGCAACCACTATAGGATTGTCTTTGTGTCTTGGTTGGAATACTGTAGCTGTTACAATTTTGTATGCTACGGGTGGCGTAGGAAAAAAAAATCTGGTTCCTTGGTTTTGCCTACTTAATAATTGGGCTTCAAGCAGCAACTTTGTGGTATAAGCCACTTTGTCTAGTTTTCAAGACAGGAAACACTTCCTTGTTGGGTCGTTTTTTCCTGTTCTATCCTTTCCACATTGCCTTCTGCATTTTTGCTGCTGTTTCTCCTCCTGTAATAGCCAATGGAAGATCTCTCACTGGTATTCTGAGTGCATTGGACATTTCTGGTGATGGTTATGATGTTGAGATCTTCTTCTACTTCACTGGTTTCGGGCTGTTCTGTCTAGAATCGCTGCTCAGCATCTGGCTTTTACAACAAGTATACATGCTTTACCGTCGCAGTGGTTTAGCTTTGGAGATGGTTTAAAATGGTAAACCCACTGCCACAACGATGACTTACTGGCTATAAGGTAGGATAAAAACATGTGAAATTATGGTTCAAGTCTGGTCTGATCATACAAATGTGTAAGAATCGTGTTCTTTCGTAGTTGTGGACCATCAGTTGGATCCATGAACATTCATTTTAAATGTCAGTTATGTCGAATTGGCTACACATCTGTATGGAATTCATTTGACCTGTACTCAAATAAACGTGAGTGGTTCGAATATTCCTCATAACACGAAAAGGGCAAAAAAAAAAAAAAAAGGGTTAGGTTTGTTTGGAATGCTAAAGCCACCAAGTGACGTCGTTGATTGGCCGTATATCAACATAAAATATAAAAACTTCACAATATAATTTTGTGTATGGTATGGGTCATAGGTTAGGCAAATAAACAGGAAGATGACTTCGAGAAGGAAGATAGGTTGGGGCGGACTGCATTATAATTATATTTTGGGGACATGTCATCCGAAATTTTGGAACTTTGAATTCTATTTCACACACTTTCTCATATATATATATATATATATATATATATATATATATATATCCTCTTAACCATATCAAACTTAAAGGTCCAAGTTAATATTTTATTGTTTTATCGAACGTACAAGATAAAAAAATAACCATATTAAACTTAAAGGTCCAAGTTAATATTTTATTGTTTTATCGAACGTACAAGACAAAAAAAATTACATATAGAGTTTTTTGTATACACAATAATTTGAATTCAAGATCATTTGTTTAAACGATTAAAATTACTTACACTCAAATCAATTTTTTTAAAAACGATTATAATTTAGTTTATGTGATTAAAAATGATGTCAATTTATACAGATATATTTAGTCTAGAAACTGTGTATTCAATTACTTTTATAGTGAAATAAGACTCGAGTTTTAGTAATTCTAATTTTTTTTAGTAATTATATAATATAATAAGGAAATACTACTTATTCTGTAGGCCAAAAACCCATAAGCTCTCCATAAAAAAAATATATATATATATATATATATTTTAATAGAATTGTTAATATTCAATTTAAGTAGATAAAGTGGAAAAAGAACAAGCACTTCTAAAGTATTGAAGTTTTCCTTTTTTAAATATTAGTTCAGTTTAGCCTAAACTCAAACAAAAATACGATGGGATCTAGCAACGCTGGGTCGGCTACGCTGCTAGGGGCGTAGGGACGTTGGTCTAGAAGACGACGACTAATTGAGGATGATCGCGAAATGGATCAACTTTTCTGTGGCTTCTTAACAACTATTGAAATTAAAGTTTAGATCTTTCTTAATTATTTATGATCTTTCTTAAATTTTTTTATCAAAAATATTTGCAATGGCACTAGAGAAATGTATTTTGGTTTTGTTGGGATTTTTTTTTATGGTAATAGTAATTTTTTCATTAAATATTATGTTAAACAAATGATTTATGGATAAAAAAAATTAACTAATTGATCCATTTTGCAATATCCAATTTTAACAACTACACTGTCAGCCAAAGACAACATTCCCACAATAAAGTGCAGACAAATTTGCTAAATATGTCTAAAATTAATTTTTTAATTCACGTATCTAAAATTTTTAATAGAATTAGTCTATTAAAATTTGAATATGTGACCTCTTGTAAAAGATCATTATCCCATCGTTAAACTAGAAGCTTTTTGATATCTAAAACTAACTTAAACCAAGTTAGTAAAATATATATTATATTATTATGAATTTTATTAGTTATGCGAAGGATTAGAAATGTTACTTATTAGTTAATAAAAATCCGAAAATTTCACCTCATCTTACATCCCATAAAAAAAAACATCATCAATGATGTCCAAAACAAGACAAAGATTAAAACAAAAGTTCAGTTGATAAATTCAAAATCAAAATCATCTTCTTTTTTTTCTTTTTGCTTTTCTAAAGAACAATAATCACAGGAAAGTTAACTAATAAAAAAGATTTTTTAAAAAAAAAACGAATTTCTCAACTGCTCACCTGCCCCACCTTTTATTTCATTTCCTTACAGAAAACCGTAAGTATAAATATGTAATAATAGAAGCTAACGAGAGACGGACAAGTCCAACTTTTTCTCTCTCTAACTCTCCCTCTCTCTAGAATTGTATAACTTTTTTTTGACTTGGTTGTCTTTGTCTGCCTCCACATTTCCTTTTCTTTCTTTCAAATATTTTGCTTCCTTAATAAACAAACGATCCTTCTCTCCTTTTTTCTCTCTTTCTCTGTTCATAGTTTGAGCTTGGTTCTTTCTTCTTCTTCTCTATTTTTTTTTTTTTGAAGCCTCTCTTACCTTTGGTTTCTGCTTTCTGTGATGGCTGGTCGTTATGATCCTAACCCTTTTGATGAAGAAGAAGTTAACCCTTTCTCTGTAAGTCTCACTCTTTGTCTAGCTTTTTTTTTCTTTGTTTTTTTTTTTTCTTAAGACAAGTAGCTGAATTTTTTAATATGAGTTCTTTTGGAAGGGTTTACGGGTTTTTTTAAAGGTTTTAGAAGTGATTAGAGAGAAAATTCTCAGAATTCCAGGGTTTAGTGAGATTTTCTTTTTGGTGGTTGACTTTCATGGTTTTATGATTGATGTAGCTTTCTGTTATGGAAATTTAATTATTGCTTAATTTTGATTACTTTTTTTAATCTAAGGCATTTTAAGTACTTAATTATGTCAGTTTCGTAATAATTGTTGATTATTCAGACTAAGTAATTTCGCGTATCTGAAATAATTGAAGAAATTATGTAGGGAAAGTTGTTAGTTAAACATTGATAGATTCATTATAAAAAAAAAAAAAATGTGAGTTGTCTAGGTTGGTGGGAGAGATAAGCCATTGGGTAGAGCCCGTCCGGATCCGTTTCAAGAATTTTATTTTATTTTATTTTATTTTATTTTATTTTTATTTATTATTTTATTTTTTGAATGTGATGAACGTTAGATGGTTAGCTTTAGTATGTTTCCAAAGCTTGATAATTTTATTCTGATGTTTTTATAACTAGGACCCAGGCGTGAGATCGAAAGCATCGGGGCAGCCAAAGTATGGTGGCAGTGCATTTAACACAACAGTAAGCTTAATTCTTGCAAAAATTAACTTATGTTTTTCCAATATTAAACCAATAAATTCTGGTACCAACTTTTTGTGTATTGAATTCTGGAATCCTTGCTCATGATATTGATAATTTTCTAGAGTGTTCCTCCTGCTTCAAACTCGAGGCTTTCGCCACTCCCTCCTGAACCTGCTGACTTTTACAATTATGGTACCACAGTTGACATTCCGATCGATGCAGCAACGGTATGGGTGAAATTATTTTGTTGGTGAAAACCAGAGTCCATATTTTCCATTCAGGTTATTAGCGTTATACTTGATTTTCCTCACTCAAGTAAGTTGTGAATCTAGGATTTAAGGAAGAAAGAGAAGGAACTTCAGGCTAGGGAGTCTGAACTGAGAAGGCGGGAGCAGGTATGTTCTGGTAGAATTGTTAAATTCAAGCCCTTTTGCAATTTATTTTTTATTTTTTTATTTTTTTTGCCTTGAAAAAGGTCGTTTAGAAGGAAGACATTTACCGGTCCTTACAATTATGGCCTATGTGAAATGGCCCTTTTGCTGTCAAAGCTCTTTAAAGGATGTGAAATGGTCTTTTGATATCGTATTTATGTTCCAGTTTTGGTTTATTTAGAGAACCTGTTCTATACTGCTGTAAAAGCTTTAGTGTAGAACAGTGTTTATTTATCTAATATCCAGACATAATTTTTGGACATCTTTCAGGTTGTGTGTTGGCTAATCCTTTCATCTTAGACATATTATGGATGATTTTCTTTTGAGACTTTCTTCACCCTTCAGATCCTTGCATTCTATTAATCTCATTAATCTGCCTTTTCTGGTGCTAAACAGGAGGTAAAGAGGAAAGAAGATGCAGCTGCAAGAGGTAACATGCTCTTGATCAAAGCCTTATCACATCACCTGGCATATGATCTTTGGTTTGCACAGAAGAAAAAAGAAATGAATAAACTAAACTAAGTCCTTTGTATATATTTAGGTTGGTGTCAAAATGAGTAGGCATATTTTATTTGCAAAACTTGTCAATTTGCTACTTGTTTCTTCTGGATTTTCCTGTTTTCTAATGTTGCTTGTCTACCAGACTACTTTTTTCCAAGGTGAAATATTTGACTACTTGGTTGAATGTATTATTTGAGCAACTGAATATTTTTGTTTATATGGCCAATTCGTGTTCTAGTTTCATCATGCTATTTACATTTTTAGTTCTCTCTTTCCATGTGCAGCTGGAATTGTCCTCGAAGAGAAAAATTGGCCATCATTTTTTCCAATTATCCATCATGATATTGCAAATGAAATACCAGTTCATCTACAGAAACTTCAGTATGTTGCATTTACAACCTTTTTAGGTATGTGAGCCTTCACCTGGATCTGTGGACTGATGTTGTTAGCATCAAATTATAAACAACCATCCATTTTTGTGAACACTTGTAGGTGTGAAAGTCTATATTCCTACTCTTTTTTTTTTTTTACTAATAAATCCTTGTCAAGTTGGCGGCTTGCCTAACGAATCCTTGTCAAAATATTTAGACATGGTATTCTTGTGATATTTCCCAGCAATTATTTTAAGGTATCAGCTATCTAGTTTATTGGATGGGGTCCTGGGCATGTACCTTTGGCCCTCTAAAGTTATCCCAACCGGGAAGATTTATCTGCATTGTATTGTGGTTGTTGCTACTTCATGAATTACATGTGTTAGTTAAGTTTCTGCTCAATTTGTTTTTTATCAAAAAAAAAAGTGGGACTATTTTTAAACGTGAAGCATCCGCAAGGTTTTTTAAGCACCTAGTCACTAACATTGTACGGTAAGGGTGAAGAGTCTCAATTTTTATTTCTTATTGAATTTTGTCCCAAAATGTCTCCTGTCTTGGTTAAGAGCAGTGTCCTTCAGAAATCCTAGTTTTTTGACAACAAACTTATGACTCTGCCTTTGTTTTTTGTAAACTGCATCATTACTGTGATGAATCTGAGGTCATCTGGAAAAAATGCATCTTTTTCTTCCCATCCTCTTCTTCCCTACCCCTCTCCTCCCAGCTGCGAGTCTACTCCCCAAGGAAAGAAACTATCGTTCTTCATGCTCCCTTCTAATTAAACGCACTCACTATTCCTGGGTCTAAATTGCGTTATGTTTCCCCTCATCCTGTCATACAATCTTTGCACTGAAACACTTGCTTGTTTACCTTCATTATGGACCCTATAGCCAAGGCAGCTTTATATCATATAATATCTACAGTACACCTCTGCTTTGGACCTAGATTACATCTAACATCATGTGTAAGATGGAAAGCTCATTAGCAAAAAGGCAATCTAATTGATTGAAGTAAGCATATTTTACTGGTTCCAATGTGATTTTCATTATTGTATTATAAACAATTACTTTGATGTAATCGTGCACAGTTAATTACATTGTAAGATGGCTCAGTATAAGTGATGAATGGTGATCTTGTGCAGGGGTGGCTTTTTGTCTTTTCTGGAATGTCATAGCTGTTACAACAGCATGGATCAAAGGGGGAGGTTAGTTAAGAAAAATGTGCTGCATCTATCCTGTGTATGCAAGGTTTTCCATTATCTATTTCGTCTTAAAATTCTCTACATCTTATGTTAAAACATCTTTTTTTGCAGGGGTGAAAATCTGGTTTCTTGCTATTATCTACTTCATAGCAGGAGTTCCTGGAGCTTATGTTTTGTGGTATCGTCCACTCTATCGTGCATTTAGGTATTTATCTCCCTTGTTTACTTCAACTGTTGTGTGATTCTTAAATCTTTACCAGGCTGAAGAGTGAACTGAAAAAACAGTTTGTTCGGGACTGAGGTTTTGTTGAGTTGAGTTGCTGTGCTTGGGCTTTTTACGTTTTTTTTTTAAAAAAAAGTCTTGGAATTCTAAGCTTTTTTCTGTTAGAGAGGTCAAAAAGTGCTGTTTGAAGCTTGGAAATTATGTGAGACTGTTAAGTAGGTGATTATTGGTGAACATATGTTTATCATGTACTTCCTTGGTTAAGATTATTCTGATTCAGTGGTTTAACATTTAGATGATTGAAACAAAATGCGAACAAGGGTACTGTGAATCTAGATTTTTACCTCAATCAAATAAGAATTACACACTGATAGTTCATCTATGGTTATATCAAAACGTACAAATATTATTGCAGTCTACTGTGCTGTTGAATTTAGCTCTCCCCTTTATTCAATCAATTTAAACTCTTCATGCAGGACTGAGAGTGCTATGAGGTTCGGATGGTTTTTCTTGTTTTATGTGGTAAATTTTTATCTTATTGTTTTTCATGTTTTATATTTCATACAGCTCATCTCCTATGAAAATTGATTACCGAATCTTTTGTTCCATCTTTCTGTCCCCAGCTTCACATTGGCTTCTGTATTTTTGCTGCTGTTGCTCCTCCTATAGTTTTCAAAGGAAAATCTCTCACGTATGTTTCTTCCAAGTATTTTCAACTACTGTTTGTGTTTCAGATTAATGTTCTTGCGAATTTCAAAACATCATCATTCTTTATAATGCAAAATCCTGTGGCTGATGGTTTCTTCTTGTGGGACTTTGAATCAGTGGTATCCTCGCTGCAATTGATGTTGTGGGTGACAATGCTTTAGCTGGGGTAAGAACAATTTGTAACGTTTCCAGCTGATTATCTAATTCTTCTAAATCCTTGTTTTGTGATTATTAAGAACTTGAACAAGATAAGTTAGCCCTTCACTTCTTTCTTTTCCTAGATTTCTTCCTGCAACTTTTCTCCATTAGTTATCCACTTCCTGTTGGTTTTATTACTAGAATCAACATGGCAATCGCTTTCTGTAGGCTGGATTTTTAATTGTTTTCTTTTGCTTATAGATCTTCTACTTCATTGGATTTGGTTGTTTCTGTGTTGAATCACTGCTGAGCATCTGGGTTATTCAGGTAAATTTCCACGTTTTCCCATGTTTTTCCTTGTGGTGAATTGTTCAGAATAACACATTTTGCATCATTATAGCAGGCCCCATGCAGCTTTTAGAAGTTTTCTTGAAAATATTTCTCACTTCTTTGTTTCCTTCTTGCTGCGCAGCAAGTATACATGTACTTCCGTGGAAGTGGTAAAGCTGCCGAGATGAAGCGTGAAGCTGCAAGAGGAGCATTGAGGGCAGCAGCTTGATTCTATAAGCTTGGAAGAAAGCATCTCGGCGACCTTTTGTGTGGATTTTAGGTTGTAAATGCCATTAGCTGCATGAACTTGGGATGCCACGTAAATTTGGGATAGAAACACAGCTTGCTTGATCAGCGTGGCTTTGTTAGATCAATTTCATTACTGTTACATTTACTTGCAAGTGCCATATCCTTGTAAATGATTTGCTGAGAGTATAGTTAAAGATTTTCCAGGCGTGTCCCTTTTTCCTCCTTTTGTTGAAAGCTGGATAGGATTACTTGGAGATGCATAATAATCTTTGGAAATTCACATGTACCTCGTTGGTGTTTGCAGGAGCTCAACTTGAATCAATCTTTTGCAGGACTTTAAAACTGGGAAAATGTCGTATAAAACAACCCATTGAGGCTTGGATTGGATGGTAAATTTGTTTGCTTCCCACGCTACCCTCTTGGTTTTGAATGTAAGCGGAGGCCTTAAAAAGGCAGTTAACGAATGCACCAGTTCGTCTTTGGGTGGCTTATCCAATACCAAATCGGAAATGGGGTCTCCGTGCAAAATTATCTCAGAAAGCAATTTGGCAGGGAAAGCCGCTTTTAACATATTGCTTTACAAGCTTATTGATCCGTGGCGATAGGAGTTAAAAAGCATTGGTTGGATGATTTATGAAGGGCTTCTTTCAGTCCAAAACAGCCGAGTGTTACAGTTTGACACAAAAGAAAGAGAGTCCCATGAAACAATTTGTTATGCAGAATGCATTCCATTAAATCTTTCAAGTGGGAAGGAATTGTTGCAATGTACAAAAAAAAAAAAAAAAAAAAAAACAAAGCAAAGCAAACATTTGATAAAAGGAGTGGTCTCTTCAAATTTGGCTTCTATACGAACCGTCTTTCTTAGCCCTAAACCCTTGGCTAAACTGACAAAAAGAATGGGCTCTTGAGTCTGTAGCTGAATCGGTAGGACCTGGTATAACTCTTGGCTGAACAGAAAATCTTCTCGAAGCAGGAATGGTAGATGGGAAGATGGAATTTAAGAGCTCATTTCTTCAACCATGTAAAAGTATACGGCGATTTGCCATCACTCTACCTGATTTAGGAAGTCAGTAGTTTGGCCGCTAGAGTTGCGTTACAGACAAAGGAATTATTTGAAAAAATTATTTTAGTTCGATAGCTTAAGTTATAATGTGGTTTACTAAAATATATTGAATCAAGGTGAAAAAAATAGATATATATCTAATTTTATAAATTTTCAATCATAATTTTATGTTTAATTTATTTTTTTATGTTTTTCATAAATTTTCTACTAAAAAAACATATTTTTTCTTCTTTATGCATTGATTCTTAAATAAAAACACTTGAATAGAAAATTTATCTAAAATTTAAAATATGTATTAGTATTTTTTTTGTCAAAAAAATTACATCGAAAAAATAATATATATTAAAAATACATTTAAATTATAAAAAATATATTTGATAAATTTAAATTTACTAAATTGAAATAAAAAATACTACAAAATTAGTTTTGATAAATAGATGTAAATAAAACAAGTGAATTCTATTTTTTAATTGATTATTCTAAAAATTATATTTTTTGCAAAAAAAATTTGAGAACAAATTATCTAAAATACACTTTTTAACTTTTTAACTTTTTAACATACACACACTTTTATGTCACTCATTTAAAAATCATAAAAATATATCATATAAATTATATTAATATATTATTAACAAAAATAATAAAATAATCATGCTCTAAAATTTATACTAAAATTAGCTAAATCAAATTCAAAAATTCAAATCCTAACAACTAATTGGTTAGCTTCTTGCATTTGCAAGAAATCACAGTTTCAAATCATCTTTTTAGAGGATTTGATTTTTATAAAAAAACACCTCCATTGCCAAAAACATAAAGCAGAATAGCCCATCATTTTTTTAACAGTGACCCAATATAGTCCGTCGTAGTAATCTAGTTTCCTTTCTTGTTCTAATAACTACTACCTACAAATGCTAACTCCCTACTTTGTAAGATCCTATCTATAGGCAAAAAAAAATCAAAATCAAAATCAAAATTCAAAATATTTTGAGAATCCATCTATTTCCTTCAAGCAATTTATAATTTGAAACTATGATGAATAAAATCTCTTCTTCAAAATAAATAATTTGACTGCAAAATTGACAGTCAAATTAGCCGAAATCAGGCATGGCTCTCTTTTTTCTCTTGTCTCTCTATATTTAAGGATGAAAATGCAATATATATAAATAAAGTTGAGAATCGAAACCTTTTGAAACCATGAATAACCAAAGTAAACATGGGATAAAACAAGCGTATAGATACCTTAAAAAAGAAGCCACTGCTGAGCAGATCCAGCTCTTATAGTTTCTTGTTTGTAATGGACAGATGAATAAGTGGACCCCATTACGACCAAAACTCATATTTTAAGACATTAGAGCAAGTTTTGATACTGCATTGTTTACGTCAAAATTTGATAAACAAGAACTGAATAATAATAATAATAATAATAATAAACAAAGGGAAGCAAAACTGAAGTTTTATAATTAAGCTCATACATCCCATATATTATATAGTCCATGTTATTTAATATGGTATACAGTACTCATCCTTACACCGCATCATTACATACATAATCACTAAAACTAATAAAACTATTACCGGCTACTGGCTGCCATGCCATAATCCAATACTTCCACCAACTCCCTCTAACAATAAGCAACACACTTCTTATTACAATCTATGGTGCACCCACCGCCCCCACCACCACCTCCATAGCCCTTCCCTGACCGGCTGTAGGAGCTGAAGCATTTGGCAGGGCAAGTCAGCTTCTTCTTATAACATGGGCCTCTCTCTTTGCACACCACACTGCCCCTTACAACACCACCTTTAGAGTACCCTCCTTTTGGACCACCAAACCCAGCTCCATACCCACCACCAATATTACCCCACCCTTTATCAAACCCGGGCATACCAAACCCGGATCCGGATCCAAAGAACCCACCGTCATGTCCACCTGCTTTGTTGTTTTGGTTGGTGGGGTTGCCTTTTGTCGACTTTTTTGGATCGGGTTCAGGTCGGGTTGCAATGGATAGGGAGCATGAAACAAGCAAAAAAGCTAAAAGAAAGAAGGCACCAAAGGTTTTCATTTTTGTATAAGGATGGCTTGTTTTCTCAGAACGTTATGAGAAGAGAAGTAGGTGCAACGTGAAGGAATATTTAAAGGCAAAAAGATGCATTTATTGAGCAAGGGTGGAAGGCAGTTGAGCAGGAGGGGGCCTCCATCAATACATTTGGTTGGCTGCAATTATGGCGCTTGCATTTATAATTTCTTAGGGTACGATATTGTGTAATCTTTGATAGATGAACTTTTGTGTACGTGTCTTTGGCTTTCTGTCTTTGGCATTCACTGTTTGATTTGATGATTTTCAAGGGTTGGGATTTGCTAGGAGAATGGATCATGAAAGTAACGTATGATATTGATGCCATGGCTGAAGTGAGCAAAATTTCTTCAACATTTGAGGTCCATGCTTTATAGTGGAAACTGAAAAGGGGAGAAAGGTGGAATTCTCATGATAATTAGGCATGGTCCATGTTAAGAGGTTTGAAACCTTTGTTGATTTAATATCTATAACATCCTTTCAGTGTTCATCTATTAAGTTTATGAAAGGTGGATTCAGGTGGTAAAAAGAAATTCATTCAATCTATTGTTTCATTACTGTTTTTTTTTTCTTCTTCTTAGATTTATAGATAGATGGTGAGTTATTTTCTAACTAGCTTTTGCATAAAATTAATACTAAATCTATCATTTCTTAAATTAAGCTAACTTCATAACATATTTAATTTTTAGTCGATCATTAGGTTTTTTTTTTTTTTATGCCAAATGAGTTTAAATCTAGTATCTTTAAAGACTTATCAAGGCTAATTATTTATAAATGATGATAATTGAATCTTCATTTTAACCAAACCAGAATAACCTTTTTTACTTATAGAAAAATCATTTGATGATTTCAATACTGAATTTTAGTAAGATGAAAGATAGTAATTTAATTAGTTATATGCATCATACCTTAAAATGTTTTAAGCTTTGATTTCGGTATAAATACAATAAAACCATTCATATGTGTGAATGAAGGAGAGAATTATAAATTAGTTTTTTTAAGTTTTTGGAAAATAAATAAATTATTATTTTTTGTTTCAAAAACTAATTATTTAATTCCTTAATATAATACTATATTTAATTTAATATTATTTTATTTTTAAAAAAATACACTCTTTTCTCATCAATCTTTTCATAAATATTTATTTATTCTATTTTTAAAAAATATAAATAAATAAAAACTAAATAATTAATTTTTAAGATAAAATAAATCAATTAATTTGTTTATCAAAATTAAAAAGATTTATTTATAATTACTGGCTAATGAAGTAATGTAATGTTTATGAAAAAGGCCAAGAGAAAAGTACTATTTATAGCCATTTTTAGCAACCAACAAATATATTAAGTATATCATGTAATAGAAAAAAAGAAAAAGAAAATTGCAAAGTAGAGATTCATACACATGAATCATATGATGAATCAATTAGCTTAAAAAATAAGATTTTCTCTTTTACTCGTAACCAAACATTCAGTTTTTTTTATTTTTATAACCGATATGAAATTACTCAATAATTTTTTTTCACATTTTGCATTCTAAATTAATCATTTTTCAGCGAATACAAAAAAATTATTCAATCTAAATTCCGATATTTGTTGAGTGTTATTAAACTCTTTCATCCACCAATGATCTAGGGTAACCCAACATTTTTGCATGCTTTCTCAAGATAAATATCTAGAAAAAGGAAGTATAAGTACTAAGGATCTGGGATTGGACACCCAGCATGTGTACCATCAAGTACCATGCTGTCAGAAATAAATAAATATTTATTGGAATGGTCCTGGCCAAGAGTTGTTTGCTTTGTAATTAACATGGAATAAATGTGACGAACTTCCAATCTGCAAATTCATTAAAAAAAAAGAAAAAAAAAGGTTTATACCTAAAAATGGCAATCACAGATCCCATGCATTATCCATACACGCTTCAATTTGGTGTAGAAGTCAACAGGTTTCAGCGAGTAATAAATAAGTTCAAATGATCTGCACCTGGTCTTACATTGTATCCTATTTTATCCTTAATATTCATTATATTTTTCATGCTACTTTACACAATGAAATTGAAGGTTGCATTAGATATAGACCCACAAATTTACGGAGATTAAAACAGTCAAACCTTACCTGAAAATTTTAATTCATTAAAAATCAGCTTTTAAAATTTTAATTTATATCTGAATTTTTTGTTTTTTTTTAAAAAAATTCAGTCTATTCTATGATTTTCAGCCATCATCTTTTTCTAAAAAAAATAATTTTTGATATTTTGATCAGAAGTTTTTTACATATTTTAAGAAAAATCTAATCTATTTCAAAAAAAAAAAATCAAGATCGAGAATTATATTTGTTTATTTTTTAAACATTAAAAATATAAAAAAACAAAAAAATTAAAAAATAATCCGGATTGATTTCAATTTTTTTGAAAGTTTCAAATAAATCTCACTAAATAATTTTGATTTTGAAAATATTTATGAAATTGTTATTTTTTGAGAATGAATGACAAAATTAAAAAAAGAGAGAGAGAGAGTAAGAGAGATCAAAACATAAATTAAAAGGTCAGTTATTGAATTTCAAATAGTTTAACGTTTTAGGAGAAATTTTATTCTTTTAGCTGTCTATGGATGTTCAAAGTGATCTTTCAACTTAGGAAATGAATCTAACAAATGCATTGTTCTTTTTAGTAGTGGATATTTAAGCTTGATTTTGAATGTGCTGCCAAGCGTGGCACCTCTGTTATACTCATAATAGGACTACAACAAATCATAATGCATCCCTTTGAGACCATATATATATATATAACACGTAAGTAATTGTTTAGTAAAATGGTAAAAAAACGTATTTCTGTATTAATTTAAAAGATTGATTCTCATTTTTAAAAAACTCGACGAGTTCAGTTTTTAAAATCTATTTAAAATTAAATACAATCTAATATTTTAATACTGATTTAATTCAACAAATAATAAATTTAATTTTGATTAATATAAAAATTAATATAAAGAATAGGTTCGTAAAAATTGATTAAAAGAAATAAATGGAAAACCCTGCCCAGCACTACTAAGCAAGTAGTCAGACAAGAGAGGCTGAAATATTTAAAAGGGAGGGCCGACCACTGATTTAGTTTTGACATCTTGATCGAGTCCATGCAGACAAGCCTTACTATTACTCACACGACATCCATCAATTTCTCTGCAGAACAAACCTAACACCATTTACATTAATTTTGAACCAAGAAACAACCATCCTCCTTTTTTGTTTTGCTTTAGGATATGGCAATTAAGAATGCTTTTGACTTCTGGCTTGATTGATTTGTTGCCTAAACTTCAATACAGATGTTTGTAGGTAAGTAGCCTTATTAATTATACTTGGTAGAAAAATCAATGGGCTTATTTAAGAATCTCCTGTCCCATTTATAGGTCGGCTCCCCATCCTTTTTACCTTGGTTCAGTTCCCTCTTTAAATCCTTTCAAAGATCTACGATACCTTTATCTAATTGCAAGTATTATAAATAAAACTAAAATTTACTATTTAAAATATTATTTATTTTTATTTTATAATAACATTTTTATAATTAAAATAAAACCATAATTTACGATTCATTCACTATTTGAAATACTATTCACTTAACTCATTTCATTATTCACTCGATTTAAATGCACTATTCTTTATATTATGAAGTGTTATTTTTATAGTTTCTAAACGTTTTTAATATATGTATTATAAAATTTTTTATAACATTACATTTTTGTTACTTTTTTAAATATGATTTTTTCCATTCATAGATATTTTTTATTTAGTTTCGTCCTTTTTTTTTATTTCGTTTTGGTCCCTTTAATCCTCTTTTTCTTTAATTTTTTAATAAAAAATTATTCAAAAAACTATTTTAAAAAATTATAAAATAAATTTTTAGTTAAGAATCCATTGGTCCCGATATTCTTTATACTATTGAATAATTTTTTTTATAAAAAATTTATAAAAATATAAAGAATAATCGATTAAATATAAAATTTGATGTATTTTGATATACGTATAATGTAACACGTGATATCAAAATAAAATAATTTTTTTATGTATTTTATTTGACTCATAACGTAATATGTGTAAAAATCTAATAAATACTATGTAATTTTCAGCTTACAATCTGTGTTGGCACAAAACTGCTCTTTCTAATACTAATTTGCACCCCACTAATTGAGATTTTCATTGCAAACCTATCATAACTTTCCTAGCAATGTCATGCTTTTAGGTTCCCTTCTAGACAAATCACCTAACTTCCATTAACACGACATTGATAGCTTTTTTAAAGCCCTTTTGCTTGGACAATTTCCATGATGGGATGATGGAAAATTCAATGAAAAATAATAATGGGATTGATTGCTCATAGACCTTCTCTTTAAAAAACAACTGTCCATATTTATCAAAAACCAGTTCCTGATGGTCCTTTTCATTTTCCCTGCCAGTAATACAGGAAGGCAAGAACTAAAAATTAAGCAGATACCAGTAAAGCAAGGCTAAGAACATGTACAGGACTCATTTAGCTTCAATGTAGCCAACTCAAAGCCACAAAACTCTTAATGTTCCTGCCCCACAAGATTGATGACAACATGATATTAAAGGACTAAAAGTCAATCCGAAATTATTAGAATCCATGCTTTCTTTAATGCTGTTTTGGGCTTTTTGGCAAAAGAACGGTGATGGTTTCTTTTCAGTATCAGGCATGAGGTGTCATACCTATCAGCTACATGATGATTCAAAACCTGACTAGTTTTCCCATTTTGGTGGACCAACACCCCATGTAGTGTGCTTTTACGCTTGGACTTTCAGGCCATACTGCAGGATTAATAATTTGCTTGAACTTGGAATACCTGCTACAGAATCAAGTTTGTTCCTACTTCTGTAGGTTTGGGCTAACATGGTAAATGGGTCTCTTCGTGCTTGGATTTTTATTTTAGAGGAAAGAAATTTCTAAAAATGCACCAATTCGAGATTAAATGCCTGCTTAATACCTGATAAGAAAGGGATTTAATCATGATATATAAACTGACCAAAAATTTGTTGATCCTGAAAACTACACAAAAAAATTCAAATCCTACGTTTCTGAAAAATCCACATCTGTGAATGTTAAACCCCCTCCTACTCAGGATTTCTTCTAAGTTCTAATTTCAAATGTTCAAGCATTATATGCTTTTCATGTATTTGCTTATTTGCCATCCGTCATGGGCAGGATAAAATGAGGAGTGGAAATAACAGGGAACAAGAAGACTAATAGTCTATTTGAGTCTCTGTTTTTGTAGTTTTTGCTGCTTTGCTTTAAAATAAAACAATTAAAAGGGCTAAAAAGTGTTTGGTAATGATTTAAAAATCAGTTGTTTAACTTCTGAGAGTGCAATGTAATTTTTATATAACCAGATTAAAAATACATTAAGCTTCTACTTCAAAAAAATACGAGAAATGATATTTTTTATAAGATGAAATGCTGTTTTTTTTTTTCTTGCATTGTTTATGATATTTGTGTGTTTCTCAAAGGAAGAGTTTATTTCTTAAACAAATTAATTGATTTTGTTTGTCTTCATAAATTTTACAACTAAGTGATTTTACTCACAGATTTTGCTTGCAGGACAACACACCAGTTCACTCACAATACAACAGTTCATTATCAAATAATTTGCTGTTGGTTTGAGTGATAACTGGCAACTGTGAGATGGTATGGGACTTCTAATCTTGTAGATCCCAAACTCGGCTTAATTCCACTACAGCCTTATATCGTGTCTAGGATTTCAGGGCCTTCTTATTTAGGTTTGCAGTTCAATTAATGTAGTAAATAATAGTCTTTAAAAGCTTCCCAACTGGGCTTAGGCTCATTTTGCAGTTATATCTGCAGGAACAGCACAAAGTCACAATTCAAAATTGGATGGCTATCTGCCCCTAGGCCTGGGTCGACTTGGTCTCCAAACCTTGTGGAAGACTAATAGATGTGGTTCCCCTTGATCACCACTGCAGTTTGTATCCAGTTGCAAGTCACATGAGAGCTCACTAGTCACTACATCCAACTATTATGTTAGCTCCAAGTGTGAGAACCATATAGATTCTGCAAATTATCATGTTATATATATTTATATTTTTTGCAAATTGCTTTCTGGAGCATAAAGTTGCATCCAAGCTTTACAATAGAGGGTTTTTTTTTTTTTCTTTCTACGGTCTACATACAGAACAGAACCTCACAGGGGAGGTTAACGTCGACACAAGCTGCTCCCTATGATGCTATATAAACAAGAACAGGAATGTTAAAAAAATTAATCATTTTCCTATCCTGTTTAGTAACCTTCTTTGCATGTATTTATATCATATGCAACAAAAGAAGCCTTACAAACAAGAGGAGTTCCAGCTAGCATCAACAGCCTTGATAATCTTTTCATGTAATTTGGCTCCAGCACAAGCAATTATACCCCGATCGAGACATTCTAAGTACATACCTTTTGAGAAGTTCAGTGGGCGTCCTCCAGCATCAGTCACCACACCACCAGCCTCTTGAATGATAACAACACCAGCTGCATGATCCCATATCCTCTCCTTGTAGCCAGCCCTGGCAAACTTCATGAAAATCTCAGCATCTCCACGAGCAATCGCAGCATATTTCACCATACTGTAAACTCGCAATGGTTGCTTCCTGCAGTAAAAAAGTGATGCATGAATAAAGCTCTTTATCTAATAAAATGTTCATTTCTTTTTTTTTTTTTTCCTTTTTTTTTTCCAGCAAGCAATTAAGAATGCTCATTGCTAATGTCCAACTGAACACATCTTTTCCCCTTTCATCAATGAATTAAGCTACAAGTATTGCCATCATATTCTGTTTCCCCTTCCTTCCACACAAAATAAGTTTTTAAAATTTAACCTAGATTCATTCATGTTATGACAAATTATGGTGTCCTGAAAGGCCTTCGCTTCTTTATTTTGGTTTGGCAAGAAGCAAGTGTAGATTAGATTTAAATATTCATAGAAGAATTGAAGAAATTTAACAGTCAAGGCTGAAGTTTGCTATCATTTTCATGGATGGTCAAAAGAAAAATTTTGATAGGAGGAATGAGAAGCATATGCACCTAAGCCCAACGCTGTGAGCTAGCCCTGCTGTGAAGGAGTGGCTTGAATTTGCCTTCTCAACTGGTTCGCAGAAGGTTGCCAGTGCTGGATTTTCAACGGCTGATACTTTGACTGGTGTTGCAGAGTTTGGCCACACTAGCTTCTTTTGTCCTTGTATTAGAGGTTGCATCCAGGCTTCACCACTTCCCCTTCTTGCATAAATCACACAGCCTTTGTCCCAAGATTCTGATGTAGGTGGGGTCAACTTAGAAATAATTCTATGGTAGCGATGGTGATAGCCTAGCCATTCTTTTCTCATTGGGTAGTTAGGGCAACCAAGAACTCCAAGAACAACTTCGCCATCCTCGATTAAAGCTAAAGCAACAGCATATTGATCGCCACGAACAAATCCCAACGTACCATCAACAGGGTCGAGTGCCCAAAATCTTCCATTAGGACCCCCAGTTGAGTTGCAACGACTGATGGCTTGAAGAACCTCTGAACCGCCGAGGGTTGTTCCTGGAGCTTTAAGACCAAAACGAGGTGCTTCCGCTAGACAATCATTCACAGTCCGAACTACAGCTTCTAGTAGGCCAGCTGAATCAGCTTTGGAGAGAGTTTGAACATCTTCCTCAGCAACAATTGCCACATTCCTACTCCCTAAGGTCTCAGACAGTATCCAGCTGACAGTAGCTTGGACGCTCCAATCTATTTGCATGACATAACCACGAGAAATAGACAATTAGATCAAACTGCAGTTCGGTATCAGCTATATCAGAATAAAGAAAAGTGTTTTCCTTTCAAACAAGGGTGATTAAGGGACCACAGCAAAAGTGCATAGTTACATGTATAGATACTTCACTGTAGATAATTACAACTCAGTACAGAAATTTTCTGCCTACAACCCGGGGATGAAGCTGCCTAATTTCTTAGGTGGAAAGAAAGACTCTGAAGAAATATGGTACTTTAATACGAGTCTAGTTCAGCAGTAACTTTCCTTTCAAACAAGGCAACAAGTAGTTATTAGCCTTTTGCAGAGGAAACATAGATATTCTAAAATAAACAACAAGCCAGGGGTCTCAACGTTGCCTCTTTGAATAGTTTGCAAAGCAAAATCATGCCTCCCGCTGCTTTTTCACCAAGGGAGATAGACTGCCTGTTTAGCAGGGAGAACAGTAAAATGCTACGTGAAGTAAACATTTATCACTTTATGATATTATCTCTAGCGTTATTTATTGATGGACTGAGCATGATTATCTGCACTTTGGGAACAAGGATATATATGCTATCACTGTTCGTCCCAATTGTAGAATGAAGATAGAAATTCTTAATGAATGGCGATAAGGGAGTTTGAAAGCAATCTTATGAACAGAAGATGCAGCTAATTGGAAAAAGATTAACTTTTTGGGGGTGCATAAAACAAGAAAAACTGAGACCTGATCAACTGATTGGTAAATTCAGTGACAGCCCACACTTCCAAGTTCTATGTAGGAGGCAGCAAACAAGTCCACGTTGAAGTCAATCATTTTAGTAGCGACTTGAGCTATTTAAACACCATTGCTTCCCCCACCACACTTAGTGACATTCTAAGGTTCCCCTCCCCACCCAAAAATAATAACAAAACAAGGACATATGCTCATGCCACTTTCATCATGAGCCACAGATGTCCATTTCATATCATAATTGTAGAAGTTCTAGAAACAGATTAATCATGAACTAATCACACATTATGAATGAACAACAGTAAATTCCCATTCTAAACCCAAATTCAGAATTCTGAACCCATCACTTTAAAAAATCACAAAATTTACCCACCAATACTGAATTCAACACCAACAAAAATCAACAAAAACCGATTTCGGAAAACACAGAAACAAACACAAAACAATGACAAATAGTCAGATTAAATTAATGCATACCTGCAACAGTAACAGGAGAATTGTCATCCTTGGCTTGTACCTGACTACTAGTTTTTGAAATCAAACTTTCCTGCACTCTCTGACAAAGGGAACAAGCCATCTGCACAGCCCTGACAGCAATATCCAATTCTTTTGAATACTGTTCAGGTTCTTGAGTAGAAAAGCCCATGTCTTTCGTATCCTCCATTACATAAGGAGAGGAAAGACAGTATCTTTGGCTGCTGTATCTCTGGTTTAAAGGAAGAGAAGCGATGCAGAGAGAATTGTTATGATGGGTTTTATCAAATAAGTTAAAGAAACCTCCTCCTACTCCTACTCCTACATGGGTTGTTGCTGCTGTTGCCGTTGTTTTTATTCCCCCCAAGATATGTGGGAATTTGGTAGCCAAGCTTGTGCAATTTAAAGGCATATCAGTTCGAATGGGTATGATGACTTTGATACCTCTATTTCTCTCTCTCTCTCTCACTGTCTCTTGTGGGTTTGTGGAATATGACTGGGATAAATATTGGTGTGTGCGATTTGGTATAAAAAGGGAGAGCGAGGAGGAGAGGAGACAAGGTCGCAAGGGGACAAGAAGAAGAAATTGACCAGTGCAGTTAGCTTCCCATGCCAGTTCCCCACTGTCGTCTCATCATTGTAGATGATTAGGGTCGAACTTTATTGAGTAATTTTGTTCCACTAAATTATAAATTAGTACTTTTAGTTTTGAGAAACAAATCAATTAATCATTTTTATTTTAAAAATTAATTTTTTAATTTTTTAACTAATATAATTATATTTAATTTAATATTATTTTATTTTAAAAAAATAGTTTTTTCATAATTTTTTCATAATATCTATTTTTTATTTTTAAAACATAAAATTAAATAATTTGTTTTAAAATAAGAAGATTAATTAATTCATTTCTGGCAACTAGAGCGGTTAGTTTATAAATTACTTTTTATACTGTGATGTTGGCTATACAATAAAAATTGATAATTTTTCTCAAATTTATTTCATTAAAAAAATCATCAAACAAAAATTATACTCTATGATGCCAAAGTGCAAACCACTAAGATGAGAATTAAAATTCCTCACGAACTCCTCCTAGATTATAGTATTCCTAGTCCATGGACACCATGTTTTTTTTTTTTTTTTTTAACCACGTTTGGGCAACAAAAATAAATAAATAGAGGAAGAGTAGAAGCAAAACCAGGATGGGTCTGTTTCTAAAAAAAAAACAAAAATTAGGATCTGTTGGTTTCGTTTGGTTTTTTGTTTTATATTTATATGTATAAAAAATTCGAATCAATATTCAAATGAGTATGATCTACTCATTGGATTTTAGAAATCAAAGAGTAGGATCTATTGGTTTGATTTTAGAAAAACATAACATAAATGTTACTGGATTATTATTTTTTTCAATTAGTGTGGTTTATCATGGAAGATAATGTTCAAATATTTCATGATTATCTTCGTTCGATAACCTTTTAAAGCACAATGCGATGAGAAGGATTATGTAGTTGTGTTCATTTAAAATAAGTTGATCAAAAAAAAAAAAAACAATAAATAAAAGGTATTTACAGAACAGTTGAATTCGCCTTCGAGCACTGATGACCCTCCATAACGTACAACTCCATGAAGTGGCCTAGAAGGCTTCCATAGGAGAGAGAAAAAAAAAAAAAACTGGCAATTTCCTTAAACGTTCAAATCAGTGCAAAGTAAAGATCACTGCTTTTTAATGTTTATATATATATATATATATATATATATAAGAGGCTCGGATCGGATAATTATGGCTAATTATACATGAATAATAGAAAGAAAAAAATCTTTATTAATTGTTTTAAAAGATTGGAATATATTTGAAACGCTTGAGCAATTGTTAATAAATTGTATGGCATCAAAACATTAAATATAGATGTGAAGTTCTTTTAAGCAAAAAAATCTTTGTTTTTTTTAATATATATTTATAAATGGTGAGATATTTTTGGATCCATTTTTACATCGATTAAATCATTATTTTTTTAAAAAATAACTATGACTAATATTTATGAAAAAAAAATGTTTGTTGGTTGTTCTAAAAGAGTGGAATATATTTGATACACTTGAGCAATTATTATATAATGTGTTTGTATTGCCTCAAAACATTAAATATATGCGTAACATTCTCTTAGATAAAGACAAAAGAGTCAATAATCTTGGTCTGTCTGTACAACATATATAACACAAGATCGTGAATACGTACGTTATACTTCATGAGTTCATCACCACGTCAGACTGAGCTCATTAATACAGTATCCATATACACAAACGTACGTCATGCATGCATAGCTAGGATCATACAAAAACTCTTGAAAGTGGGTTGATGCACCAAATGATTCAAGTTCTTGGATTCACATATATGATCGTGATTTGCTCTCTACAGTTAAAATGTATCTTTCTGTTAAAATCACACATTCACATCATAATCAGTCAATCTAAAACTTTTGACATGATATGCTATTTTAATATCAACTGTCATAATATGTGGATAAACCCTAATGTCATGGCTTGACACCCCACTTGTCTATGGTGATTTCTTCCACGATCTGCTTTAATTGAAAATGAAGGGAGGCAATAGATGCCGCAATTCAAAAATGGGGTGGCTTGGAAATTTGTGTCATTCCAATAGTAGAAAGTGTTGGCCACATACTGCTTCTACTACTGCTGCTTCTATGTTTGGATCTATCAGGCCCTGCCCCATTACAGAGTCTTAAACAAGATTCATTACAAGACCAGCACTGTTCTGTCCTAATCCTCTTTTCAATATCAAGAAATCTTGACAAAAGGAACCGTGTGAATTAGTTGCTAAACACTTCTATAATAATTGGGCTATGCCTGATCAGCTCAGCCTTTCGTTTGCCTGACATAATACATTTGTCGCTTGTTCTGGGCTGAATCAAAACATATTCTGCTGCTTCGCTGATGCATCCATGAGCATGTCCTGACGTATTATCATATTATTCCATCTCTTTCGGTACAAGATTCGATAGAATAAACTCACAAAAGGACTTCCTTGAGCACTTGTTTATATGAGATATAATGAGGGAACCTGTCTCGTTATTTAATTTTTGTCTCCCCACTCTTCTCTTGTTCAATTCAGTCTCCTTGTATAGATATGCGGTTCAATCAAGTTTCATGATGATTTCTGATAAAGCGATGAAATGATCAATGGAGGAGTCATGTTGGACTTGCTATTATTTATTTATTAAGAGATCAAGATATGAGAATACTCCAATCCATGTTATATACTGTCTTTATCCAACTCATCGGCTTTTAAGCGAAAAGGCCTCATAAGGCTCTGGATACAAACTCATAAATTCGGTGTTATTTTAGCCCAAATAAACTAGCCCAACCTTGCCAATTTCATGGGCCTCAAAACGGCTCTTGATAATGGAATTTGAAGGGTTATTGAACGTTTGTGCAAGTCCGTTTTTCTTTTCTTTCTTATGTCTTTTTTTTTTTTTTTTTTTTTGGGGGGGGGGGGGGGGGGGGGTGCACACCAAAGATTTGAAAGAGATAGGTTTTAAATGTTATAATATAATTAGCCTGATTTGTAATTTAAAATGATAAAATTATGAACTAGATTCAATTACTAATTTTTTAAAAATAAAAAAGACTCTCGTCAAACATTTTATAAAATTTATTAATAGAAACAAAGTTCTCTTTTTTCTCATAAAAAAGAGAGAGTTAATTTTCTCTCTCCTCTTAATTAAAAATTTCCTCATCTATACATAGTTATTGTTTGTTTATTTAAACATATACTTGATAGGATGACATGAATAACATGGCTTGTGACCTATTGTTGGATGGTCGTTTTTATGTATAGGTTTATAACTGAGTGAGATAGTGAGTTTCTGTATTTATAAGAATGTCATGAATTAAAATTTTATTTTAAAAGTTTTTAAGTTCTTTAAAAAAGTGGTTTTTTAAGAAAGAAGGTTACAATAGCTTTTAATCTTCAAGAAGGATGACATTTTTTTATACATATATAATTGTCAATCCCAAACTCAACTAATCATTGGTTCTTGATGAAGTTGTGAAATCTTATAGAATGATTTGGCTCTTTTGTAGCTAGTTTGAAAGTGTTGCTTGTTGATTGAGAAATGGTTATGATAACTAGAATACTTACAAAACAAATTCTTCTAGTTGGATGGAAGATCCTCTCACAAATAAGTTGACATAGGAGAGAGAGAGAGTGTGTGTGTGTTTGTTTGAAAAAGTTATGATGACTATATTAAGAAGAATATAAATAGTAGTAAAAAGAGAAAAGATTTTATATCCTTAACTCTAGGTTTTATGATTGGTTATATAGTTATAAAACTCATCAAGTTGCATGAAGAGAATGATAGAACTGTCCATTCTTTTATTATCAACAACCTCTCATGCCAATTGGAGAATATGTTGACGGATTACACTTGAACAAATATAATTGGATCATGGTTATTATCGATTGAATAAAATAGGAGAGACAAAGAGTGTGTGTGTGTGTGTGTGTGTGTTTGTTTGAAAAAAGTGTGATGAATATATTAAGAAGAATATAAACAATAGTAAGAAGAGAAGAGATTTTATACCCTTAACCCTAGGTTTTATGGTTGTTTATATAATTATAAAACTCATTAAGTTGCATAAAGAGAATGATAGAACTATCAATTCTTTTATTGTCAACAATCTCTCATGTTAATTGGAGAATAAGTATGTTGATGGATTACTCTTGAACAAATATAATTAGATTATGATCGTTATTAATCGATAAAAATGATGTTGGAAGCGTATATATTTTTATTTAATAAACCCACTATTTGTCATTTTAGTAGGTAGAATGTAGGCTTGATTATCTAGATCATGGCTGGACAAGTCCTCTTAAATAACGCTCCCTCTATCGATGACGTGGCTGATATTTTTGCTAGAGCATTATCCTTTAGGAATAATATCTGCATGATGCTAACCTAGATAGCCATTTTAGGGGTGAAACACACTTCCATTGGGCACGTATTGACTCATGTGGAGGGTGTGGAGTTTTAAAGTTGTACACGTATTATCTTAGTATATCAATCATTAATTTAAATTAATGAACCAAATCTACCTAATTATTTCTTCTTCTTCTTCTTCTTCTTCTAAGTGATAAAGTTGATTAATTGAATAACCAAATGAAATCTCTTGGTAGATTGGGGACGAATAAATAACTAGACATCTTGATCATGAGATCTCAACTTTAGTGGTAGGTTGAGAAGGATTGCATATCCCTAGCTTATCTAAACAAAGCTTGTTCAAGAGAGCCATGATTAATTCTCCAAAAAAATAAAAGGGGAAGTTGTGAATTGCTGAAAACACAGTTATACGTACACACAGCTTATCTACTACAAAAGGTATTCAAAATGCATAGCTAAAAACCTTTATTTGGTGGCTTACGTTAGTGCCTAATTCTTTCACATGCTAAAAACAAATGAAGCCATTCTCTTATCCCTTGGAGAATTAATGGTTTTCAAGTGCTTGAATATGGGCATCTAATTACAAACTTTTCAAATCACGATCATCATTTTCAGCTGGTGGGAGATATGATGATTTTAAATGCAAATGATTGGGACTTCTTACTTCTCTTATTGGATGCATATAATGCTTTAGTGGAAATATAAATAAAGTGGAATCTCTTTTCTTAATTAGAAAGAAAAGTTCTTGATTCAGTGTATTTCTCAACTTTTTCTGAGCTCATTATTTGTGTCAGCAAATGTATCGTCAGCCAGTTCTCCCCATTTTTTTAAGGGCAAACTAGAAATATACTCCTCATTTATTGGAGAGCTTTTGATTTGGTCCCTTTCCTATTGATTGCAGCAAAACTACCCTCCACTTATCAAAATTGTTCCAACTTCTTCCCTCCATTAGTTGGACGTTAATTTCCCAATTAAGTTATACAAAAAACTTACATGATTTAATTCTCCCCCTTTTTTTTTCTGAGCTCAAATCTTTAAATTTTGATTTGGATAATGTGTTCAAAAATATTAATTTTTAATTTGAACATTGTTAAAAATGTAAATTTTTTAATAGCAACACAATTTAATAAAGTTGTAAGATAAAGAACTTTATGTTGAAAATACAAAAGGTAATTGAAATCAGACAAGTATTAAAAAAAAAAATTAACACATGAGTTTCCTAAATAACATATGTAATATTCCACATATGGAGGGAATTTACGTACAAATCACGGCAACATTGATGTAATTTGTAAGAGCAACGGGTTAGAGAGGGCCTCAACAAAACTTATACAATAGGTTGAGGGCATAATTGTAGTTAGCTTATTTTAAAATTGGGTTAAGGGTTGCAGAAGTCTTTTTATTTTTTCTTTTATATTATCGTATCTTTCTGTTTTTTTTCATCTTTAAGTTCATTTTTTTAGGTTTGCTTTTTTGTCTTAATCTCATCATTTTATTAACTTTTGGAATAACAATGTTATTTTGGTTTTTTTTTTTCTATTTTAATCTCACATCTCTACTCTATTTTTCATCTTAATCTTGTTTTTTTTATCGAATTTAAATAAATAAATTTTGAAAAATTAAAATTAAAAAAAAATTGAAGATATATCTAGACTTTCTCTCTTAAAACTAAAACTATAAAAAAAAATAAGTAAAACTAAAAATATTTTTTTATCTAAAATATCTTTTATGAGCTTAAATTAATATGCATGATAGTGAGTAAATTTTAAATATAAAATAAAATATTTACAGTATCTTTTTAATGTCAAGAAAATTTTATTCTTCTACTTTTGACTCAAATTAAGAGATTTAAAAATTAAAATAAATAAATTATAATAGACTCGTTTTAGATATTACAAAGATGAGATTAAGATATAAAAAAAAAAAAAAATTAACATCTCTAGTGAAAAGTTGACAGATAGACAAAATTAAGATAAAAAATTGAATTTAATTATAAAAAAAAAAAAAAAGGAAAAAGTGCACAGATTCGATAAGGAAAAAAAGGGGAAGACTGCTCTAATCCTTTTAAAATTAGGCGCCACTTCAACTTGAATTGGAGGGGACCGGTTCAGAAACTGAAACCGGTTTAAGATAAAGACAAGGAACAATCAGTCAATCAGACATGGCCACCGATGATGGCTTCTCAAACCAATGCAAATGAAATACCCACGTGAACCATATGCAATACGTCATAAAAATAATATCATCTTGCACTAAAATCATACGGGCCCCTTACTTTATCAACATTATTCTAAGAAAAGTAGCATCTTCTTGTCTACTTCAGCCATAAATTTCCACAACTATCCTTGCCAAATCTTACAAAATTTTGCATAATTGGGATCTAAGGCATGGTCAAAATTGCGAACAAAATAATGGGCAATCTTTTAGTGATAGCAGAAAATAAACGGCATTCTCTTTGGGCCAATCTCTATATAAACCAACTTGTAAAAGTACCAAACCAAACCAACACATCTTCTACTCTCAAGTCTCAAGTCTCGACTACTTTTCTTGCTTGTTCTCTTACATTTTCAATCTCCCAAGAGAAGAAGGAAGAAGAGAAATACAGAGATGGCAGCTAATGGCAGGAGTGTGATGATCAATGGTGGAAGTTACTCGCAGAGGTTTTATGGGCGTATGATCCCCAAGAGAGGTCAAGTTAAGGTGGCGATAGTGCTGGGTTTGGCCCATACTTTTGCTTCTATGTTTTCTCCTCGCAAGAAATGCGCTGCTGCCCAGTTAGCTCACTAGTAGACCGATGGAGGGCTCAAAATTTTGGCTTCACTTTAGTGACTGATTAGAAATGAACATT
This sequence comes from Dovyalis caffra, assembly GCA_963924115.1. Classification (NCBI taxonomy): domain Eukaryota; kingdom Viridiplantae; phylum Streptophyta; class Magnoliopsida; order Malpighiales; family Salicaceae; genus Dovyalis; species Dovyalis caffra. The sequence goes on from CAWUPB010001184.1 coordinate 12,108,015, forward strand.
TTTGTTGTTTTTGTTCATGTATTCTATGAGGTTATCAGTGCATCTTCCTTTGTACATAGAGTTTGATCATCTAATGGATCAATTTCCTTTTCTTTCGAAGTTGTCTTCTTCCTTTTCTTTCATTGTCGGATGAACTTCTTGATTTACTTTGATTCTTTAGTCTTTGATGTTATTTTGTGGTGGGCAAGATTTTGCAGCCACTCGCTCAAAAATTAGTCCCTTTCGCAATAAAATTTGTGGTTGAGGTGTATATTAATTTTTGCCAGATCAATGGTTCAACCGATGAGGATGGATGCGTTTTCTTTACACAAACAAGTCAAGACGGTATTGTTAACTTAAAAAATTAATACCGTAATGAATTAGCGAACCTAATTTTTTTAATGGAAAGGTTTGTACTTTCAATAATCTTTATAGGCTGCGAGGACAGAATTTTTTGCTAATGAATAGTATGAGAAGGGCTTGCGGCCTATCAGTGAGGGCATTTAATTTGTTTTTTTCTGGTGCAGAGCTAGGATGTCCTTTGAATTTGATTCATTTCGTAGCAGCTATCTGTCATTTCCCCTGTTTGATAGCTAGTATTTTGTATACAAATTCAAATAAAAATAAGATCGACACATTACGTATCTCCATACCCATTATAAACCATACCTTTATGAGGTTTAGTGGCAAAAGTCAAGTCATCTTCTTTCTCTAATAATGAAAATCTAGGAAGATAACTTTGATGGTCTGTTTATATTTATTTTATTTTGTTGGCTTCGTGGATGATTTGGTAGCCATGTCATTTGCTTTTTGTAATTATAAAAAAAAAACTAAAACGAAACGCTAAAGTACGGTAGCGTTTTTACTTTTCATTCATTGTTTACTTCTTTTTTTTTTTTTTGCTTTGCCTTGACTTGCCTATAGCACCGGTTTTTTTTTCCCCCCTTTACTTGCCTTGCCTGTAGCCCGATTTTTTTTTTTTTTTCCCTTTCTTTCTCTTGCTACTTTAAGCCACTCTTTTAGCTTTAAATTAATTTTACATTTTAGTATTCATTTTGTAACTTTTTTATTTTAATCATTAAAATTTTATTATATGTGATTTTTAGTTCTATAATAAATCAGCTTTTCTTTTTTCCTCTTACTAAAATTTTTAAATTCTTCTCTTGGGTTTTAGTGAATTTTATTTTTAATTTAATTCCTGTTTTATAATATTTTTTATTACGGTTATTAAAATTTTATTATATTTCATTTTTGTCCATATAATAAATATTAAAATTTTATTTTATTTTAATCCCTTTTTTGTAAATTTTTTATTTTGATAATTAAAATTTTATTATATTTAATTTTTATTCCTATAGTAAATCATTTTTTTCTCTTCTTGTATTTTTTAAGCCCCCTTTGGCTTTTAATGAATTTTATTTTTATTTTAGTTCCTGTTTTGTAACCTTTTGTTATTTTAGTCATTTAAATTTTATTATATTTGATTTTTTATCCCTATAATAAATATTAAAATTTTATCATGCTTGTTAGTGAAAGTTTTTTTTAATCATTCTTTCATGATCTTTAGTTTGTTTTGATCATTTAATTTTGATCATGTGTGATTTTATCTCTCGTTTTTTTTTAAAAAATCTTGATTTGACAAAGTTTTTTATCTTTTTGTTTTGAGTGATCTCTCTATCTCATTAAGAAATTACAAATGAAGAATATATGGTAAAAATTAATCATCTAAAATTCAAAAAACTACCACATTATTATTTTAATTATCGGTTATTATATATATTTCTAATAAAATACATGTTTATATCAAACGATATCTAATTAGCAACATTATATTACTCAACTTTGCTCGCATACTTTTCTTTTAGCTAACCTTATGACAAAATATAAGATATATGTTTTGGTTCTTTTTTTTAATTTTTTTTGCGTGATCTTTTTAAATAATTATTTTCAAATTTTATATTTTATATGAAAGGGTACATAAGAATGTTGTATAACTCGCTTTGAATTTTTTGCCGCGTGGTCCTTTTACATAATTATTTTTAAATTTTGTATTTTATATGAATGAACACAAAAAAATATTGTATAGCTCATCCCGCGGCAACGCGAGAGATATATGCTAGTTAAAGCTATAATTGGTAGATTATGTTTTAGGTTTACCCCATAATTGATATGTGTATAGTTTCAATTTTTTGATTCGCAGCTTCTATTATTTTTCGGCTTGCTTGAAACTTGCTACTCTTATAAAATTATTAATTGAAACCCTCCATTGTAACGTTGTTAATTATTCATCCTACATGCCAATCAAGAACCGACATATGAAAATCCGGATAAAAAAAATTTATCACATGTCGTTGTCCGATTGACTATCATTAGTTTTAACTTGCCACGTATAATGAATAGTTAACGAAGGGTCTCAATCAATAAATTTGTAAGAGTATGAGGTTTCAATCAAGCTAGGAAATAATAAAGGGTCTCAATCAAAAAAATTAAAATTTCACAGAGATCAATTATGGAATAAACCCTTTTTTTTCAAAAATAATTCCTACTTATGTATATTAAAAGGGAAAAAAAGAGTTTTTAAGTGATTTAAGATCAAATTAAGAAAACAAATTAGGGTCGTTAAAGAATTGACAATTCATAAGGATTTTTTTTATTATAATTTCTTTTGATTAAATTTTTTTTATCCTCAAGGTATTTTAAATTTAAGAGTTCAAATTAATACTTCGTTATTACGTCGGATATACAAAACAAACACAATTATCTAAAAAAATTTCTACATATATAAACACTTGAATTCGAAACTACTTATTTAAGCAACTATAGCTCTTTTCACTCAAATCAATTCTCTTGGATACCGAGTTAAATTATTTTTAAACATAACATATCCTTCTCAAAAAATAAAAATTATTTCTAAGAACTTTGAAAAATTAGAAAACCAGTGCTTGTAGAATTTTCAAAAACATCATAGAAAATGCCTTAAAATGCATCATCTGACTTCGCCAATTTGGTCTGCAGCAACATCTTGTGACGAAATGCTAAAAATGAAATTTCAAGACTGCAAGAAGATTACGTAAATGTTTTTCATACTTGAAATGTGTACTGAATATATTAAATTCAAAGCAAGCAGATCATATACCTTGGAGGATTACTCCACCATGATGTTGATTTATTCTAATTATTAATTGGGCAAATCATGATGTAAGCAATCACACAATCAAGAGTTGTCTTTGATTTTCTTCGGTTTTGTCATCCAAGCAAGCAAAGATATTTGTTAACACAAATATCAATAAAAAAAAACTATATATATTCTGAAGATTAAAAGCGAGCAAACGGCTTAGTTAATTAAAAAATTGAATCGAATCGAATTATGTATTTTGATTTGATTTTGAATTTAAATTTATAAAATTAAAAATTGAATTGAAATATTTTATGTAGGTTTAGTTCGGTTTTTGAAAAAAATTTTGGTTAAAAAAAAATCAAATATATTGAAAGTAACAAAAAAATGATTAAATTTATGTAAAATTGTTTATAATATATGCCCAATTCTTAATTTCATTTCTAATGTATTCCCAATACATGGAAAAGAAAATTTTATTTCAATTAAAATCGAAATTTGAGGAAATCGAATCGAAATAATTCGATTTCAAACTAAACTTTATGTACGTATTTTGATTCGATTTTGATTTTTTTTAATTTGATTAATCAAAAAATAAATTAAATTTATATAAAACCGAATCGTTTATCTATTTGTTCACTCTTACTAAAAATGCATCCCCTAGTTTCCAACAACTACTTATATCTCAACAATAAACTAATAAAATCCATAAAAAGTACCGGCTGCTTGAATTCAATTTTCATTTTCAAGTCCAGCATGAATAGAATCGAATCTATTCCTTGCCCAAACAAAATCTGACACAATTAAACTAATTTGTCAATCAATTATGGGAATTCAATTCAAGTACATTGAATCAAAGGCCTTTTCCGCTTAGAAGATCTAGATTCGATGAATTGTTTTAAACTAATCTAATTTTAGGTTACAATCTACTGGAGTACCGTACTATGTTGCTTTAATTAATTTAGTTTTTTTTATAGACATGTAGGCCATGCACCTGCTCTTTTCTTTTAATTTATAGTTTTGAAAGTCTTGAATTCATTAAAGATGAAATATTTCTTTCAAACCCACTCTCATGAGAAAAGAAGAAGAAGATAGATTGATGGTGATCAGCTTCCACTAAACCCCAAAGTTAATTTCACACTTCTAAATAATGATGTGACCCTCCATTATTGCAATTAGCGCATCAATTATACGCACGTGATGCTGTATTTCCTTAATCATAAGAATGTTTTTCAGATTAATTTTTATGTAATTCAAGACTAAATTTTTTTGAAGTAATTAAAAAATATTATTTAATATACGATATTTTCATCACATAAGTATACTTTAATATTTTTTATTTAAATTTAATTCGTGTGAAACAAACTTTCTTTCAATTTTTTTTTGTCAGTAGTACTAAAGGCGTTAAAGAAAGAATTGCATGGATAAATTTGAACTACTTAAATGAATAGAAAATTGTGTATCACTGAAGCGTATGAGTTCATGACGTGGAACTCGATTGGAGAAAGAGAAAAAAGGCAAAGCGACAAGAACCACCGTGGGACACGATAATGATGACATTTGAATTTGTTAATGGGAGTAAATGGGCACGTGATTTTTGTTCGACCAGAGGTTTATCTTAACATTCTTAATCCATGCTTTAGCATTATTTTACGAAAAACAGCATCTGCCTGTCACCTCCTTGGTCTCGCAACGTGATGACAAACTTGCCCTTGTTACTGGCGTTCCCATTCGATGAAATCCAACAACCTTGATTTTCTTTGTTAAATTTAGGAAACAAATGGGAAATGACTTGAAAGCAGTGTCTGTTTCTACTTTTATAGGTGTAGCATTCGATTGCTAGATTTGAAAACTCCCTTTTTCTTTTTTTTTGGGCGGGGGAGGGGGATTTTTAGAAGTTTATTGACTAAACTCGAACCTAACCAGATTAAATTAATATATGAACCACCAAATTAGGGGATTGAATATATCAAGATGAGATAGTATGACTTAAAAATTTAATTTTCATTGGATTCTATCAATTTTGTTCTTTAAAGATCATTATTTATTTTATTTATTTATTTTGCTTAGGTATTTTATTTTATATTAAAAATAAAACTAATTTTGTTGATGACGAAAATGATAAAATTTAACCCGTATTTCAGAATTCGAAACCTGTATATTGTCAAAAAAATTATCTACAAACCAACTCATTTATAACCAAATCAACAACTTATTGTTTTAATTATTTTTTATTCTTGATGCTAAAATCAAGGTTCAAACCATAATTATTCTATCGTATTTTCATCGAATAAAAGAGGTATTACTATTATAATTGTTTGAAGAAAAATTCAAGCAAAAAATCTAATCTGTTGGTTAAATGACAATTTAAGTGAATTAAACTATTAATTTCTTTTTTTTAACAGAAGAAACAAAATAAATTTAGAATGTTTATCTTTAGATATCAATATAGAATATTGCATTTGTTATTATATTCAAACGAGTTAAAACATTATATTTAAATTCAACAATTTAAACAGACATTATTATTTTATAGGTGTTTAAGACATAAATATTATGGCAACCTCATGCCTTACCGGTCAAACCTAAAACAGAACGAGAACCAACAATAATTGTTAAATATGAATTGTTTGAGAAGGTCAAGTACATGGATTCAAACAAGAAAAGACTATGAGCAAAGATTGACAAGCACACCAAGCCTAACCATCTTTAACTGGTCAAACCCTGAGAAAACTAAGAAAAAGAACAAAATGGTACAACTGGCATTGTCACAGGGTCAAGATCGTCAACTAAAGAGTCAAAAACAACGTCCCCGCCTTGTAATTTCTTGCAAGAACCAAGGGCATTAATCAACAGAAGCCTTAATATAAACCCAGAAGAGGTAAACTTCAATCACACCAAACTGACACTCTTGGCTCTGACTTGGTTTCTAACTCTCTTGCAAGAAAAGGCAGTGAGTGACCCCTTTGATCTTTCTCAAAGAAACAAAGAAGAAAGAGAGATGGTAGGTGCAAAAAGACTTAACGGTGGGAAAGTTTCCAGGGGGTTTGTTAGCCGTCCGATCCCAAAGAGAGGACAGCTTAAGGTGGCTATAGTTGTGGGTTTGGCTCACACTTTTGCTTCTTTCTTTTCTCAAAGTACTGGTCAGCGAGCTGCTTCGAATATTTCTTAGCTCAATAGCACAAAACTGGTGTTATTGATGATGTTTTGGTGGGGATGTAATAGGAAAGTTTGTACTTTATAGCTCTTTTTTGTTTAGCCAAAATTTGTACTAATTTGCACATGAAAGAGAACCTTTTTCATCTCTTCTTGTTAATTTTGCTTCTTTCAAATGCTTTAGATTGTTGCCTATCATTCATTGCCTAGTCTCAGTGCTTCACTTCCAGTTGCTTTAAGGGTGGTGACAATTTTGACTGTTTCTGCCAATTGGTGAAGGTTGGATTCATCTAATTGGATTAGTACCTTGAGTTAAGAGCTAAATTGAAGTGGGATCAGATCTTAATTCAAAAACAATACTAGAATTATGTACAATGATTCCCTCCTTTTTATGTCCCTTCACCAATCCACAACGTTGTTTAAATGGGGCCAAATTTGAGGCCTGAGTTAGATAGAAGAAGAATAAAGAATAATACTACTACTAGATCATTGATCTGGTTTTGAATTGCATCCTGAAGCCCACATCCAATTCAGGTCTAAAACGATCAAAGTTTACAGCATAATTTTCAGTTCCTGAATCATGCCGATTGGGTTGGAAATCATAAATAACATCACAGATTGATTAATATTAATATATAGCAAAAGGTCAAATAGCTTCTACTTCTTTTGTTTAATCTGTATTTTCCATATTAGTTAGCAATATGAAGCTTGAATTGAATCCTATATCCAAAATCTAATGAAGAATGAAAGGTTTCAAGGAATGTTATATTTAGAGCCTCCAGCTCAGACAAATTTATGAATCACGATACTTATTTCTCTGCAATGAAGATGTTGAGTCAAGTCATGTAAACCTATCCTAACCTATCCTGGAGTTGTCTCTGCCAAAAACCAGGGTGGTTGCCCAGTTCACTGCCACGTAAAACCGGTTCCTCCAGCTGACCACACGCGTAAGGTAAGCAGAGCGCCAAATCAACCAGCTTAAAAACCCAGCAAAAGATACGCCTTTTGCATCCTGCCACAGATAAACCGTAGGTTTCATGAGTTGATGACAAAACAAAATTAACTACAAGAGGACTGCTAAGCATAGTCAAGCTTATTGCAGTTGTCCAAATCTACCGGGCCTACTGTGCTTATTGCCTAGTACTCTGGAAGCATGGTAGTAAAAATTGTTTCGCAAGATCTCAGAGTTACCTTAGACTCGCGTAAATCAACTAGAGCCTTGTAACGACCTACTGATGCCATGCTTCCAAGATGCTTGTAGACAAAAGGATCACCAAGAGGGATGATATCTTTTGCACTGAAAGCCTTTCCACCATCCTGCTTTCCAATCTTGTTAAACAACTCCATAAGAAACTTCCCTTGCCTTTCCGCAACCTGCAAAAGAAATTGTGAATTTTATTAGCTTCTAGGAGCAGCTTTTAATTCTGAATAACTACACAGATGGAGGTATCAGAGAGGCAAACTAGTTAGAGGGTCTGACCTGAGCTAAAGCTGGAAGCACTGGTCTACCTGAATTTTCAAGAAAACCAGCACAGTCTCCAAGTGCAAACACATCTTCTACAGACGGGACTCGCAACCATTCATCAATACCAATCCTATGGCAATAAGATTCGTTAACAAGGCCTGCCAAAGATAGGAACGAAAGAACAAAATTGCTAGAAAGTAGAGAGGTTTCAAATAAAATTAATGCTTGTCAATACCTTCCACCAGGGGACTTGGGAAGGTCTAGTGACTTCACAAACTGAGAGGGACCCACACCAGTAGACCAGACCAAGAGGCCATATGGAACATTAGTCCCATCATTAAGAACTATATTCTTGGGGTGCACCTCTTTCACTACGCCTCGCATAAGACTGACACCGGACTGATACAGAACTCCAGAATGTCACAAGCAGTTCATAAAAGAAGTTGTTTCAGTACATTACAGATTCGAGTACAGACTACAATACCTTGGTCAAATGGTTTGTTGCGTATTGCCGTAGGCCAACGTCAAAGGATGACAGAATCTCATTTGCCTGTTCAAGAAGGGAAAAAAGAAAACCAGAACATTGGCAATTTAATTTCTTTATGCATAAGTATTTGTAAACAAGGAAATAATTCATGTATGTTACCTCTATGAGGGTGACTTTAACATAATCCTTAACGTGAGTATACTGGTCCTGAACATCTCTCATGATAAAATCACTCAATTCTCCACTAAACTCCACCCCAGTAGGACCACCTCCAATAACAACACAATGTAACAGGCGTTTCTTTTCTTCTTCGGATATGCCTGCAACAATATAATTAGAACAAGTCTTTCGTTTTTCTAAAAAAAATGCTGAATTAACGGTATGAAGTTGCCTGGATGAACACTAGGCCAACTTCAGACATAAAAGCAGAGCATTTTTTTGCCTGGGAATTTGGCTGGAATTGAGCTATTTTCATGAACATATATCTAGATTCTCTTTATAAGTCAGGAACCAGAAAACAAGAAAATGGTTTCCTGGAGTTGTTCTTGCATCAAAGAAAGAGCAAATACTTAAAATATTGTACAAAAAGGAACAACTTTGATAATATCTTCTTCTTCGTTCTTTACGAACTCTGAAAAAAGGCTTCAGAGGTTGTATTGGAGAAGAAACTTCATAATTAAATAGTGGAACTCACCTGGATTTTCAGAGAGCATAAGATTCAAGAGAAGCTTTTTCCTTATTTCTTGAGCGTGATTCACTTCTCTAAGAAAAAATGCATGTTCCTTTACCCCCTTGATACCAAAAGTCAGCGGCTCAGCTCCAGCAGCAATGACAAGTTTGTCATATGCAACTTTAAACTGGTAAGGCTCATAAGGTAATCCACCATTGCTAACTGTCTCACAGTACACCTAATCACAGGGGATTAACAAATGATTTTAATTACTGCCACACAGAATGCAACTTACGTTGACAATTGCATATCCAATTTACAATACAGTTTTAATTTGCATTAGAAGGATAATATAAGACTCACTTCATGTTTGTCAGTGTCTACTCCAGAACAGGAAGCCATATAAAAATACGAGTTGGGACTTGTTGCCAACGCAGATTGTATCCGACTAACAGGCTCAGCTACAGAGCGAAACTCAAGTGTTCCAACACAAGTTGAAGCAAGCAAAGGGGTGAACACCATGTGATTCCTTGGAGATATGCAAACAACATCATAAATTTTGGTGTCAAGTCCTTTCATGAATCGGCAAGCAGCCCATCCAGTGCCAAGGACAACCACCCTTGGCTTTTCGCCAGGCTTCGTTGCTTCCAATCCTGGATACCTTGGTTCATCACATTCCGATTCAGACTCCACTATCCTCTCTGCAGTGGCAGATTGATACCGTGGAGTTACCCTGATTCCCCTGCTCTGCATACTCATGTGATTAATCTTCCTGATGCTGGAAATGCCTGAAAAATCTCTGCCAAATTTGGCATTTTGAAGGGAAGGTAAGGGACTTCTATGAATGGATACTCCTTCACATAACAACGCATCCCCTTCACTTGAGTAATTGCCAAAGGTGCCTCCTGTTCTTCTTAAGCCAGTTCTAGCAATCCTTGCAAATGCCATGCCAAGAGAGTATCAGTCTAGAAACAAGACCTGATACCTTTCAGCCCCTCAATTCAGGATCAGATATAAAAACTTTCGCTTATTGAACCTGCACTAAAATTGACAGAAATGAGCTAAGCAAACAGTGCATATATACTTTTAAAACAAGAATTCAATATATTCTTATATAGAGGAAGCCAATTCAAACACTCCATATTTTGTGGAGGCTAAAGGCTAAAGACAACAGGTAGAACAAGTGGAGTTATGGTCTAAAAGGCATCTACCTTTGATAAAGATCCTTCCCATAACTAGTTGACAAGAAAACAAAAGCCAAACTTACCTTTCCTTATCATTTGATGGCATATACAAAGAGAAATCCTCTAGTGCAATTCTAAACTCAAACTAAAGTTACGACAAGCTGTTGATTCAACACCTATAACTAAAAAAAGCACATTCTTATTTGGTAACTAATTCTGGCCGCCAAATTAACACACATTACTAACTAGTTTCCAAAAATATTTGAACTATCTAATTAAGCCTAATTAAGGCAACTCAAACGACTTCCTAACTTTTAAAGTTCCATTTGATGTCCACCAAGATGCAATTTCCCTACATTTTGCGAGCTCCTAAACCAGAAGGCAGGAAATGCAGTGCCCACCGGAAAAATGAGTCACGGCGGGTGCATTGCATAACTAAAGAAAGCCGAAATTAACTTCTGATTCAGACTGATAAATCCTCAATATCCCAAGATTGAATCATAATCATTCAAGGAACTCAACCTTTGTACCTGACATGGTAACTTTTCTCAACACAAAACGCTAGAAGCAACCAAAATGGGCGTGATTTAACACAAACACATGGAGACACAGAAGAGTGGTATCAGTCTCAGAGTATTCGTTAATTTAAAACTAATCTATATTAATTTATTAAGCAGAAGTCATTTAAAAGTGAAAATTTTTTATTCATCACAAACAATAAATTAAGCAAGATCACATAATATATTAACAAACATGCTGAAACCATTAGAACAACCACACAAAAAATCATACAAACCCTTGCAAGAAAAGATTTTGCACGTAAAGAAACCTCATTCTAGTCCATTAAAGAAATTTAAAACTTTAAAAGAAAAAAAAATTTGAACTTGCACAGATCTTGAGCAAAATGGAGACAAAGGTAGACACAAGAACTAAAACCCACCAAACCAAACTGAAAAAAATTAAACATAAAATAGTAACGCATGCCAAACACAAGCAAAATAACCAATACCAAATGTCATGATCTGTTACCATACTCAAACAGACAGGACCAAGAACAAAAATAGAAACATTAAAAAAGCGTGTGGCGCAACAACAACATTAAACATTAAAAAAAGAAGAAGAAGAAAAAGAAGAAGAGAGAACACATTACTTTGTTAAAAAGCAGGATTTTTCTGAATTCTGTCTTGTACCCAAGATTTCTGGTTTTATTTTTAAGAAAATTTTACTGTCTTTATAATGAAACACTAAACAAGAACCAACTTAGCAGCAGCAACAACAACAACAAATTTCAAGCGTTTTATGTCTTGTTTGGTGTAAGAGAAAGACGGAGAAACTAGCCCTCGTGAAAGAATACGTGTTTTGTGTGTGTGGGAGAGAGAGGGTAGAGAAAATTAAAGAGGCGACTTGAGGTGCAAGAAAAACGTAGTATTTAAACTAGAAGGTTTAAACCGGAGTTCGAGGAAGGAAGCTAAGCAGAATCATGCTTTCGTATATTCTTATTTGGTACACTGTGTGACTGAGTGAGTTGGCAAAGGGCAGAGCAGAGCGAAAAAGAAAACGGAAATTGTAAGAGAAAAATGTTGCAAAACAGGAATGAGAATCCTCTATTTTTGGTATTTCACTCTATAAAACGACAGTCATTTGGGCTTGTTTTGTTGTGTTTTGGTATCGTTTGGTGAGGTTTATGTTTCGGAATGACAATTATGTCCCTGCATGTGCTGGCTGGTGGCTGCCTAAAACCCTAGGGTTTTAGTAGCCTGCGTTCAAGACTAGAGTTAATAAACAAATTCTGATGGTTGATGGTAAATTAAGAAGTAAAATTTCTTACAACTTAATTGGAAACTGTAAATAAAGTTAAGGAAAAGGGAAGATGTAGGGCCCAGAACCCCAACAATCTGGAAAGGTGGTTTTCGTGTCCAAGTTTTTAGCTGGTGTTTGGTTCACGTGCCTAATAAGGCTTGCTTCGTGATTGGCATTGCCAGAGTTGTCTCCCATCATTTAGGAATTTGTCTGATTTCGATTTCAAAGTGTGATTTAGCACCGTTAACTGGCATTGCCGCCTGGCCCCACTTTTGGAATGGGCTAGCATGATTTGAGCTCTGAAAGTTTGGTCAAATTTAGCAGGATTTTTATTGGTCACATGGAGATGGCTTGATGAAGTAGCGAATGATGCATTGGCTTGTGTCATGTAAATCAAGCTCCACTTGCTGTGCACGCCACACACAGGTGTTTGTTAATTGGCTGTACCTACTCTGTTCTAACTATTTCAATTCTTTTTTACTTTTCAAATTGTTGCTTACTGACATGGAAGGTTGAAATGATAAAAGTCTATTCTATTTCAAGCACTTTACATAAAATTCACAATTTTAATGCCCACTCGGGACCTGGTCTAAGGAACCTAAGGACAGATTACCGAGAACTCAAGGTTCGATTCGAGACAGGGTTTAAGACATCCAGGGTTTTAGTCGGGATTAGATCCAAAGAGCTCGAGATTTATTGCCGAGACTAGGTTCAGGGGCATCTGAGGTTTGGATTGAGAGTGAGTCTGGGCTATTCGGGGTTCAAGTCACGAGCCCTAGAATCGGGTTTGGAGAGCCCGAGGTTTGGGGCATACAGGGTTGGGTTTAAAAATTGAGTTTGGAATCCCAAAGATTAAGCCGAGACTGAGGTGCTAAAGGATCGAGTTCATGGCGCTTTGTCAGGACATCCAAGTTTCGAGTCTTAAAAACCTAGTTAGTCCAGTAGACGATTGAATCTAGAAATAAAAATGATATGAGGTAATGGCTTTTCTAGAATTATTTGAAAATAGTGATTTTTAATTCATGAATTATTAAGTGTATTTAATCGAGCCATAAAAAAATTATTCTCGCTAATTAACGATTTAAATAATTACTCCACATTTTTGCTATTTATGAATGATATAGTATAATTAGGGTTTAATAAGTATCATTACTTGGGAATTAAACGACAAGAATTAATATTATTTCATTCATAACATTTACAAACTGTAAGGAACGTTTACTTATTATCTTGTGATTTGAGTAATTGTAGTGTAATTGTGATAATTATAAATGAGTTTTATCTCGTAAGATTAATTATGATTTGCATGATAGATGTGTCACAGCTCCTAGGCGCAGGGTTGCGCCAAGGATAGGATTGTCGGGATCTTGGCAACTTGCATGGGCCTTGCGGATTCAAGCAACAATGTATAACGAGTGCATGCGAACGACGGGTTCATGTTTGGCATGACTTCGGACTTGGATAGAGGGCTGTCCAAGTTGCGTGGGAACACAGCAGGCCGAGAGAGAGGGCTCGGTCGGGTGCCTAAAGGGTCCGTGGGGTGGCGAGCCAAAGGAAGTTCTAGAAGGGGCGGTTATCGCAGGCAATTATCGACAGCTACTTGCCTCCGGCCAATTTGTCCGCATTCATTTGGATAAGTTAGATAGCAGCTCCTATGTAACTTCCAATGATCCTTTGTGATAAAAAGGAGAGGGGTGTGGTTTGCACAGAGAGAGACACCGAAATCAAAGTGTATTCCTTTGTTACGGGTTAATAAAAGGTTGGGAGTTTTCCGTAATATTGTGTGCAAACTTTGATTATTTCTTGTCTATTGTAATGTGTTGCCTATTATTTGCAGGATTTTGGGGAAAGCCTATTGGGTGTGTAAAACACCATAGTCGATAGGTCAAACACGAGAGCAAATTGAGAGGAAAAAGGTCGAAGTCTAGGGGAACTAGGTCGCCGCATTGGGTGGAAATTATGATGAAAATTTGAACTCGTAACAAGTGAAAGTTCGTTCTATCGACTGGGATTTTAAGATCTAATGTCGTATGGGATGGAGATTATACGAGAAAGACTCACTCATCTTGAAGAAGTCTTGGGTCCCGTGGCCAAAATGAAGAGGGTTCCATGAACGAAAGGCTTAAGCGCGCCGAGGAAGTGGTAGAAAGTGGCCGCGGCGATCGATGGATCTTGTGGTAGAGATGGGTCGCAAAGTGCAAGCTTGTGAGGAAGAGATTACGGTACTAAAAAGGGCGATGACGGCTATCCCTACGGGTAGGGGCACGTCCAAGTCGAAGGTACTAGATCCCAAGCTATTTGGGGGCGCAAGGAGTTCCAAGGAATTGGAAAACTTTTTGTGGGATATGGAACAAGTACTTCGGAGTGGCTAAGATTAGGGACGACAAACAGGTGAACATCACCGCAATGTATTTGACGAGTGATGCAAAACTATGGTAGAGGACCGAATCAAGAAAGACCGAAACGCCGAGCGACCTAAGATTGATACTTGGGTGCGTCTCAAGCACGAGTTAAAGGAACAATTCCTACCGAATAACACTTCCCGACTTGCGAGGGAGGATCCGAAAAGGTTAATGCGGGATAAATCGGTGAGGGAATATGTGAAGGAATTCGGTTCTCTCATTTTGGATATCAAAAACATGTCCGAGGAGGATAAATTATTCAACTTTCTATCGGGCTTGCAGCTTTGGGCACAAACAGAGTTAAGGCGACGAAGGTGACCGATTTGTCTTTAGCAATCTCTGCCGCGGATGGGTTGGTAGATTTCAAGACCGGGGCGAAAAATAGGTCTATTGCAGCAGCCCCTCGAAATCCAAGGCAAAGGATAAGAGGGAATTTCCACGGAGGAAGAAATTCAATAAGGGTGGATTCAAGCTCGCCTATGATAAAGGTAAAGACAATCGAGTTGATACGTCAATGAAAGAATCTAGGTCAAATATAGGTCGTTTCATATGTGAGGGATCTCATTATGCTCGAGAATGTTCGAAAAAGAGAAGTTGAATGCCATTCGGTCAATGACAGTGAGCAAGAGGAAATAGTCACACACGTTAACCCAATACGTGTGTTGAATTGTCCGATCACGAAAGAGGATTTGGTGGACGAATTCAGCCTTGTCAGCACCGACTTGGTGCGGTTGGATGCTTTACGACAAAGGAAGTTGGGTGCTCTGGACACATTGATGTATGTGAAAATCGAGTGAATGATCGAGAGATCATAGCCATGTTGGATTCTAGTTGTACGAACACTTTTGTTGCTGATAGGTTGATGATGCGGTTGGGTCCGTGGGTGAGCAACGACCACACAACAATAAAGACAGATGAATGCTAAGGCACAACGGATCGGGGAACCGCGTATAAGGTACCTATGGTGCTCGGATAAATGGCGAGGCGTACAAGACTTGTTGGTGGTGACTCTTGATGATTTCAACGTCATACTTGGCCTAGACTTCTTAAAGAAGGCCAAGATAGGATCGATGCCGTATCCGGGGGAATTCTAATTGCCCACGATACATGCTCCAATTTTGTGTTGTGTGAGAAAACTTCGGTGGTCGAAAACAGCAAGGGTAACCGTAACATCATTTCGACCATCGCAATTAATAAGGCCTTGAAGAAGGGTGGTGAAGTGGTTTTGGCGGTAGCAATGAGGAAGGATTCGGGACCAACGGAGTGTGTATCGGATGTCATTGCTAGGTTGTTGAAGGAATACTCGGATGTAATGCCTCTCGAGTTGCCAAAAAGCTTTCACCGAGAAGGGCCATTGACCACGTAATAGAACTTGTGCTTGGTTCGACAACACCATCGCAACCTATTTATCGAATGTCTCCAAGGGATTTAGGAAAATTGAGAAGACGAGTTGGAAGAGTTAATAGGCGCCGGGTTTATTCAACCATCTAAAGCTCCTTATGGTGCTCTCGTTCGTTCCAAAAGAAGGCGGATGGAAGTCTTCGGATGTGTGTGGATTATCGTGCACTCGAACAAGGTGACGATAAAGAACAAATATCCGAGTACCGCTGGTGTAGGATTTAATGGACGGGTTGTGTGGAGCTGCTTGTCTTCACGAAGCTAAATTTGAGGTCCGGTTATTGGCAAGTGAGGATTGTCGAGGAGGATGAGCACAAGACGACTTTGTGTGACGAGGTATGGTTCATACGAGTTTCGGTTATGCCATTTGGCCTAACCAATGCTCCAACTACATTTTGTAATTTGATGAATGATGTGCTATATGAGTTCCTAGATAATTGTGTTGTGGTCTATCCGGATGATATTGTGATTTACAATAGGAACTTGAATGATTATGTAGTGTATTTGTCGGATGTTTTAAATAAACTTAGGGAACATCATCTATTTGTAAAGAGGAAAAAGTGTGAATTTGCATGTGCTGAGATTATGTTCCTAGGTCACTTGGACGAGTGAGGGTCAAGTGAGGATGGATCCAAGGAAGGTACAAGCTATCCTAGAGTGGGAGGCCCATACATCGATGTCCGGATTGCGATCATTTTTAAGGTTCGCAAACTACTACTGTCGATTTATTGAGGAATATAGCAAAGGGCGGCTCCTCCGTCCGATTTGTTAAAGAAGGACGGAAGGTGGAATTGGACCGATGAGTGCCAATGAGCATTCGACAAGCCGAAGAGAGCTGTCACGTCGACCTCTAGTGTTGAGATCGCTCGACTTTGAGAGGCCTTTCGAAGTGCATACCGATGCTTCGGATAAGGCCATTGAGGGGGTACTGGTACGGGAGGGTCATCCAGTTGCATTTAAAAGTTGGAAGCTAAATGAGGCGGAACAAAAATATTCGACACATGAAAAAGAAATGACAACTCGTAGTCCATTGCTTGGGTGTGTGACGAGTGTATCCGTTGGGGTTGAGATTCATAGTGAAGACGGATAATGTGGCCAACACTTTTTTTAAGACACGAAGAAGGCTATCTCGGAGGCAAGCTCGGTGGCAAGAGTTTCTAGCCGAGTATGACTTTGTGTGGGAGCATAAGCCAAGGCGACATAATCAAGTTGCGGATGCACTAAGCGGGCGTGAGGTGCTTGCTACCTTTTTTTCCTTGTATAGGTGGAGTCGGACATGGTTGAACGACTTCACCAGGCTATCGAGGAGGATGAATCGTACAAGAAGTTGGCTAGTCTTGTACGAAAAGGGATAGTGCGGAGATATTGGCTGGACAATGATCTCCTATATGCGAAAGAGGGTCGAATCTTTGTGCTAAATGGGAAGTCTGCGAAAATTATTGATGTCAAAGACACATGATCCGCGAGTGGTCGGACATCCGGGAAGGGAGAGGATGCGGCTTTGTTGTCGCAAACTTATTTTTGGCCAACGATGGATGAGGATGTGGAGCTATTTGTAAAGACTTGTCTAGTGTGCCGAGCAAGACAAGACTTCACGGCAACATGAGGCGGGGTTGCTTCGGTCGTTGCCGATTCTAGAGAAACCTTGGTTGTCGGTTTCAATGGATTTTATCGTGGGTTTTTCAAAGGTAGACAACATGAATGCGATAATTGTAATCGTGGACGGATTCACTAAGTATGCGGTTTTTGTTGCTCGCTCCCTTAGTTTGCACGACGGATGTGGCTACTCGGGATGTTCTACCAAAATGTGGTGAAGTACTTTGGGGTGCCATCGGACATCGTCGGGGATCGTGATGCGCGTTTCACGGGTTGATTCGGACAACCTTGTTTAATATGATGGGGACGCAGCTGAAGTTCTCCATCGTCAATCATCCACAAACGGATGAGCGGACGGAGAGGATTAATGCCTTGTTGGAGGAGTACTCGTGACATTATGTGACAACAACGCAGCGAAATTGGCTAGAGTTGTTGGATGGTGCTCAATTTTGCTACAACCTCCATAAGTCATTTGCAACAAAGGCAAGTCCGTTTGAGTTGGTGCTAGGGATGCAGCCCCAAACTCCCCTAGAGATCTCGGTACGAAATCTGGTGGGAAAAGTCCAGCGGCATACCAATTTGCATTGGAGAGGCGGGATGTAACCCTCGTAAAAACCCTTATCCGTAACGCGACGTGTATTAAAATAATTCTATATATATATATATTAAGAGTAAGTATAATTCTCATTTCATCATGAGAAATTAATTCTTGAAATATGTGATTTATGTTAAATTAAAGTTATTGTGCTTAAGATTAATGGCTTAATTATTAAAGAAATCAAATATGCAAAATCAGTGTTTTAAGGACTATATTCTGCCCGAGTTTTGTGTGAATTATTTGAGCACTTTAGAGTAATGTTTGGGTAAACCTTAAAGAATAAAAGTTGTTCATCTATGTGTTGTATATACCTGTATAAAAGTTTATAATTTTTGGACTCATACATTAAGAGTTATATCCATTATGGTGAGGGTTGTTCGAAATGCATTCTGCTGGAATTTCGGAAGAAGAATCCGCTCGAATCTTATGGGATTTATTTGATGATGCTAGATTGATGGTTGAGAAAAATGTAAAGAATAAACATTTTTCATTTATGTGTCTACTATCTTTATATAAAATTTGGTGATTTTTATATTTATATATAAAACGTTATACCCATATTAGTATATATCATTCTAGACACAATCCTGCTAGGCAGATTTATCCTTAAACTTTAAGAATTCATTGTGAGTCATTTGTTGGTATTTTGACCTAAATTTTGGATATGTGTTACCTTGATATTTCGTGTTTATCGTATAAAAATCATAAGATTTAATGGTATCTATAAGTGTAACGTTTCTATTGGAGAAGAGGTCTGTCCTGTAAGATAGCTTCTCCAAATAGACTTGAGATGTGTGTGTAATTAGGACCAAACGAATTTAGTAACTTAATTAGCTTAATTAATATATGAAATAAGATACTATAATGGTTTATTTAGGTTAATTAAAAGGGTAAGACACCTAGCAATTTCATTAAATGCCCTAAGACAACTCACCATGCCGACTCACTCGTAGCTTACCATGCAAATTCGTCCATTGCTTCATGAAATATCCATTTACTTTACTCCTTATCAAATACATTTAAGCCACATGTATCTATACTTAGGGAAAGAAAATGGGAGGTATATATATATAGAAAGAGCGGAAGTTGGCTGAAGGTTTAGGCAAAAAAAGAAAGAAACCCGTAACACACAAGAGAGAAAAACATGATAGTGAGGAGAGAAAGAAAAAGGAAAGGAAAGGAAAGAAAGAAGGGGAGAACCTAAACAACCTTAAGGAAACTAAAGCAATGTAAGTAGGTTTCATTTTTTTGGCTGATTAAAGTCTTAAATTATTTT
This sequence comes from Dovyalis caffra, assembly GCA_963924115.1. Taxonomy (NCBI): domain Eukaryota; kingdom Viridiplantae; phylum Streptophyta; class Magnoliopsida; order Malpighiales; family Salicaceae; genus Dovyalis; species Dovyalis caffra. The sequence continues at coordinate 12,127,141 of CAWUPB010001184.1, forward strand.
TTTAAGTTATTTTGTTAGTGTTTATTTCATGGGTTGTAATAATTTTCAATGGTTATATGCTTGATGCTTAGGATAAATCTATGTATGGATGCCTTGTTGTGATGATTTATGATGTTTATGATGTTTTGAAAATGTCCAAGTATATGGTGATGAGTTGGATTGAACTTGGACTAAATTTAAGTGAACTAAAACATGTTTAAAGTTGGCTTGGAATGAACTAATAAATTAGTTTTAATAAAGAGTAAATTCTGTCCGAATTTTGGGGTGTATGTCCAAGGATTTTATATCGATTTCTAGGTGAAAATTAAAGCATAAAAGTTGTTCATCTATGTTTCAACTAACTTCCTTTAAAATTTCTTGGTCATTGGATTCGTGTACAAAGAGTTATACCTGATTTAGTATGGATAGCTATAGATAAACTACTATTAGGCAGATTGCTCCCTAAGTTTCAAAAATTTATAATTAATTTTGTACTTGGTATTTAGAGCTAATTTTTGGATATGTTATAAATAAATATGTCTAGTATATAAAATAAAATGAGTAAGATTTAATTATGTTCTGAAATTAGAAAATTATTTACTCGATTAGGAGTTTTCCGGTAATAAGTCCTAAAACAAAAAATTAGACTTGGACAAAATTAATAGGTTTGGAATAAACTAAATGAGCTTGGACTAAATAAAATAGAATTAAATAGAGTCAATGGACCTAGGATAAAGTTAATGGGCTCGAATTAAAGTAAATGGACTTGGACCTTCTTTTAAATATTAATGAAACTAATGAACAATATTAATAAGCTCGAGATTGTGTTTCCTCTCGTGGGTATCATGATTGGTGTGTGAGCAATGGATAAATTCCGAGTGTGGATTGAACCGTGAGTATGGCATGAGAATGAAGGGTTGGTACCCAAATTTGGTTGAATATGATTAAATATGTCATCACGTGCATCATGTGCATAGTGGGTGGTTTAAGACAAGTCATTTGATTGAGAAATGGTTTATACATCTAGGTTTGATAACCTAACTAAAATAAATGGGTATTAGTAGTCCAAGTACTCTGAGGTCGTGTGTCCGCACTATTAGACGATGAATTCCCGCTAATAGAAGTATAACGAGGGATAATTTCGTTGTAGCAGAAGGTTATCTCGCGGATCACCTAGATGATAAATAGAGTAGATCGGCTAATACCTAGGTACCCGAGATTAAAATTTATTAGTATGGTTGGAAAGTCAAAACAGCATTGCATATCACGTGCATCACTCTACTTACCGAGCTTCGGCTCACTCGTTGTTATTTTTTTATGTCTTGACGGAAAAGAGACAAGTTGGTACGGATGCGGCTAGCTCCTCCTAATCGGCTCATGTGAGGCACCATATATTAGTTTTTATTTTATCCGTAAATTTGGGGTATGAAGTTCATGAGAAATTGAATATTGCTCGTAATGTTTTATTAATGTATTTAATTATGCTATGTGAATTTTATCTTAAGGAGTTATATACATAATGTACTCGTTAAAGTTCTAAAAATATCTTAAGAGAACTACTTAGAGTTTAGGGTATGTCGAGCATAACGCGTTTCGTCCGAGTACTCTACTTGGGTAGTAGAAATATGACCGGGCGGGGACGTTACACAAGAGTTGTTGGCTCAAGCCCAAGATAGCTTGCGGAAGGCCGCAAGCGAGTGAAGAAGTATGCTCGACTTAAAAAGGAGACCACTTAGAGTTTGATGTGGGCGACAAGGTGTTGCTCAAATTGACACCTCAAATTTGAAAAAAAATCACCGACGATTGGTGCGGCGAGGGTTGATTCCAAAATATGAGGGACCTTTCGAAATTAGAAAAAGGTGGGAGCTATGGCTTATAGGTTGGTTTTGCTCGAACACTTGAAGCTCCACCCTACATTTCATGTGAGCTATTTGAAGCCTTATTATGAAGACCGGGAGGACTTGAAAAGAAACAAGTCAAAACGAGCTCCCCGAGTGGTTCGGAAGCAATTTGACGATGGGATTGTGAAGATTCCGGATCACCGTCGACTTGGTCAATACAAGAAGAATCGACGAACGAGTTTTTAGTAAAATGGGCTAAAAATGGGGAGGTTTTGTGGGAGAAGGACAACGACTTGTGGCAATTTGAAGAAAAGGTGCGGGAGTACCTCACTTCAATTCCGACGAGGGCGTCGGACCTTTCGGTGGGGGTGGTTTGTCACGGTGCTAGGCGCGGGGTTGCGCCAATGATAGCATTCCCGGGATCTTGGTAGCTTGCATGGGCCTTAGCGGATTCGACGGCGATGTATAACGGATGCGTGCGAACAACGGGTTCATATTCGGCACGACTTCGGACTTGGATGGAGGGTTGTCCAAGTTACGTGGGAACACGAGCAGTCGAGAGAGAGGGCTCGGTTGGGTGCTTAAAGTGGTACGTAGGGTGGCGAGCCAAAGGAAGTTCTAGAAGGGGCAATTATCGAGAGGCAATTATCGACGAGTTACTTGCCTCCGGCCAATCTGTCCCGCATTTATATGGATAAGTTAGATAGCAGTTCCTATGTAACTTCCAATGATCCTTTGTGATAAAAAGGAGAGGGGGATGTGCTTTGAACAGAGAGAGACACCGAAATCAAAGTGTATTCCTTTGTTACCGGGTTAATAAAAGGTTGGGAGTTTTCCTGTAATATTATGTGCACAAACTTTGATTTACTCTTGTCTATTGTAGTGTGTTGCCTATTATTTGTAGGATTTTGGGAAAAGCCTCTTGGGGGTGTAAAACATCATAGTCGGTAGGCCAAACACGAGAGCAAATTGAGAGGAAAAAGGATAAAGTCTAAGGGGACTAAGTCGCCGCACCGGGTTGAAATTGTGACGAAAATTTGACCCCGTGACAAGATGTATCTCAAATGTAAAATTAATTGTGAGCATATGATATATAATATTTAAAGTGTTTTTAATTAATTAAGATACTTACAATAAATGTATTGATCATACAGCATGTATATTTAAAATATATATATAATTAATTAAGATACATATAATCAATGATGATGCATGTATCTAATTAATTATAATACCTATATTTAATTAATTATAATAAATATAATCAATAATGATATATGTACAAGTTTTGATGAGAGATTTGGATTAAGACTATAAAAAAAATAACTTAGTATTTTATCCATCCCTTAATAAAAAAAATTAAAAGATATCAATTTTCATCATTAAGAAAGAGATCAAGATAGAGAAACAACTATTGCATGTTGAATATTAGGCAACCATTTGTTAGCAGCGATTCTAAGTCCGTTGTTAATATTAATGTTTGGCAACAATTTGACGATGGTCCAAAATTTTGATTGTATATAAAAAATGTTGTAGTAATCTATTAATTGCAATGCCAATCCGATGTAGTGTATGATAAACCATTGCATTATGTGTAATGCATCGATTTTTTATTATTTAACATCGATCTTCAGCTAGTTACATAAAGCTTGATATATGGTTAATTTTTCATCTATTATTTGCTTCTTAGTATTTGATTCAAAAATTTAAACACAAATCAAGTATGTTTTTTTCTAAAAAAAAGTGAAAAACATAAAGTTTTAAAAATTATAGATATAATTTATATTTTCTTGTTCGACATAATTATAATTACTGATTATGGCTTACATTATCTTAATTGGTATTAGTATTCCTCTTTCTTTAAATGATTTCAAATTTGAACTTTTCATGTATGTGTGTAAAAGTATAATTTGAAAAAAAAAAAAAATCTTGTCACTTGACCCTAGGAATTAAGCAATGTATAGGGAGGAAAAAAAAAAAACGGGTGATATTGCTATTCATTCTACAGCTAGGCGCATTGACAATTGTGCATGTAACACTCTAAACACAGAGGGAAAAAAAAGTGTTATAGCAAATTGTTAAAAGATCAAACTCGTATAGGGGATTTTACATCATGTATTTTATTATTATTATTATTACTGTGCCTTTTTTTTTTTAAAGAAATAACTTATAAATTAGTCTTTAGTCTTTTTCGTTTCGAGAAACGAATTAATTGATCTTTTTTATTTTAAAAACTAATCATTTAATTCATATATTTTAAAATCAATTTATAATTTAATTTTTTATATTTATTTTTATTTTAAAAAATAAAGAAAGATTATAAGAAAATAAAAGATTTTATGAATTAAAATTAATATTAAATTAAACATAATTAATATTGATTGAAAAATTAAATAATAATTTTTGAAACAAGAAAGATAATTATATTTTTTTGAAACCGATTAATTTATGATTTACTTTGAAAGAAGAGTCTACAGAGTAATGGTATTGTCGGAAAAAAAGTCCCTTTATAATTGTCGGTTGAATAGAGCATTAATTATGTTATAACTATTTTTTTTAATTCGGCAACAAAAATATACTTATGTCAGCTTATATATTAATTAAAATTATTTTTTTTGAAACAATTTTAAAGATATAGTCTCTACACCAATGGGATCAATTCATCTTTGATTAATGATAGTGTCGGTGAGAAGCAAGCCAGGAAACATTAATGGCTGATTTTGACCATTAAGGAGAGGAAATTGACGCAACCCTTCCCATTTTTTATCAAGTACATGACAAAACTGGCTTCCTTATCTTTCTCTTCCAATGCCCAAAATAAAACATCTTTTCCCTTTCTGGTTTTGTCATGTGCCTTTTTTTTTTTTTTTTTTTTTTTTTTAATTCTGGTTTGTGCATCCCCGTAGATAAATCTATATAATATATAATAATATTATAAATGATTTTAAAATTTTAAGTATAAAATAGAAATTAAATAAAATTAATTGTGGATTTTTTATTTAATATTATTACGAAATATTTAATAAAATATTTATATTCTACAATTGAGTTTAAATATGCTGGAATTTGACCAATAGAAAAAACAAACATGCAATTAATTATTTATTTTTAAAAAATCAAATTAAAAGAGAATGCTAAATCAATTTATATTTAAAAATTGTTTAATTTTATTCAGTGAGTTTATTAAAAAAAAACTAAAAAATAACCATTAATTATTGATAAAAAAATAATTTAATTTTGAGCAAATGATAAATAAGGAAATAAATAAAAGCACGAGAGAGAGAGAGAGAGAGAGAGAGAGAGAGAGAGAGTTGGGTCGTAAAGAGGATGGATCAGAAGATTTCTCTCTGTGGTTGCATAAGTCCAAACTGAAAATAGGTTTGAGCCATGTAGCTCATATGTCAAAACACAGAGAACAACGAAACTCTAATTGCAAGTTGTTCGTATGAATGCGAAGGCATAGTTTTCTATATCCATAATTTGGTGGATCATATACCTTGATTCATAATGGATCTAGAATTAATGAAGATGAGATGATGGATTATGAAGTGACGTGATGGGAAAAGAAGAATACGATGATGAGTTTAATTTTTGTTTGGTTTTTGAAAAAATTAAAGAAAATCCTTAACTTTTATTTCTTTAATTCTCTTTCCATTTTGTTTTTATATTTAAACAGGTTTTTTTTTTTTTTTTTTTACTTTCGACTATTTTTTCAATTTTTTTGCTACATGACAATTTTATTGATATGCTATCATACATGTCAAAATTTTTGTCACCACTAACGTTTGTTTAGAAAATGGGTCAAAAAAACCTTTGGAAAGGCGGCATTAAAAAAAATTTAGAGAGTAGAATGATACCATAAATAAATAAAAATAAAAAGACAAAACTAAGAAAATATTAAAAGTAAAAAGCCATTATTAATCCAAGCCACACAAAGTCTTAACTAATTCATCCACTTTTTCACTGCTGCATTTACACCAAAAATCATTTTCTTGTGAATTACTCCACTTCTTAACCCTGAATTTTCAGTTTCTTGAATTGACCACAAAACAAGTTATAGATTCAGGATGGGAATCACAAGTTTGTCTGGGCTTCTTTTTATTTCATTGCGTCAACATATATGTGCTGGATTTATTGCATGAGAAAAAGCCCATTGTGCCTCATTTCTACTGGATTTGAAATAATGCCCAACATAGCCCAAATTTTCAAGTTAAGAGAAAAACAAAAGCCCATTGTACCTCATTTCTACTGGCTTTGAAATAATGTCCAACATAGCCCAAATTTTCAAGTCAAGAGAAAAACAAAAGCCCATTGTACCTCATTTCTACTGGCTTTGAAATAATGCCCAACATAGCCCAAATTTTCAAGTTAAGAGAAAAACAAAAGCCCATTGTACCTCATTTCTAATGGCTTTGAAATAATGTCCAACATAGCCCAAATTTTCAAGTTAAGAGAAAAACAAAAGCCCATTGTACCTCATTTCTACTGGCTTTGAAATAATGCCCAACATAGCCCAAATTTTGAAGTTAAGAGAAAAACAAAAGCCCATTGTACCTCATTTCTAATGGCTTTGAAATAATGTCCAACATAGCCCAAATTTTCAAGTTAAGAGAAAAATACCTATTATACCTCATTTCTACTGGCTTTGAAACAATGGCAAACATTGCCCAACTTTCAAGTGAACATAAAAAAAGCCCAACAATCATCTCAAAAGAAAAAGTTTCCGATTGGATGCCCCATCTTTAAACAATTACCCAATTAACAGCACCTTCAAAATTTCAGAAATAAGAGACGTCGTTTTAAGACAAATAGGTCCTTGATTCTTATGATTTTCAAGGTCAAATAATAGGTCAGCATCCAACAGATGGAGGACCCAATTGGAAATTACTTTTTTCATGAAAGACTAAATTTATTTTTCCCACTAATAAAAGACAGACTATCTAGCTGGTCCGAAAACACCTTTATTGTTGAATTAAATAATAATAAAAAAAAACAGGCTATCCATATGGTATTAGAGAATTCATGAAGCTTTTCGCCATTAAAATTTGCACCGCACGTTGAAGTTAACGAAGAAGCCGACCTCTTTAACAGTTAAGTCACTCCTTCCTTGGGTTTTTCATATGATACAAACATTATATAGGTTAGGGACTAGTAATGTACTCTTTTTTGTTCTTTCTAATATCTTTGCATGTATTAATAAAAATTAGTAAGTAAATAAAAAATAGACGACATGGTGTTTCCTTCTCCTCTCTGCAGGTGAATTCTTACAAGCTGCATTGGTTAATAAAAAAGCAAAAATAAACGTATTTGATCCTGATAAATAATTATATAATAGAAACATTTAATTAAATAATTAATTTAAAAAACTTTAATTTGGATGTGGATCTTTTAATCAAGAATGATCTGTTGTCGTTTTCTCAAAGCTATATACTAGTGTTTTTGCCCGCGTTACGTTACGAATTGGATAAAATATATAAAGTCATTTAGAAAAATTATTTTGCTTTGATAGTCTGTTTTATGATTTGAATCTATAAAAATATATAAAATTAAATGTGAAAAAAATTATTTATAATTTTTTAATAAAAAATTTTGTATTTAACTATTTTTTATTTGTGTTTTTCATAATTTTTCCTTTAGAAAAAGAATTTATCCTTGTTAATCCATGGATTATTAACTAAAAAGAAAATTAAATAATTTTTTTTAAAAAAATTAGTATTTCACAAGATTGTGTCAAAAAACATCAATAACAATTATTAAAAGCCTCCATATAATTGAACAAATGTTTTTTTTAATTTAATGTTGATGAGAATATCAGTTTTTTTTTAAATGTAAATTTAATTTTTATATATTTATTTACAAAAGAATGAATAATATTAAAATAAAAACTATATTAATTTGAATCATTAAGTGGTTAAGTGAAAACATAATTTTAATTATTTAATTAAAATAAGTTAATTTTAAAATATTTAAAAATCAATAAATAAATAGTAAATGCTTAGTGTAGTAGTAATTGTACGGTTAATTTTTAAAAAAACTACGATTCAATATTTTTTATATATCATAACTATGCTAAGTGAGTTCGTAGTTTTCGAGTCTAAAACAAAAAGTACTTTAAAAAAAGTTAACTTACAAGGAATCTATTGTCTAAATTTGAAGTTAATAGACTAAAATAAAAATTATTACAAATTTGATTTTGATTAGTTTTGATTATATAAACAAATTAATCACACATGTGAATTCTTTTTTGTCCTCCCGAAATATTTTTTTTATTTTAATGCTATGCACGGCTAGTCCTTGAATATAGGCCTCATGCACAAAACAATCATCTCCTTTTTATTTTTGACATTTGAATTTTAACTATTAATTAATTAATTTGAGTTTTTTTCTAAAAAAAATCTAAAAAAAAAATATTTGGAATACACTTTTAATCTAAAAATATATTTTAGACAAATTATATATATTAATCATGCCACTATAATTTAAAAGTCATCTAAATCTATTTTTCAAAAGAAAAAATAATCATGTTCTAAAAAACTTTATTACAAAATTGATACATATAGAAAAATAAATCAAAACTGTCATTAAATATAATTTTAAATTAATTGTATGAGAATTAAAAAAAAATTAAATTAGTTAATTTTAAATAATAAAAATAATTAACAAAAAATACTAAAACAAAATGAGACTAAATCACAATATAATCAAAGTTTGAAATTGAAAAAAAGAAAAAGAGGATTTAAAAAAATGACAAATTAATGTAGTAAATTTTAAATAATATAAAAAAATTGAGAAAAAATTATTTGAAATACCTTTTAATCTAAAAATGTATTTCGGACAAATTATATATATTAATCATGCCACAATAATTTAAAAATTATCTAAATCTATTTTTCAAAAGAAAAAATAATCATATTCTAAAATTTTATTCCAAAATCTATACATATAGAAAAAAAAATCAAAACTATTAGTAAATATAATTTTAAATTAATTGGATGTGAATTTTTTTTTAAAAGATAAATTAAAGTAGTAAATTTTAAATAATAAAAATAATTAACAAATTAAAGTTTGAAATTGAAAAAAAGAAGAAGAGAATTTAAAAAAACTGATAAATTAATGTAATGAATTTTAAATAAATAAAATAATTAACAAAAAACACTAAAACAAAATGGGATCAAATCATAATACAATTAAAGTTTGAAATTGAAAAAAAAAGTATAAAAAAATTTAGGACAAAAGTATTACAAAATGGCATGAATAGTGAAAGGAATAGTGATTTGTGAGTGTGTGAATATGTAAATGGTGTTTGAAATAGTGAATGAAATAGTTTTTGTGCCGCGCTACTGCTGTGGGTTATAAAAATATATAAAATTATTTAGAAAAATTATTTCAATTTGATTGTTTGTATTATAGTATGAATATATAAAAATATATGAAATCAAAGATATAAAAAATTATTTAATAAAAAATTTTGTATTTAACTATTTCTTATTTATGTTTTTCATAATTTCTCCTTTAGAAAAAAGGTTCATCCTTGTTAATCCATGGATTATTAACTAAAAAGAAAATTAAATAATTTTTTTTAAAAAAAGCTTTAGTATTTTATAAGATTGTGTCGAAAAGCATAAATAACAATTATTAAAAGCTTACATAGAACCGAACAAATAACTTTTTTTTATTTAATGTTGATGAGAATATCAGTTTTTGAAAAAATATGAATTTAATTTTTATATATTTATTTATAAAAAGAATGAATAATATTAAAATAAAAAACTATATTAATTTGAATTATTAAGTGGTTAAGCCAAAACATTATTTTAATTATTTAATTTAAAATAAGTTAATTTTAAAGTATTTAAAAACAAACAAATAAATAGTAAATGATTAGTGTAATCGTAGTTGCACGAGTTGATTTCTAAAAAAATAATAATTTAATATTTTTTTATATATCATAACTATACTAAACGAGTTTAGAGTTTTTAATTTAAAACAAAAAATGTTATAAAAAGTTGGAAAAGACAACATTGGGAAGCTAGTTGTTTATGGTTCAAACGAAACACACAATGCTCTCCAAAAAGCAGCATAAGTTGCAGGAATCCTCAAAAAAGAATTTTCGACCAATAGAAACGACTGAATCAACATCGTTTGCACTATACCTAGATTCATTAAGATTGGCTATTTTCTTAGATATAGAAGCTGGGTTAGTTCCCTTGTTTCTATGTGCCACCATTGGGACAACTGCAACCACAGCAGTAGATCCACTCAGACTATTATGCGACGTTGCAAATCGTTATGGCTTATGGGTAGACGTTGACGCTGCATACGCTGGTAATGCTTGTATATGCCCAGAGTTTCAGCATTTTCTAGATGGCCTAGAGGGTGCACACTCATTCAGTTTGAATGCACATAAATGGTTCTTTACCCCTTTGGATTGTTGTTGCCTTTGGTTAAAAGATCCCAAGGCTCTTCCAAAGTCTCTCACGACAAATCCTGAATTTCTTATGACTAGTAATTCAGAACAAGTGGTGGAATACAAAGACTGGCAAATAACCCTGAGCCTAAGATTTCGATCCATGAAACTGTGGCTTGTGTTAAGAAGTTACGGTGTTGATAACCTCAGAAGCTTCCTAAGAAGCCATGTCAAAATGGCCCAGATTTTTGAAGAACTTGTAGTCAGTGACAAGAGATTTGAGTTTGTGGTTCCTAGAAATTTCGCAATGGTGTGCTTCAGAGCTTTGCCATTGGCAATGGGTAACAAGGTGTATGACAATGGCATGGCTCAGAAAATCACATATGATCAGCATGATCAGGAACGCAATAATCAGCTTAACCAGGAGCTGTTAAAGTCAATTAATGCCTCAGGCCATGTGTATATGACTCACGCAGTTGTTGGTGGACTCTACATTATAAGATTCGCTGTTGGGGCAACCCTTACAGAGGATCGGCATGTGTTCACGGCTTGGAAGGTGGTGCAAGAGCATTTAGATGCCATAATAGCCATCTACTAAGATCATTCCCAGTCAGGTGCCCTTTATAATTATTACCATTTGTTGCTTTTGATTTCGAAAAATAATTATCGATCGGTACAATAATTTAGAATATGAACTTTTAAATAAATGTAACTAGCATGTTGTCTGCACTACCTTTCTGTTAGTGCTTTATAAATAACAACAAAAAAAGCATTATAAAAATAAGAATGCTTAAATATATTGAGGCATGTTTAACAACAAAATAATATTTTATTAAAATTCAAAGTTGTATACATAAATTTTTTGGAATGCATCAAAGCTTTTAACATGTAAAGTGTCATTGGTTTACATGATTATAAAAGAATTTCTATAAGTACCAGCAACATTCTAATTTTGTGCACTAGTCACTAACTTGAATAAGAATCACTTTATGTACCTATCATTAACTTGAATGAGTCGACATATGATAAATACATACCTCAAATTTTATAAAAATGAAATTAAGAATTAGGGATAAACTAAGCAGAATCCATTCAAATAGGAAAAAAACAAACAGATTTAATCGAAGTCTTTATAATGACCAAACCAGTTGTGTCTATTAAAAGAAAACATTAGCTAATATAATGGTATACAATACAAAAGACAAAAAAATAAATATTATTGGCATAAAGCTTGAAGCTCTTTGACCAAAAAACCATCAAATGTAATGATTCATGATGATGTAAAAACATGAACAACTTGTTCATGAAAGACATGGTTGTGTCGACCCTTAAAGCTACTCGAAACTCTTTCATAAACTAGAAGATGAAGGGCAAGATAATTTTAAAACATTTAGCAAAAACAATAGCTTTTATAGCTTTATTTTAAATATTATATTTTTACATTAACTCTCTTGTATCTTAAAAGAGACGACCATCTTTTATAAATCACATTGTCAAAATACAAAAAAATATGATTCGAGATTAAAAAAAAACGAAGAAATAAAATAAAATCATTTTATAATTTTTCATTGAAAATAATTAAAGCCACAATTTCTATATAACTATTTAACCAATTCCAAGAATCTCCTTTGAATCACTAAATGCTACGCAAAAAAAAGAAAAGATAAAAAAAAAACATCATCCCTCATTGCAACCAAGTAAAAGATGAAAAAAAAAACAATAAAACTTTGATTCCATAATTTGCAATCACATAACCAAAAAGATTTCATGGAGTTAAATTATTCACAACCAAGATATATGTTCTCGATGCCCTAATAATTTTATCAAAAAGAGGATTTCATTTAATATAAATCTATAAAAGAGCATTGTCAAAATACGGTCGGTACATCTCAAGCTATAATTACGACATCTTAGATTGAAACCAAAATGCCATCAATTCTTTTAAGGTTTATCTAAAAGACTAAAACCTTCATATTGTTGTTAAGATTTATACACCAACCAAGATATTTTATGGCTTATTATGAGTGCAAAACAATCATGATAGAACATAACTCACAAATATATTGAAGAACCCTCAAAAAATATTTAAACATTCACATCTTAATGTATCAAATAAGAGTTTCTATTACGACTTATAAGATACACTCTAAACGTGATGATGAATATGAATGATAAGCATGCCAACCATCTAAGCAATATATGGACTATGAAAAAGCTTGCGGGATTCATTACGATCATTCGAGCAGCGCATGATATTTGTGTAAAAACAAAAGCGAGAACATAAATAATTAACTTAAAAATTGGGATTTAGAGTTAGCACAACCATATAAAATTTCAAGCATTTAGAACTTTAAGAGACATTTCAATGTTGCAATTTTTAATTTTTGGGCGAGTCACTAAAGAAACTACAATCTTTGCTTTGAAATTACATCACTCTTTATCCATTCAAGAAGGTGAAATAGTTTATGACAATTAGAAAAAAAAGGTGAAATAGTTTATGACAATTAGAAAAAAAACTTACCTAGTTGTGAGCACATAAGTGAAGAAAAAAAATCATAATAATTAGAAGCAACCACAACCGGTAGATGTAGGTAAAAACACTAACATGGATTGTAAAAAATTCATCGCAGTTGTTCTCAACAAAATTGCAATAAATAAAATCTTGTAGCATAGTTTATCAAGGATTCAAATGAAGCAAAACAATAGATGCACAAAAAGTAATTAAAAAGGTGAAATCTATTTTCTTTGCATGGTCACGATACTGTAGAATTCCTTCATCCTCTCTAAAACATGAATCAAAAGCCTCCATCCATCTTCTTAAAAGCTTGAAATAGCAGTAACACACATGCAAAGTTCGAAACCCGAAAAAAAGCATGAGAAAATGAAATGGAGCAAAAGGAAGACTAGAAGAGTTGAAAATTAAAGACTTAAGTCATAACCACCATCTCCAAAACTAAATATAATTCCTCCATATCTAAAGCAATTAATTATCAAATAAAAGAGAAAAATCTTACCATAAGAATAGTTGGACTAGTCCGAGCTTAATTAAAGCCTTAGGTCGATTACGACCAACCTAAGCCCTTTCTAAAAAGAGAGAGAGAGAAAAAGGTTGGTTTGTCTAGCGAGCTAGCTCAATAAGCTTGCTCCAATGAGCCCACGAACCACCTAAAAAATGCCTAATGTTTTAGTTTTTTTTTTTTTATGTTTTAGATAATTTGTCTTGAGTGTTTATTTATGTATGTTTATTTTCTATTTAATTTATATTTTAATATTATAATCTTCTTAGAATTTTATTTAGTTAATTTTAATTTTTTGAATTTTATTTTCACAATTAGTTTAGATAGCTAAATAATAGGTAAATTGTCGAGTCTCTTAATTCTTAGAGATTGATGATGATTCTTTATCGACAAAAAAAGGCAAAATATAAAATGATAAAAAAAGGGAAAGCATACTTTGATTTTAATTTTTTTCATAATTAGTTTAGATAACCAAATGATAGGTGAATTGCTAAGTCTCTTAATTTTTAGGGATCGATGACTATTCTCTATCGACAACACACACACACACACACACACACACACACACACACACACATAATGATAAAAACAAGAAGTATACTTTAATTTTTAGTTTAGATAATCACGTGATGGGTGAATTGTCGAGTCTCTTAATTTTTAAGAATCGATGATGATTTTTAATTTACAAAAAAATATATAAAATGATAAACGAAAAAGAAAGCATACTTTAATTTAAAATTTTTTGGTTCCATAATTAGTTTAGATAACTAAATAGTGGACGAATTGTCGAGTTTTCTAATTCTTAAGGGATGATGACGATTCCTCACTAAATCATAAGTCATCAACATTTAATAATTAGGATGTTCTCCGACACATCGGTTCTATCGAGGTTTAAAATGGACCCAATGTTTGAATCGGTGTGCCATCCGATGAAAGGGATTGATCATTTCAATATGATGCCATGTCTCAAAAAAAAAAATTTGATTCAAAAAATTTGAGTTCAAATCGCAAAAATAATTTGGTACAAATAAAACACTATAATGAAGAGATGAATTTGGGATTAAACTAGACATGACACCTTTTTTAGGAAATGGCATTTTTGGGAATCAATATCTTTTCAAAGTGTAACCAACTCCTTATTTTAGAATCTTTGTACTAATGTTATTGTTAGGTTCATAATTCCACTAAGTGACTCAATAATAACTCACCCCACATCTCCAGAATAACCCATAAATGAGATACAAATCTCTAAAAATCTAGAATTTTTAAGGAGTTTCGTCCGACATCAAGTAGTGACAATAAGAACTAACCATAATCAAATTAAGAGATTTTTCAATTTTTTGTAACGAAAAAGATGAACAAAACTAACAAATGATAATTAGTCATAAACAACATAAAACTAATCAAATTCAGGAAAGAATTAAGACAAAAAAAAAAAAAAAACTTACAAAGCATAAAATAGTAGTTCTTCACCTCATGTAAATCGACTTTTCGGTAGTCTGTAAAAAAAGCAACAAAGAAGTTGAAAAACAGTTATAGTCGCCATTCACACAAACACACATAAGGGAAAAGTCCGGAAATAAATAAATAACACAATCTTAAAAAAAAAAATAAAGTCGGTAAAAGAGATGAGACAAACCTAGAAGGACGACATAATGATATAACGAGTCCAAATTGCATCAACCAAAACTATTAATAGATCAATAAAAAAATAAAAGAAATTGAGACTCATCGGTAACGTGAAAGAAATAAAAATAAAAAATAACATAAGAAACTATTGGTATACATAAATTTTGAAACCCATGTATCGATTGAAATCGATATGTATTTATATACTAAAATCCCGCACCTTAATCGAATGATGCATTCTTAGAATCTTAATGAAACGATGCGTTTGGTTTCACAAACCAATCAATATCGACGAATAGAGATTTGAGAATATTAAATAAAATGATACGTTTGGTTTCACAAACCAACCAATATTAACAAAACGAGAGATTTGAGAATCTTAAATGAAATGATGCATTTGGTTTCAAAAACCAACCAATATTAATGAAATAGAGATTCCGTTTGGTTTCACAAACAAACTAATGTCGACGGACGGATAGGAAAATAAAACACGATAACTGTTTGCTCTTAAATTTAAAACTCTAGACAATTATCAATAAAAAATGATTTAAAAGAAAAAGAAGGACGACAAACAAGAGGAAAAAATCACGATAAGATTTCTCTAAAGATTAATTTTATCCTGTTTTCTTTATAATAACCTTTACTTTCCTGTAAGTAGATCAATAGTGTTTATCTTGCTTTCTAGTAACTTAGGATTTTTAATTTCAAGGATTATCAAATGGCTTCAACACCATCCAAGATTGTTGATGTAAGTATTATATCTTTCAATTTATAATATTTATATCTCAATTTGTTTTATTGAATGTTTGTTTCTTTCGATTAACAACATTCTCATTTATTTTCATTTTTATTACTCAAATCGAACTATCGTGTAAAATGAAACGATGCGTTTGGTTTCACAACTAACTAATATCGACATAACGGAGATTCCGTTTGGTTTCACAAACCAATTAATGTCGATGGACGGAGAGGAAGATAAAACCCGATAACCGTTTATACTCAAATTTGAAACTCCAAACGAGTTATCAATCAACAACGATTTAAAAGAAAGAGGAGGACGACAAACAAGAGGAGAACATCACGATAAGATTTCTCTTAAGATTACTTTTATCCTATTTTCTTTATAATAACCTTTACTTTCCTGCAAGTAGATCGATAGTGTTTATCTTGCTTTTCAATAACTTAGGATTTTTAATTTCAAGTATTATCAAATGGATTCAACACCATCCAAGACTCGTTGATGTAAGTATTATATCTTTCGATTTATAACATTTATATCTCAATTTATCTTATCCAATGTTTGTTTCTTCGATTAACAACATTCCCCTTTATTTTTATTTTTATCACTCAAATCGAATCGCCACGTAAAAGTTCTAGTGACTTACTAGTGAGCATTGAACCTTTTATTATGTCCTCGCGAACTACTTGGTTACAAATCAAAGTGTCGATTTACTTCACATTTAAGACCAAATTCAATGAGCAGACAACGAAACATTCTTAGTAAATCAATATACCCAATCAAGTAAAGAATAAGATTTTCGAAACTCTAATTAATGGAAGCTCTATACTAATCAAAATTTTCCTTCACAATTAAAAATAATTAATTTCAAATTTTATTCGAATTTTTTGTTCGTTCTTGGTTTCTACTTGACAATTTCTCTATTCCATTAGACCAATATTATTGTTGGTCTTAAATGACTTATATTTGACCATTTAACATAGAATTTTGGATGCTTTCTTTTTTTGAAAAATCAAGCCTAGCTATTGTATGCTATTATGATTAAATTAAGAATGTGCTTTTAGGTTCGGGTAGGGATGGCAATTTGCCCCGTCTTAATGGGGCCCCACCCTCCTCTGTCTCGGTCAACTAAAGGATTCTTCGAGTTGATTGGAGAATGGGATGGAGGGCCTCGTCTCACGGTAATTTTGAATGAGGATGGGGCGGGGATGGTATTTGCCGCCCCACCTTACCATCATCACCTCGCCCGTCATTTCCTTTGAAAATTACAATTATACCAAACATATGTATAAACTGCGAGGTTACAAACTAGTCTTCAATATAATGAGTGAGTTTTGATAATCTCGCGAGCAATAAAGACATGTAAGAATCGTACTTTTTAATTGCATTTGTGATACTTTATCAACTTAATTAAGTATATTATTTATTTGATTGAAAATAATTTAATATATTATGTGTTATGTTGTAAATTTGTAGTTGAATATGATGTTAAATTATTGTCTTTCTTAATTATATATTTTATATAGATTATTATCTTTTTGCTATAGTTTACATTTTGGTACAAGATAATATGAGGTAGAATGAAGCGGGGCGAGCGTAAAAAATCAAACGGGGCATCTAAGCCTCGCGGGGATCCCCATCCTTGCCTCGTGCGAGGTCACGGGGTGGGGACGGGGCCATCCCCACCCCTAACTCTGTCCTATTGCCATTCTTAGGTTCGGAGTATAAATTATTCATTGAATAACTTGTAATGTGACTTCATTGCGTGTCATTATATTGAATTTGATTACACTTTTGGTATTTAGTTACAGCTTGGTTTGAATGTGAAAAAAAATGCCAACATGGAACTAAATAAATTCCATTATATGCAGTCGATAGGAGATGACGTCAAATTTTACATGATTTTTTTTTTTTTTTGACCAAGTCCATGTTAGTTAGTTATTATTAGAACATATATCTCACATTAAATAGTTAAACTAAAAATGGGTCACCCACTATAAAGTTTAAGTCTTTTGGATGGAATCCAATCTTAATTTTCTAACTCTATAAAGTATCGAGCTTCAAAGAGGCAGTAAAAATCCTAAGCCCAAATCACTTGATAGACCCCAAAAGATGAACTATGATTGAAGGAAAGTGTTACAGCACACATATCATATTGAATAGGTAAACCAAAGATTTTAATCAACATTTTTGTTGGTTTTGAGTTTCTGTCTGAAACTCTCTCTCTTTCGTTTGGAGTATTCTTTTGACAGAGCCCATGTTGCTTGGTTATATATTAATGAAATGATGGACTGGCACTTAGGTTCGAGTTGTAAATTATTTACTAGATGGGCTGAAATGTGAGTTGATCGTCTTTCATTGTATTGAATCCACTTACACTTTCCGTATTCAGTTACAGCCTAGTCTAAGAATAGGAAAAAAAAATATCAACGTCAAACCAATTAGACTCCATTGTATGCAACTGATAGGATAAGATGTCGGATTCTATCCGAAGTTTTTATTAGTTGTTAGTTTCTGTTTGAAAATTTCTCTCTTTGGTTAGGGTAGTCTTTTGACAAATTCCATGTTAATCTGTTATATATTACTGAAATCATCAACCGGTTTTAATGAAATTACGTTATTTTTTAATAGAGCTAACTAATGGGATATCATATCAAATTATTATTGAGGGGCTGTGGGTTAGTCTCTTTTACAATACCTGGGCATTAAATCTTCAACCCAACAATACTTTGTTTCACATCTCACCATTTCACATTCAATAGTCAGTACCGCCGCACTAAGAACAGAGATGAATTATTCTTGAGGATTCAGAATAGAATAATTGTTGCATAATTAATCTAGCTTGATACTCTTTGACAAATAGGTTTTATCAGTGGCTTGTTTGGGTTACGTTGTGGATCCGATAAAAAAAAATTATTTTAAAAATTTAAATTTTTAATTATAATTTTTTATTTAATTAATTAATTTAATTTTTTTGATAAATTTTTTGTTTAAAAAACATAAATCATTCTTATTTATGAATTGATTTTAAAATAAAAAATATAATAATTTTAACTAAAATATTAATCAAGAGTTAAAAACCTTTAAAAAATATAATTTTCATATTATTATATTTCAAAAAATAAAGTTATAATTAATGAAAATATTTTTACAAAAATTAACAAATAAAAAAAAGAACATAAATTGATGAAAAAAAGCAAAGGAAAAAAAAAACATGTGTAGTGCATCAGCTAGGGGATTAAAATTTTTATTTTAAAATTTTAGAGTTCAAAATGAAACAACCTGAAAATTAAATAAATTAAAAAAAAAAAAAGAACCTAGATTGATGGACAAAAGCAAAGGAAAAAAGAAAAAAAAGGCACGTATAGTGAAACAACTTGAAGTTAATTTTTTTAATGTTTTTTTTTATATAAATTTTATGTTTAAAAAACATAAATCATTCTTCTTTATGGATTGATTTTAAAATAAAAAAAATGTAATAATTTTAACTAAAATATTAATCAAGAATTAAAAAAATTTAAAAATATAATTTTCATACTATTGTATTCATAAAAATAAAGTTATAATTAATGGATAGACTTTTATAAAAATTAATACATGAAAAAAATAATAATAAAGTGATGGAAAAAAGCAAAGAAAAAAAAAACATATATATTGCATCGGCTAGGAGATTAAAATTTTTATTTTAAAATTTTAGAGATCAAAATGAAATAATCTAAAAATTTTAAAAAAATAAATAAATAAAAGAACCTAGATGATCGAAAAAAGCAAAGGAAAAAAAAAGCATGTATAGTGAAACAACTTTTTTTTTTAAAAAAAAACCTTTGTTGCGGGAAATATTAATCAAGAATTAAAAAAAATTAAAAATATAATTTTCATAATATTATATTCCAAAAAATAAAGTTATAATTAATGGATCAAATTTTACAAAAATTAATAAATGAAAAAAAAGAACATAAATTAATGGGAAAAAGCAAAGAAAAAAAGACGTGTGTAATGCATTAGGTAAGGTATTAACATTTTTATTTTAAAATTTTAGAGACCAAAATGAAACGACATAAATATTTTAAATAAAAAAAAAGAACTTAGATTAATGGAAAAAAGCAAATGAGAGAAAAAAAAAAAAAAGCATATATAGTGAAAGAACTAAAAAAAAAAAAAACCATTGTTATAAGAATAATTAGTGTTTTGTAGGAGCATGAACGGTGATTTTCATGAACTGTGATGTTCACCGGTCAAACCACTGACTTTGATTTAGTTTCTAGTAATAATGTTTTTACTTACTACTGAATGTTCCTCTTTATTTCAATACTTAAAACAATCTGTTGGCTTCCTTGCCACAACATGATATCAAATTACACCAACGAATTATATATATATATATATATATATAATCGGCCTTATTTATGTTTATTTTGTTGAAGACTTGCTCTTCATCGACACCTTATTATTTATTCTCATAAAAGAACTATTTAATACTCTACCAGTTCTTTAAAAAACAATTTTTAAATCAGAATATCAACCACTTATTTGTTTTTCTAACTAAAATATATGTCTAACCATTTCCATCCACATTGGATAGGAGCTTTTCTTCACAATAAGAGTATCGATCGTGCAATATAACACAACACACAGATGGTGGATCCTGATATGTCCTCACTGTCCACGCAAAGCCCTTCCCAACTTTACAATTTATTATTGTACAGTTCACAAATGACTCCATCAACCACACATCCCAAAAAGGATGCTCCGCAAACCAACCGCCTTAGAAAAAGGCTTTCTTTTTAGCTTCAAATATTATTTAATAATGTCCAACCACTTAGATATTAATATTTGACATAATTTTTTAGTAATTGCAACTATCACATTATATGTACTGTCGTCGACGACACTGTCGAAGCGAGAATGTTAATCAACAATGATGATTGTGAAATATTAACTTGCAACGATCTTATTAATAATCATGGATTTAGCTGTCGAAAAATTATACCACCAATTTTTTTATAGATAAAATCGGCAAAAAATATCTTTCACGTTCGCCATGGCAGAAATGACAATCCTAGTTTCCACTTCAACGTCGGTTCAACCCATATCTTTAATGACGACATCAACAATCAAAACCAAGACAACCAAGCACCAACACAAAACTAGCAAATTCTACCGAGTTATCGCTACCTTATATAGGGCATTAATTAAAACATGTTTTTATGTAACTTCCAATTGAACCATCTATCTTTATATCTTTGTGTTTAAAACCTATTTATACATGTCTTTCATTCAATAATTAGAACTTTCATATTGCTTTGCCAGCACTAACAATTATATATTTTCAAAAGTTATGCAAACTTAAAAGAATAAATTAAAACTATGTTCAAATAATACCGAAACATACACCGTCATTTTTCATAATAACACAAATCTACACAACAACAAAACAAAATTACTTAACAATCGAAATTACTTAATTCCTATAAACAATTTAATTTCTCCATCAAATCCAACATAAATTAATACAAGCACACAATAAACCATGGCAGTGCTAAAGATTTTAAATATTTTTATGTATCTAAATAAACATGAATACATAAGATATTCTAAATTTACTGATATATCCAAATAAAAATAAATAAATAAATAAATCAACATAAGAGATTAAATATACACATAACTTTTATAAATAAAAACAATATATAGCAAATAATTTTAACAAGTTATTAGGTGTTTTTGGTAAGAAAAATATTATTTTGGGTTTGAGAGATTTAAAAATAAAATTTTGAGTTTTTTAGATAGAAGTTTTTTTATAAGTTTTTTCTATTAATTATCCCAAAAATTTAATCTAAAATTTTAAAAGTACTTTAATATTTTTTTCATAATATTGTATAAAAAAAAATTGATATAAAAATCTTTATAAATATTAACAGTTGAATGCAAATTTTTAGGATTGGTTTGGTATTTTTGTTGTTTCTTGTATTTTGTTTTTATTTCAAAATATTTAAAATAATTTTGAAAAACAACTATATAAGAACTAGCAATTCGAGAAATTAAATTAAAAAAAAAAATTAGAATGGTTATTGAAGATTTCGATAACAATTTTTAAAAAATAGAAAACAAAAACAAGTATTGTGTTTTGATGTGCAAGTTTAGCCCTTGGACTTTTTTTTTTAAAAAAAAAACCTTTTCGCAGTGAATAATTTCTGTTAATGTTTTTTTTTCCTTATTCCCCCCACCCCAAGGATGATTTTGATTTTTTTTCGAAAATATATTTTTTTCATATAACTCAAATCTAGAGTCAAGTATTTCTTTCATCTTGTATAGACTACGAAAAAAGCTAATATCCTTATCCCTTATCATTTTCACACTGACAAAAAACTATTAAGACCAGCTCAAAAATCCATTAATTTTCTTTGTAGAAAATGCAATATATATATATATATATGACCAGAATTACTGACCAAAAAGGAGAAATCAAGGTTAGGCATAACTAATTTTTTTTGTTACCTGACAACCAAAGTTATGTGTTGAAGTAAGCAGCATGCTAATAGCTAGAAATTTGATGATTCATAGAAAATAAATTTCTCCGAATTTTGAACCAATTTGTTTGTTACAACCAAAATTACGTGTTGAAGTAAGATCATTTGAAAAAAACAAGAGTATAAATATTTAGAGAAGAAACGGACAGAGCAAATTAAAATACGCGCATATAAACAATAGATCATATAAATCAATTCCCTCCAACTCATGCAACTCTCTACGTCAAATGTAGGAGGCGAGTCAAAATGGAGACAAAAAAGAAACCAAAACACAATCCATTCATCACCATCGTCATGCAGCATTAAATGTTGTAGAAAAAGAAAAGAAACCTACCAAAAAGAACAAAAAAGTTAGGAATGAAAGGAAGCAAATGAAGGGGCACATAGGTAACGTAACGTAAAAACAGAAGGCATAAAAGAAAATTGGCTCAAAACATAAGGGTGAAAAAAAAAAACCAACTTATCTGGCACAAATTTTAAGAAAAAAATAAAAAGGAAAGCAAGTAAAAAATACATTTTAAAACATACTCTAAGGAACTGATGGAGAATCGTGCGTGGGTCACGCATACCACCAAACGAACGATCCAAATGCATGCAAAGAAGCCAAACAATGTAGGTGAGTGATATTTTTCATAATTACTTGAGTCTCTGTGAACAATTTAGGAACAAAAATATCACCATCTATTTTAGTATTTCTTTTGTAATTTTTATGAAAAATAATTATTAAAAGTTCATATGATTTGAAAAACAAACCATTTGAAATGATTATTTTTGTTTTTGTTAATGGCCAAACTAATCAAAATTTTCCTTCACAATTAAAAATAATTAATTTCAGTCAACAACTGTCATTAATCTTTCATATCGTTTTTCAATTTTACGAGATACCTTCTGAGATTGCAAATATTTTTCTTATTCCTTGCATGTCTTAAATAAATAAATAAAATTTATTATGAAAAAAATTTGTTTTTAATAAATTTTCAGCATTGCTCGTTGTCCATCTAAATGTTGTGCGAGGAGTTAAATCAATTAAACTAATAATTAAAAAAAAAACGATACGTCATATGTTTGATAGCTATTGAGTTATTGATTGGATTTTGTTATCCATTACCAATTAATTATGTGTGGAGGTAATAATAATCTCGCAATCAAAATTTTAATTTTCACAAAGAGTGAGAGAGAGAGAGGAGGAGGAGGAAACTGACTCAGCTATCAAAGATATCGATCTACAAAACCGCCAATTAAATGTTATTATATTTTCTGAAAAAGGCTGGAAATTGACTTAACCATCCAACGGGTTGTTTGGATCACATGTTTGGGGGCACCGTACCCCAAAATGCCCTGAGAGAAGTTGAGAACTCGACCATGTGGTCTTGTTAAGACCATGCAATTTAGGTTAATATTGATTGGAAACTGAGATATGCATACATTCAACAATGATACTGACTGAAACCATAAATGATTTATTAGTAGTTCGCTCACATCAAATTATTTGGAAGGACTATTATAATAACTCATTTGAATAATGTTGTTGTTATTTAATTGTTTTATAAAATTTATTTATAAAAAAAAATGACTAGATTTATATGAATTATTCACGAAATCTATTTATTTAATATATGAGATATCAAATAGAGATATCACTTGATTATAGGAGAAAAGAATTATGAGAATTGCATATTTTTTTATTAACAAGTACTCATGTGTGTATATATATATATATATATATATATATATATATATATATATATATATATAAAATGCATGATCACAATCTAATATATATATATAATCAAGGAGGTTGTGATTATATCTTGATCATAGGAGATTTGGTTTTTCATTAATAAGAGATTATGATTATGATTTGGTTATAAAAAATTATAGAAGATTTGATTTTTGATTATAAGAGATTGTGATTATAAAATTTTTTGTTTTAGTGAATATTTGACGATATTAAATAAACTTAAAAATCCATAGTACAGGTTGGAGAGTTCAATTTCTCCCTCAAATCTAAGTAAATTTGCCAATAATAGTTTAAATGAAAGATCACAACATCCAAATTCGTTGATCAATTTTAATTTCTCTAAAACAGCTAAAATTTCACGAATCTCAGGCTAAAAAAAAAATATTATCACAATAACCCATTTTCTTGAAACCCATTTGCCTCTTAATTGTCAAATTTTGTTGGAAGCGGATCGTTTGGTGGGTGGAAATCAAAGAAAAAGGGACCCATTTTCCTGCTAATCGTCAAACTTTGTTGGCAGCAGATCATTAAGGTGGGTGGGTTGCGCAGCAGCCCAAATTAATGCTATGGAGGGAACCAGCCAAGTGTCATGTTTAAGGCCCTGCAATTATAGTCTTCGTTGGACGCTGATCAAATCTTGACCGGTAAATGATATCGACCGACATCGTATATTTTTTTATTATTTAACTCATATATTATCAGAAAAAAATATTATAAATAAAACTGAAACAAAACATGTTTTCACGGAGTATTTTACTGTTTACTCACATTCGTACACATTATTCGTTCACGTTCAATCTGAATCAAATCAATTGAATTTTGGTTTAAAAACTCAAGTTAATTTTTTATTATTCAGTTTATGTATATAATAAATATAATTACTTAAAATGATTTTTGTTTATTTAAAATTTGAATTCAAGATCATTTATTTAGGTAATTAAATTTTTTTTCGTTCAAATTAATTCTCTTGTTATATATATATATATATATATATATATATATACTATTTTTTTATAAATAAAATAAAAAAGAGATTTAAATTAGAGATATTTTGAGAAGAGAAGGGATAATACCAAGTGGAGCTACATTTCGCAACTAATTAACGGCTACCTTCCTAAAATAGAAATGAGAAATGAAGGCAATCATGTAGAATAATATTACTGGGTCTTTATCCTGTTCATTAATAAAATCCTCCTTGATTCTAACAAATGAATATTATATATTTTACCATTATTTGATTTTAAGAAATCAGTATTGTATATAGAATTTTGTGGTTATTTGATTTTAGAAAATTAGTATTGTATATAGAGTTATTTGTAGATGAGGTTTTGAAGCAATACGATCCTAATCTGATGTAGTCAAATAATTTATATATATATGATTTTTACTATTCGATTCTAAATATAATTTGAATTCATTAATCTATTTATTAAATAGATTAAATATAAACTTATTTTGATCCGTTTCGATATTAATCTGATTTAAAATTAAAATACTATTATTTTTAATAAATATTAAAAATTTAAATATAATACTAGATTAAAATTTAAGGTTTATTTATTTTAAATTCCTGATAAGTATATACAACATATCCTTTAACAGTCGACTGTTTTTTAAGAAATTGAGATAAGTTTTTTTGTTATTATTTTTTTTAAACTGGCTTGTTGTTAAGGGCATTCTTTGATAGGCTTTCATCACCCACCAATCATTGCACTAGCTTTTAAAATAATCCATCCTCTTCTTTCCCGTATCTCTATATAATTCCATTCATTTGATCTTTACTGAAATGAACAAGCACACTAAACAAGCCTAACGTTCTAATTTCAAAATGAATACAATGCAGGCTGACAACCTTGTACCTAAAAACTCTTCTTCTTGTGCCATGAATCCTCTAAATCTTGAGGAGTTCAAGAGGCAAGGTTACATGGTCATTGACTTCATTGCAAATTATTATCAAAACATTGAGAAACACCCAGTCTTAAGCCAAGTTGAGCCAGGTTATCTAAAAGAACTCCTTCCAAAATCAGCCCCATTTAGTCCCGAACCAATTGAAACAATCCTCCATGATATCCAAAATCATATCATTCCTGGCATCACACACTGGCAAAGTCCTCATTACTTTGGATATTTCCCTTCGAGTGGTAGCATTGCAGGGTTTCTTGGAGAGATGCTTGGTACTGGCTTTAACGTTGTAGGATTCAATTGGATGGCATCACCAGCTGCAACTGAACTTGAGGGCATTGTAATGGAATGGCTTGGAGAGATGCTTACGCTTCCCAAATCTTTTCTCTTCGCTGGAAATGGTGGGGGAGTTTTACAAGGGACTACTTGCGAAGCCATTTTGTGCACTTTAGTGGCTGCAAGAGACCAAATGCTGAGCCAAGTTGGGAAAGACAACATTGGGAAGCTAGTTGTTTATGGTTCAAACCAAACACACAGTGCTCTCCAAAAAGCAGCACAAGTTGCAGGAATCCTCAAAAAGAATTTTCGAGCTATAGAAACGACTGAATCAACATCATTTGCACTATCCCCAGATTCATTAAGATCGGCTATTTGCTCAGACATAGAAGCTGGGTTAGTTCCCTTGTTTCTATGTGCCACCATTGGGACAACTGCAACCACAGCGGTAGATCCACTCAGACCACTATGCGATGTTGCAAATCGCTATGGCTTATGGGTACACGTTGATGCTGCGTACGCTGGTAGTGCTTGTATATGCCCAGAGTTCCAGCATTTTCTTGATGGCGTAGAGGGTGCACACTCATTCAGTTTGAATGCACATAAATGGTTCTTTACCACTTTGGATTGTTGTTGCCTTTGGTTAAAAGATCCAAAGGCTCTTACAAAGTCTCTCGCAACAAATCCTGAGTTTATTATGAATAACCATGCTAGTAATTCAGAACAAGTGGTGGAATACAAAGACTGGCAAATAGCCCTGAGCAGAAGATTTCGATCCATGAAACTATGGCTTGTGTTAAGAAGTTACGGTGTTGATAACCTCAGAAGCTTCCTAAGAAGCCATGTCAAAATGGCCCAGATTTTTGAAGAACTTGTAGTCAGTGACAAGAGATTTCAGGTTGTGGTTCCTAGAAATTTCGCAATGGTTTGCTTTAGAGCTTTGCCATTGGCAATGGGTAACAAGGTGTACGAAAATGGCATGGGCAACAAGGTGTACGAAAATGGCAACAAGGTGTATGAAAATGGCATGGGCAACAATGTGTATGAAAATGGCATGGCTCAGAAAATCACAGATGATCAGCACGATCAGGAACGCAGTAATCAGCTTAACCAGGAGCTTTTAAAGTCAATTAATGCCTCAGGCCATGTGTATATGACCCACGCTGTTGTTGGTGGACTCTACATTATAAGATTCGCTGTGGGGGCAACCCTTACAGAGGATCGGCATGTGTTCACGGCTTGGAAGGTGGTGCAAGAGCATTTAGATGCCATAATTGGCATCTAAATAAGTTCCATCCGAAAAAAAAAAAAAAAAATTTCCTTCTAAGATCATTCCCCTGTCATGTGCCCTTAACCATTGTTATCACATGTTACTCTTGATTTCGAAAAATAATTAATATCCATCAATAAACAAACATTTACTAGAATTTAGTGTGTGAACTTTCTAAAACGCAACTATCATCCATTCCTATAAATGCATTTTATTTGGTAACAAAAAAAATTGGTAGTATTTACCTACTCTGCTAACTAGTATAGTTTCAACCAATGTTATTAGAATTGAATCGGACAAATCAATTCAAGTCGAGAATTGATGAATCCGGCGTCCAGCTTATCCGGTTGCCACACGATATCGTTTGTACAATTGAATCGGATTAACCGGAATGACTCGAGAGCTTTTTTTCACTGATGACCCGTGTAAACCAAACTGTACATGATGGGTTGAAAATTAAGATGACCGTTTATGATTTTGAGACTCCGTTAGTTTGACAAAAAAAAAACAAAAACTTTTATGGGAAAATTAATTCTAAAAAATTTATTTATCAAGAAATTATTATTATTTTTAAATATTTTCTAACGTTTGGCAATTACATGAAAAAATTATTGAAAAATATATTCGAGTGCTTATTTGATGTAGAAAACTAAAATAAAAAATAGTTTTTTTTTTTGAAATTAAACTGATAATTTAGTCTAAAAAATAATTTAACAAATTATTAGTTTTTATTTGTAGATAATTATTCATTTGATTTCAAAAGATCAATGTTGAAATAATTTGCAACTAATTATTAACTACAATTACCAACAAAATTTTACAACCATTTAAAATTAGTTACAAATTATTGATTTAGTTACAAATGAATACTCGTTGAAAAAATAATATATTTATTAATGAATTAATTAGTTTTAAATTTTTCACAAATGATTGCGAGTCTTGTAATAATCGTTTTCAATTAATTAAGTATAATTTAGGTAGTGTTTGGGATAATGGAAAAACAAAATAGAGATAAATTATTAAAATATTTATTATAAAAATATTTTTAAGATGTAAAAATGATTTTTTAAGAATATTTAATGTATTTATAAATAAAAAAATCAAATGTTAGTAGAAATAGAGAAAAAATAATTAAATAATTAATAATAATTGATAAGAAATAATTAAAAATTAATTTGATATATTTTAAATAAAAAGGAGATAGAGAAAAAAAATTATTAAAATATATATTGAGAAAGGTGAGTAACGTAAAAGCGAAACAACTCGCGAGAGAGAAGGAAAATATTTTTTTCTTTTTTAACTCAAAAAACATTTTTCAAAAATACTATATCATTTTTCATTAATTGAAAATCATTTTTCGTTGACTTTTTTCCTAAACATAAAACAAACATCGAAAAATAAAAAATAATGAAAAAAACAAGTTCTAACTTTTTTTCTCCAAACAAACGCAGCATGCAACAATTTAACTTCAAACAGAACCTAGCGTAAGACGATTTAACTTCAATCAGAACCTCAAACCTAATTTTTGCTTCACCAACTGATGAAAAGAGAACACACCTATACATGACCTACCCTTCAATTTTTCTACTCCAGCCGCAGCCTAATTCTTCCACCGAATCACAATCGAAAACTGCCACAAAACTGCCAGCTTTTCAAGTACTTAATTGACTAAAGAAATTTTCTGGAAGGTTATATTCTTCTTGTTGCCGAGGTAGCATTGTATTGATAATATCCAAGCTTTTTTTTTTTTTTTTTTTTTTTTTTCATCTATGAACTTAGTAATACTAAATCATGAATTGGGTATGGAGTATAGACTATGGGGTTTGATTTTTTTTTTTTTAAAAAAAAAAACCACAAAATCGTAAGCTTGCCATTAATTGCTTAACTCTTGCATTTCATTGTCATTTATGATGATTACTTTCGCATGCTGATTTTGTAAGTG
This sequence comes from Dovyalis caffra, assembly GCA_963924115.1. Classification (NCBI taxonomy): domain Eukaryota; kingdom Viridiplantae; phylum Streptophyta; class Magnoliopsida; order Malpighiales; family Salicaceae; genus Dovyalis; species Dovyalis caffra. The sequence goes on from CAWUPB010001184.1 coordinate 12,156,414, forward strand.
GAAGTTTTCTATGTAAATAAAAAATAGAAAAAAGAACAACTCATGGGTGACCAATCATCCAGCATGATGAGTGACAAGTCATCCACTTCAGAGGAAAACAAGATTAAAAAAACATGTGGCCGCTGGAAAAGGAAGCGCACAAACACAATACAACGCATCGGTTTTTTTTTTAAAAAAATTAAATAAATTGAAAAAAAACACAAAAAAATTAAATTATATATATATATATATACACACACACAAAGAAGACTAATTGGTTACACAAAGAAGACTAATTGGTTTCCAAAAATTTGAAAAGTAGTTGAAACCGTAAATGATGCCAAATGAATGGCTCCTTAGAAAATTAAGGTTTGGTTACATTCACACAGTAAGAGTTATCTTTAACTCATATTGAGTTCACGTAATATTAAATTCACTTTTAAATATTCTTAATTAGGAAACTATAATCATTCCAATACCATATTTAAAATAATTAAAAAATCAAAATAAATTTTAAAATTTTTAATATTTAATTTTTAAAACGAATAAAAATAATGATTAGAAAAATAATCTAATCAACTATAAGAATAATAAAAATAATTACCATTATGATTTTAAAAGATAAGATAATTGTGATAGTAATAATAAACTAGTACATATATATAGTGATGGCACCGTAGAAGTAGAAGACGATAGTGAAAAAAAATGATGGTAATTATGGTGTTGGTGGAGAAGTGACAACAGAATTATAATTATAGTAATAATAATTAAAAAATATATATCACAACTGCTAATGATGGTGGTGGTGGTGGTGTTAGAGGTAGGATGGTAATAGTAATTAATACATAATAAATAAAAATAATATATTATTATTTTTTTAAAAATCTTATTTTTATTTATTGTTTTTATTTCATTCTATTATTAATTTTTATTTTCATTCTTATTTTATTTTTTTAACTAAACACCTAGAAAATGAAAATAAATTTTATTCCTTATTACCAAACACCATTTTAAAAAGTTTTATAGCTGCCTTAATTAAATGGGCTGATAAACGAGTAAAGTATCATTAATAGCACATAAGGTCTCCCGTGTAGGGAAGTTCATGCTTTATTAATAAATAGATATCAACCCTAATATGCATGCTTCTTCATCTTCTCATCTTAATTTAGGCTTGAGCAATTTTCAATGGAGAAGCAAAAATGCGGTTGAGCGTAGCAGCTAACCGAATGCCCCCTTGGGCAAGCCTCTTTTCCACAACAGGTAGCCGAGAAAGGAAGTAATCATCTGCAGTAGAACAGACCAATTAGCAGCACAGAACCATACGGAACAGATTATATATGTTCATGAAAACAGCACATCAGTGATGGACCTTGCATGCTGTCCTAAGTCGCTTCCTACTCTGATCTACTTCTGTCAACTCTACTAAAAAAAGGGTAAATTATTCTTTATTCTCAGGGGTTTGAATGTAATTTAAAATTGAGTCGACCTTCATCTTCGAAAGCCTTTAACCTACTAATTTGACTCTTGAAGACCATTATCTTCTTAAGACAACTACTGGTTTTTCTTACTCCCAAATATACAATTTGACAACTTAATTTCTTAGAGAAAAATCAATATGTATATGAAGGATTAAGCTATAACTGCATTCAAAATCCAGGACTAAAGAATGAACTCTTTAAAAAACACCAATTGTTTAGATCAGGAAAATATATACCTTCAAGAGTGCTTCCTTGCGTGGCATTCCTGTATGCAAACTTACAGGCCAAACTAACGCTTTCAGAAGCATAGCTGCACATGCAATTCGAAGAAAAAAGATCAAGTAATTGGTCACCAACCCCTTACAACATATCCATGAAGTTAATTTTTTTACTGTGTGCAATGAAATATCCATGTACTTACGGGTTTGGACAGGCTGTGTGGTTGTATGCACATGATTCCCATGATGGTAGCTCATTGGACCAATTTTCCTATTATTAACCATGAAATAAAGCCATGAAAAGAAGTTTCTCCCTCAAGAAAAAAGCTTCACATTAGCAACCAGAAAATGAGCGGTTGGAAAAGCAAGCATACCGTTATATTATTCTGAATCGACTGTATCATGGTTGCAAGATTTGAACCATAGAATGTCTTCAAGGCTAATTCAATAATCATGTCGTCCCACACCTGAGAGAGAATAACACTATTGATAGATATTGGTGGTGATATGTATACTTATATATCATCGAAGTTGCATAGAACAAAGGTAATAAGTACGCACATGAACAGTCTGAAAACATTTTCTTTGGTTATAATTAAAGGAACCATATATACCATCTCTGTGTGCTTCTGTGTCTCTGTGAATTAACAGAATACGGGAAGCTTACACGGTGTAGATTTGTGCTCGTATTGTAACAATAGACTTGTATTCTGTTTCCTCCTAAATCTCCAAGAAAACCCATATGCAGGGGCTGTCATCACAAAACAAGTTATTGAAGTCATGGCTATGCACACAAACTATACATGAACATCACTAAGGATTCATACATATAAACCACAACAGGTAAATTATTTACTGATCATAATTTTATAGAAGCACTAGAGAGGAGATAAGAGAGCCTAAAATAAGGTAGTGTCCTCTTAAGTCTTATCTATATCCATCTATACTATATATAAAAGACTGAATCGAGGGCTGAGGTAATTAGTAATAAAACTGAATCTTTTTTTCAAGTGTCCTACCTCAATCTAAGGATTTGGATTCTGAACGTAGCTGGTCACATTCTAAATTTCACCATTAGTTTTGAATTATGTGAAAGAAAGGTGTCTCTTCAAACGCTACCTTTGAATTGCTAAAGATTGTGGGTAAATACCTAGAGGATTAACGCTAGAGAAAGAATTTGAGGTCACTGATATTATACATGCATGCAGACCAATCCAGTTACTATGCTTCTTAAGGCTTTGTACCCTGTGCTCTGTCTTAAAAGTAATGAAGTTTTAGCAACAGTTAACAGGAGCAAACGTGGTGGGCATCCCCAAAAAAATGCGATAAAAACATAAGTGCCTCAGTCGAATTATCTGCAGCCAACAATATTAATTAGAATCTTCCGCATATTAATTATACTTTGTTAAAGGAAACATATATAGACATATATATAACACTTTGATGTGCTAATTAACTCCAACCAATTATATGAAGATTACTTACAGTTGGACTCTGAACTGGAATTCTGATATGCTGATGAAAGTTGATACGTATAGTTATATATAGCTCCAGTGACGCATCTGTCTTGACTCCCAGCAGAGTCATGACAATCCCCTGAAAAGAAATGGTAAATTCATTCATGCAAGTTGTAACTCAATGAAGAAGCTACCTTTTTTTTTTTTTTTATGAACTCGAAGATTATATTATAGGCATAAACCAGCAGGACGCTACTATATATATATAAAAAAGAAGAAGTTACAATCAAGCTAAGAAGTCATTAGATCTCTGCATGCTAGACTTAGCTAGAGAATCAGTTAAATGGTTCTTTTCTCTCTGCATATGAGAGAAAGAAACAGATTTTTAAACAGAATATTAGAAATATCATTAAAAATACTCTGAAGTTTCCAGAGTCTGACTTGATGAGCTACAGGAGAAGCAGCAGTGATTTACATAATAGCGCAACTGCATGCAAACAATATACATCTAGCTAAAGAACGAAAGGGACAGACAGACTAAGCCAAACTTACTACAATATTCATAGTTACACTTGAGATCTGGTGTATCAGCAAAGTGTAAAGCACTACTCCAGCGATACTGGGATAAGGATTTGATCTCATCAGGCCATGAACAAACGTTTGCAAGATCACCTTCAGCAGACTCTGGAAGCAATTCCTTCACTGCAGCTAGAGCTTCTGCAGTTAGATACCCCTACAAAACACAAAAAAGGTGCCTCATCAGATCATAGGATTAATAATAGCCCAATTTTCAAACTCATCTTGTCATTATTTCTTATCTTCGCCTACATTGTACATGTATACATCTTTACTGCGTATCGAACTTGTCTGTCTTTCGGGACACGAATGCTGATAATCTGAATGGAAGATTAATTACGAACGACTCTCGCTAAAACAGTTGTACCAGAAATATTTCTAGTGTATCATAACCCAGATTTTAGTTGACTTGCACCTCAGTTAATGCTAGCATTCTAAGACTTGTCGAGTAAATTAGGAGAACACTGACTACAAAACAGGAGACAGTTACACTAAAGGGCTACTTCAACAGGTCAAGAAAGAACCACACAGAAATCCAATGCCATAAAAGAAAGACAGCAAATCTCACCTCTGCAATTTTGCCCGTAGCATAGTGACCTTCCTCGCCCCAACCAAGAATTCCAGAAACCAATTGAAGAAGAACAAGCACCCTCACACTCCACAACACCCCAGACACACCCATTGCCATTTAGTCAATAGAAGGATCAGTTTCAACTTATCAACTAATCCCTTCGTTGGTTTTTAAAATGCAAGAAAGAGAGAAAACAAAAGAACAGCAAAGTGAGCACATTTTTCAAGCTACAAAAGACAGCTTCAGTGATGGGGCCCGTTGGCAGCACCCCCAAGAGGTGTTTATAACACGTTCTTACAATAATTCCAATGCTCCAGCATTGACTTGACACATAACCCATCATGAAAATCTGAGTTGGAAAGGGTGGTTGATAAGAGTATTTTAATAACTTTTTATCTACTAGCAGATCTGAAAGGGATTCATCATATCAGATATCCTTTTGTCACGTGTAAAAAGCCAGAAAAAAATATATTTCATTTTCTCTCTCTTCATTAACCCTGCATCAAAACCCAATTCTACATAATTTGGCAGCATTAAAATAGCAATTGTTTATTTTTGAGTCTGAACCGTTGTGGACTAACAATGGTTGCAACGTTCTTATATGGCAAAGAGAAAGGTTTGATTGATTATTATATATTAGAAGTGTATAATAATATGAACATGGGAACAAAGGATTTCAATGAACTATATGGCAGCAGTTGCTCAATGGGTTTGTCTCTGTCTCGTAACATTGAATATCCCTCTGCATCTATTGGTTTTGGTGGCATTAGAAAGGTTAAAGTCAATCAAGTTAGAGAGTAAGCAAATGACATTTCTTCACCAGTGAGGCAGTGCTATACGCCTATACTAGAGTAGATGGCAATATAATTTCAATCCATTTAACAAGAAGGTGTTAAGACGTGGAGAGTAATGTAAATAAGAATTCATAATATAAATAGCTATGCAGATTCAGTTTAACGGTCTTGTTAGTCGGTTAACGAACATAAATTAAAAATCTATATAATATTAAATTATATATAAGCTCGTTAAATTTTTTTTTTTTATAATTCTAGTTCATCGAACTATAAATAAAGACAACATTACTTATATTTATAATCGATATTTGATAAAACCTAATAAAAAAATTCTAGTATAACTATGAAGTAGACATTATTTATATGCATATGTAGTTTTTGGAAAGAAACATGCAGACAAGAGATCAAACGAGATCCCCAGCAATCTTTCCATGATGCTACATCATCAACCACGTTCCCTGCGTAACATGGCAGCATACAGAACTAGATTTCCTTTGCTCATGTATAACAGTTAATTGAAGAGAACCGATTGTTTTACAGAGTAAATTATAAATTAGTCCTTTTACTTTCAAGAAATTAATGAATTAATTTTTTTTTCAAAAACTAATAATTTATTTAGTTCTTCGTTGATAAGGTTTTGTCAAATCCATCAAATTGATGCCTAATATCTAAAATATCATTTAATATATGTTTTCATGAGATATGTTTTGGTGCTTGAAGATAGAGAAAAAATATAGAAATTATTAAAATGAGAAGTGAAGATTTGAGGGAAGAAATGGAAATTTGTTTTAGTGCTTGAGGAGAGAAAAATAGAGAAGATGTGTGTGAAAGAAAGAAATAATGCATAAATAAAAAAATAAAAAATAAAAAATACTACAATAAAGACACTCTATCACCACTCTAATTGAAACGTAGAGGATTAGATGATTAATTTTTAAAACAATGAGGATTAATTATTTTTTTTCGAAACAAGAAGGACTAATTTATAATTTACTCTAGTTTTGTATATACACAAAGATGGAGAGAAATCAGGAAATAATAATAATAATAATAATAATTTACAAGTTACAGGTTACTGGCTAACATTATAAGTAGCATATGCTTACTTGGATAATAACAAAATGTACAGGTTTTGTTTCTCCCTCCCAGGCAGTAAAAAATTCTTCGAAAGAAGAGCGATGCATGGGTTTCCAATCCAGCAGCTTGCTGCTTTTTTCACCCCGAATTGCTTCCAGAATTGGAAGGACATCGCAGCGCAAGCCATAGATATGACCATTCTAAATCCCTCTTATTTCCTTGCTGATTTTAAAGAAACATGAAGAGATTTAAAATGGGCATATGCCTTGTTGCGACCTTTAAAGCGGCCTCAACGGATGGAAAAAAATAAAATCTGCATGCATATATAGTCAAAAACCCATGCGTTGCGTCCAGAACTGGCCTCAATCGTATAATAATATGGGTTCGTTCTGAATATGTATGAAGATTCTTAGTATTATTTTATCAAGCAACTCAGAAGGAGAAACTTTTTTGTTCACAGATGATTAAATTAGATTCAAATTTAATTAAATTAGTAACTGATTGATTAATAGTTGCATGTTAGAACAAACTTTAATTATTTCTCATAAAAAAAAAAAAACTTTAATTATTAAGGCATGCAGCCTCAAACACATTCAAATTTCCATCGAGAAAATATGAACAAAAAATTATGATATATATATAAACCAAGCTCATCGAAATAAAAGCTGCACGCTCTCAAACGTTAGGGGAAAAAAAGAAAAAAAGAAGCAAGCATTCTATCAGAAAACTTACAAAGTTTGTTTAGAAGAAAACCTTAACTTTCACAAATCTGTTTAATATATATACGAGATATTCAAAAAAACCTATTTGCAGAAAAGGAAATACTAATACCAGTTAAACTACGATTCATGGTCTTGTTAAATGAGAAGAAAACAAAGTTATATACTGGAATTAAACCCAGCCAAACCAAAGGACACTTTGTTCGGTAAGAAAACAAAGTTATACTATGAATGCATAAAACATTTACACCGAAGGACACGCCTAGTGATTATGTATCCGGTAGCTTGTTTTAGCGAAGCATGTTCGAGTTTTAATAACTCTATTTTATTTTATTTGGTTATTACGTAATGAGAAAGGACTGTCTCTTATTATGTAGTCCAAAGTCATACAAAACAAAGCAAGATTTTGTTTTTGGCCTTGGAAAAAGAAAAGAAAAGAGGGAATCTGAGAAGAGAATATCAGTTTTTTATTTCTTTATGACGAATAACTAAATGATAGGAAATTTATACAGCAAAGTTAAACTATATCAGTTTAACAACCTCCTAAAGACCTCCTTCATTTAACAACCTTCTAATTAAGACCAGGATCATACATATGACACTTGCAGAGGTATAAGTTACGGAAACAATAACGCTAAGAGTAAAAGTTTCCAAATTGTCGTGCTCGTTAGTTGCTTTGTTATGTTGGTGACGCTAACCCTTCTTCAGTATCCCCAAAAATCTGATTCAAGAACATGGCTAAGCGAACTCCGCCTTGAGCAATACGTTTCATGACAATTGGCATCCTTGAATCGAAGTAATCATCTATGATCACGCAACATATTGAATTGTTAATCTTCAAGCATCCTTTTCAATCTGAATAATCTTATCAGATTGACATTAATTAAAAAAAACATAATGCAGTCTTCAGGTCGCAAATACCTGTTAGAGTTGCACCTTCCTTGACGCCTTTGTAACCCCATTTGCAAGCTATGTTTATGCTCTCTTTGGCATACCTACACATGTGATAGGCAAGCATGATTAACAAATCTGAAGTAGGTAACTTAATGAGACATTGTTAAAATCAAGTCCCAATTATTTACATGTTGTGTTTTGGAAGAAACATGTAGCTAGACAATAGAATTAGAGAACTAACTTGTCTGGACATGAAAGGATATCACCACAATCTTTCCATGAGGCTACGTCATCAAACCATATTCCCTGTGTAACATGGCAGAAATTAGTACACGACCAGATTTCCTTTGTACATATATATAACAGTTAGTTGAAGAGAACCAAATGTTTTATATATACATGAAGATGGAGGGAAGCTAACTGGTCTTACATCAGTGAAGTTCCCCTCTATGTCTTTTTGCCAGAGATCCATGTCCTTGTCATAGAAATCTTTTAGAGCTGTAAGAATTATCTCCCTATCCCATACCTAGATGGAGAAAATGCAACCTTCAGTCATAAAATGAAGGGAAAAAAGGACACTGGCCCCGCAATGTTATTTGTACAGGCATACTGCCACAGCAAATATTTATCAAAAGCTGAGGCAACAAGGTTGATCATTGATGGTACTCACATGGTGAAGATTAGATTTGTGTCTATACCAGCGTAAATCAATGGTGTTTCCTCCTTCATCGCTAGTGAATCCAACATGCATTGGCTGTAAAAAAGAGAAGATAAAACTCGTTGAATCCTGATCATAAAGATGGAAAAGGAGAGAGAAACTAGAACTGTCCATACATATGTTTACCTGATGAATATCTCCCATGAAATGGGACAAGAATAGCAAGGCTTCTGTCAAATTATCTGCAAAAATAATCAAACCCTGTGAATCTCAGGACTCAAAACAGTAAAATCACAATCCTGAAATGTGGAATTCCTTACATCGACGATCTGCAGTGCCCTCCCTGTAGTGCAAGAGCTGAGATGTAAAATTTTGGATGGCACCATCAACACAAGCATCTTTCACACAATCCCCTAACACAAAGTAACAAACTAGTCACGTTGGTACACTGATGACAGAAAATAATAGTGATTGACGTAATTATGAGGTGGAAAGCTAACTTGAATAATCAAATGTGCAGGCTTTGTCTGGTGTGTCAATGAAGTGAAGTGGGCTAGTCCACCTGTATCTATACCAATGCCGGATTTGGTCAGGCCATGTGCAGAGAGCCGATAAGTCACCATTGAGATCGTGAGGTAACAAGTTTTCTACAGCATGTGCTGCCTCGGGCCCTAAAAGATTCTGCTAATTGAAAGGAGACTGTTAGTCATGAAAATTCAACTGTAAGTTTTGCTTATCCATAAAATAACAATTTTGGATTTTTCATATTTTGATGCATCTTTCTTAAACTGGTATCGTGTGAACTGAAAAACATTTGTCAAGACATTTCTTAAACAGGTAACAATTTGTCATTTGGTTTTAATACAAGCAAGAAAGGCTATAGTTGTGTCACCGACCAACACAACTTAAGACTTGTGAAGTCAACTAATAAATGGGGAAGCAAATTTCAGGACTACAATCATAACTTCATGGGTTTGATTATTGAGCGAGCTAGCACTATATTTTAGCTTCAGATGCGCAACTCCCATAAGCCGGCCAACATCCGGTCAAGTCACCAGGATTCCAGGCCACAGACCTGAGTTGATTCTATTTCTATCAGGATTTTAAGGATTCAGGGGATGGGAGAGGACCATAATCACAGTTGATAACTATAAATTAGAAAATGGTTTGACTTTTGAAAACAGACACGGGAAAGGGTAGAGCCGCCACTGTGAAACGATTTTGTAAAAGAATAAATTCGTTTCATTAGTTATTTTTGCCTTGGACCTCTTATCGTGATGAATATTGACCTGTCATGATGATATATCTTCCTTGATTTTTGATAAAAACATTTAAGTAAACATTAGTCCATGTGGACCTATTTCCTAGAAGAATGGATGTGATTTTTACCTGCGCAATCCGACAAGTCATTATATGACCCTCCTTGCTCCATCCCCGAGCTCTTGGCAATGAAATGGAAGCTAAACCTACGAACAAAACAAATGCAAGTGCAGACAATTTCAACAAACCTCTAATCCTATCCATATTGTTTTCTCTGCTAGAATTGCCTAATGTTTTTTTTCCTACAATATCAAAACGAAATGAGCCTCTACAATGAGTTAGGTACATATATAAAAAGCTTAGAAAAGGTTCGTCGCATTTACATAATAAAGAAACAAACGGTTCTTATCGAGTACAAGTATTAAATTCCACTCTTGAGTACCCTTAAAGTTGACATTTGCCATGTGCAAGAATAGCATATTCGGGAATATCTAAGGCAATGAAACCACATAACAGGAATGAGGTGGAGAGTTTAGAAAGGATAGTTTAGAGCTTGCCTAACATGACAAATGACTAAAGTAATGCGTATAGGGAAGTTCATGCTATATACAAATTGGTGCAGTGGTCCCTGCTCTGTCATCAACTGAAGATGCTTCTTTATCTCTTTATCTTCATGCCTGAGCAATTTCAATTTGAGAAGCAAAAATGCGGTTGAGAGTGGCAGCTAACCGAATGCCAGCTTGGGCTAGCCTCTTTTCCACGACAGGCAGCCGAGAAAGAAAGTAATCATCTGCAGCACAACAGATGAGGAGATTACGTTCATGTTAGCAGTGAGAAAACAAATATCTGTTAGATTACTTGCAGAATTGAGATAGTGAGAAAACAAATATCTGTTAGATTACTTGCAGAATTGAGATAGCTACAATCAACATACATAACATGCTGGGTCATGTGTATGGTCAAACACATGAGAAGGAGGGCCCAATGTCTATAAGATATTGTGTTGACTACAGGAGACAATGGCATTGTCCAATCAAATGTTGGAAGGTTCCAATTTTCTAGCTTCGTCTTTTGATAGAAGGGCTGGGCAGAGAGAGATAGTAATTGGAGAGATAAAAGCAAAACAGAACAAGAAATGCAATTATATAGTCTTTTCAAGGGTAGTTGTCATTCATGTAAAAGATAACAAAAATGGCATCTTTCCCTTAGCTTAAAATGAAACAAATCACTATCAACAACCTATGGAGAAGACTTTGCAACAGTAAGAAGCAGACAAGACTCATGAGGTATCACCTTCACTCGAGTCACATCTTAATCATATACAAGGCTTCCCCAACCACCCATTTTTAACTCTTTTTAATAAAGAAGTATGTTGGCACCCGCCATTTCAATTATTTCCTGTGAAAAAATTTCAGCTTAATTATGCTGTTAGATTTACTGGTCTTGACTTTTACATCAGGTTACAACTCTGTGAATTTAGGTCAAATGTTGACCAGATGAAAAACAGCACATCAGCAGTAGACCATGCTGTGCTAAGCAGCTTCATATTCTGAGCTACTTTGTTTTTCTTTTTGAAACAAACTCTGATCTAGTTTCTGTAACAAAAATCTAAAAATATCAATTGTTTGATTGAAGAAAATACCTTCCAGAGTGCTTCCAGGCGTAGCATTCCTGTATGCAAACTTGCATGCCAAACTAACGCTTTCAGAAGCATAGCTGCACAGTTTGAAGAGAAAAAATCAAGTCATTAGTTACCTACTCCTTATAACAGATGCATGAAGTTAACTTCTTTCCTGTATGCAACGAAAAAATTGCATCTCAAGCAACCAAGTATAACTCTATCTGTGAGAATTGACATGCATTGTGTTTCAGAAGTTACAAATGAGTATAGCTTTCACCATTATGACATAGCCCTTTCTATGTATGGTTGACTGCACTATTACATGCCTGGCCACAATTGAATATTCTTACCATCATATATGACAAAATTACACAGATGAAGCATGCAAGGAACAGGTAAGGCATGTACTTACGGGTTTGGACAGACTGTTTGGTTGCGTCCACAATGCTCCCATAACGGTTCTTGATTGGACCAATTTTCCTATTAACCATGAAATAAAGCAATAAAAAAAAAAAGGCTTCTCGCTCAGGAAAAAAAAATGGCTAACAAAAAGGAAAAGCAAAACTTAGGAGCATGCAGGCACACCCAAAACAAAAAAAATGTGAAGCAATGAATTCATATCCCAAAGTAAGCTTCATAAGTATTTAGTTTATCGTTTCAAGTGATTTATATAGAACAATTCAGAACAATAAAGGAAGAAGATATATCTTCCTGTAATGTCCTTCAACATTAGTTATGCTCATGTACCATATGCTATTTTCACATTAGCAACCGAAGAAACTGGGTAGAAGGAAAAAATTACCGTTATGTTATTTTGAATGGCCTGTATCATGGTTGCAAGATCTGAACTGTAGAATGTCTTCAAGGCTGATTCAATAATCATGGTGTCCCATACCTGAGAGAGAGAATAACAATATTGAAACTGATAGACGAGACTGTAAGTCTGTAACACTAATGATACCCCAAAACACAGAGGAAAGAGGAAAGAGCATCTGTTGTTCCAGAAACATAAAAATGCCGACGATTATTTGGCAAACCATTCTGACCCACAGTTAGGTCTAGAGCACAAAATGGGCATAAAAGAACGTCATGTTAAAGTAATTTGATGGTCATTTAAAGTTCACGGAGCTTTTTTATTGAGATCAAGAGAATCAGTTGCCTTGACTGTATTGCTAGATGTTGCTCACGTATACCTATCATCCAAGTTGGATCCTTTCACATTCTTGAGAACATGGATGGATCATGTTTGTAAAATCCAAATATTTGAATTCAAATCAATGGTTTAGATTTGAATTTATACATGAATGGTGGGTAGTTTTCAAATATATAATTAGGAAACTATTTGAATTTCAAATACAATCTAACCATTGATTTGAATTTGAAGGTAAGATTTTACAAATATGATCCACCATGCTCTAAAAAACATGAGAGGATGCAACTGCACTTTATACACATGAACTGTCCCAAAACATTCTCTTTGGTTATAAGAGGGGAACCATCCTTTTTTCGTGTAGATTAACAGACGATGGAAAGCTTACATGGTGTAGATTTGACTTCCTACGGTACCAACGGACTTGTATTGTGTTTCCTCCCAAATCTCCAAGGAAACCTACATGCAGGGGCTGTCACAAAACATTTATGACATCAGGTCAGTAGACAGGTGAATCAAGTTAAGTGGTTCTGCAGACAATAGATGAGCATCACTAAACATCATCGCATATACACCATAAGTATTTACTAATAATGTAGAAGCACTACAGAGAAGTAGAAACCCAACTAAGGGCATTGTCCAGTTATGTTACAGAAAAAAAAAAAGCCTTCAAAGACAAATCCTTATGGTTGAGCAATGGCTAGTTTCTTTAGTATTGCGTGTCTAAAGAAGTGATTCTACAGAAAGAATTTGAGATATCTAGTTATATATGCAGACCACTCTACTTAAGATTTTGCACCCTATGTGCTGTCTTAAAATTGTGAAGTCTTAGCAATGAGCAACAGGAGCAGACCTGGTGGACATCCCCAATAAAGTGTGATAAAAACATAAGTGCCTCCGTCAAATTGTCTGCAGCCAACATTGGAATAGTCCACATATTATACTTTGTAAAACAAAATATCATGACATAGCACTTGCATGTGCCAAATTCAATGATGTAATGCTTGCTTACAGTCCGAAAATGAGTTGGAATTCGGATATGCTGATGAAAGTTGGTATGTGTAGTTATAAATTGCTCCAGTGACACATCTATCCTTACGCCCAGCAGAGTCATGACAATCCCCTAAAAGAAAGCTGGAGAAAATTAAGCGGGCTAATATTTATCTCTATACCCCAGTGAAAGGGTAGGTTCATGCATGTAACTTGATGAAAATGCTATCCTTGAATTTACATAATAGTGCAAACAATATCTATCTGAACCAAAGAACAGAAGGGGCAAGCCAAACTTACTACAATATTCATAGTTACACCTGAAATCTGGTGTATCAACATAGTGTAAAGCACTACTCCAGTGATAGTGGAATCGGATCTCATCAGGCCAAGAACAAACATTTGCGAGATCACCTTGAGCAGACTCTGGAAGCAATTCCTTTACTGCAGCAAGAGCTCCTGCAGTTAGATACCCCTAAAGATAAAAAAATGCCTCATCAGATAGGATTAACAATTGCTTCTGGACACTTTAACAACCTAAATTTGAAACTCATCATGTCGTTATCTTCATATGATCAACATAGATGTCTCCCCAATCTCACAAAATCTTAAGCACTAGCATTGTACATACATCTATTTCAGTATTTGTGGTCCCACATTATGCGACCAGCAAATGCTGAAATCTGAAATTTGAATGGAAGATGTATCCGCGACTCTAGGTATAATAATAATGCTGGAGATTTTTCCATAATCACAAAACTCAAGAGTTCAGTTGAATTGCATCTCAGTTAATGTGGTCCAGGACTTGTGGACTGGGAAAAAAAAAAAAAAAAAGTGACTGTCAAACAGGAGTTTGCAATTAAGGGCTACTTCAAAAGCCAAGAAGAACCTGGAAATTTGATCGAAGCAAACCAACAAACAGTAAAACAAATCATTTCCATTTTCTCACAACCACAATCAGTCAATCACCCACATCCAAAATGATAAAACAATAAATTCAACCACTAACAACCACCAGACTAAGGAAAGCTACATATCTAGCAAGCTATATTAAGTGATTGCTACAAAGATAAAATTTTGAACACTGTGAGCCAAGTAAGAAATTGTCCACGTAATGCATCAAAACTAAAAAAGAAAGAGATCAGATCTCACCTCTGCAATTTTGCAAATAACATAGTGACCTTCCTTTCCCCAACCAAGAATTCCAGTGACCAATTGAAGAAGAACAAGCACCCTCACAGTCCACAACAGCCCAGACACACCCATTTCTGTTCAGTCAATAAAGGGTCAGTTTCGCTTTCAACTAAACCCTTTGTTTGGTTTCTGAGAAAATGTAAGAAAAAAACAAAAGAACAAAAAAGGGACAACAGTTCAAGGTAAAAGTATCAGCTTTAGTGACCACATGGATTAAGTTGCGTAATTGAGAAAGTAAACACTGAAAGTTTCCAACTTTGAGATTAAAGTTCGTTTTCTCTCTCTTTCTTTTTTGGCATTTTCTCGGGAAACAAACAGAAACTGGTTTAAAATAAGATTAAGGAAAACAGGGAGATAAAATGGGACTGTGCTTGTGTAACGAACTTACCTAACTGAGAAGGTAATCAATCTGGGCTGGACTGCATTGTCCTAATTGCTTGAGACAAGGAGGGTGATCTTCGATTAGTAGAGTAAATAAACAATTAGTCCCTATCATTTCAAAGAAAGAATTAACTAGTTCTCTTTTTTTCAAAAATTAATATTTAGTCCTTTATCGTTCAACTCTGGCAGAATCCATCAAATTAATACATAATATTTAAAATATTTTTTTCCATCAAGCTGAAAATAAGGAATTTATATTGTTGACAATTAAGAGTCACAAAATACTTATAATTTCTGCCATTTTCTTATATAGTTTATATTTTGAAGAATTAAATGTCAGAAAAATATAGTATAAAAATGAATTTTTATTTTATTAAAATTACATAGATAGTAGATAGTTGAAAAGAGATAAAGAAAATGGATGAAAAAGTTAAGGATCATGGAAATAACATAGAAGAGAAATGACTGAAAAGGAAAAAAAAAAAAGTGAATGAAAGAGTTAAGAATCACGAAAAGGATATAGAAAATTAAATTTTTACTTTATTATGACAATAAAGATAGTTAAAAAGATAAAATAAAATGGATAAAAAAATTAAATAACCAAAAGATGAACACTTTGGAAAAAAAACAAATACTATAATAAAGATTACTCTATTGGTACACCAACTCTTTACTTTTCATAAGTTGAGTGTACAAGGTTTATAATCTTTTCATTTTGGTACATCAACATTTTCGAACCTAACAATTAAGTACATCAATTGCTCCATTGATGACCTGATTTTGACCACTTCAGTCCAGATCCTGGTGAGAAATTGCACTGTTAGAACAACAATTTTTCACTTCTTTACCAATCGAATACATGGATTTTTTTTTTTTTTTAATGGAACACGTGGCGTCTGACTTCTACAAATTAACTTCGACCTTTGGGGTTTTTTGTAAGGAAAGTTCCCTATAAATCAATACTGTATTAATAAATAAAAAAATATTTATATAATAAAATAAATCTTTTTATTTGGTTAAGCAAAATAAAAATAAAAAAATAAAAATGAAAGGATTGGTTTGTTGTCATTTTATAGTTTTCTTTCTATAATCCCGAAATATATTCAAATCAATTTTTTAAATTATTGACATTGAGTTTATCTTTTTACTCCGATCAAATATAATATCACAATTGCATCTAAGATGCATAAAAGATGTAAAAAAAATAAAATAATAAATGCAATAATAAGGCAATAAAGAAAAAAAGAAGAGAAAATGAATGAGTAATAAAGTAGATTAAAAGTAGCAAGCAATACGTGTGTAGTTTTTCAGTCTATTTAATTGGAGCTGCAATATCATCAAATGAGTTTAGGTTGCTATTTTTTAAGAGCTATTGAGTCTTATAATTTCGCCCATTATTTGAAATAATAGTTGTTATATAATAATATTATGTATAACAATTATCGTTATTTATTATTTATTGCTATAGAAATTTTATAGCTTTTTCACACAAATAGCAATAATGGTAATGCTATATAATTGTAATGGCTGCTATGACAGCTATTTAAAAGATATAAACTGTTATATTTATAGATAAAAAAAATTAAAATTTTGAATTTTTATATTTTATTAGTATATGTGTGATATTAACTATTAAACTTGTTATTTTTTTTAATAAGTTCAATTATCATTGTACGATAAACTAGTAGATATATTATTATGTCTAATTAATAAAATTATTAAAAATATATAAATTAAAATAATTAATTAATATTTGTTAATACATTTATGATATTAGCAACCGTTATTTTCTATTCCAATAAATTGCAATTTATAATTACCATTGCTATTATTTTTACGATCGTATCTACCATTTAAAATTAATTCAACGTGAAAATGAAAAACAATCCATGCCTATTCTATGACTAATTAAATTTAATAAAATAAATCATTATTTATTTATTTATTTTTATCAGGAATATAGTTATGCATTAATCAAGACTAATCCTTGCTCCAGCAAAGTCACTCAGAACCTTCTCTTCTGTTTGTTGAGTGTAAGAAGAAAAAATGAAAGCAGTAGCGATAACTGTACCAGGTGGCCCAGAAGTGCTGCAATTACAAGAAGTTGAAGACCCGCAAATCAAAGAAGATGAAGTCTTGATTAAAGTAGAAGCCACAGCCTTGAATAGGGCCGATACTCTCCAAAGACAAGGCAAGTATCCACCTCCTAAAGGAGCCAGCCCGTATCCTGGTCTTGAATGTTCAGGGACTATTGAAGCTGTTGGAAAAAATGTTTCCCGCTGGAAAATTGGCGATCAGGTAATTCATTTCATGTTCCCTCAAGAACCCAATTCTTAGAAAGTGGTGTTTTTGCATGTTTTATATATATATAAAAGATTGAATTTTGGCTTAAAAGACATGAGCCTTTGATATAGGTATTGTTAATTTCGAGTTTCCTCAAGAACCCAATTCATAGAAAGTAATAATTGTTGCATCTTTCTGAGAGAAGTTTAAATTTTGGCTTCAGGTTTTGATATGAAGCTTTTAAATTCAAAGTTCTCTCAAGAACCCAATTTGTAGAAATTGGTTTTTTTGGACTTTTTTTTAATCAAAGATTGAATTTTGGCTTCCCAGCAGGATTTTATTTTTTAATATAAAGAATTTTACTTGATTGGAAAATGTGTTATGTTATACTACATAGGTTTGTGCTCTTCTTAGTGGAGGAGGTTATGCAGAGAAAGTGGCTGTTCCAGCAGGACAAGTGCTTCCTGTTCCGCAGGGTGTTTCCCTTAAGGATGCAGCCGCTTTGCCTGAAGTAGCATGTACTGTTTGGTCAACTGTTTTCATGATGAGTCATCTGTCTGCTGGGGAAACGTTCCTGGTAAACTTCTGTGTAAATCCAGCTCTACATTTTAATGCATGGTGGTTTGTAAAATGGTGCTGCTCTGAAGAATCCTGCTGTTGAGTATAGTCAGTCGTGCCACTTAAAGCTATAGGTTTGGGACCTAAAATAAATGTGTAATGCAAAACTGCACGTCAGTCACAGCTTCCCCTTTCTATTCTACAAAGTTGAAATTACAAAAATTAAATTACACATTGGAGATTGGTTGAAAAATCATACTGAGAATGTAGGTATGTTCTAACTTTCGCATGCAACTCCATCGATATGTAGCGACTGTACAGTAATTCCTTGGTTAACAAATGTGATAATTTATGATCTAAGATTTGTCAGTCTCTTTATTCGCACAGATCTTTTCTATGTTCAGCTTGTTGTTTGAACTAATGACTTTCAGAATTTCAGGTTCATGGGGGCTCTAGCGGAATTGGTACATTCGCAATTCAGATAGCTAAACATCAAGGGGTTAAAGTGTTCGTGACAGCAGGTTCAGCCTGCGCTTCTCATCCAGCTTCATCGGTTTGCTATGAAATCATGCTATGCTAATTGTCATATATGTTGTTTCTTGATTGTCAGGGAGTGAGGAAAAACTAGTTGTTTGCAAGGATCTTGGAGCTGATGTGTGCATCAATTACAAGACTGAGGACTTTGTGGCACGAGTGAAGGAAGAAACTGGTGGGAAAGGTATGTTCGTTATAATTGCAAATGTAATTGGATTTCCACTTGTAAATCTATCCATAGCACAGCCATCCTTTACATTTTAATTGCATTATATGTTTCTTAACCATAACTCAATCAATAGCTATTAATGGCAGGTGTTGATGTTATTCTGGATAGTATTGGAGCGCCCTACTTTCAGAAAAACGTGGACAGCTTAAATATGGATGGGAGACTTTTTCTCCTTGGCTTCATGGGTGGAGCTGTGACACAAGTAAATCTGGCTTCTTTGTTTGCAAAGCGTGCCACAGTGCAAGGTATTACCAGTGCTCATCATCTTGGGTTTGAGTTCCATAGGCTCGGAGTTGGATGAATCTGGTTTTTGTTGAATGCTCTAGTAGATGAATTTCTCAGAACAAGTTTTAACTCCTTGTAGAAGTTTCTTGATTCTTCTTTTTTTTTCCCCCTTCTAGTAAGGTTAATGACACTTCATGTTCTAGATTCCTCATGTATAGCTACATACTAGATTTCATAATACAAACAAATGTTTGTTCAAATTTTATCACACTGTCTGGTGTACACAAATTGTGTTGTGCTTTTCTATGGTAGTTTTGGCTAACTTGGCTAATATTACTACATTGAAACTGTCAAAAGATTTTTATTTGAAGGAAACATGTTTTATTTTCGAGACGTTTCCTCGCCATGATGCCTTTCCTGTTCGTCTAATAATTCATGGATGATAAAACCAATTTCTAGAAAATTATTCCAAACCCCAAAAAAACTATATTTTGCTAGGTATTATTTTCTTTTGGGTCAATCAACTTTGAGCAGCCCATTTCTCAGTCTGATTAAGTGAGCACATTCAAACATATATATAAAATGTGCTTCCATTTTTAGATATTGCATCATGTCTTTATATTTTTACATGTTCTGTATTTAATGGCCTTGTCCCATCCTGTTCACTCCAATTCATCCCCATTTGCACACCAAACAAAAATTACAAGTAGAGCTCTTCAGTCCAATCCTGTAGTTTCCTATTTATGAACACTCTACCTAATACACTGAAACCCCACTTTTCACTGAAAGAGTGCTGGGGTTAGATAAAATTCTCTCTGAAAGGCTATTTGTAAGAATGTAAACATCTATATAATATCAATGTCCTGTTTTCATGTGTATTGGTTTTCTAAAGATTTATTGTCTTGTATTGATTATGTGACCCTAGTACACCTGTTGTTGGTGATCATTTATGCAGCGGCTGGCTTGCGATCTAGAACTCTGGAAAACAAAGCAGAAATTGTTAGTGAGGTGGAGAAGAATGTTTGGCCTGCAATTGTTGCTGGCAAGGTGAAGCCGGTGGTGTACAAGTATCTTCCATTATCTGAGGCAGCAGAGGGTCACCGGCTCATGGAAAGTAGCCAGCATATTGGGAAGATCATGCTTGTCGCATGATGCTATTGACAGCCATGCAGCAAAAGCAGTGATTTTTGATCTGCAACGACTTCTCTCTATGGTGCTTGTATTGAGAAAATAAATAATAGGAGTCTCTTGGGCCATTGTATTTATGTATGCAGTTTATTAACTTTATTTTTCAGTGGCCGTGACGTAATTCTCTTTGAATTGAATGGAAATCTCACAAATATGCTGTGGGATGATCTAAAGTACCGACCCTTTTCAACTTGATCTTGTTTCAAAGCACCTATCTTGTTACAATTCATTCATGGAGTAATGGTAAAGACTCAATCGACAGAAATCTGGGGCAGAAAGATAAATTTACAGTGCACTGTCCATGTTTATTTGCATCTTAATAAAGAGAGACAGGCAGTGCTCGGAAACAGCAGAGGCCAGTGACCATTGCCAATAGTCCAAAAGGGTTCCAACTGGAAAAGGAAGGCCCAGAATCAGAGATGATGAAGTCCTAATTGAACTTAAAGGCCACAGATCCTACCAAAGCAACATGGCTCAGAAAAAGGAAAGGAAAACACAAGTAGTTCCCCCTCTTAGGTTAGTAAATGAGCATCACCTAAGTTGTGAACTTAATTCCAACTTCACAATTGTAATGAGATGGGCAAACTAGCTCAGCCACATCAAAGTCTTGAAAATCAAATGAATCCTACCTCAGATTATTATTTCCCTTTGATCATTGGATTTGCAATTTTACTTGGTGAACCTAATGCAAATATGCGAACTTATCTTGCTTGTTTGAAGTTAGAACAAATACAAGAGAGTGAAGGAACTGTGAGAAGAAACCGACTGTAGCTGCTTGGAATGCTTATTTCTAAATATGCAAGACCCTCAAAATCACAAACTCAAAGACAAGTCTGGAGAGCCAGTGAGTTGCTATTGAGAAGCCACTATAGTAATCTCATCCATCGGAGGAGCCATTGAAATCATTCACTGCATAAAGCTTCAACCACAAAGCGTTTTAGAACTCCAGGACAAGGATCACCAAGGGTAGCTCCAGGAGGAAGATGTTTATGGCTGCATCAGAAGTTCCAAAAAGAAAAAGGAAAAGGAGAGAAGACTTGTAGAAGTCTTGCTTTTTATGCTTGGTTTTGGATGTCCTAAAAATGCCATCAAAGCATCTTCTACCATGGTCCTTGAAAGGACTGCTTCATAAAAGCAGAGGAACCTGGCTTGCTCAGAGTGGTATCATTGGCCATTAGGTTGATATTTTCTAAAGATTCTGTGTAGCTTTATTACTTTGGTAGTCACTGAAGAATTCTTCTTCTTCTTTTTTCTCTTTTGTGAGATAGCATTCAAGAACTCTTTATCCTTGAGAAGTATGGTAAACCCAGCTATAGTTCTACTAAGTTTGAAATCGATACGATTGCCTTACCATTCCCTGGTGTGCATCTCTACCAACCATCATGGAAAAAGAAAAAAAATTTACTATTCCCAAAGGCTTATGCTATTGAAATTTTCCACTTGTTTGTCCCATAGAGAAGAAATTGCATTCCAGGACAAGGATCACCAAGGGTAGCTGCTGATATGAGGATCTCAAGCGGTGAATCAACTCAATTTGACGACTGTCCAATATCAAGGCATTTCCATGGAGCAATATATAGGAAGAACAATTGTTATTGATAATTTTTTTTTTTAATAATTTAATGATGATTATGTGATGCATCAAATATCAAATATTGTTATAAATTTATCATTTATCAAAGGAAGAGTATAGACACGAATTGATTAAACATTTATGATTAATTTATTAAATTAAGTTATAAATAAATTGATTAGTATTTAAGATTTCATATATTTTATACAAGATACGATAACTAATGGTATATTAAATCTTGTTTGTTTATTAATAATTATTTTTATTAAATTTTTATTTATTTATTTATACATAAAATCACTTATATGTATATATTTTTATTTATAGTAAAAAAAATTATATTATAATTATAAGATTAAAATTATCATATTAGTTATCAAACAATCTTATTAATTCAACATTTAATTTTCAATAAATATAAAATAATTTTTTTATAATATATTTAACACTTAATTATTCAAGATTTAAAATTCTGCTCAACTTAATTTTTATTTTTATCGGACACCACTTTAGGAGATAACTGTACCAGTTGATCCTAGGAGATCAAAAAACGATACACAGCTGGTATTTTTCTTTATTTATTTTCTAATAAATATGATCAGAAACTAATCCTTGCTCCAGCAAAGTCACTAAGAACCTTCTCTTCTGCTTGTTGCGTGTAAGAAGAAAAAATGAAAGCACTAGTGATAACTGTACCAGGTGGCCCAGAAGTGCTGCAATTACAAGAAGTTGAAGACCCGCAAATGAAAGAAGATGAAGTCTTGATTAAAGTAGAAGCCACAGCCTTGAACAGGGCCGATAGTCTCCAAAGACAAGGCAAGGATCCACCTCCTAAAGGAGCCAGCCCGTATCCTGGTCTTGAATGTTCAGGGACTATTGAAGCTGTCGGAAAAAATGTTTCCCGCTGGAAAATTGGCGATCAGGTAATTCATTTCATTTCAAGTTCCCTCAAGAACCCAATTCTTAGAAAGTGGTGTTTTTGCATGTTTTATATATATATATATATATATATAAGATTGAATTTTGGCTTAAAAGACATGAGTCTTCGATATAGGTATTGTTAATTTCGAGTTTCCTCAAAAACCCAATTCATAGAAAGTAATAATTGTTGCATCTTTCTGAGAGAAGTTTAAATTTTGGCTTCAGGTTTTGATATGAAGCTTTTAAATTCAAAGTTCTCTCAAGAACCCAATTTGTAGAAATTGGTTTTTTTGGATTTTTTTAATCAAAGATTGAATTTTGGCTTCCCAGCAGGATTTTATTTTTTAATATAAAGAATGTTACTTGATTGGAAAATGTGTTATGTTATACTACATAGGTTTGTGCTC
Organism: Dovyalis caffra; assembly: GCA_963924115.1. Lineage (NCBI taxonomy): Eukaryota > Viridiplantae > Streptophyta > Magnoliopsida > Malpighiales > Salicaceae > Dovyalis > Dovyalis caffra. The sequence continues at coordinate 12,179,349 of CAWUPB010001184.1, forward strand.
TTCTTAGTGGAGGAGGTTATGCAGAGAAAGTGGCTGTTCCAGCAGGACAAGTGCTTCCTGTTCCACAGGGTGTTTCCCTTAAGGATGCTGCCGCTTTGCCTGAAGTAGCATGTACTGTTTGGTCAACTGTTTTCATGACGAGTCATCTGTCTGCTGGGGAAACGTTCCTGGTAAACTTCTGTGTCAATCCAGCTCTACATTTTAATGCATGGTGGTTTGTAAAATGGTGCTGCTCTGAAGAATCTTGCTGTTGAGTATAGTCAGTAGTGCCACTTAGAGCTATAGGTTTGGGACGTAAAATAAATGTGTAGTGCAAAACTGGACGTCAGTCACAGTTTCCCCTTTCTATTCTATAAAGTTGAAATTACAAAAATTAAATTACACATTGGAGATTGGTTGAAAAATCATACTGAGAATGTAGGTATGTTCTAACTTTTGCTTACAACTCCATCGATGTGTAGCGACTGTACAGTAATTCCTTGGTTAACAAATGTGATATTTTATGATCTAAGATTTGTCAGTCTATTCGCACAGATCTTTTTTATGCCCAGCTTGTTATTTGAACTAATGACTTTCAGAATTTCAGGTTCATGGGGGCTCTAGTGGAATTGGTACATGTGCAATTCAGATAGCTAAACATCAAGGGGTTAAAGTGTTCATGACAGCAGGTTCAGCCTGCGCTTCTCATCTAGCTTCATCAGTTTGCTATGAAATCATGCTATGCTAATTGTCATATATGTTGTTTCTTGATTGTCAGGGAGTGAGGAAAAACTAACCGTTTGTAAGGATCTTGGAGCTGATGTGTGCATCAATTACAAGACCGAGGACTTTGTGGCACGAGTGAAGGAAGAAACTGGTGGGAAAGGTATTTTCGTTATAATTGCAAATGTAAGTGGATTTGCACTTGTAAATCTATCCATAGCACTGCCATACTTTACATTTTAATAGCATTATATGTTTCTTAACCATAACTCAATCAATAGCTATTAATGGCAGGTGTTGATGTTATTCTGGATAGTATTGGAGCACCCTACTTTCAGAAAAACGTGGACAGCTTAAATATGGATGGGAGACTTTTTCTCCTTGGCTTCATGGGTGGAGCTGTGACACAAGTAAATCTGGCTTCTTTGTTTGCAAAGCGCGCCACAGTGCAAGGTATTACCAGTGCTCATCATCTTGGGTTTGAGTTCCATAGGCTCGGAGTTGGATGAATCTGGTTTTTGTTGAATGCTCTAGTAGATGAATTTCTCAGAACAAGTTTTAGCTCCTTGTAGAAGTTTCTTGGTTCTTCTTTTTTTCCCCCTTCTAGTAAGTTTCATGACACTTCATGTTCTAGATTCGTCATGTATAGCTACGTGCTAGATTTCATAATACAAACAAATGTTTGTTCAAATTTTATCACACTGTCTGGTGTACACAAATTGTGTTGTGCTTTTCTATGGTAGTTTTGGCTAACTTGGCTAATATTACTACATTGAAACTGTCAAAAGATTTTTATTTGAAGGAAACATGTTTTATTTTCGAGACGTTTCCTCGCCATGATGCCTTTCCTGTTCGTCTAATAACTCATGGATGATAAAACCAATTTCTAGAAAATTATTCCAAACCCCAAAAAAACTATATTTTGCTAGGGATTATTTTCTTTTGGGTCAATCAACTTTGAGCAGCCCATTTCTCAGTCTGATTAAGTGAGCACATTCAAACATACATATAAAATGTGCTTCCATTTTTAGATATTGCATTATGTCTTTATATTTTTACATGTTCTGTATTTAATGGCCTTGTCCCATCCTGTTCAGTCCAATTCATCCCCATTTGCACACCAAACAAAAATTACAAGTGGAGCTCTTCAGTCCAATCTGTAGTTTCGTATTTATGAATACTCTACCTAATACACTGAAACCCCACTTTTCACTGAAAGAGTGCTGGGGTTAGATAAAATTCTCTCTGCAAGGCTATTTGTAAGAATGTAAACATCTATATAATATCAATGTCCTGTTTTCATGTGTATTGGTTTTCTAAAGAGTTATTGTCTTGTATTGATTATGTGACCCTAGTACACCTGTTGTTGGTGATCATTTATGCAGCGGCTGGCTTGCGATCTAGAACTCTGGAAAACAAAGCAGAAATTGTTAGTGAGGTGGAGAAGAATGTTTGGCCTGCAATTGTTGCAGGCAAGGTGAAGCCGGTGGTGTACAAGTATCTTCCATTATCTAAGGCAGCAGAGGGTCACCGGCTCATGGAAAGTAACCAGCATATTGGGAAGATCGTGCTTGTCGCATGATGCTATTGACAGCCATACAGCAAAAGCAGTGATTTTTTATCTGCAACGACTTCTGTCTATGGTGCTTGTATTGAGGGAATAAATAATAGGAGTCTCTTGGGCCATTGTATTTATGTATGCAGTTTATTAACTTTATTTTTCAGTGGCCGTGACGTAATTCTCTTTGAATTGAATGGAAATCTCACAAATATGCTATGGAATGATCTAAAGTATCGACCCTTTTCATCTTGATCTTGTTTCAAAGCTCCTATCTTGTTACAATTCATTCATGGAGTCATGGTAAAGGCTCAATCGACAGAAATCTGGGGCAGAAAGATAAATTTACAGGGCACTGTCCATGTTTATTTGCGGTCTTAATAAAGAGAGACAGGCAGTGCTCGGAAACAGCAGAGGCCACAGTGACCATTGCCAATAGTCCAAAACCAAAAAGGGTTCCAACTGGAAAAGAAAGGCCCAGAATCAGAGATGATGAAGTCCTAATTGAACTTAAAGGCCACAGATCCTACCAAAGCAACATAGCTCAGAAAAGGAAAGGAAAACACAAGTAGTTCCCCCTCTTAGGTTAGTAAATGAGCATCACCTAAGTTGTGATCTAAGTTCCAACTTCACAATTGTAATGAGATGGGCAAACTAGCTCAGCCACATCAAAGTCTTGAAAATCAAATGAATCCTACCTCAGATTATTATTTCCCTTTGATCATTGGATTTACAATTTTACTTGGTGAACCTAATGCACATATGCGAACTTATCTTGCTTGTTTGAAGTTTGAACAAATACAAGAGAGTGAAGGAACTGTGAGAAGAAACCGACTGTAGCTGCTTGGAATGCTTATTACTAAATATGCAAGACCCTCAAAATCACAAACTCAAAGACAAGTCTGGAGAGCCAGTGAGTTGCTATTGAGAAGCCACTATAGTAATCTCATCCATCGGAGCAGCCATTGAAATCATTCACTGCATAAAGCTTCAACCACAAAGCGTTTTAGAACTCCAGGACAAGGATCACCAAGGGTAGCTGCTGATATGAGGATTGAACAGCCTTCTTGACCAATGCAAGCCTGTAATTTCATTCAAACATGTAATAGGTGCAGAAAAGAAGGAGAAGGTACCATGAATAAGATACAGCAATGAAGAGAAGCACAAAATCACGTAGAATAAGACTAAGCATGCAGGAGAGTATGGCTCAAAGGAAATGAACTAAAACTAAGCAATAGTAGCTATAAAGACCAAGAAGTAATTGAAGGAAACGGTGACTTGTTAAGCCTCAATCCTCCACACACACACACACAAAACTTAACATCCACATTTCACATGATATGATAAATTGGTTGAATAAGAGAATGGGCTTAGCAAGCCACCCAGTTGTATTTACAATCTTGTTATGAGAATGATATCAAATGCACCACGATTGGAAAACCAAACCTCACGATGTTACAATTTGGAAGTTGACACGACTAGAGACAAAACTCAGGCTTGTCTCTGTCAGAATATCCTTCACAATTCTAATGCAATGCACAAGAATTGGGAATATCTATCAGATAACATGCCTCTTAAGTCTTAACACGAAGAGGAACCAATATCAGCAACCACAGCCTATGTTACAGTAGCATCTGCAATATATAACTCCATGCAAACCAAAATTAAATGCTAGGAAAACTGAGACAGAAACTAGACCCTGCTGGCAAACTTGGGACATGATAGCATGTTTTCAGATTATGTAGCAAGGTAGGTCTTTCTTACCTTTTGAACAACCGTTAACATGTCCGCATGACAATTCCCTGGACTGAATGTGCCACAATTTCCTTCAGGAGTTCCGAAGCTAGCAAAGTTGATAGCAGCAATGCGCCACCCCTGTTCGCAAGTTAGTCGAACTTCTGGACTTCTAGACATGAAATCTAAGTTTGGTTTCCAGGAATCAGTTGGTGGAGGATCATCTTCTGACACAATAGAGCATATATCTTGGCCAGTGCGTGTGAGCAGAGAAATTTTTGAAGGGTCACCACCAAGCTCTTCGTGCAGGACTATTAGGTTCTCACCAGGGTGAACCCAAGTTCGTGGAACGTGATACCTGGGCAAGGTTGTCTCTTATCATTAAATAGGTCAGAGAGAAATGATATATTAGTGATAATATCAGATCACAAGAAACAGAATCAATGACATAACTAACACGTCATAATTACTTCGTCAGTTGTAATTATGTTATAGTTATGATAATGTAACTTCCAAGTTCACTAAAATAGCAATTAGTTAAAATTCATGGAAAAGCATTTGCAGAACAAAAGAACTGAACAGGTGATATTGTTTCTCATAAAAAAAATGTCTATTTTATTGGTCCTATTATATTCTTATTCAAACAAGTCTATTTTACTAATGATACAACTTCCTATAAGGTTCTTTTCTTTGTTTGTTTTTACATATAGAGCAAACCTGCTTAGCAAAAGGTCAGGACAGGAAGGGAAAAAAACGAAAAGAAAGAAAAATAAATAAAAGTGACTGCCGTATTGGGGAAAAATAGATGAAAACAAGAAGTATATTACTCTTACAGTATTTGAGCAGGCTGACCACATTTCTTTTGACATTTAAATGGATTGTAAGTTCCTCTGTAATCACAGTTATCAGTGCAACCAGTTGATGTTGAGAGATAGGCAGACCAATATCGTCCTATGCTTTGCCCATTAATCCATGCCTGACCCTTCCCCATGCTTGCTAGATTTAAGGCTAGGGGGCCATTCCCTTCAGGAGCAAGGATTGTCGCCTAAGAAAGAGAGCAAACATGAAAAAACAAGGATGCAGTAGCCTGGTGGTGAACACATGGGAAAATTAACTTCAACAAGTGACCGAAGAAGTAGAGCCTGATTCGCAATGAAGACCATATGTGCTTTATTTAACTGGCATCACAGAGTTCATTGTATGGCAGAACTGAACATAAGTTGTAGCATGTAAACTTAAGCCCATGCTACGTAAAAATTTCCCTAGTCTGGTAAGACTGCTCAGTTTCACATGTTTTCTTCATCAACAAGAGTTGCTCATCACATAGCTACAACACAAACTTCATTTTCAAGATGAGTGACAATCAAAATGACAATGGCAATCTATGGTTTTCCAGTCCAGCCAAATTCTATCAGCATGTAACAAACACTGTCAAGGCTTGTAAATGTCCATGAATACTAAATCATAGAGGTTCTTGCTATGTGAAAAAAGAAGGGAATCTTCATTTCTATAAAACCATTAAAAAAAAAAATCTAGAAACAAAAAGGATGGCTTAACTGTAACCAGTGCCAAGTATGAGCAAACAAAAGAGAGATTTCATCAACCTGTTTTTGAAACATATGCAATATACACTCAATCATTAAAATTTAATGAATTAATACCTTTTAACAGTTTAATGCATCCACTTACCTTGTACCATATCAAGCTCTTATTAACAGGTAGAGAAGTCCCCTGACTCCACAGTGAACTATTCGCTAGACTGACTTTATCCAGTCCAAGGTATTCTCCTTCAAGTCCCACCTGGAGATGGACACAATGAAGACTGAGAATGTCTTTAGAGCACAACTTGCCAAAGTAGAAATCTTCTTGGAGATTAATATGAGTAAAGTTTTTCTGGGGCATTGTATTTTAATTTTGTTTTCTCAGCAGAAAGCCTGTTAAATTAGGATGTCCAAAAATATTCAACAGAGCATTATATAGATAGATTAAACAAAAAAACGCTAGATAGGACAGATTTTTGCCAAGCAAGCTGATATATAAGATGTATTTCAACCTGGTAGGCCCATTTTCCAGAAGAGAGATCTTTCTTGCTCTTATGAAAGTCGATGAGAAAAACAGAATAAATTCCAGCTCCTTGAATATCAAACCATGGTCCGTAGTTCTGATGTACATATAAAACATTAGAAATGTTAGCAACACTGGCATCAAAGATAGCTAGCTATAAATAACTGGAAACTAGTTTGTTGTCCCCAGGGACCAAGCAGTTTAAATAGCTGTAAATGTTTATAATGCTGACATGTTTATATTAAGGTTGGAAACTCTTACAAAGATAGGGAAATCTATGGAGGTATGCCACCCATTTTCAAACCACTATCCAAAAAGTTATCAAAATTGTAGCAGGGTAGAAAGAAGAGCTAAATTGTCCAACTCTCTTGGAGTTCCCTCTTACTGAACAGGTTTGGCTTGTGTCCACACATGAGTACAATCAATTTGGAAAAGTAAATGGATCTGTTTTTACCTGTACACCAATCAGCATACTTAAAACATCCAGTGTATTATTTCCTTCTTCAAGATTAATTTTCTCATTGAGTGAGAAGCTTGCATCATCATGATTGCCGTATCCAAAAGCTGCAAGATATCCAAATATGCAATGTGCACCAATTATCATACTAACGCATACACAAGAAATTGAAGCAGCAACAATGATCTATAAATAATTTGCTAAAATGGGAACATTGAAAGTCGAGATGATTCCATATGAAATGATAACAACATATAAGCAATTAGAGAGGAAGAAGATTTAAGAATGCTTTCTGAATGCTGGCTGAAGATATGACGAGACAGCTGCTAAAACAGATTAAAGTTATGAAAACTGAAGAAAAGATGTAAAATGAAGCTCCCATAAAGCTATTGTAATCAATCAAGACACGAGATGACTAATATCCAAGCATCCCTGACCAGTGTAGTTCCCACGAAATTCAAATCAATAGAAAAAAGGTCCCAAACAAGTTTTCAAATTTCAACATGAAATAGCATCATACATACAGCTGTCAAAGAATGCAGAATCAAGTCAGTTAACCAGTAGGGTACCTACCTACAAGTTTTTTGTTCACAAAAACAAGTGCTGCATGCCCCAAACTATCAATATTCAAAAAGTGTTCTTTGTCTTGGCCAGCTTCCACATGAAGACTGCCAATATAGTGAAGCAAAGCCCAAAGAATAAGGGCACACAAAATGAAAGAGTCATAAAGAAAAGTAGAAGTTAGTATGAGTAAATGTTCATGAAAAGGCACTGATCTTCTTCAGAAAAGATTATATATCGCATAAATTCAGAAGATTTCTGAAAGGAAAAGAAAAAAAGAATATATTTCAGAGGCGTACTTAACTTATTAAATCACTTCCCATCTGAACAAAAAACTAAAGGGTTGGTAGAAATATTCAATTTTGAAAAGAATAAATATAAGTTTAAACTGATAATTCAATTTTGTCAGATGAACAAGATGCAATCAATTATTAGTCCACATAAGAACCAACAGCAAGAATCATAATATGTTGAATGAATTACCTGGTTGAGTACCATAGAAAATCACTGGTATCTTTTGTTGTATTAATCTGCTCCAGTAAGCCTGGCTTTGTATAAGAGTTGTTACCCCAAATACCCACTTCTTCGTTATACCAACTCCATGGTGATGTTGCCCCTAAAATCCCATCAACAGTGGTGGAGCGGGCAAACGAAGCATCACCTATATGTCTTTGTGTAACAACCTTCAATTATGAAGAAGGATGCATGAAATGGATAATTGCAAAAATTTAATCACGTCTTTGACTATAAATTTATATGAATGATAGCTACATTTTATCCATACTGTCACACAATCAACATGCAAAATTTCCTTTTTCCTACGTATCAGAGAAAAAATTTTGTAATTAGCTAAAAGGAGAATGAGCATATAGCCACTTCCATGTAGGCTGTAGTCATTTATTATCTTTGGATAGTACCTTAGCCGTGTTGAAAATGACATTCTTACAATCTGGAAGTATGCTCACAGACCATGCAGGTAGAAAATACGAATTTCCATTAAATGTAACGCTTGCATCTGAACTGCTGTCAAAATTGGCTAGAAAGGCTGCACAATTGTTGGAAGGCTTATAGTAGACATGTGCCTGAAAAAACGAAGAAAAGGGCCAGTCAGAATGAATGGAAAAATGCAGGAAACTAATGAATAAAGCTTATTACTGGCATCATATAGTGTAAGAATCTTAAAACATGAGTTCCATAATGTATATGGGAAAGGCATGTAGAAAACATAAGGATGTCATTGAGGACAATAAAGCACTTGGAAGCACTAAGCCGGGTTTGTCTACAATTTATCATCTTTGATATAAGCAAATAGCTTTATGTTCCCATAGGCCTGAATCGAGGACAGGATCTTGGAAACAAAGAAGTTCCCAACAATGTCTTGTATAATAATTAGTCCTCAAATTGACCAAAATATATTTGAAGCTGGTTTCAAAGAAATGGACACTTGGGTCGACAACCCCAAGACTGTCATTTAAAAAAGCAACATTAACAGAATATGATTTTTTCAATGAGGTAGATAAACAAAAGCAGCCATCGGGATCCATGAAGTAAGAACTAAAACAAATTCTATTAGTGCCAGACAGAAATACATATCGGTGTAATGCAAAATTGGAGATTTTGGGAATCTCCAATGATCTAGCTTAATGGGGAAGGTACAGCATGTTATAACATTCAGAATACCTCTAAATTATGACCAAGCTGCTGGTGAACTGGATCTGAGCTGACCAAATATTCTTCACACTGCTTAATTGCACTGTGCAAATCATGCAAGTGGCCCCACTTTGGCTGTCTAATAAAACCTGCAGATGATGTGTTTCATGAGATAAACAGCCACTAGGTTTTGTGTTGCAGTTTGAAAATGGAGTTTTAACAGAGATAAATATTGCCTCACAAAGTGCAGAACGAACTATGGCTCTAATATAATTTAGACAGTTGATATACTTAAAAGGATAAGTTGTTATCATAATCACCAGTCAGCTGCAAAGTATATACCATTTGACTTAATGCTATGCTAAAGTGGTCAGAAATGACACACTAAGGCTCAACGATAATACAGATTACGATGAACTGAAAAAGGTGAGCATGAAAAAGGATAATTGCACAGGATTGATATGTTTTCTGCATGAAAAGACAGATAAGATTGCAGCTCAGTAGATTGATTCACTAGTTAAATAGAATAATCTCCTTAGCAATGCATCAAATAAGGCATGCTTCATGAGCTGAGATAAATGAGTATATCCATTATCAAAATTTTACCATATTCGTCTATTGGGGCATCATAATCATAGCTTGTTGCAACCAAAGGCCCTCCGGCAGTTCGTCCAAAGTTGGTTCCACCAAAATACTGCAAGTAAATATCAGCACAGAGGCAGAAATGGAAACAAGGTTTAAAAAACTGTGTTACAACATTATGTTCCCTTATTTACAATATAACAATTAGAATAGGAGAAACAGAACATATAACAGCCTCACCATATAATAGTTTTGAAAAATGCCTCCACATTCGAAAAATCGTGCAACAGAAAATGCTAGGTCCTCAACAGGTCGATAAGGAACAGCATAGCCAAAGGCAAGAAACCTGCAAAGTTGAATAGGATTTCTTAGGCTTTAGACTTCTCTGATTAACCAAAACCTAGAGTTGCTCCTGATGCATATACACAAGGAATAAATTAAGTTAAATCAGTTCTAGATTATTACCATCCACTGTAGTTCTCAGTCCACATTTTTGGCTTGGAAGGGGAATTTGGGCTGAACTGGTCACAGTAAAATCCATTGCATGTGTTTATCTGCATTGAAATGATAAACACACAAGCAAGAACTTACATAAATCATTTTATAGTCCAAAGTTGCTATAAAATGTTCAGAATACACTTGCAGAAAACAAAAGGGTTTTGCTATCAAATTAATCATACAATTGGATCGGGGGCATCATTTTGTGCGCACATCACCCAAGGTACAGTTGTATTCAGACTAATGGCAGTTTCTGCAGCCCATTTGACATATAGTTCTCCACCAACCCCATAAGCCCATTCAACATTCCCATATTCATTCTCAACCTGTTACAGCTCACACACGAGACATGAGATCAACAAAACTTTCTTGCTGCACTGCATTATATAGTGCTGATTTTGTAAACATCAGTGGCTAACTTGTATATGTCAGAAACCATGGAAAGAATCTTCCACTAGAAACCATGGAAAGATAAAGATTGACTAAAATCTTCATGCATAGCCAGATGTTCACCAAAAAAGGATATCAGTCCTTTGTATAGATTGAAAGAATATGATCGCAAGTTTCTATCATTAATAGATAGAGATAGAATATTGGTCGATCACCTGAGCAAGAATGATTGGTCCTCCTTGTGATGCAAAAAGATTCTCTTCCTTCATTAGATTGACAATTTTTGTCAGAAAACTCTTCATTGCATTCTGCAGGGACAATGATACTGGCATCATGTAACTCATAGGAAAAGGTTAAATTAATCAGCAACAATAATAAAATTTGAACTATTAAATGCATCATCATCAAGATCAAAATGTACCTTAAATATATCATTAGTTGTTCGAAACTGAACCCCAGGAATGAAATGTAACCAAAGTGGGAAACCCCTGTCGTTGAAAAAACTAAAGGAGCTTAAAAATAATATTGATGCTAAACTTGAAAGAAACTGTATCTGAATAATTTTGGAGCAGATCAGCATATAATGGCATTTCTTGACAGTTATCCTGGATATCAAGGAGCCTCGTGATCATTGTCTATGTAGTATACATACATTATCCAGCACATTGATGAAAGGCACCAGCACAAACACACTTTCAAAACTTTCTAATCCGTAAAATATATAACGTGTAGGGAAGCATACAGAGTAGGGGAAACAGAAAATAGGAGTGTCAAGACTCAGCAATGGAAAATGAAATCAGAAACAGACCCATAGTTCCATTCAGCACAGGCATATGGACCAATCCTCAAATGAACAAAAAGACCAGCTTCCTGAACTGTTTTCACGAACCGCACTAAATCAAACCGGCCTTCAAAATAGTACTGTAAAAATCAAAGGAATCATCAACACCCTCAACAAATCATGAGAATAGAAACAATAATTAATCAGTAGTCCTGAATTTCCAAACAATCAGCTGGCAAACCAATGCTACTAGAGAAACACTGAACCATGCAAGCCATCTCGACAATATCAACTTCCATTATAGAAAACTCTAAATGTGAAATGCTATGAACTGGGGGTGAATCGTGTCCATCCACCTTGACACAGCCCAGTACGAAGGACAAACAGGATTCACTCAAGTGCAGGTGGACAATTGTCTCAAGTCATCATTCTATCTAACCATTCATACTTCCTATGTATAAATTCATTGCAACTATACTTGATTACTTATACTAACCGGTGCATCCGATAATTTAGCAAACACAGAAACTAGCACATTACCTGTCCCTTCACAGGCTCGTGATAGTTCCAGAACACATAAGTCTCAATTACATCCAATCCCCCTTCCTTTGATTTCCTAATAATTTCTGGCCACACCTGAAATTTCATCTCCAACAAACATATCCCACCTTAAACCATAATGCAACATCTTGTAACCAAAAAACCAACCAAAACAACACAATTGTCTGAAGAATTATGATAAATACCAAAAACCCACCTCAGGAATGGTCCGAGGATAATGAACAGAACCAGACTGCAAAACCCTTCTCTTTCCATCAATAACCAGAGCTTTGTGATCATAAGTCACTGTAACACACCACACTCTTTCAAACCAATAACATTCAAAGATGAAAAGAACAAGCAAAATCAATGCTAAAGAAGAATTCTTGTTCTTGCTTCCCATAATGACACTTGTCTTAAAACCATGAAACTAGAAGAAGTGAGCCACTTTTTCTCCTTAGAGTAACTCAATATATATAAGAGGTACATGATCAAGAAAGAAAAATATAAATTCTGGGTTTTGTTTGTTTTGTTTCATCTGTTTGAATTGAAGATGACGAATAAGTAGAAAAGGTTTTTTAAGGAGGAGATTCTTGGACATACATGATTATCCAAACGGCATTTACAAAGCTTTGTTTTGTTCAGCAAACATTGTATGGTCTCCTTTGACCAGTGATTGTGAAAGGAAGAGGTTGTCTTCGAGAAGGGATAGAATGAGACAAGGGAGAAGATGAGAGAGACATTTTGGATGTTCTTGAGCGGTAAAATGCGAGATTACCCTGTTTCTTGCTTTTCGCAGTTTCGATTAAGGGTATGTTATAGCGCCAAAGGCTACATGGGCTGCAGAAAATGCTATACCATTTTGAAAGTTGAAGATTTTGGAGCTAATCCAAGGGTCAGCAAATTGACTTAAGCACTGAGCCCTTGCTCGAACTGACCTTTTTGTTGTGTAAGCCTTAGTTCAGTCCCCCAACTATATATATTTCTTGATTGAGTCCCCAAACTACTATTTTATTAATTGAGTTCCTATTCATTTATCTTTTGTCAATTGGATCCTTTTGTTAAACGGTTTGAGATGGCGTTAAATAGTGCGACTTCAATTTTTCCAAATGAAAGCAACATTGAAGGTTCCACCTAAGATTCGAAAAATTAGAGCTAATCAAGAAATACATGGCTAGTGTATGTATTATTTAACATCATGTTTCATTATTTTAATAGAAAAATCTGATTAAGTTAATGTATATAGATTGAGGACTCGATTGAGTCATGTTTCATTATTTAACATCATGTTTCATTATTTTAACATTGTGATGACCAATGAAACTTGCACACATAGTTTTTTTTTTTTTCTATCAAACAATTATCCAGTCCCATGTTTTTCGAAATATATCTAATCTCGTATATTTTTTGATAATTATAATTTCACCTTTTCTTCCATCTCTAAAAAAAACCATTATTATCCTTATGGTAGGTGAAAGGCATATTTGATTGTCTCAGTATCTATTTATGATCGAACGAGCCCAAAAACCTATAAACTCTATATTAATACTTATCCATTCAAGATACGTTTAGTTTCATTAGTCATGTACCTGAGAAAATATAATTACAATGCCAAAATGGTATAAAGAATGTAAAATGTTCAATACACCTCAAATTTAAGATTTTAAACAATATTGTTTAGTTTGTGAAAAAATTCAAATTTATGAAAAAATATAAAATAAAAAAAAATACTCCTTATGTGTCTTTGGAAATCTCATATTTCATATATACAATATGATTTAACTTCGAAATTGCATAACCTTCTAAAATTAAGACATTTATATCTCACAAATGTCACATTCTGAGGATGCAAGAATCCGATGATCAAAGGCCCTTACTGCTTGTGCGAGGCGGGACTTATGTCGGCCACGGGCTGTAACAACCATAGTTTGACTAACAGTTGGGCTTTGACCATCCGCCTGTCCTCTCGAACATGTCGATTGTTTACAGAAAGAGGGCCTTAGCTCGGAAAAAGGTCGAAGAAATCTCTTGCATTTGTCCATCACCCCATTTCATTGCCACAAATAAGTGGAAAGTATGGATTCCCAGACTGGTAGGTGTCAAGTTCTGACTTGATCTGTATGAGCCATATTTATTACTTGTCAACACGTTCTCAGCTTGTGAAATAATTAAAGAAAGCAAAAACGTGGACTTGTTTAACAGGCCACACGATCCCGTCCCTGGAGCAGTAATCTATGGTTAGTTCAACTCCAATCGGTGTATCTTTGAAAATAAATAGTGGGTTCTCTTACAAAATCCCAAGGAAGCAGGAAAAGAAGACAAAAAAACTCGATCAAGAAATCAGTTTCACCCCATCTTCTTGATACTGTAAGTGTTTCTCTTTCCTTCGTTAAAGAAACCTCAAAAACTTTACATTGTTCACTTCTTTTAATATTACATTAAACTTAGATCCTTCTTGAAATGAGTGCTTTTGTTTTACCTAGAATGTAGTTTATGATTTGATATAAGAGCGCTAGATTACTGCAGAATCATGGGATTAATCCATAATTATGCTTTCTGTTGCTGGTGCTGCTGCTTGAATCTTGTGATGAATCTATGATTTTGTTTTCTGTTGCTATTGTGTTGTGCAATAATTTTGCTGAGTGGGTTATTTAAGTTTTCTTGCAATAATAAATACTTTAATCTATGTGTTGTATTTACTTTATTGTTATAATTGGCTTGTCCATCGTATTTCTGTTTTGCTGTTTTCGAGTGTCCTTTAGAGATATTTTCATAAAGATGGAAACTTTTGTGTTATTTTTCATAATTTTAAGAAATAGAATTATATAAGTGAGCCAAAACTCTGTTGATTATGTTGCTTGTTAGAAAGTTATTTATATAATTGACTTCACTAGCAACATAGATCTTTGTTCGTTTTTTTAAAAAATAAAATAAAAAATAATGGTAGACTAATTATTTTTGGGAACTAGCCGGAAGCATTTTAGATCTGCCATTTTCGATGACCCTAAAATTGATTACTGTAAAATTTTGATAGATGTCCCTATTTGCATTTGTATATATGTGCACGTGTATACATTACTGCAACAGTTATAGATTGATGAAGTTCCCAACATATCTCTAATGCATGATCTTAAGGAAGAATTATATAAGTGAGCCAAACTTGGGTGATTATGTTGGATTGTTGGTTTGTTTTTTAAAGGCTTTATTTTCATAATGGGCTTCGTTTGCAATTAAAATTTCGTTGGTGTATTAAATAGCTGAAGTTTTCTTCTGGAACTAGAAGATTGCATTTTGGATGTGCCATCATTGGCAACCCTGAAACTGTTTACGGTAGAACTCGATACTTGTGTGCCTATTTACATGTGGGTATATGCACGGATATGTATGTTACCCGAAGTTTGATACATCGATGAAGTTCACACATTTATCATCCACTGATATATTCTAAGTGATGTTTTCCAGTAATAAATCTAAGTGTGAATTGTAAGAGAAATAGTAGTTGAATGCTCCTGCTATCACCATTTGCCACTGTGCGATTACTTTAATATTTTGACTTATTGCTGTTCTTGTTTATTATCTGACTTTGATCTGTTAAAGCAAAACTTGCTGAATTCACTCCTACCACTGAGAACTGTTCGTATAGGTTCTGATGATTTGCTAATGTCCTTTTGCAGATTCTTGTTTCTTGATTTGCTGTTGAATAATGGATTTCAGTAATATGGATCGTGGACAGATTACCCTATTGGGGTGCGGATTCTGCGTTCTGCTTACACTGCATTTTACAGTGCAGCTCCTATCTCAGCATCTGTTTTACTGGAAAAACCCAAAGGAACAGAAAGCCATCATAATTATTATCCTTATGGCTCCCATATACGCTGTCGATTCCTTCGTGGGTTTGTTGGATATCCAGGGGAGTAAACCATTCTTCACGTTTTTGGATTCAGTTAAGGAATGTTATGAGGCTTTGGTGAGTTTCCAATGCAGTAGTTTTGATTTAACTTTGTGCCGTGGCACTTTTTGCTCGTTTCCTCATTTCTAGTTTCTCATTTCTACTTGCAGGTGATTGCTAAGTTCTTGTCATTGATGTATAGTTACTTGAAAATATCCATAAGCAAAAATATTGTGCCAGATGAGATCAAAGGAAGAGAAATTCATCATTCCTTCCCAATGACACTTTTTGTGGTATGGAAATTGTTTGTGCAGTTTCTTTCCTGTTTATAATATATAATATATAGCAGTTACATCTCGAAAGGGTGTCATGAGAGGAATGCTGCCATTAGACTTGTCTATCCACCTTATTATAGCTAAATTTGACATATTATGTTTTCATAAAATGCAGCCTCACACAGTGCGGCTAGACCACCGTAATTTAGTGCAACTCAAACACTGGACATGGCAATTTGTCATCATTCGCCCAGTATGTTCCATCTTGATGATAACACTGCAAATGCTTGGCTTTTACCCTAATTGGTTGAGTTGGACATTCACCATTATCCTCAACATTTCGGTTACACTGGCTCTGTATTCTCTGCTGGTGTTTTACCATGTGTTTGCAAAAGAGTTGGCACCACACAAGCCTCTTGCAAAGTTCCTATGCATCAAGGGGGTTGTCTTCTTTTGCTTTTGGCAGGTAAATATCCTTCCCATACCCTTCCTGCTTCTTGTTCTTCTTTTCTCTCTTCCTCTTGCTTTGTTGTGCAAAGGGCAGGGGAGTGTTTTTAAGCCAAAGGTGCAAATCAGACCCTCAAGGGCTCCAGGGGCACAAAAGGAACCTCCAATAACCTAAAGCAAACCAACCAAATCTCTCTTAGTCCTGATAGGATAGACGAAAGGAGATTACCCTTGGTTAATCCAATTAAAGAAATTATACAACCTTTGAGAATTTTTTAATCTTGTGCAAATATCAGTTTCACGGTTTGTTTAAGAACGAATTGGGTGGGCCTCTGCTAGTCACTAAAAATAGAACCATGCTAATGAAAAGCTACTCTATATGATATCTGGATCTTTTGTCTTCAGACAGTTCAGATTCAAATTTTATTGGGCTATTTGGTGTGAAGTGGTTCAGATTTTAATTGACCGGAATATGCCAGATTAGTGCTTCCCAATGTAGATAGTTTAGTTGAAAAAGGTTGATTGTATCTTGTTTGCTTATGCTTTTAAATTTGAGATAGGGGCCATGCATATTTGATTAAATTCCATATGGAGATTCTCCAGAAGCCTTGAAATAGAGCCGTGCAGCATACTTGAAACATTTCGTAGTTTTATGGACCTTTAGAATGCCTACGGGAAATTCATTGCAAATGCTGTTTAAATTACCTTTAAGCATTTGGACTGCCTGATCAGACTTCCAGAACTGAGGAAGTGGATTAACATGTTCTCTAGAATTGATCGGGGATCACAACTTCCTTCTGTCTTCAACACTTTG